>CP092871.1:47831135-47914932 GCA_030710605.1 Cordylochernes scorpioides
TAACTAATAAGACCTTCACACTATAAAAGTGAAAGCCGCAAGGAGATAAAGCAATCAAAAGAACAACGCTATCAATCACTATTGATGAAACTAACGTTTCACCTTGACCCTAAAACATTTATCCTATTTCATTTAGTGACCAGAAAATTTACCAATATCAGATTGGAAAAGAGCAGAATGGACAAAGGTATTGTAAATTACGATCATTTATAGGTTCTGGGTTTTACGCTGTGGCTTGGCAGAGTTGCCAGATTGCTACTATCGTCTGAACCAGGCAGAATTAATCATCCAGAAGGGAGGGGCAATAATTGATGATCCAATGACCCCCTTCTCCTGCTGTTACAGCTCGTCTAGCGTCTGCGATCTAGCTCAGCTGGATGGCAAAGAGGAAAATAACCAATTTCACACTCACAGAACTGTACTTTGGACGTATGATGATTATATGATTACAATTTTAAAGTCTTTTATTAATGACTTTTTAATTTTATTATTTACATTGATATATTTGAAAAGAAAAAAGAAGAAGTATAAGGTCAGGCAGTAAAAAAGAATAACTAGGCATACCCTAATTGCTCAAATGAGAATTTTAGATATCAGAACAACATCAATTATTAAAAAAACATTGGTTTAGGTTTATTCCAAGATATTGGTCATTACATTATCCAGTGCATCAAGAAATGCCAACTATGGGAACGTTTCAAGCGGTTAAACCTCGTCAATGTGTTGGAGGCTGTACCTCAACGATCCAAAAGGGCAGATCTTGAGACTAATTGAAGAATCAAGAAATGTGTAGTAAAGACCAAATATGTGTAAATGCGCTTTAAAGTATTCTTCAAACATTCTGCTATCTAAAATCACCATTTGAGCCGTCAGGGTGTATCTGTATTTTAATTGATTTATTTCATTTCCCAGTGAACAAGCGTTACATAGTTGTATTCTTGATTGGGATAAAATATTAAAATTAAACAATGGTAAGGCACAATTTGGTTTATAGATTATAAACACAAGGTAATAAGACCAAATCCAAATAAATAAATAGTGTGTTTAGTCTTATTACCTTGTGTGTATTAAAATTATTGTTTGGTTCAACCAGTAACTAGGCTCGAATCCCACGCATTTAAAATATTTTTTCTGTAAATAAATTTATTTAATGATATTCCAGTGGCGGGTGAGACTCAATGTTTCTAATTTATATGACAGTTATGTTTTACAATGTATACTTGGGAAAGTTTGAAAAATTTCATTAAAAAAAAAAAAAGACATTTAGTCTTATACACGAATTCAATATCTGTAATGGAAAAGAGTTTTTTTTTTTAAGAAGTAAAAGCTATTTACATTCAATATAATAACAACAAGGCAAATATTATATGCACACAAAACCTATTCAAGACATTTATAGCTTCATACTTGGATTTATATGCTTACTAGCCGAATGACCCGGGCAACGCCCGGGTTTTACCCGATTAAATGTTTTTATTCAAATACTATTCGTTACAATTATAAATTGGCGCCGTGGATGTCACTCTTGTGAAACGTCCCGCTCCAAATTTGTGTCTGAGAAACGATATTTTTATAGAGAGATGATCTAGCTTTGTGTCTTCTGCTCGAATGATTTTTTTTATGTTAGAATTTTGTTCCTGAATACTAAAAATGAACTGGCTTCACCCGTGGTCTCTGCTCTTTGGAATTTTTCCCGATATAATTTTGTATCTGATAATAAAATGATGATACAGCAATATTGTCATCATCATTTTCTGACTAAAAAAAAAAACCAACTATTTTTGCCCAAAACCTGTCAATTTCAATTTTTCTTGGCTAAAAATGCGACAAATATCACTTCCATATTTTTCTCTATGTCCTGTTAAAACCCCTTTTTACATGTACATTAGGTCAGCTGATATTACCTTCCATCTTCTCCGCTAGAGGCGCTGCTTGCGAGCGAAAGGGCAAATTTGCAACGCAATTTGCAAATAACTCGACGAATATTCGGAATAGAGACCTGAAATTTTCACTATAAGTTTTTTTCAGATTCTACTCTATATACTGTTAAAATTTCAGTCAGATTAGTAACGTATTGTGGACGTGTATAGCCGACATAGGAACAAACACACATACATACATACATACACTGACTTTTATATATACTAGCCGAATGACCCGGGCAACGCCCGGGGTTTACCCGATTAGATGCTTTTATTCAAATACTATTCGTTATAATTATAAATTGGCGCCGTGGATGTCATTCTTGTATAATAGATAAATGAGTTTTAAAAATTGTAAAAAAAAATGCATCGGCCGGGAATCGAACCCGGGGCGCCCGCGTGGCAGGCGAGCATTCTACCACTGAACCAAAAGCAAACGGTGACAGAATTAAGAACGCATGACGATGATAACTGTATATTATCCGTGACAGAGGCCACGACAGACGGTCGTGACTATATATATTAACTAGACGAATGGCCCGGGCAACGCCCGGGTTTTACCCGAGTGCGTATATATGGTAATTTAAACCAACAACCCTATATTGTATAATTACTTATAACAAGATTGTCATGTTGTATATAGACACACATCTATAAATAATTATGCGCATGATTAATCTGCGTCATTGCATCACCATATGTAATGTACTTTGTACAAATTAAAGACAAATAAATAAAACTATGTAATAGATTAAGAGCTAAGCTAAAGCAAGATCGAGAAGTTCAAAAACGTCTAAATTCGAGACAACCCTAAATAGGAATTTAGCGAGTCGTTGCCATCAAGGTCAAAGGGTGCAGACGTTTAAAGTCCAACTCCCCCCCCCCCCCCCCTCCTCGGGAATGGTATATAAACACCTCGGTTTTAGCCGACCGGAGTTAGTCCGTAGTTAGTCCGTAGTTAGTCCACAGTTAGTCCACAGTTAGTCCGCAGTTAGTCCGGAGTTAGTCAGCAGTCACCACTTCACCGTCGGCGTGTGCCCTTGTTGGTTGTAGCCAGGTCCACATCATCGCCATGTAAAACAGTAAGAACTCTATATCTCCATCTTGCTTAGCTCAACTCCTATCTGTTCATGGAACTTTCCTACTACAGCTGTGTCTCTTCGTTTTGTGTGTGTGAACATTCCCAAGCTTTCCACTCTGCCTCGACCCCGACTGCCTGTACTCTGTGAAAACTGTTAAAGGTCTTCCAAAGTGCAGAGAGGTACTGGAAAACTCTCCACGCCCTGACTGTCCCTCTCGGTTACTACAGGTTTGACCACCGGTTACCACAGCTTATAGCGAGAGTCGACAGGATTCTACAAGGCTTACCAAACCTCACTCTTTATCACATCTAAGTCGATAGGATTCTACAAGGCTTACCAGACCTCACTTTATCACATCAAAGTCGACAGGATCTCATCACAGATAAGTCGACAGCAACACTTTATCACATCAAAGTCGACAGGATGACCACAACGAAGTAAGACCACAACGAAGAAGGTAGGAAGCCTGTCCAGATAGAAGCGAGGCAGAGCAAAGATGGAGGAACAAGCCCGCCGCCATTCCAACTAAACGACCTATAAATCTCTTCCCCAACAAGAGACTATATATCAGGAGCAAGCAATCTCCCCCTCCAACGATACAGCCGAAGATCCCGCAAAATAAGCCGGTGAGAAGTTCCCCACCTTCGACCTTACAACGCACCCATCTTCCAGGCGACATGCCGCCGTCACCAAACAGAAGTTACAAGCTTCTACAAGCTCTACTTGGAGCGTCTTCCACGTCATCAGCAGGACAACAACCAAAGACCAAGTCTCCTGACTGAACAATCATAAAAACTGTGAGTTTTTAAAAAACTTTCTCCTCATGCTCACAACTTGATTTTCCATAAGTTTAATGTTTATTTTCACTGTAATCATATTAAAATCAATTTTTACCATTTTTATATCATTTAAATTCAAATTTTAAATCTTTTACACCCTCATTTATCAATTTTTACCTCATTTTAAGCAACTTATAAATTTTAATTCATTACTTTCAATTTTACATTTAAAAAAAAATCATTATTTTTTTAATTACTCGAATCATAATTCTAAACTTATTTGTGTGTTTTTCTTAATATCTTATTTTTATACCAAAACACCAATTTCTTAATCAAATGCTCAAAACTTTGCAAAAATCATTTTTATGTTCAATATTTTATATAAACGCCCCATTCAATTTATAAGTCACTATCACGCCATTGCCCCTTTTACAAGGATAATTTTTGCACTACCATAATCAACGATTTAAAAAATATATTCAAATTTTAATACACATAGGTGAAACGCATTTTTTTTTAAATTGCAAAAATCGAAAGATACAATATCTTCAAAATCACAACTAGAAAAGTAACTATCTTTCCCAAAACAAGTTAAAAATAAAAATCCCATCAACTACCACGTCAGTAGCTAAATTAAGTCACAGTCTTCCAAAACTATTACAATCGTTAGATCCCAACATAACTACACTCCCCCGTCCTTTCCTTTTACATGCATAATTATTAATTATCCACACATCTCTCTCAATAAACTACAACACACTTCCCATCACTTTCTACAATTGGTCACCATCTATTAGCGCGCGACTTAGCAACAAATCGAATTCGAGCAGCACAAGCTAGTCGCCACTAAACGTGCCAATTCACTAACAACCAAGATATCTCGATGTGTTTTGTACAACCACCACTCATGACTAGTAAATTTGTTGTTCATGATGAAACAAGTTAGATTCTGTACCAAAAACAGAGACTTCACGTGACACCTTTCCATTCAATTCACTCACTCGTGTCACACAGCGCATCACAACAATTTTTCTCACTTAAAAGGCCACAAAGACGCCTTCATGCTAGTGACACTTCTCACCCAAAAGCGTGTCCACGTCGAAAGTCACACTTTTACCCACATCTAAACCCGACATCATTGAATAACATTTTTACCGCAACAACGTCGAAAGTCAACACTTACGAACACCGAGAAAACTACATTTTTCAAATACACCATAAAACTACCAACAAGCTTTCACCACTCTCAAAGGGAGTTTAACCAGTAAACCAGTACCCTAACGTACATTCAAACTCTCAAAACTGTACTACAACAAGGATTTCCAAAATGTCTGTTATCTGACAGAGCGCCCGCTTTTACCTCAGAAAAAATCCGCAAATTTCTAATAACACACCCCATTCTGTCACAAGTTTTCCACCCACCTATTTAATGTTCAATGTTATCCCCACAGATCTAATAATTCATCTTAATCCATACCCCGAAATAACTAGAACTAGAGAGATAGCACGCTCTCTTACTCAAAATAAGCATAAAAATGGACACTAGTTAACATACTCTCGAGACACCAAGCCGCGTCACCTAAATCTATCGCCACTCTTCCCCCCCAGAGGCCCCCAGTCCTTCCATCCCCATGTCCCGCATTCCTTTTAATTCCACATATTTTACTACAGTCGATATCTTAACCTAACTTTTAAACATTTAGATATTTGAATTTGAACAAGACCTACCTTAAATTGAACATTTTTAATATTTGGATTCCGTGTAAATCTCTGAATTTTTCTACATATCAAACATTTTACATGTTAAAGTGTGATCACACTCTTTAATTACATTCTGTTTTTGTATAAAATATTTTATTTTTTATTTTTGCCTTTCAATTATATAATCACTAGCTTTTAATATAACATTATATATAAAAAAATCAATTTTATTTTTCATAATATTATTTTAGTATTACAAAAGATATATTTGTTGTCAAAAATCACTTTAATTCTTCATTATTATCACTTTTATATATTGATTGTTTGATTTTATCCACTTAAACTTTATTCAACCACAATGATATTTCTATATTTTATTCATTTTATATTTGTTTTTATACCTTTATATAAAATGACTATGTTATCATTAACTTTCGGGCATACAACATTCTATTTCTCTAACCACTTCAGTGTACTTTACACTACTATCTTCTCAGTCATTGCTTCGCATCAACGTAGAAAAACGATAGTACTGCTTGACAATTTTTTGATTTCATAATTTCAACAAACTATTTGATCAAAGTTCCCCAGAATTAAAAATCCCAACTTCTGGCCTGAGCACGTTTCAAAAGTTTACTACAATCATCCCTAGAGCATAATCACCCACGCAAACACAAAGAGTCCACAACTCTCACAACTCAATTTTTTTGCTCTAGCGGACCACAATCAACCTTTGATTTTAAGTCAAGTCAGATCACCTACTGTTGCTACAACAATTCTACTTAACGCATGACTCCATTTCACCCCTTTCAATCATATTAACAACTTGTTCTTCAACAACTTTTCAACGCAATAACCCTACAATTGTGACAAAGCACTGTAACCCTTATACAGGATCACAGGTGAAACATTGCCTCGGAAGACGCACAAGTCTATATCCTCGCTTTGCACCTGGACCTAAGTATTTGATTACTTGTGTAATACTTACAATTGCATATTCTTTAACCACTAACCCTTTCCAACGCCCGCCAACAATCTCTTAGAACATCATCATTATTTTTTATCAAACAAAGGTTTTATCTTAATTTCTCTTATATAACGAATATCATAAAACATAAACTGTATTTTTTATAATTTGCAGATATATCCAAACAAAACATCTTGTTTTAGCCCTTTTTAACCCTCACAGTTTAAATTAATTAAAAGATATTTTAATTACTTACCTGTGTTAGAGAGGCTTTACCCGTTTAAACCCGGATAAACCCTTTCACTCCCGGGGCTCATCTATGGTAATTTAAACCAACAACCCTATATTGTATAATTACTTATAACAAGATTGTCATGTTGTATATAGACACACATCTATAAATAATTATGCGCATGATTAATCTGTGTCATTGCATCACCATATGTAATGTACTTTGTACAAATTAAAGACAAATAAATAAAACTATGTAATAGATTAAGAGCTAAGCTAAAGCAAGATTGAGAAGTTCAAAAACGTCTAAATTCGAGACAACCCTAAATAGGAATTTAGCGAGTCGTTGCCATCAAGGTCAAAGGGTGCAGACGTTCAAAGTCCAACTCCCTCCCCTCCTCGGGAATGGTATATAAACACCTCGGTTTTAGCCGACCGGAGTTAGTCCGTAGTTAGTCCGTAGTTAGTCCACAGTTAGTCCACAGTTAGTCCGCAGTTTCCTACTACAGCTGTCTCTTCATTTTGTGTGTGTGAACATTCCCAAGCTTTCCACTCTGCCTCGACCACGACTGCCTGTACTCTGTGAAAACTGTTAAAGGTCTTCCAAAGTGCAGAGAGGTACTGGAAAACTCTCCACGCCCTGACTGTCCCTCTCGGTTACTACAGGTTTGACCACCGGTTACCACAGCTTATAGCGAGAGTCGACAGGATTCTACAAGGCTTACCAAACCTCACTCTTTATCACATCTAAGTCGACAGGATTCTACAAGGCTTACCAGACCTCACTTTATCACATCAAAGTCGACAGGATCTCATCACAGATAAGTCGACAGCAACACTTTATCACATATATATTTTAAAAATGTTTTAATTAAAATACTATTCGTTACAATTATAAATTGGCGCCGTGGATGTCTCTCTTGTGAAACGTCCCGCCCCAAACTGTGTGTGTCTTGAAAATATAAAAATAAAAATGTGAACGAAAAATATGTCCAGGGTAGCCTAGTGGTCATGGCATCTGCCCGGTAAGCGGAAGGTCGTGGGTTCGATTCCCATCCCTTGACACTTTTTTTATTTTATCCATTCTGACCAAAATCTATCCGTGAACTTCACACAGTGAACTTCACACAGACAGAATAAGGCAATTATATAAGTAGATAATCCAAATTGTGCCTTATCACACACTATTTTTTTATTTGGCCTTATTACCTTGTGTTTATAATCTATGACGTAATGCCGGCGGCGCGCGCCCGTTGGCTGCCGGCGAGCACGTGACCTCCCTGTGCGCGCGCATCCGTGACAGAACCGGTCCATGACGGTCGTGACTATATATAGGGATAATAATAATAATATAATAATAATAATAATAATTATTATTATTATTATCATTAGATAATGATAATGAGCATAATGATGATGCGCGCGCATCCGTGACAGAACCGGCCGGCCCATGACGGTCGTGACTATATATGTTGATAGGGATTCAAAATAAAACAAAAATATGAAATAAAAACAGATATTTACATACATAGGATATATGCATATATAATCCATTTATTATTGCATTTTCTTCTTATTGACTCGTCAACTCCAGTACGGGATATCGAAAACTTGAAATTGGAAATTCAAAAAATGTTAACAACTATTACTTGGACGAAATAAAAATTTATGTTTTTAAGCAGACGAGAAATAGTAATACCTATACGTTCTATAAATTCAACCTATCTACGGTGTATAAGGTTGTCCCAAAAGTTCGTGTTTTTCTTAAAACGTTGTTTTTCTTGTTACTTGGCGAAAATAGTATTACGGCGAATACATAATAATACATAATACAATTAATTTATACATAATACAAAGACATTATACACAACGGCGAATAATATTGGTATTTCAATTTTTTGCAAATGTTTACGAACTTTTGGGACAACCTTGTATATTACAGCTTTATATCATATGAAATGTCTCAACCAATTTTATCTGTAAATAAAAAAGTCTAAATTTTTGTTTCATAAATGAGATTTTAATATATGCGAAATAAAACTATTAAGCGAGAATTTGTATTTTTCAAATATTGTAACAAAGTATTAATTAATTTTATTATTTTTATTAACAGAGTGGTCATTTTTATGTTTATATTTTGCTACTCTGTAAATTTCCCTCATGGCTTATCTTTTGTTTACCTTTCATAGTTTGTCCTTACCTGAAAAAAATTGTTGTTTCCTCCTGAAGTTTTTTGTCGTCCCTAATTTTCCACGTGGCATTTTGGTGGAGATGCTGGGTAAGTTAGGGAAGACAAACTGAAGACCGCCGAGAAGACCTTGAAGCCATGGGTGCTGTGATCTACATTTGCGGAGACTGACTCCAGGATTCCACCGCCGTGCTAAAGCCAAGACTTCCCTCGAAGATGACGATGTCCCTATAGACGATACGACGACAAAGCCGCTCTTCACGCCGCAAGAAAAAGGACGCAAAGGTACTAGGGACAAAGTTCCAAGACTTCGATGCAATCCTTGGCAGAAGCACGTCAGATCCATGTCAGTATCTACAATAATTGCTAGCTGTGAGTCACAGATCCCATAGGGAAGAAGCTATGTGACAAAGTATTTATTAATTTTATTATTTTTTATTAACAGAGTGGTCATTTTTATGTTTATATTTTGCTACTCTGTAAATTTCCCTCGTGGCTTATCTTTTGTTTACCATTCATAGTTTGTCCTTGCCTGAAATAAATTGTTGTCTCCTCCTGAAGTTTTTGTCTTCCCTAATTTTCCACGTGACAATATAACAAAATCATTACTGATCTTCCTTGGCTTTGCTCATCAGTGGTCATCCTTCCCAGAAAATTCGCCATTTGAATCCACCAGACTGCTTTTAATAAGAAAAAGTAGAAAGGTTTGTAAATAAATTAAAAAAAGAAAAATCCGTGCTTAATAGTTTAATTTCTTAAATGTAGATGGCGCGGTATTGGCTTCTAAGACTATCTTGAGTTGGCCCACTAAACTTCTATTTAAAACCTTATTACACAACCATGGATCAATAGGTAAGCCATAGAACAGCTTAATTTAATCCTGTCAATATATGGCTATGAATACAATGGGAACGCAGCTGTTTCGCTACCCAGAAGCCGCTACCCTCGAGTTCTAATACACGATGATAGCTTTTCAAACGCTCAAATTCTCTTACCAACAATTTCTATTTGTGAAAAATAGTACATAAATACTGAGATAAGGTTGATAAATAAATACATCTGATGGTATAACTGATGACTTGAGCCATCTATCGGAATAAATATTAACTAATGGTTGATTTTTAAATTATTCTATCCTGAATGATTAACGAAGACCAACAGCCTGAAATGTGTACCTGGTTGGTTCTTCTCGATTAATCAAGATATTTGGAAAATATTCTGAATAAAATTTAAAAATCAACGGTTAGTTGTTATTTATTCCGACAGATGGGATCAAGCCTTTATCAACTTTCAGTTGCACGGTCAGGAGATACCTTTTTCTTAATCTCTATCTTTGTACGTGTCTATTTTATCCCTTAACCTGTGATCTTTTCCACATACTGTATCCTCTAACGATAATTTTGTGCCAGCGTTCTTTACAACAGTCGAAGGCCAGTGAGATTCCAAAGATAGTAATACGGTATCCTAATAAAAGACACTTCTTATCACCTTATCACTTTTTTTCTTGCAGTATATCCTCTCAAAGATTCTTTTAAAAAGATTTTAAAAAAGAAACATTGTTTAGACTAATTTTATATACAATGTGTGCGTTGTGTGCAAAAATTAAGGAACAACCATAAAAGGAGATGATATTTTTAAAACTACAGAAACAAATTATTAAAAGAATTTAGCACATTTTACATATTGAGCAAATAACATTAAGGAAGATGATGCGAAGGTATTGAAGGAAGAGCCAACTTGTCAAGGCGAAGAGCTACTGCGGACCACCTCCTCTTCACCTGCCAACCTCTAATACCAAAGATACCTAATTTTGACCCTCTTAGGGATCACCAACCTCAGTCCAGAATTTCTAGAAAATCTATCAAGAAATAAATATACATGACGCCACCACATGATTGGGGCATTGTAAATAAACCTAAGAAGACTTAGGTGTGTGTGGACAGCCCGGGTAGTTAGCGACTTCTGTACCTAGCTACAGGAACCTGGGTTAACCAAATCTCAGTCTGTTTAGAGATCTTAAGAATTTTTTAAAATTATTATTATCCCTAGTACACGTGGTACAGGCTATGATAATCATGGTGGGTAGTTAGCGACTGCTTTAACTGTAAGTTGTTGTTGTTGTTTCTTATCCCCTTGTGTAAAGATTACACGAATTCCATGCTTTAACTGTAAGTACACCACATATCTACACATGTGAAAAGCAGTTCGATTTTGCACTTACAAATGTGCCATGCCCCGTTTGGTTACTTGTAATCGCTGGTGGGGGTCATTGTAGCATTTTTATAATTATAAAAAAGTGACCAATGCGGGATTAGAAAACGGGTCGTAGCGGTCAAAATCCAATGGTTTAGACCATCTTTCCACCGACCCCCCTATTAAGAAGTGTTGTGTAGACACTTTCCTTGTGGAAATAAATTTGTTTTATATAATGTGACTCTCGTTCTTCTGGTATTGTTTATAATATAATTGATATGGACCAATCACAACAGTCGACGACGTAAATCCAACCTACCATGACACGGGGTGCAGGAATATATATATTATTTATATATGGCTATATATTAATTTATACCTAACTGGCCTTGTTCTTATTGTTTGCGGAAGAGAATTGCTCGATGCAAATATTATATATAATTCCACTGTCCTATTAAAAATAGAAAAGGCATATCCTGACCAGGCTCACATGAGCATTTCTAGATGGCAGCTAGAAAACCCTCATGTTAGCGGTCAGGATATGCTTTTTTTGTTTTTAATATCAACACCTGACCTTATTATTTTTTTTTCACACAAGAAAAGCGTATTTACGCAAATTTGGCCTTAAGTACCCATTTCTTGATTTCTCAGGAAGCCTTTGGAACCAAATTTTGGTCGTAGTGGTACAGTCTGCACCACGCTGACGAGGGCCAACAGCCTGAAACGTGGTTGACTTTTCTTGATTTATCAAGAAATTGGGTTGGCCAAATATCACGGAACAAGTTAAATAAACGTTTAGTTTATTTTGGTTCCACTAGATGGCGCTCTGTCATAATAAGTATATATCATCACAGATATTATTATATAAGATTTTATTTAATTATATATTTGCATATTTAGGGTCGAGGCCTTTCCAATAGAGACAGAAAGAGATCTAATTGTATTTCTTGTCAAAGATTTTCATTCGGATTGGTAACATTTTGTGGAAAGGCTTTCGGAACAAACATTTTTTTCTGTTTTATTCAAATATAATTATATCGTAAAAGCTAATAGATTCGTATTTCGTGTGTTTTTTCAACATTTTCCTTAATTTTCTTACAAACTAATTTAGACATCAGAGCATAAAATTTGTAAAAGAGCATGGACGAGTTTTGATGTTCACAGGATACATCATAACAAAAGATTTTTCTGGGAGAAGAGAAAAAGTGACAAGGTTAGTACGAGATTTACATATTTGAATTATTTCAACTTCTGCATGAAAAAATGGTAACATATCGATTTTTAAAAAGAAATTAAAAGTAAAAAAAAAACCTTTCACCAGATGTTGTAGGGTTTAATTAAAATTATATCAACAGGTTTATAAACGTAGGGAATTGTCCTTTTGTCTCATCCATCAAATCTCTCAAATAGTTTGTTTTACTCTAAAACTCACCAAATGACACAGCTTCGGCTGGCTTCCCCCCCGGGTAAATGTTTGCCAAACGATAATATTGTTTTAACCAATGATATTTATTATAATTATATCATTATAAAAAATATCGTAATTATATATAGTCTATCAATATATCAACCATTCAATACTTTATAAAATTATAATTTTCTTAATGATATATAAATATATTTATAGCTTTAAATAGTATTGAATCGTTTATATATTTTAAAATATTCGACCTCTCTCTCAATAGGATATTATTATTATTATTATTATTATATTCTCCCCAAATATATTCGGAAATTCTGAAATTCGGAAACTCCCAAATTCGGAAAGTATTGTGATGTTTTTTTTACATACAAAAAATCAATTTTCACATGCTTTTATTTTGTTGATATTTCAACATTATTTTATTTTATTTTATTTTATTTACTTTTACTTTTGCTTTGCTTTTATTTTATTTAATTTAATTTTATTAGTAATTTATTTTTAATTTAAGTGTTTAATTAATTTACTTTTTTACCGATTATTTTTAATCGCTAATTAGGGGTTTATCCCCTTTTTTAAAAGCTTAAATAAATCAACAGTTTCATTTGACCTTTGTGCTTAGTTTAGGATATTGTCCAATAAGAAGGCAGCATTATTACGTCATAAGCCATTCACGCATTTTTTATTGCAAAGTTGATTCGCCTAAAGTTCAAATTATCAAACATTTTCAGACATTGTATGTTTCAAATTCTTTTATTCAACTCTCAATTATTTGCATTTACAAGTTTGTTCTTCAACAAAATGGCATCCAAAGAGGAGCGGCAAAAACGAGGCAAGTACCGAATTCTTAAGCTTGGTGAAAAGTTAGATGTTCTTAGTGACATTAAAAAAGGATTAAGCTATACAACGATAATGCAAAAGTATAAAATTTCTAAGACAACTGTTTATGATATAAAAAAGTCTGAGATTAAACTTACAAAGTTTGTTGATTCTACCGAAAAAGATGTCAAAAATTTTTCTCAAGTAAAAAATCCGTTATACGAAAATGTTGATAAAGCAGTTAACATCTGGTACGAAAGTTTGGAGCCGGATGTTCCCAGATGCGAAGCGTTGAAAAGTTTGGATGTTGCATTAAAATATTTGGAAAAGCGCACTGAACCAGAAATGCTTGCAAGCTACAACACCATCAATAGTCTTCGAACTATGCTTATGAGAGAAGAAGAAGCTTTGTTAAACAAGCCAAAGAAACAGACAACAATCAGCAACTTCTTTGCCAAGCCATAACTTACTTGGCCATCAATTGCATTACATACATAATAAAATATTTTACTATTTTTCATCGGTTTCATGCTCAATACTCATAAAAGTCAAGGAACATTTGATTAAAAATCGTAATTAAAATTATGTAAACTGAGATCTTTGTCTCAGTCATCTAAATGCCTATTTATGCCACATAAATATTCACAAATCTAACTCTCTCAAATTCGGAAAATCCTCAAATTCGGAAAACCTTGCGCCCCGAGCTTTCCGAATTTGAGGAGTTCTACTGTAGTAGTAGTATGATAGGAATATTGATATATTAAGTCCATAAAACAAAATTTGACAAATAAAAAAAAAATTATTACATAAATTTTTAAAACTTTTTGGGTATATTATTTTGATCAGAAAAAGTTTTAAAGTCTTTTTTTTTTTTCGAATCGACACAAGTAAATCTTTTAATAACACTAGTACACAAAATGAAAACAAAATTCTCCTCCTCAAATAAACAAAACATTTTCTGGTTTAACTTTTTGTGCTGATTAACGTGGTATCAATATTTCTTTTCGATTAGCTTAATTTCTCAAGTTATGGATATAATGCCTTTTACCCATGATATTCATCTATTGGAGGAAAGGTTATGACATTAAACTTATTACTATATAAATAAATGCGCCAAAGATAGTGCAAATGAAGAAACAATATTATACATATATGCATGTTCATATATTTTACTTCAATAACTGCCCTTAGATAAATATATTTATCAAACTACTTACTCTATATCCATATAAATTTTCATTTATATATATATATATAAATCTAATTTATTTCCCTTTCTTTTTCAAAATTATCATGAGAATTGTTTTACATATAAGATGGAAGGTCTTAACAAAAAGGTGTGTATGCGAAAATCATTTTATTTGGTTTAATAAACATTATTTATAAAGATGCAGTAATGTTTAGGAAGTAATACAAAAAAATTATTCAAGGATTTAAAGATTTTTTCTGTGAAGTCTATTATATTTTGCTTGTCATCACGCATCAGATTCCAACAATAATCCGCCACCATATGTTGATTCCACAGACCATTGTATCGTTTCTCAATGATTTTAATATCTTGGTAGAAGCGTTCACCTTGTATTTCGCTCTCTGCACAGAGATTATCAGGGAAATAGTTTAAATGTGAATCCATAAAATGAAATTTTAGATTCGTTATACACTCGAGCTTATGGAATTTGTAAATCAGATTTTCGACGATTCTCGCATAATTCGGTGACTTATTATTGCCTAAAAAGTGTTTGACAACGTCGATGAGTGCAAGCCAAGCATTTTTCTCATCTTCTTTCAATGTTGCAATAAACTCTTCGTCATTTATTAGTTTACGAATTTGAGGTCCAATGAAAATACCTTCCGTTATCTTAGAACAACTAATCTTCGGAAATTTAGTCATTAAATATTTGACAGCATCACTATCTTTCTTTAAAGCCTTTACAATTTTTTTTCAACCCTAATTTGATATGTAAAGGGGGAAGAAGCATTTTTAGTTTATGGAAAAGCGGTTCATTTTCAACGTTTTGTTCACCTAAGCGAAACATACTTCTTTCAGAGAGGCCACATTTCTTGTATATAATAATTCTTTCCGTCTCTTCTGTCGCACTTGCATAAAAAGCAAGGATACTTCGTGTTTCCTTTTTGCAAGCCCTGTAAAATTCCTATTGTTCCCTATTACGATAGACAGAGATTTTGGTTTGTGGTAACAAGAGGTTCCTTTGCTTTAATCTTGATCCAAGGATTTCTGCTGCTTCTTTTGATAGCCCTAGATCCCTAACTAGGTCATTTAATGATACCTGATCAAATAAATGTGGAATGGCACTTTCATTTGAAATAAATTCAGGGTCTTCTAATTGATGATCATCTGCAAATGCTGTGTGCTGATCATCCTTTTTGATATAGGATTCTTGAACCGTTTTAGGAATCGGTATGGGATTCTCGAGGTCGTGAGGAATAGGTTGCCTAGCTGATGGCATATCAGGATAAAAGTTTATTTGCTTCTTTTTTTCTATTAAGGCCTGTGATTTTTCAGACACAGAAATAACAATCGTCATGGTGATATTTTGGTTCTCGCCAAACCATTGGTACACCAAAGGGCATACCTTTTGATTTCCCCAATTTTCATTGCAAAAGCCCTTCCGGGGCACGTTTGCACGTTCCGCACACACTATGGGAGCACTACCACTTGTCTTGATCACCTGAGGCCACACCAAAATATTCTTTATAGCATTCTTTTATCTTTGGGGTGATACGTTTCCTCAGTTTGGGAATTGTAAATTTTTCACAAATGTAGCAGAACATTTCTGATTAGCTTTACATTTACGCGGCATTATTTATATATTTAAAAATATTTATGAAAATAAATGTATTGTTAAATATTTTCTTGATATAAAATTGCAATGGTATGCATTTCATCTAAATGATGATTAAATTTTATGCTTACAAAGTCAATATCTTCAAAATATTTTGATGACAGCGATGACATCAGCTTCTTTATAACATTAAATATTTTCAAACATTTTTCAAAAAATTGAGCTAATTTTTAAAAATGAAGGTTATATTCATGATCTACGGATTGGAATTTACTAGAAACAACTTTTAAATATCGAGAAGGAAAAAGTGTGTGTACTAGTGTAATTGAAGAACATAATTTATACTATTAAAAAAAAAAACAGCAAAAAGCTTAATTGGACCTTTTGGTCTTATACAGATTATCCGAGGAGAAGAGAGAGTATACATAGAAATAACAGTAATAGTAGCAATAATCAGCAATGTTATTTACAACTAGCCGAATGACCCGGGCAACGCCCGGGTTTTACCCTATTAAATGTACCCTATTCAAATACTATTCGTTACAATTATAAATTGGCGCCGTGGATGTCACTCTTGTGAAACGTACCGCTCCAAACTTTGTGTCTGAGAAGCGATATTTTTATAGAAAGATGATCTGGCTTTTGTTTTCTGCTCGAATGAATGTTTTTCTGTTAGAATTTTGTTCCTGCATACAAAATAATGAACTGGTTTCACCCGTGGTCTCTGCTTTTTGGAATTTTTCCCGTTATAATTTTGTATCTGATAATCAAACATGATACAGCAATATCATTGGGTGTTGTTCGTAATTTTTGCACGAATCATAATTAAAACCTTCTAAAAGTAAATTGGAAAGTCTATCACGCGAGTTTCGTGAGGCCAAAGTTCTTTCCCTGACATTCAGAATCCTGGCCGTATGTTCTTGTGGGGTTTCTGCCGCTCTCGAAGTACTGACCCTGTTTCTATTTTGCCGAAGCCTGTTCTCACGCTGTCCCACGGATTCCGCCGCTCTCGAAGTACTGGCCCTTTCTCGATTAATCCTAAGACGACGCTCACGTTGCACAGCAGTCTCAGCACTTCGCGCATTTCTTTTTTTACTCACTTCTGGTAGTACTTTTCCAATAGGTTTGCGTTTCTTGGGAGGCATCTCAGATCTCTAAAAGCTAAACAAAAGAAAAGAGTATAAAACAGTAATAAAAATAGGCAAAGTAGAGAAAAAATATGTTATTTAAAAGCTAAACAAAAGTAAAGAGTATAAAGCAGCCAATGGGCGCGCGCCGCCGTCAGATCCCCACGCGTTCTAGAGGGCGCTGTTTGTGAGCTAAGTTGAATAATTTGAATATATAGTTTTAATAATTGATTTATATATTTTTTTAAAATAGCCTATCGTCTTCCCCGTATTCTTTTACCTATGTATGGAAATTTTGGTTTGAATTAGTGAACTACTGCGAATTTGTATATCGGACATACAGACATACAAACATTCATTTTTATATATATAGATGTATCAAATAGGGTGAGAAGAAAGAAACGGCTTGGCATAAACTTATATACAAGTAAACGAATTATATATTTTAAAATGTTTATAAAAATTGGACTTGACCACATTGACTTCTGATAGAATCGCTTATTACTGATATAGCCACCATTAACATTATCTTATTACAATATATATATATATACAGGGGGTGCGGCAGATATTTGAGAACACACAATATAGGTACCTCACTTTCCTGTGTGTTAGAGTAACATAGTTTTTTTCTGTAGCAGGTAGACATGGCAGAACTTACTCTTACACAAGAAATGAAGAGGCATGCAGTTATTGTCTCCTTGACTGCAGAGGATACACCTATTCAGAAACTGCTGCATTCTCGAAAGTCGCCCGATCATTTGTTTTCAAAGTTGGGAGAGAATTGGGAGCTGCAAAGGGTGATGTGACGGAAGTTTCTTAAAGGAAACGACATTGTCGACGTTCTGACAGTATCAGGACGCCAGAGTTTATAAGCCGTGTCCAAGCTTCTATCGATGAGGACCCCTGGGGAGTCTATGAGGACACACGCCAGAGAGCTGCAGGTTGATGAGGCTACAATCCGGTTCATGAGGACCTCCGTTACAAATCATACGTGATGCGGAGAGGACAGTTCATGTCTTAAAGAACCATGGTGAACCGCTTGACCAGAGACAAGCGTCTTCTGAACAAGCTCAAAATCCCGAGGAGACAGGAATTATCTGTTTTTACTCAGACGAGAACAACTTTTTTCAGGACCAGAAGGTGAGCGAAAAAATTATATGGAAAGTCTTTCATGGTAGGAATCACTGTATTATATTACAATATCTATATATTTCTCCTTAACCATCCATAGGGAGATGGCTGGCAGTATTCATGTCCTCTCCGAGCTTCCTTTCTATGGCCTGTCTTTTGATGGTATCGTAGGGTCTTCTACCGCGAAAATGGTTATGAACTTAATTCTCGGACTTCCTCATCCTGGTGTTCCTACCCTCTAGCACTACTGCTTAGTGTCGGTGTGGCAACATCTGCACCTCTCAATTGTATTCAGTCAGGTATATCACACACACATACAGCTTTATTAAGACCATCGGTCTTGTACAGATTCACAACAGGAAGGAAGCATAGATAGAGCTCCTATACTCCAGGCAGCGCAGAGCCCAACAGCCTCCAGGTCCGACGCGTGTCTAGAGGTCACAGAATCCACCGTGCATAGGTTAGCGTATTTTT
Organism: Cordylochernes scorpioides; assembly: GCA_030710605.1. Classification (NCBI taxonomy): domain Eukaryota; kingdom Metazoa; phylum Arthropoda; class Arachnida; order Pseudoscorpiones; family Chernetidae; genus Cordylochernes; species Cordylochernes scorpioides. Next base: position 47,849,977 of record CP092871.1, read on the forward strand.
GTCAGGTATATCCCTCCTCGATCAATTCAGGACATCTTCATTGTTGAGTCTCTCACAGTCCATGGGGTATTTATATTACGATAAAATCATTCAAAACTAATTATTCAAACTATTACTCATGGTTATTATCACGCGAAATAGTGAACAAAGACTTTTACCATAACAAAAGTCCACACAAAGTGATGGGTAAAATCTCTTTGTTGGAGGCCAAACAAGATCGAGTTACAGGGCATTCTTCGCACGCCCTCATTCTAACCAATTTCGTTTTTTAGAAGCTCGATCAGAAATTAGGCTGATTGGGGGTGGGATGTCGTCCCCTCCATATGGCCGTAGCAGGGAATTACTCACTCCCCTTCCTGCCCCATCAACAGCTCCCCCCGCCAACTTTTTACACTCGCTGTGTGGGGCCTCTGCTGAAGATTTATTTTAGATGTTCTCTAAAATAAACTCTCTTGCTACTGTACATTTTTAAATTAAAAATCTAAATAAAATTCTCAGCCACCTCTTCAGATCCGTCAGGATGTGACTTTATCTTTGAAACCTAAATGTGTAATAGATTCGAGATCAACGCAACAAGTTAAAGATTTACAAGTTTTTCTCTGATTCATTGGACGATGATCTACTTATACTAAAAGTTCGACAATTCAGCAGAAAAAGTTTACAATATCGTTAAAATCAAAAAGAAGATTAACTAGAAGACACACAGAAGTTATAAGGTGTCTCCACAAACACTATATATGGCTGAATACCTATTTACTTATTGAAACTTTGTTCTATAGGTTGATTTTCTTCCTTCTTTGATTCCGCTACGAGTCTATATACGGCGGAATATACTAATAGAATACGTTTGTTGTTGATAGAGATTAAGAAAGATGAATATAAAACTATATTAAAATGGATATTTGCATCTTTAAATATAATTTCGAATTCAAATATCATATTATGATGAGAATGGAGTCGTTTAATACTCAAGTTTTGACAACCCATGCTCACTCACCTATGGTAGAACGATGTGCGAAGTTCGTTGCTCATAAAAGGCTGTAGTTCGACGGTAGGTGTTCTTAGAAGGATGTTGTTTGAAGGTAGATGTTCGAAGTAGACGATGTTCGGAGGTAGATATTCGTAAAAAGGATGGTGTTAAAAGGTAGAAGGGTGTTTGTAGAAGGGTGTTGCTCGAAGGTTAATGTTCGGAATAGAACTATGTTCGAAAGTATATGTTCGTAAAATGAGGATGTCGAAGGTGGATGATGGTAGGAAGATGTTATTCGAAGGTAGATGTCCGAAGATGTTCCTATATAGGTAGATGGTTTTGAATGACGCGTCGAAGAAAACTTTGCTTACCATCGTAAATTAGGCATTAAAATCCTTCTACTAGCTAAATTAAGGTACATTCTCTTCAGATCACTTTTAGTTTTCGGATATTTTATACTCAAAAATATAATACTTAATAAAAAAAGTACAATATAACCTCCCATGGGAGAGACCTAAGCTTTAAAATATATGAATAAACTTTATATTTCTACTGGAGGTATTCTCTCATGAGAAAGAAAGATGGGTTATATATGCTAAGTCATCATTTTTGATTTTACAAAGGTGATTCCTAGGAAAATGACCTCTCATTAATTACTTGGATAATTCAAAACCCAAGGAACCAAAAAAAATTTTTTCGAATTGTCCAAAAATTCGAATTAAAAAGATAAATTCAATTTGTAGGAAACTCTAGGGACCAAGATAAATATTTGAATTAAAGACGTTTTCGAATTATCCAAGTTTAAATTCCGCGGGTAAAACATCGTGTTTAGGTTCTCGTCGCCTAGAAAAAGATACGAATGTTTTTGTTGTTGAAAGTGAAAAGACTATTGTAAACTATAATTTCATTTTAAATAGGCATACACTCTTAAAATGTCTTCAATTTGAAGCAAAAATCTTACAGTTTTCAAAGATGATCAGAATAGTTCCAAGCCTATGCGAGTTAATTGTTTGTATATTCTGTTTTAAAAATTCCCTCTTTTTCCCCATTATAGGAAAGGATAAAAGAGAAATTTTCCCATTGAAAGAGTGAGAAGAAATTTCGTAAGAGATTCCGCCGGGAATTCCTCGGGGCCAAATGAAGAGTGAGCGAATTGAAGAAAACTAAATGACCTTTTTGAAGCTCTCGCACCGCTTCAATATTCAAAGGAGGACGATTTCTGATGAATGGTACCATTTTTCTCTACGGCAGAACCCTCCCGATTGGAGAGATTTTCCTTCTTTGTGTCTCTCCTCATCGTACTTGTTTGGCTTTCTAGGAAGGGGGAAAAGATTGTTATTTAGATCTTAAGAAAGGTTTGATGCCTTGTCCTTTAGCTTCTTTTCCAAACCCCGCGACGTGGTTTTGTGCCAGTGCCCCCTTTCTTTGTGTCTTTTCCTCGTTTCCACGCTGCTTTGTGCTCGCCCGAGATACCATCTTGGGTTCGATTCCCCTCCTTTCATCTCTTTCTTCCTGGTTGGTGGGTCACTCACTATACGCTGACCATTGAGGATGGTCAACATTCCACATCCTGGGAGAACCTTGTTGATCCTAATAAATCCCTCTATTCACATGCCTTAACATTGCTGGACGATTTATAGAAAACTTTATCAGAATTTCAAAAATATAAAAGACCAACAAATCTCTTTTATCGAATCTTAAAATGGACATGTTTTTGCGCATAAAGCTCTTTAGTAGACTTATCACAGAGGAAATAAGATTGCAGGTAACGTATATGCAAATAACGGTGCATATAGGCTCTATAGTTGTATATAATTTTTCTTTTTGTTGATGAGTCTCTCTCTCCAGTGTTTTTCTTCCCTCTCCCATATAACTTACAGGAATTTATATATAAAAGGACAGCAACACAAAGGAGAATACCTATAAGCTTTATATAAATATAATATAAAAATAATTATAGTTATAGATATACACATATTTTCTATATAACTTTGTGTACGGAAAAATTAGAAAGATATAAAATATTGTCAGGTGTTGATATTAATAACAAAAAAGATATATCCTGACCGCTCACATGAGCGTTTTAGATGGCAGAGCGCCATCTAGTGGAACAAAAATAGTTGGCCCACCCATTTTCTTGATAAATCAAGAAAAGTCGACCACGAATGCGTTTCGGGCTGGTGGTCCTCTTAGCGTGGTGCAGACTAAACCTCAACGACCAAATTTTTGGTCCCAGAGGCTTCCTGATAAACCAAGAAATGGGTATTTAAGACCAAATTTGCGTATATTCGCTATTCATGTAGAACAATAAGAAAAAAAGAAAATAGTCAGGTGTTAATATTAAAACCAAAAATAAACCCTGGCTCGTTCGTGATTGTCTTTTCTCGATTTAGCAAGAAATTGGGTTGGCCAACTTCCAATAAACAAGTTAAATTAACGTTTAGTTATTTTTGTTACCACTAGATGGCGCTCTGCTATCGAAATTGTTCATGTGAGCGGTTAGGATATGCCATTTTGTTTTAATAACTTTGTATATCCTAAATTTTATTCTCCCTATTTTACCAACTGTATCCCTTATATATAAACAAAATATTTTTAAAAGTATGTTGCTTAGTATATGCAGATCTAGGAATTATATTTATATATTTCCCAAAATATACATATAGGTTAAAATAAAAACATTAAGCCTCCAAGGAAAAGATTCTTTTAAAAATATTTTTTTTAATTTAAAAATCTCTCAAGCTTTCGGCCAATTAAGCCCTTCTACGGGAGAAAATATTTTACATCATTAATACGCCAATAAAATAAGATTTAAAATTAAATAAAGTTCTTTGGTTGTTTACATTTGTTTCAATGCATAATTAACGCGGGCTTCTGTTGCGCGTGCTTCACTTGGGGGTTATGGGGTGGGTTCAGGGAATATAATGTTATAAATTTCCGGAATACTATTCTTCTGTTAATGCTATTGTGCTTTCTGGATACGATGGTTTCTTTGATAAGTCTCTGTAGTCTATTGGAGATGTTGGAGTAATGGGTCTTTGGTTCTGAAAGGGAGAAGGAATAGCCTGTTTCCCTTATATGTTGGTATACTAAAGATCTACTGTCTTGATTGTCGATATTTCGTTTAATGTTCTGATACTCTTATATTTAAATTTTCCATGAAGGCTTAATGTTTTTATTTTAATATTGATTCAAGGGATTATTTTATAGAATACATATAGGTTACCTGGCATCGAAGCTATTGAGTTATTTGAAATTACTTTTTTAATCATATTGTGGAAAATATATTAAATTTTAGGTACAATGCATGAACAGTTCTACTAACTTGATAACTATAGGAGAGGCTTGGAATATCTCTTGCAGGATCCATCTTTTTCCAATATCCCTAGAGCTCTTAGTAGAACGTTGATCTTCTTTTATATTGCCACGTGGAAAATTAGGGAAGACCAACTTCGGGATGAGGCAACAATTTATTTCAGGCAAGAACAAACTATGAGTGATAAACAAAAGATAAGCAAAAGAGGGAAGTGTACAGAGTATAGAAAAGTATAAACATAAAAAGAATACTCTGCTAAAATAATAAATACTTTGCTACAATATTGAGACGTCAAACAAGGAAAAAACTTATTCAAATGTACATGATTTCCTTCAATGTTTTCACTTTTATTTGAATTCTTCATTTTTTTTATTAAGGGTAAATTATCTACATAATAATTCACAGTGTAGAAAAAACTAATCAAAAACTAATATACAAATATAATTATAACCTTATTTGGTAATTGCAAAGCAACAATGAACCAGATTTTATAAAAGTTTTTTCACTTTTTAAGCAAGTACTTCACATTTAAAACGTTAAATTTACCTTTTATAATATTTTACACGTTTTAAATAATTTTATACAAATAAAATACGCGAAAACGAGATAATTTGCTAATTAACTAGTGGTTATAAATTTGATTAAAAATTTGATACAATTAATCTTGAAAGAAATCGATCAATGGTATACTCAAAATAAACTGAAAATCAGTCTTGAGAAAACTAACATTCTGCATTTGCACAATAAAGACATGTCCGCAATAAAGTTTAAAAACAAAATAATTATGCCAGTACAGAAAATTAAAATATTCGGAGTCACTTTTGCAAATCATTTTAGAAATAAAAACTTAACTTCAATCCTCACATAGATATTATACTAAATAAAGCAAAAAGATTAAAAAATCTGCTGCTGTCAATTTGCGGAAAACCTTGGGGTCTGAGTACCCAAAAGAGACTTACATTATACAAAACAATATTTAGGCCAATGCTTTCTTATGGACCGGAGATATGGTATAAATTCGTAAATAAGAAAAATATAAATTAATTAATTTCACACACACACACACAATGTCGTTGTTGTTGTTGTCGTGTCCAAAGAAGAGTCTCAGGTGTCTCCATGCATCTCCATCACAGCAGCAGCAATATCCACTATCTTGGGTGTGTAAAGCTGCTGCTCTGGGTCTAAGTCGATTTTCTGCAAGGCTGCGGCCATTGCTGGGCATGAGAATATGTGAGTAGGTGTTAGTTCCACACCAGGACAATTGTTGCACGCTTTATAAGTTCTTGTGCCATCTGGATGTATTGTCATTCCTTTATGGTGTTTTGTTCTAAGTCTTGTTATGGTTTTTGTCAGTTTTCTCTCAGAGTTTATTTCACATATTTGATCTTTTCTTATTTTTTGTTTGATTATCTTGTATTTTGCCAAAGCATCAGCGTCAAATACTGACATTTGTTCTTTCCTTTGGCTCAGCTTTCTGGCTTCCTTTGCCAATTCATCTGCCATTTCATTACCCTCGATCCCAACATGGGCAGGAATCCATTTTAGAATGCAGTTCTTCTCCAATGTTTCCAGTTGGGTAAGTAATGAGTGTATTTTCTGCGTGATTCTAGTATTGCCCTTCTGAATTGCTTCTAGAGCGGATCTGGAGTCGCTGTATATTATGATTCCTTCTGCTTGATGCAGGGATGGTTGGTTCAGGCATACATCAAGGGCTTTCCAGATAGCTGTCAGTTCACAAGTGAAGTTTGACGAAATCTTTCCTGCTCCTTCTTTGATTTTGATGTGTGTTCCATTATGTTAATTCCGGCCCCTCCATTACTCAGAGTAAAGTCTGATGATCCATCTGTGTATGCTAATAAATAATTTTTCTGATCATATAAATCAATTGTATCAAGTCCCTTCCTTTTAAGTATGGTTTTGTTCTCTTTTTTATTGCAGGGTTCGTTCAGGTTGAGATTGATGATTATATTTGAAGGTAATGTGGTAGGAAATGTTGGTTCTTCTTGAATTTGAAAGTCACTGTGTTTCATGTTTATGCCTTTTCTAATGTTGTTGTCGTACTGAAGTGTTGAAGATCTTTTAAGTCTTTCTTTTTGTGTCCAGTTTAAATAGGTTCTATGGGATATGTGTTCGTTTTTTTTTACTTTTTAAGCTATTTGTGAATTTTATTGTTTTTAATTGTCTTCTGCTTTCGAGTAGGTCTAGGCCACATTCTCTTTGAATTTTCTCATTATTGGTGGAAGAAACAGCGCCAGTGATTATTTTGGCCGCTTTTGCTTGAACACTGTCTAGTCTTCCTTTTAGTGATGAGCTTGAGGGAGCCCAGACAGGTGTTGCATATTCCATTATTGGCCTTATTAAGGTGGTATATGTTGTTCTGAGGGTTTGGGTTTTGCTCCCCAATTTGTTCCACATAACCTTCTCAGAATATTTAGTTTTCTGGTAGCTCTATTTGAGGTGCTAATTATGTGTTCTGTAAAACGCAATTCCTCATCAAGTATCACACCTAGGTATTTTGGATTTCTAATTTTATCAATTATTTGGTTGTTTATACTTATTTTGGGATTAAATTTATGCCTGTTTTTCCTGTCAGTGGAGAAGACGCATAGGTTTGTTTTTATTGGGTTTATGGTCATTTTGAGTTCCATTGCCCACTTCTCCAGTCCTCTCATTGATGTGTTCAGTATTTTTTTCTGATTTTTCTATACTGCTACTTGTGTGCCATATGGCTATATCATCTGCATAACAGGCAACCTTTGTGTCTTCAGTGAGGTAAGGATGGATGTCGTTAATATATAGCAGGAAGAGTAAAGGACTGAGCACAGATCCCTGAGGTACACCAGCCCATGTTCTTCTGTCCTTGGAAAATGCTCCATTAACCCGAACCTTTATCCTTCTTCCCCTTAAGAAGTCTGCAATCCAGATTAAGGCTTTTCCTCTTACTCCGATGTTGTGCAGCCTTTCAAGTAATTTCTCCCTCCACACTCGATCAAAAGCTGAGGTCATATCCAGGAATACGGCCGTTGTCTTCTTTGTTGGTTTTTCCTGGAAAGAATCTATTATTGATTGGCAGAAGTAGAACAGTTGATCAGTTGTACAGTGTCTGGATCTATAGGCAGTTTGGTAGAAGTTTATTTTATTATTGTTAGTGAGCCAGACTATGAGCCTAGAGTGGATAATTCGTTCTGTTATTTTACAAAGTATGCTGGTGAGAGCAATTGGCCGATAATTCTTGCATTCCTTGGCATCTTTGTTTGGTTTCAGTATTGGCACTATAATTGATATCTTCCAATCCTTTGGTAGTTTACCAGTTTGCCATGAAATGTTCAGTATTCATAGGAGTTGATTTTTAGCTTTGTCTCCAAAGTGTTTAATCATTTGACCAAAGATTAGATCATCTCCTGGTGACCTCTTGGGATCTAACTTTTCTATTGATGAGTTTAGCTCATTCAGTGTGAAGTCTCTCGAAAAAATATCTTGTTGATGGTAATTTCTTGCTTGTTTAACTAACTTGTTTATATTATTTTTTAGAGTCCTGTCTTCATTCGGGTAGTTGAGTCTGGAAGTGCTTGAAAGTTATTCAGCAATTATGTCAGCCATCTGTTTGTTCGTTCTCGCTGTTCAATTCATATCGGTTAGAGTATTGGAGGATTGGTGTTGGTTTTGATTGTTTTCCAACACTCTAATTATATTCCAGTGTTGGCTGTCCTTTCTTGGATCCATTTTTTCGCAGAATTCTGCCCATTTTTCTTGTTTGCATATCCAAATTTATTGTTCTATTTTGTGACTAATTTCAATGAGTTTCTTTCTGTTTTCTTCTGTTTTATTTGTTTTGAGAAGTTCATTGATATTGTCTCTCTCTGCAATCATTACCTCGATGCTGTGGTCCTTCCAGAAAGGTATCCACAGGTCTTTACGTCTGCCTCTAGGTATCGATGCTTTTGCAGCTTTGGATATGTTCGAAGAGAATTTTTCCAAGTTTTTGTCAAGCGTTCTGTAATTTGATTCTTCTTTGCACAGTTCTTCGAGCTTTTCTGTGAATTTTTTCCAGTCGGCTTTCCTAAAGTTCCATGATCTTTTATTTTGTTGGACATTCTCAATTTTGAAGTTTAGGGTTGTTAAAATTGGTCTGTGGTCACTGATTGCACTTTTCAGGATTTTCCATTGTGTTGTGGGTGCGATGTTGTAATTTATCGCTGTGATGTCTATTGCGGATTCTGTTCCTGTGGACTTGGATAGATAGGTGTTCTCTCCATTATTTAACGGTGTAAGGTCGAGGTCGGTTAGCATGTCCTCAACCTGCTGACCTTTGTTATCCTGGACAGGTGATCCCCAAGTTGGACTTTTGGCGTTAAAATCGCCAAGTATGATTGTGATATCCAAAGACGCTTCACTTAATGTCTCTATCAGGCCTGTATTGATGCTAGTGTTATCGGGGTGATAAACATTTATGATTGTTATTGTTTTTTCTGGGAGGTAGATTTCTATTGCCTGAGCTTCTGTCGTGCTTTCTGTAGGCTTACTCTGATTATAGGCTCGTTCCTTAAATTTGATTTCTGGTGTTTTAATCAAAACGGCAAGTCCTCCTCCAAATTTTCCCGGTCTGTCCTTTCGTAGTGTTGTATAACCTTTGATATTGAATCTCAGATTGTGATTCAATTTTGTCTCCTGAAGACAAGCAATATGCACATTGTTGTCACAGAGAAGACAAGTCAGCTCTTCAGTTTTCCTCTGGGTGCCATTTATATTGAGCTGTAGTATATTCAATTGTGTCCTCGTAGTAGATTTCTCATCAGGAGCCCGGGCTGCAGCTCCTGACGCGGCGGTTACCCCGGACGCGGTAGCATTGCTGGAGATATCGGTTTTGCTCTTCATTGGAAAATGGGTGCCGTTGCCACGTTAGTCACCTTGGAAACGAACCAGAATTTGGTCGAATATTCCAAGGGTCCAGGGGGGACCGCAGGGAGGTGTGGTCGGACTTCTCCCCCCCATTAATTTCAATACCAAATGCTATTAAGGTGCACGCAATCATATAAAACGAACAGTTATAATTGTATACATAGCATAGCCAAGATGCATTTGCTTAACGATTTCATTGAATCCAAATATATGAAATATGAATTAAATAATTTAAATTTAGAAGAAAAACAAAAATACAATTCAGATATCCCAAGCATAATAGCAGATTTAATTGAATTTAAAATGGCTACTTTAAAGAACAACATAAAGGCCATCCTATAAATTTATCATTGCAGTAAGGGCAGTAGAAAATTGCTTTATATTAAAAAATAATTACGCGACAAAAATAGTTAAAATTTCTCATAGGTTGTAGTGTTTTGGGGGTTTAGGAATAAGAAGATAGGTAAAAATTCTGTGTTAAAGGAGAAATTTTAAATCAATAATTTTATAAAATGCAATAAAAGATTGTAGGAATATATATTTGCACAACAGAATAAGTTTTATAAGTGGTTTAGAGAGAGACTTGTAAGAAAATTGAATTAAAAGTTTTTCGTGGAAATTTTTAAGTAAGAAGATATCATAGGAACTTAATGGATTCTAGAAAATTCTACAAGCATTGGGTGTGCTTGGTGAATTTTAGTATTGAGTAGTAATGCAAATTGAGTGAGTTTTAGAGGTTGCAGTTTATTTATAAAAATAATAAATTACACACACATATATTTCAGTAAACAATAAAATATAGTTAAATTATGAATAGAATGTATGTTTTTGCTTTGTTCAATAATCTCTCTAAAACTCTATACAATTGACAATTTAAACAATTCTATTGATTCTTCTAATCAATTGTCAAAATCAAACTCTAGGTAAACATGACATTTTAAAAATCAAAATTATAGTATTTTAGTATTTATAGTAGTTATAGTATACCAGTATCTTTATTTCTCTACTTATTTATTTATTATTTTTGCTTTTAATTGTACACCAGGAATAAATATGTTGTCTCAATAAAAAGGCTTTAATATAAATAAGGCTTTAATAAAAAGAGTGTGATAAAGATGGGCACTTTTTATCATCATTTGTCCTTTATGAGCTTCCTTTCAATAACTAATATTTTGATGATATTGTAGGAATCTTTTTTCCTCAAATTGTCCACGAATAACTACGTATTTAGGATATTTTAAAGTAATAGATACCTTGTGGAACTGGTTAGAAAAAATCACTATCGTGAGATGGTCGTTAAAAAGGCGTGGTCGCATAGCTGGCGTTTTACTATATTTCTCTGTAAAATGCAGGGATTTATATATATGTACTAAAAGAACATCTCTCTCTCTCGCTTAAAAAAATGAATGCATTTATCTGAGAAAATTGCACTCATTCGGATTAATTAATTTGAAACAACACCATCTTTTGAAAATTCGGACAAATAGTCCATATTTATATAGCATGGTTTCGGGCTACAGTCCTCATCAGTACTGGGGCGGCTCTCCCGAAGTTCTAGGTGAGGGGTAATGTAATCAGCTGTAACTACCAAAGAGATGTATACGTTGGTATACCAGTTTACATAGGAAACTGTATGTGGAAGGGATATAGCCCGAAACCATGGTACAGGTTGGCCATTTGTTCCGAATTTGCCATAATTGGTGTTGTGGCTGATTTGTTAATCTGAAATTGTTCGGTCTGCCCAGAAAAGATCAAATAATTTGCTCATGTTAATTAATTTAATGGATGGAATTCCAGACATTTTTTAAAAAGTAGAAGTTCTCCTTTTACACAAATAAAGAGGCACATTCCTTTAAATATATATGTGGTATAATGCGGGATTTATACAGGGTGCGGCAGCTATTTGGGAACAAAATGATGTCCATGAGGGAAAAATGAATGGACAAAGAAAGATAGTATTTATTACATATTAAAGTTTTATATAGATGAACACATACCTAAAGGACGGCATCATTCAATGAACCCGCCATCAGCGGCAATAACAGCTTCTATGCGCTGTCGAAACCGACTGCAGGCAGTAATGAGAAGGGTCTTGGGAATGCTTGCCATTGTATCCATTATAGTAGCTATGAGTGCTGCAAAAGTTTTGTGGGAATGACTATTGGAGTCCCTCTCAACTACGCCCCACGCTCCTGGCTGATTTGGAGTGCTGGGGTGCCAAACGTTAGGTGTGACATGGTCGTGAAGATTCTCGGCCATTAATTCATGGGTTGCTCTTGGCTGTACGAGATGGTGCTGAGTCTTGTTGAAAAACATACGGTCTCACACGTGCTACAATAGAAATTCAAGCCTTAACAACTGTGGCTAACACCTCGATGTAAGCAACGGCATTTACTTTGGCACCTGGAGTAAAAATTTGTGGAGTTATCAAATCACCTTCACTACTAACCACACCTAGAACCAGCAATTATATGCTGGAATTTTGGTATGTATGACCGTAGGTACCTCATCAGGGCTTTTACACAACCACCAATCAGTTTCGCGGTTCACCTTCTGTTCCTGAACAAAGTTCTTCTCGTCTGAGAAAATTCGTATCATACCTGACTCCTCGGGATGTTTGAGCTTGTTCAGAAGGCGCTTGGCTCTGGTAAAGCGATTCACCATCGTTCTTTCAGACATGGACTGTCTTCTCAGCATCACCTATGATTGTAAAGAAGGTCCTCATGAACCACACGTCAGATGGTAGCCTCATCAACCTGTAGCTCTCTGGCAAGTGCACTTATCGACTTCTCAGGGTCCTCGTCGATGGCAGCTTGGATACGGCTTATAAAGTCTGACGTCCTGATACTGTCAGAACTTCGACAATGTCGTTTCCTTTGGGAAACTTCCGCCACATCACCTTTCAGCTCCCAATTCTCTCCGAACTTTGTAAAACAAATGATCGGGTGACTTTCAAGAATGCAGCAGTTACTGAATCGGTGTGTCCTGCAGCCAAGGAGACAATAACTGCATGCCTCTTCATTTCTTGTGTACGAGTAGTTTCTGCCATGTCTACCTGCTACAGAAAAAAACTATGTTACTATACCACACAGGAAAGTGTGGTACCTATATTATGTGTTCTCAAATATCTGCCACACACCATGTAGAACTATTTCAGATTTGGCAGTCATGGAGAGAGGAAAAAGTTCCGGAACCACACAGTGCAGTGTGGCAAGGCACAGCAGACAATATTGGATACAAGGAGGAAGGGACCTAGCAGACGTAAGATGGCAATCGTCCCAGCAACTTCAGACCAAGTTTAGCGTGATCTCGTGTAGCGGCGCTGTCCCTTCCAAACTGCTCTGTGTCAAACTGCTAAGTCCCCGCTACACCAAGAAGGCCGTTTTCTTGGAATAACCGCCATCGAATAGGGTCGCGCTAGAAGAAATATCCCCCTAAGTCTCTATTGGGGCGATTTATCTCTTACGAGAAAAACATATTACCATCTCGTCTGCTGGCATTTCACTCTATGTTTCTATGTTTCCATTGTTGGCTTCAAAGACACATACAATAAGTGGGGGTGTTGTTGTTATCGTGTCCAATGAAGATCCTCAGATGTCTCCATACATCTCTACCACAGCAGTTTCAATGTCCTCTATCTTGGATGTGTAAAGCTGCTGCTCTGGGTCCATGTCAATTTTATGCAAGGCTGCGGCCATTGCTGGGCATGAGAATATGTGGGTAGGTGTTAGTTCCACACCAGGACAAAAGTGGGGGTGTAGTAATATTAAAATAGTGTATTTTCAATTATTAATGTGTTATGTCAGATTTTTATACAACATAGTAATATCATTTTATTCGCGATCGAACGTATTACATCCCAAAAACGATGCGACGCAAGCCATCTCTGTCATACAGGGTGCGGTAGATAAGTAATGAGACTCAGTCTAGAAAAACAAATTTATTGATCCGATTTGTACAAAACGTTAATATTCTTCAAAGAACTCGCCTTGGGCGTCGACACAACGTTTCCAGCGCGTTTTCCAAGCTTCATAGGCCCCACTGTAATCCGTTGGAGTTATCCCAGTTAGTGCCTTCGTGACAGCACGTTGGATGTTCGGGATATCGTCGAAACAATAACCCTTCTGGCATCTTTTTACCTTCGGAAATAGGAAGAAATCAGGAGGACTCATGTCAGGGCTGTATGGTGGATGTGGCAGAACTTCAACTCCAATTCGCGTCAAATAGGAGGTCACGAGGAACGCTGTGTGCGCCAGCGTTGAACAAGGTCCTGTCGCTTCCGTTTGACGGCTTTGTGCAATCGCCGAAGGACTTCTTTGTAGAATTCGGCATTAACGGTTTTCCCCTGAGGGACAAACTCTTTGTGAATTAACCCCCGCTTGTCGAAAAACACAATCAGCATTGTCTTGACTCGGGACTTTGACATTCTTGCTTTCTTCGGCCGCGGGGATGCCGGTGTGTGCCACTCCGAGCTCTGGGCTTTCGTCTCCGGGTCGTATTGGAATGTCCACGATTTGTCGCCTGTTACTACGTTGTCTAAAAATTCTGGATTATTTTCCAATGCATTCAACATCTCACGGCAAACGTCCACTCGTCGTTGCTTTTGTTCAGCGGTGAGCACTCGCAAGTGTCACGGGCACACAAACAACGTAATACGTGAAGCTCGACCCTCACTGCGCCAGAGCTATGACGCGACTGCGAACTGGTTCTATTGTTAGCTCAGATCCCCCACCACGTGACCTGCAGGTGGAGAATGCACTGAGAGCGACTGGGGCGTCGCGCGGCGGCCAGTCTCATTACTTAACTACCGCACCCTGTATATGTACCAAAATTAGCCCCTTACTCACGCGGATTATATATGTTAAATTAAAATTAATTAAATTTGATGAAAGATACACTCGTAACCTTTTAACTTTGCATATTATTTATTATCAATAGGCAAATATACAAAACGAACTTAGTATTATTTATATATATATGTAAAAACAAGAACAAATAATAATTATATACAAGAGATCCTTTTCAAACACCAGAGCTCATCTATAGCCTTTGCTACTCTGTGTAATATTCCAACAATATACGTATATATGAATTCCATCCTCCCAACAAAATCATATTATATATATTTCAGATATATCAAATATAATTCTCCGAGAATAAGTTTTTTTATTTCACTATTAACGAGTTTACAAGCTTTTGGGTGTTAAACGACCCTTCTACAAGGTAAAATGTTTACCAGTAGAAGGGTCGTTTACAACCCGAAAGCTTGTAAACTCGTTAATAGTGAAAATAAAGAGAGAAACTTAAGAGATTTATATTTTATTAATCTAATTGATACAGAGGATTATAATTCTGATAATATATATTTCAATATAATGTAGTAAATTCCAATATTTTTTTCATTCAATTATTTAATTTGTATCTTTTTTTCCCCTTCGGCTTTACCCTTACAAATCTGTTTATGAGCAAAGTTTTCTTAATTAGGTTTTCCTGTATATAAATTTCATTATCAATATTGATTGTGATTAGCTTTTACATTTTTATCTTCCTTTACAGAGACTCCGGGGCTATTCCTGGAATAATACAATATAATTGGACTTATGATTGTAGAACGACATTTGAAAATTATCCCGCATGTGTTTCGTTTGAACGAAAATTCGAAATTTATTTTAAGGAGAAATAGCCAGGGATGGGAACCAAACCCACAGTGTTTCGCTTACCGGGCAGATGTCATGTCCACTAGGCTACCCTGGACATATTTTTCCGTTCGTAAATATTATATAAAGTAATTTATAATACAATATAATGAGGCTTATGATTGTAGAACGACATTTGAAAATTATCTCGCATGTGTTTCTCTACCTCCAATTTACCCTGACTAATCTACGTATTTATTATCTTGATTATCTTTATTAAGTTTTCCTGTATATAAATTTCATATTACCATTAAGGTACTATTACTATTTTTACTGCATGTATCCTACATTTCTGCTTGGAGAATCTATATAAGACTAAAAGGTCTTAATAAAGCTTTTTGTTTTTGTATAGTATATATCCGAATATATTATAGACGCGTATGATTCTTTTAAAAGTTAAACAATTTCTACTGTCCTTACTGCAATGAAAATATCAATGGGAGGGCCTGCCTCATAAATTTTTTCCATTGCAGTAAGGGCAGTAGAAATTGTTTAATTTTAAAAAGAATCATACGCGTTTATAATAGTTTCGAATTTTGATAACAGATGGCGCGCTAATGCACATAGTATAGTATATATGTCCATATATGTATCATATTAATTTATAGGAAAGTGTTTTATATTAATATTTTTGCGTTCCTCCAATAAAAGTGTTATAACCCAATAATTATGACTTTTATTGCGGAAAGATTTTAACAACTCTGACTATATTTAATCTTTACGCTCCCACCAACTCTAAAAACTTCCCCAGAGAATGATGATGTGCTCTATTAAAGTCTCGGATTGAGAAAAACGTTCCGTGATTAAAAAAATTATCTTTTTATCGCTTTTTTATCTAATTATTTTAGATATTTTCCTAATCCTTTTAGTGATTCTTGAAATTAAATTTAGAGTAATTTACTTTGTGAATAACAACAAAAAAACGGATTAGAAATATATTTTAAGAAATAGATTACCACTCTAAAAAAAAGGTGTGTGTAGGAGTCAAGTAACGCTTATTAAAAATGTACCATAATTATACACTTTGATAATTTTTTTGAAAATAGAGCAATCCATAAATAAATCTTTAATTAAAAAGGCATATATTGGATCAAAATAATTTTTATTTTACCTTGATAGAAAGTCAAAGCCTTTCTATTGTTCTTGCAAGGCGTAGAGCGTCGTAACCAAAACTGGTTGAAATCGTTTTGAAAATAGAGCAATCCATAAATAAATATTTAATTAAAAAGGCATATATTGGATCAAAAAATAGGTAAAATAAATAATATTTTGATTCAATATATGCCTTTTTAATTAAAAAAAAACTTTGATAATTGAATATTCGTTTATTGAAAATCTCGTTATATGGAAAAGTCACGGTATATATATTTGACGGAAAGCAATAACGCGCCATCTATACACATAAAATGAAAGGATTTAAGCACGAATATTTCTTTTATACAATACAAACTTCTATTGTCCTTACTGCGATGAAAAATATATTGCGAGGGCTTGGCACATCAGTGATAAACCCTCCAAGCGGTTCCGCCAATTTAATCCACCAGACCGCTTCTTAGAGCTCTAATACTGTTTTGGACGATTCTGCTTATATACTCAGCAATGGAGGGTGGAATCTCAGAAATCGTTTTCAATAAAAATATGGATATAAGCTCATAGGATAGTATTTATATGTAATTCTACTGTCCTATAAAATTATGTCCATAGTTTTCTTAAATACCATTTCTGAGATTCCACCCTTCAGTGCTGCGTATATAAGCAGAATCGTCCAATACAGTATTAGAGCTCTAAGAAGCGGTCTGGTGGATTAAATTGGCGACCCGCTGGGAGGGTTCACCACTGATGAGCCAATCCCTCCCAATATATTTTTCATCGCAAGAAGGACAGTAGAAGTTTGTATTGTATATAAAAGAAACATTCGTGCTTAAATCCTTTCATTTTATATGTAAAAAGTTATGTGTTAATTATACCTGTCCTCAATATTTGACCAATCTGGCTGAAATTTTAGCAGGGTATAGAGTTATATCTGGACGGAATGTGGGGGTCACATTTTAAATCAAGGAAAAATCAAATCAACCCAATATTAATAAACTGATTTATATATTTTAAAGTCAGAAAAGTATTATGATATTATTGCTGCATCGTGTTTGATGGTCAGAACAAGATTCAGCGAACATTCACTCGAGTAGAACATGGATGAAGCTAGGTTATATATTAGTATGGTTCAAAGGCCACGTTCACTCTTTTCAATTGTGAAACTAATAATTAAAAAATTAATCAATTTAATACACACAAAGTAAATGTATATTAGAGAAAATCCGGTGATTTTCCAACTTACAACCAGTGTGATTTACAAACTTACAACCAACGTGATCTACAAACGTACAACCAACGTGATCTACAAACGTACAACCAACGTGATCTACAAACGTACAACCAACGTGATCTACAAACGTACAACCAACGTGACCTACAAACGTACAACCAGTGTGATCCATAAACATACAACCTGTTTGATCTACAAACGTACAACCAATGTGATCTACAAACGTACAACCAATGTGATCTACAAACGTACAACCAATTTGATCTACAAACATACAACCAGTGTGATCTACAAACGTACAACCAGTGTGATCCATAAACATACAACCAGTTTGATCTACAAACGTACAACTAGTGTGATCTACAAACGTACAACCAATGTGATCTACAAACATACAACCAATGTGATCTACAAACGTACAACCAATGTGATCTACAAACGTACAACCAGTGTGATCTACAAACGTACAACCAATGCGATCTACAAACGTACAACCAGTGTGATCCATAAACATACAACCAGTTTGATCTACAAACGTACAACCAATGCGATCTACAAACGTACAACCAGTGTGATCCATAAACATACAACCAGTAGGATCTACGAACGTACAACCAATGTGATCTACAAACGTACAAACAGTGTGATCTACAAACGTACAACCAATGTGATCTACAAACGTGCAACCAGTGTGATCCATAAACATACAACCAGTTTGATCTACAAACGTACAACCAATGTGATCTACAAACGTACAACCAGTGTGATCTACAAACGTACAACCAATGTGATCTACAAACGTACAACCAATGCGATCTACAAACGTACAACCATTGTGATTTACAAACATACAACAATGTGATCTACAATCTTACAATCACGGTGATCTACAAACGTACAACCAACGTGATCTACAAACGTGCAAACAGTGTGATCCATAAACATACAACCAGTTTGATCTACAAACGTACAACCAATGTGATCTACAAACGTACAACCAATGTGATCTAAAAACGTACAACCAGTGTGATCTACAAACGTACAACCAATGTGATCTACAAACGCACAACCAATGCGATCTACAAACGTACAACCAATGTGATCTACAAACGAACAACCAATGTGATCTACAAAGGTACAACCAGTGTGATCTACAAACGTACAACCAATGTGATTTACAAACGCACAACCAATGTGATCTACAAAGGTACAACCAGTGTGATCTACAAACGTACAACCAGTGTGATCCATAAACATACAACCAGTGTGATCTACAAATGTAAAACCAATGTGATATACAAACGTACAACCAATGTGATTTACAAACGCACTACCAATGTGATCTACAAAGGTACAACCAGTGTGATCTACAAACATACAACCAGTCTGATCTACAAACATACAACCAATGTGATCTACAAACGTACAACCAATGTGATCTACAAACGTACAACCAGTGTGATCTACAAACGTACAATCAGTGTGATCTACAAACGTACAACCAATGTGATCTACAAACGTACAACCAGTGTGATCTACAAACGTACAACCAGTGTGATCTACAATCGTACAACCAGTGTGATCTACAAACGTACAACCAGTGTGATCTACAAACGTACAACCAATGTGATCTACAAACGTACAACCTGTGTGATCTACAAACGTACAACCAGTGTGATCTACAAAAATACAACCAATGTGATCTACAAAGGTACAACCAGTGTGATCTACAAACATACAACAATGTGATCTACAAACGTACAACCAGTTTGATTTACAAACGTACAAGCAGTGGGATCTACAAACGTACAAGCAGTGGGATCTACAAACTTACAACCAGTGTGATCCACAAACGTACAACCAGTGTGACCTACAAACGTACAACCAATGTGATTTACAAACGCACAACCAATGTGATCTACAAACATACAACAATTTGATCTACAAAGGTATAACCAGTTTGATTTACAAACGTACAAGCAGTGGGATCTACAAACGTACAACCAATGTGATCTACAAACATACAACCAGTGTGATCTACAAACGTACAACCAATGTGATTTACAAACGCACAACCAATGTGATCTACAAACATACAACATTGTGATCTACAAAGGTACAACCAGTTTGATTTACAAACGTACAAGCAGTGGGATCTACAAACGTACAAGCAGTGGGATCTACAAACTTACAACCAGTGTGATCCATAAACGTACAACCAGTGTGACCTACAAACGTACAACCAATGTGATTTACAAACGCACAACCAATGTGATCTACAAACATACAACGATGTGATCTACAAAGGTACAACCAGTTTGATTTACAAACGTACAAGCAGTGGGATCTACAAACGTACAACCAATGTGATCTACAAACGTACAACCAATGTGATTTACAAACGCACAACCAATGTGATCTACAAAGGTACAACCAGTGTGATCTACAAACGTACAACCAGTGTGATCCATAAACATACAACCAGTGTGATCTACAAATGTACAACCAATGTGATATACAAACGTACAACCAATGTGATTTACAAACGCACTACCAATGTGATCTACAAAGGTACAACCAGTGTGATCTACAAACATACAACCAGTCTGATCTACAAACATACAACCAATGTGATCTACAAACGTACAACCAATGTGATCCATAAACATACAACCAGTTTGATCTACAAACGTACAACCAATGCGATCTACAAACGTACAACCAGTGTGATCCATAAACATACAACCAGTAGGATCTACGAACGTACAACCAGTGTGATCTACAAACGTAGAACCAGTGTGATCTACAATCGTACAACCAGTGTGATCTACAACCGTACAACCAGTGTGATCTACAAACGTACAACCAACGTGATCTACAAACGTACAACCAATGTGATCTACAAACGTACAACCTGTGTGATCTACAAACGTACAACCAGTGTGATCTACAAACATACAACCAATGTGATCTACAAACGTACAACCAATGTGATTTACAAACGCACAACCAATGTGATCTACAAACATACAACAATGTGATCTATAAAGGTACAACCAGTTTGATTTACAAACGTACAAGCAGTGGGATCTACAAACGTACAAGCAGTGGGATCTACAAACGTACAACCAGTGTGATCCACAAACGTACAACCAATGCGATCTACAAACGTACAACCAGTGTGATCCATAAACATACAACCAGTTTGATCTACAAACGTACAACCAATGCGATCTACAAACGTACAACCAGTGTGATCCATAAACATACAACCAGTAGGATCTACGAACGTACAACCAATGTGATCTACAAACGTACAAACAGTGTGATCTACAAACGTACAACCAATGTGATCTACAAACGTGCAACCAGTGTGATTCATAAACATACAACCAGTTTGATCTACAAACGTACAACCAATGTGATCTACAAACGTACAACCAGTGTGATCTACAAACGTACAACCAATGTGATCTACAAACGTACAACCAATGCGATCTACAAACGTACAACCATTGTGATTTACAAACATACAACAATGTGATCTACAAACTTACAATCACGGTGATCTACAAACGTACAACCAACGTGATCTACAAACGTGCAAACAGTGTGATCCATAAACATACAACCAGTTTGATCTACAAACGTACAACCAATGTGATCTACAAACGTACAACCAATGTGATCTAAAAACGTACAACCAGTGTGATCTACAAACGTACAACCAATGTGATCTACAAACGCACAACCAATGCGATCTACAAACGTACAACCAATGTGGTCTACAAACGAACAACCAATGTGATCTACAAAGGTACAACCAGTGTGATCTACAAACATACAACCAATGTGATCTACAAAGGTACAACCAATGTGATCTACAAACGCACAACCAATATGATCTACAAAGGTACAACCAGTGTGATCTACAAACATACAACCAATGTGATCTACAAAGGTACAACCAGTGTGATCTACAAACGTACAACCAGTGTGATCTACAAACGTACAACCAATCTGATCTACAAACGTACAACCAGTGTGATCTACAAACGTACAACCAATGTGATTTACAAACGCACAACCAATGTGATCTACAAAGGTACAACCAGTGTGATCTACAAACGTACAACCAGTGTGATCCATAAACATACAACCAGTGTGATCTACAAATGTAAAACCAATGTGATATACAAACGTACAACCAATGTGATTTACAAACGCACTACCAATGTGATCTACAAAGGTACAACCAGTGTGATCTACAAACATACAACCAGTCTGATCTACAAACATACAACCAATGTGATCTACAAACGTACAACCAATGTGATCTACAAACGTACAACCAGTGTGATCTACAAACGTACAATCAGTGTGATCTACAAACGTACAACCAATGTGATCTACAAACGTACAACCAGTGTGATCTACAAACGTACAACCAGTGTGATCTACAATCGTACAACCAGTGTGATCTACAAACGTACAACCAGTGTGATCTACAAACGTACAACCAATGTGATCTACAAACGTACAACCTGTGTGATCTACAAACGTACAACCAGTGTGATCTACAAAAATACAACCAATGTGATCTACAAAGGTACAACCAGTGTGATCTACAAACATACAACAATGTGATCTACAAACGTACAACCAGTTTGATTTACAAACGTACAAGCAGTGGGATCTACAAACGTACAAGCAGTGGGATCTACAAACTTACAACCAGTGTGATCCACAAACGTACAACCAGTGTGACCTACAAACGTACAACCAATGTGATTTACAAACGCACAACCAATGTGATCTACAAACATACAACAATTTGATCTACAAAGGTATAACCAGTTTGATTTACAAACGTACAAGCAGTGGGATCTACAAACGTACAACCAATGTGATCTACAAACATACAACCAGTGTGATCTACAAACGTACAACCAATGTGATTTACAAACGCACAACCAATGTGATCTACAAACATACAACAATGTGATCTACAAAGGTACAACCAGTTTGATTTACAAACGTACAAGCAGTGGGATCTACAAACGTACAAGCAGTGGGATCTACAAACTTACAACCAGTGTGATCCACAAACGTACAACCAGTGTGACCTACAAACGTACAACCAATGTGATTTACAAACGCACAACCAATGTGATCTACAAACATACAACGATGTGATCTACAAAGGTACAACCAGTTTGATTTACAAACGTACAAGCAGTGGGATCTACAAACGTACAACCAATGTGATCTACAAACATACAACCAGTGTGATCTACAAACGTACAACCAATGTGATTTACAAACGCACAACCAATGTGATCTACAAAGGTACAACCAGTGTGATCTACAAACGTACAACCAGTGTGATCCATAAACATACAACCAGTGTGATCTACAAATGTACAACCAATGTGATATACAAACGTACAACCTATGTGATTTACAAACGCACTACCAATGTGATCTACAAAGGTACAACCAGTGTGATCTACAAACATACAACCAGTCTGATCTACAAACATACAACCAATGTGATCTACAAACGTACAACCAATGTGATCTACAAACGTACAACCAGTGTGATCTACAAACGTACAACCAGTGTGATCTACAAACGTACAACCAGTGTGATCTACAAACGTACAACCAATGTGATCTACAAACGTACAACCAGTGTGATCTACAAACGTAGAACCAGTGTGATCTACAATCGTACAACCAGTGTGATCTACAACCGTACAACCAGTGTGATCTACAAACGTACAACCAACGTGATCTACAAACGTACAACCAATGTGATCTACAAACGTACAACCTGTGTGATCTACAAACGTACAACCAGTGTGATCTACAAACATACAACCAATGTGATCTACAAAGGTACAACCAGTGTGATCTACAAACGTACAACCAATGTGATCTACAAACATACAAACAGTGTGATCTACAAACGTACAACCAATGTGATTTACAAACGCACAACCAATGTGATCTACAAACATACAACAATGTGATCTACAAAGGTACAACCAGTTTGATTTACAAACGTGCAAGCAGTGGGATCTACAAACGTACAAGCAGTGGGATCTACAAACGTACAACCAGTGTGATCCACAAACGTACAACCAGTGTGACCTATAAACGTACAACCAATGTGATTTACAAACGCACAAGCAGTGGGATCTACAAACGTACAACCAGTGGGATCTACAAACGTACAACCAATGTGATCCACAAACGTACAACCAGTGTGACGTAGAGATAGTGTGACTTACAAAAACCCGACATTGTCGTGCGTGTCGCGACAAGAAATGTCAACAGGATCCCTGTCGAGCAGCAGATGTCGCGCTGGCCCCCCGCGGCCTTTGTCATCCGGGAACTGCGGGGCGGCATATTGGTGGACATAGCAGTGTCCTGTTCTCGTGTGGTAGACACAGCAGGATCACCACAATATACACAACGAATTATTCGATATTGTACCAAATTAAGATAGAAATATAAATTTGATAAATCGTTTGTAATTAAACTATTCTACGGAACAGGCATATAAAATCACATTAAGAAAATATCAACTCTAAAAAACACATATATTAATCAAATATATATAGCTACATGAATGTAAAACATATATTATCCATAGATATTTTTATTTATATTCATATAAAGTATATCGAACTGAGCCTATATTTACGAAAGGAATTATCCTCTTGATTGATTTGTTTTTGTTCAATAATATTTATTTATTTGTTATAAATTTTAAAATGTGTAATTGATTATTGATCTCTCTCGCTATAAATATATATTATAAATTTATTTTTAATCAATATACAAGGTATGTCCCATAAGTTCCCGGACTGGGTCCATAAAAAAATAAATAAATGAAAAATGTAAATGAATTTGACTGTTTATTATAGAAAAAATATCTGGCTACACGGTGGTACCAATATCGAGGCGGTACTTGCGCGCGCGCCAAGGTTATTCTAATTTATTTAAAGGTCACACCTAGCGCTGCGGCGATTTTACGATGGAACAAAAATTGAAGCAGAGGATTTGCATAGAATTTTGTGTGAAACTTCAAATATCAGCAACCGAAACTTTTGAAATGCTTAATTAAGCATTCCCCAATGACGCCCCAAAGAGAACAACTGTTTTTGAATGGCATTCTAGATTTAAAGCTGGCAGAATTTCCATTGAAGATGATCCTCGTCAAGGACGCCCAAAATTTCAAAGAACTGATGAAAATGTGCAAAAAATCACCGATTTGATAAAAGAAAATCCTCGAACCACTTTGCTGGAGCTAGAGCAAGACACAGGCATCTCTAAAACAACGATTGGAAGGATCGTAACCGAAGATTTGAAGCTCAAAAAGACTCCTGCAAAATTCATCCCAAGATTCCTCACCAATGAGCAAAAACTGTGTCGGCTTGCAACCTGTGAGGACATGATGGAAATGACAAGAACGGATCCAGAATGGAAAGACAAGATAATCACAGGCGACGAGACATGGGTCTATGGCTATGACCCTGAAACCAAACCTCAACCTGCCGAGTGGAGAGGTTAGGGTGAGCCTAGACCCAAAAAATCCAGAAACAAGGTGTTGCTGGTCGCTTTTTCGGATAACAAGGGCATTGTTCATCACGAGTATCTTCCTGCAGGCCAAACAGTTATTAAGGAAATGTATTTGGGCATTCTTCGCCGTCTAAGGGAAACGATTCGAAAAAAAAAAGGCCAGAAAAATGGACTAATGGTGGCTGGATCCTACACCATGACAATGCTCGCCCTCACACAGCGCACTTGATGACTAGCTTTTTGGCGAAAAACGGGACACAAATCCTACTTCAACCCCCCTATTTCCCAGACATCGCACCAAATGACTTTTTCCTGTTCCCCAAACTTAAAGCAGTTCTAAAAGGAAGACATTTTGACACCAGGGATGACATAATAGAAAAATCGCCGTTAGCATTGAAGAGCATTCCAAAAGAGGCTTATAAAAACTGTTTCGACATACCTTGTAAATAAAACAATTAAAGGTAAAGACTCTTCTAGTAAGGTATATCAATTAAGAAGGATCAGAAGATGAGTTTCTTTTATTGTATGAATGCTACGAGCTTTCGGGCAAAAGCCCTTCGACAGGCAAAAATATAATTATACTAAGAAAGATAACGATTTATATATG
Source organism: Cordylochernes scorpioides (assembly GCA_030710605.1). Taxonomy (NCBI): domain Eukaryota; kingdom Metazoa; phylum Arthropoda; class Arachnida; order Pseudoscorpiones; family Chernetidae; genus Cordylochernes; species Cordylochernes scorpioides. The sequence goes on from CP092871.1 coordinate 47,875,378, forward strand.
TTATGATAGAAACGATTAAAGGTAAAGACTCTTCTAGTAAGGTATATCAATTAAGAAGGATCAGAAGATGTATAACATATATAAATCGTTATCTTTCTTAGTATAGTTATATTTTTGCCTGTCGAAGGGCTTTTGCCCGAAAGCTCGTAGCATTCATACAATAAAAGAAACTCATCTTCTGATCCTTCTTAATTGATATAAATAAAACATTTAATTATAAAACATAATGAACTCATTTAAAATATATATTTCTGTGAACAATATGTCAACCTCCAATAACGACCAACTCCAGGAAAGACCAAAGAAGTTTAATGTCATATTATACGTATATATAAAGGCTTTTCGTTAATTTTCCCGAGAAAAGATATGTTATTTTAATATTTTATGAAGGATATCTGTTTTAATGTCCATCTATACAGAGAGCCAAACAACAACTGACTCACCCGTGCAGCCAAGGTCACGCTCCGCTGTGTCACGTGGTAAAACATAGGTAGATGTTTTCTTACATGTTCTCAGCACATCCCCCTTTTTAAGACTTGAAATATATACATACATTACAAACTTTAAATGCATAATATAATTAATAATGAAGGCGATCCACAGGTTTAACAATTCGTCCACTCCGGGTTCTTATCTGGCCGTCTTCTGAGTCGTTAGAGGGAAAATCCACAACTGGGGTCTTTTCATTTTCAACCAGTACCTCCTCCGAAATGGTCGGCGTCGATGGGTCGGCTGGATATTGCACTGCATATCCTTTTCGTAGATGGAACCTGTTTCGACGTAAAGTCCCAACTGGAGTATCAACCATATACGACCTTGGTGTCGATGCTTTCTTCTTTACAATCCCCCAGGTTCGCATATCTGTAATCCAAACCGTGTCACCTTCGGATAGCTCCTCCATGTCCGTAGCTCCGCAGCGTCGATCATATCTGGATTTTATATCCTTTCTCCTTCTCCCCTCCTTTCTTTTCAGGGTCTGAGAGTCCACCAACTTTGGATTAAGATTCTCTGGTGCAATTGGCAAGGTCGTTCGGAGTTTACGTCCCATGAGAAGCTCAGCAGGGCTGTAACCGTTCTCCAAAGGGGTCGATCGATACTCCAGGAGTATTGAGGATCAACTTAGCAATTTTCACACCTGCTTCTGCCATCCCATTGCTCTGCGGGAATCGAGGACTTGAAGTGACATGTGTGAATCCGTACTGCCTTGCGAAATTTGCAAATTCACGAGCAGCTCCAAATTGCGTCCCATTATCGCTTACAACAGTTTCTGGTATTCCATGTCGGGCAAATATGGATTTGCAACTACGCACCACCACATTGGCTGTGAGCCGATCCAGCTGAATTACTTCAGGAAATCGAGAATAATAGTCAATGACGACTAGATACCACTTATTTTCGAACTTGAACAAATCCATTCCAATCTTTTGCCACGGTCGTGTAGGAAAGTTGGTTGGTATCAAAGGTTCATGTTTTGAGACGGCTTCCTGGATACAAACACTGCACTTTCTGACTGTTTCCGCGATCTCTTCCGAAATTCCAGGCCACCATACCGTCTCACGTGCGCGAAGTCTTGTTTTTGTAATCCCGAAGTGCCCAGCGTGCAACTTCTCTAGGATCTCCAGTTTCATACTTGCTGGAATAACAAGACGACAGCTACGCATCAGTAGTCCATTTTGAACGCCGAGTTCATCCTTGACATGCAAATAAGAGAGCAGAGCCTGTGACATCTTCTTCTTATCTGGCCAGCCTTGCTCAAGGTAGTTGGCTACTGCTTTCAGGGTCGTATCTTCTTGTTGAGCTTCAAAAATCTTCGTCAACATCTCGTCTTTGTCGGTTATACTCGAGAGAACTGCATTTATATGCGCTGAGGTTTGCCGTTCGTTTTCACCTCCCTCGGTTGTAAGAAGTGGTTGTCTAGATAATGCATCGGCGTCGAGCAGCTCCTTTCCAGGGATATGCACTATTTCGAATCCAAACCTCATCATACGCATTCGGAAACGTTGCAGTCTTGGGGTCAGCGAACTCAATTCTTTCGTCGAAAATAGAGGAATGAGAGGCTTATGGTCGGTCTCAATTCGGAAACGCTTTCCAAGCAGGAAATCTTGAAAACGTTCGCAAGCCCATGTAATTGCGAGAGCCTCTTTCTCGATCTGAGCATATCGTTTTTCGGTAGGTGTCATAGTTCTAGAAGAATAAGCAACAGGTCGCCAGATTCCATTCTTACCTTCTTGCTTCAGTACCGCTCCCAAGCCGTATGAAGATGCGTCGGATGACACCATAGTTGGTTTCTTGACGTCGTATGCTGCCAAGATGGGTTGAGTCGTGAGCAATTCTTTCAACTTTCGGAATGCTCGCTCCTGGCTGCAATCCCAAACGAAGTCTTGACCTTTCACCAACAACTGGTTCAGTGGAGTCACAATTTCAGATAAATTTTCCACAAAGCGTCCCAGATGGTTCACCATGCCAAGAAATCTTCTTACGCCATGAACATCGGTCGGAGCAGGCATCTCCGCCACTGCTTCGATTTTCGCTGGATCTGGTCGGATACCGTCTTCATCCAGTATGTGCCCAAGAAAATTAATTCTTGGCACGCCGAAGACACACTTGGCCTTGTTTAGTGTAACTTTTGCCTCTTTCAGTTTTCGGAGCACTAAACGAAGAATTCGATCGTGAGTCTTGGAGTCGGAGGCAAATATCAGGATATCGTCCAGGTAACACATTACACCGTCCATGCCTTGCAAGATTATTGACATGACTCTCTGAAAATACTCTGGGGCGAGTGAGATTCCAAATGGCATTCTGCAGTATTTATATCTCCCAAAAGGAGTGATGAAGGTCGTTAAATGCTGGCAGTCCGGGCTCAACGGAATCTGGTGAAAGCCACTGTTCGCGTCCAGTTTCGAAAAGAATCTTGCTTCCCCCAGTTGCCCCAGCATGTGCTCCACCACTGGCATGGGATGCACTTCGCGCTGTAGATGTTCGTTCAGCCTTGAGAGATCCACACAGAGTCGTATGTCGCCATTCGGTTTACCAGCAATCACAGTCGGTGCACACCATTCAGTCGCAACGTTAACTTGTGCTATGATTCCCGCCTTCTCGAGCTCTTCCAATCTTGTTTTGAGCTTTTTCATCAAAGGTATTGGTACCCGTCGAGGAGTATGCACAGCATATGGTTTTGCTCCAGGTTTCAATTTGATTTCGTAAGGGTTTCCGATCTGTCCCAGTCCTTCAAATACTTCAGGGAATTCCTTGATTGGGTTAATTCTCGTCGCAACCACTTCAATCCGCCTCGCCAGGTTCAAGAGCTCACATGCCCGGCGACTCAGAAGAGGTTCACTCAAACGACGAATGACATAAATCTTCTCCTTGATTTCACAATTGCCATTTCGCAGCGTTGATATAAACATACCCACAGTCTGAAGTTCGGAGAATTCAGCAGCTCTAAGGTTGATATCACTTTCCACTAGTCGTTGCTGTCCCATTATCTTCTTGAAGAGACACAGAGGAACACATGTAACATCCGCCTGGGAGTCGAGCTTGAACTTCACCTGTTTCCCGTTCACTTGGATTTCTGCTGTCCATCGCCTCCTGCACTCGCCTTCATCATCATCGAGATTAGATGAATCCTCCACAGCTGAGACCTCCAGGAGTACACCAATTTCTTCATCAAGTTCAGAAACAGCTTTGACTTCCGCAGTCTTCGCCTGCTTATCTGGGCAGCAATTTGCAAAATGGCCTGTTTTTGAACACAGGTTACATTTCTGTCCTTCAGCACGGCAAGCCTGTCCTTCCCTGTGGGTGAAACCTCCGCACTTTGGACATCGTGATCTTGTTCTGGCTGACTTCTCCTTCTTCCTCGAAGGCTGCTGTTGTTGTTTCGGTGATTGCTTCTTCGAGTTGAACTTCACCTGATTGACCTTTTGGCTTGTTGAGGGACGCTGCAGGTCGACTTGCTGCTGTCGAACGGCTTCCTGCTGTCGAACCATTTTCACCGCCTTTTCCAAAGTCAGTTCGCTGTCCAACTGCATTCTTTCAGATAAAGCTTTGTCCCTCACTCCAACCACAATTCGGTCACGGATCAACTGCTCATGAAGACCCTCAAATTCGCAACTACCAGCCAATTTGTACAATGAAGTGATGAATTCGTCCACTGGCTCCCGATCCTCTTGGATTCTTGAATTAAATTTCGCACGTTCGTAGATAATATTCTTTCTGACACAGAAGTGGCTGTCGAACGCCTTGAGGACGGAATCAATTTTCTTTGCCTCTTCCTCCTTTTCGAACTTGAAGGTCCTGAATATATCATCCGCGCGGTCACCCATCAAGTACATGAACAAATCGATCTTGTCCGCCTCCTCTTTCTTCTTCATTCCACTGACCACGAGGTATCGTTCGAATCTTTTCCTCCATTTGGGCCATTCGTTGGGAGTCAAGAAGTCGAAAGTTTCTGGAGGTTGAATCTGAGCCATGTTGAATTATCTTCCAAGGTACGCAAAAATCGATATTTTGCGATATACGGGTTCGTATTTTATCCAGTTATCGCTGCCACCATGTTTTAATGTCCATCTATACAGAGAGCCAAACAACAACTGACTCACCCGTGCAGCCAAGGTTACGCTCCGCTGTGTCACGTGGTAAAACATAGGTAGATGTTTTCTTACATGTTCTCAGCACAATATCTTTCCAGCAAAATCGAACAGAGCCATTGTAATCGCGTGGTCTACTTAGGTCAAATGCTATGAGCTGGGGTATAGCGATGATCCTCTTGAATGAGTTCTGTTAATTTGAATAAGGGAACTCTACGTAATCGAACAAGGAATTTCTGATTTAACGATTCTAGAATAAAAGCTACATGAATGAATTTGATCAGCCTAACATGACTTGATGGCTCGATTTAACTAGACTAATGAGTAAACTAAACAAAACACAAAATATAAAGACAACACACTGTTGCCGAATCAATGAAAATATATACAGATTAAAATAGAAATAAAGAATTAATTATGTAAAACAATGAATTATATAAATTAACAATAAAGAATAGAATAACATCAATGAATAATATTTAACAACAATTTCTACAATAATTAACAATTAATAACAAATAAAAATAAAACATAAATTTTTAACCAAACATACTCCCCCCCTCCCCCCCCGTTGGACAGCCAAGTCCAACAAGAATAAAATTCATTCCTTGAATGGCAGAGAAGCTATCTTGGTGATGGGACACTTGAAGACATTCTTTGGAGTTTTAAGGTCTACGACTCGCACGTGTCCGTCTGGTCCTTTATAGGTCTTGATGATTCGTGCCAGAGGCCAATGATGAGGAGGTGTGGAGTCTTGTTTCATGAGTACAAGCTGTCCAGATTATAGATCTTGATGAGTCTTATGCCACCTTGGACGTGCTTGTAACAGATTAAGATAGTCTTGGGACCATTTTTTCCAAAAACTATACTTCATTGATTGAATGCATTTCCAACGGGAAATGTGACTCAAATTATCCACAACTTCATCTGGAATAGCTAGAAGAGGGGAACCAATCAAAAAATGTGAAGGAGTTAGTGCTTCATAAGAATCAAAGTTGGAATCAAGGGGGAGAAGTGGTCTCGAATTCAAAATTGCTTCTATCTGAGTAAGCAACGTGTAAAATTCTTTAAAGTTAAGAATGGCCAACTTCGTTACTTTGATTAAATGACTTTAAACAGATTTAATACCTGCCTCCCAAAGTCCACCAAAATGGGGAGCGGAGGGAGGAATAAAATGCCACCTAATCCCTCTTTGAGCACAGGAATTTTGAATATTTAACTCCCTGTAAAAATCCAACAAAACTCTATTGGCCAATTTGAAATTTGTAGCATTATCACTGAAAATATCTGAAGGCAAGCCGCGTCTCGAGGTAAATCTCCTAAGAGTAGCTATGAATGCTTCTGCAGTGAGATCAGAAACCACCTCAAGATGTATTGCCTTGGTGGTGAAACAAATGAATAAAACAATATAAGTTTTAAACAGTATTTTTGATTTTTTTAATATTTGGCTTAGTAATGATAGGGCCCGCCAAATCTACCCCGACTCGTTTGAAAGACCGGGATGGCACCACCCTTTCAAGTGGCAATTCACCCATAATTTGAGTCACGACTTTGGATCGATGCTTAAAACAGGTAATACACTGATTCAGAACTCTCTTCACTGCAGCTTTACAAGAAATAATCCAATACTTCTGAGAAATCATAGATAATGTTGTTTGTGAACCCGAATGTAGAGATTGTTTATGATAATGTTCGATAATCAAATCTGTACAATGATGTATTTTTGGTAGGATTATTGGATGTTTTTGATTATAGTCAAGATTTGAATGTTGAAGTCTTCCTCCAACTCTAAGAATTCCATCAGCATCAAGGAAAGGATTTAGAAACCTGAGATTGCTTTTCCCCCGACACAGAGCCCTTATTTCGAAGCCACCCAATATCCTGAGTAAATTCTTGATTTTGAATTAATATGATAATTTTAACCATTGCATTATGAATTTCTGAGGCTGATAGGAATCGATTTAACGATTTATTAGTTGATTTACAATTTGAAATGAATCTCAAACAAAATGCCATTATATCAACTGTTTTTATCCAAGATGAGTATTTCACAAGTAATTCAGGCATAGGTCCCACTATAGAGCGATAGACCAAGATTGTCGACCTCTCCTCAATCAATGTTTCCGGAGAGAGAGTTCATCTGAGGGAGGCAAATCAATGTAAGAATTAACCGATGGGTTCTGCAACCAATGTGGTCCCTGCCACCATAACTGGTTATCAACCAATTGTGCGGGAGTTTGTCCTCTTGTAGCCAAGTCTGCAGGGTTTTCCGAACCTGGTACATGGAAAAATGAATGGGGTGGTGTCTTTCTCTGAATAACTGAAACCCTATTAGCAACAAAAGTCTTCTATCTTTTAGATTCTTATTTTATCCAATTAAGAGCAAAGAAAATTGGATCAAAATGCAAACTCAATGACTCTTTCACCGCAACAAACAAATTTGCTAACAGCAAAGCTGAACACAGTTCTAAGCGGGGCAAAGATAAGACCTTGATTGGAGCAACCTTTGTTTTAGATCCAATTAAGATATATTAACTGATCCATCATGCTTACAAGATTTTACATAAATAACAGCTGCATAGGCCTATTCCGAAGAATCACAAAATCCATGTAATTCTAGAGTGAGAATAGAATTTCGGCAAGGAATGTACCTCGGGATTGAAGTTTTGTTCAATTGATTAATATCTTCCTCAATGCCTGTCCATTGCCATTGAATACACTCAGGTAATCTCTCATTCCAGTTGCATCCCTTGGCCCAGAGTTTTTGCAGCATGATTTTAAAAATGATAACCAAAGGAGCCATCCAGCCCAAAAGATCGTAGATTCTCGCAATCAATGATAGAAGCGACGGTTTAGAATATACCTGAATATCAGGGGGCTTCACTCTGATGGTAAATGAGTCTAAGCTCGGATCCCACAAAATGCCCAATAATTTAACTGACGGGAGATCCTTGAAATCAAAGGATTGATTAATGCCCTTTGGATCTTTAGGTAGGAAGTCAAGTATTTTTGGACTGTTAGAAACCCATTTCCTAATGGGAAAACCTCCTTCAGCTAACAAAACAATGATCTGTCGAATCAAAACTTGTGCCTCTTCCACAGTATCTGCTCCTGTAAGAAGGTCATCGACATAAAAATCTCTCTTCACAATTTCCGAAGCAACAGGATAATTCATCGCTTCGTCATCCGCCAACTAATGCAACGTTCGAATGGCCAAATATGGAGCCCATGCTGTTCCATAAGTGATTGTTGTTAACTTATATTCTTGAATAGCATCTGATGGTGAATCACGCCACAAGACTCTCTGATAGTCACTATCATCAGGATGAATCAATATTTGCCTGTACATCATCTCAATATCTGCAGATAGTGCAACAAAAAAGGTCCGAAACCTCAATAGAAGATCAAAAATGTCTGTCTGTAATTTAGGACCTATATGTAAGGCCTTATTCAAAGAGGGACTATCATCAGAGCAAGCTGAGGCATCAAAGACTACTCTGAGATTAGTGGTAGTACTCTCCTCTTTTAGCACACAATGATGTGGCATATAATAGACCTGGAACGGGGATTTAGGAATATCTACAGCTGAGATAATTTGCTTATAATTTAGCGATGATTATTCTTTCATAAACAGTTTATACCGACTATAAAGTTGCTCACTCTTTAATAACCTTTTTTCAAGAGAAAGAAATCTCCTAAAATAAACTCTTTTCGAATTTCCGAAATTCGGAGTAACCCTAAAGGGCAATCTCACTTGATACCTCCCAGTTGTAGTCCTTAAAACATTAGTTTTAAAGTGTTGTTCACAATCTATTTCTTCTTTGGTTAGGATAGGTTGGGTACATGGCGGAATAGAGTCCAACTCCCAGAACTTTCCGAGTTGATTATCTATAGAGGTAGCACAGAATGTCAGAACACTATGATGCAATGAACCATCTGATTGTTGAGCTATGATTTTGCCCGAGAGAAGCCAACCCAACTTCGAATTACATGCTGTTGGACCCCCTCTCGTTTTGAAACCTAACTTGTCCTGTATAAAAACTTGGGGCAATATCAGCTCCAATGATTATATCAATGGTGAGGCCACCGACTCCTCTCCATTACAAAGTTTGGCAGATTACATGTGATTTTATTTAATATTAAGGCCTTAGCGGTGAATAATATGTTTGAATAGTGAGGAGAGAAAGTGATATCCACCTCTCCTAACGGCTTTTCCAAGCAGTTATCTCCGATGCCATACATAGAGGCATCCGAATAATTTACAGGAAGATTCAACGTTTTTCTTAGTGAATCAGTTATCAAAGTCCTTTGAGATCCAGTATCGACTAAAGCTCTGGCCATACAAGAATTACCGTATAGATCATTCACCCTTATTAAAGCTGTTGATAGCAAGATCGGACTAGAAGAACTAGAATGATTAATTGAATGTGTCTGAATCACCGAATTAAGAGACGAGCCAAATAATTTACATTAGATCTCACTGATGAATCAACTCTGTTGGTATTACTAGACTCTACTGCATGTATAGCCCCAGGCAGTGAATTAGAGTCATGTGATTCAGAAGTAAATGCGTGAAGCAAGGTATGATGCCTCAGTTTACATACTCCGCAAACTGCAGTCAACTTACACGCATATACCAAGTGGTTTGATCTAAGACAATTATAACATAACCCGTTATCCCTTACAAACCTCCATCTCTCTTGCAGTGACTTATTTTGGAATAACTGACATTTTTATAACAAATGTGAAATTTTGCATAACATGCAGGGAGTGCAAGCTGCATTTGAATTTGGACGGGATAGAGATGTAGTATGAGAATAAACCTTCTTATTCGGTTAAGGTGAGGTCCCTGAGGTTTCCCTTAATCTTAGATTTGCAAGACTCCGTGCATACTTTTCTAAGAATGTTATCAACTCATCATAAGAGGGATAACCCTGCACATCAATGTGCAACTCCCAGTCCTTTTTTTAGTGAATTATCAAGTTTTGACTAGATAATATATATTAGTATTAAATCCACAAGAGTGTTTCTTCCCAAACCCAATGTACTAAGATTTTGAACACCATTGCAGATATCCAAAAACTCATAAAGAGCCTTATCCGAGTCACCTTTAATGAATCTAAGATTAAAAAATTTCTGAATTTGCCTAAAAGCCAATTCCCTTTTATTATCATACCTATGTATCAATGTTTGCCAAGCTATGGGATAATTTTCATCTGAGATGCTGAATGCCCTAACCAATCTCGCAGCGTCTCCCCTAAGGGCAGAAACAAGATATTGTAGTTTCTGAGAATTTGCAAGTGCCCTATTTTGGTCTATTACTTTTATAAATATTTCTTTAAATCCTAACCATTCCGAAAAATTTCCACTAAAAATTGGCAACTGAAATTTAGGCAGTTTTATCGAAAATTCTTCAGAAGTCGATTTATCCTGTTTAATACCATCTATTAATGCTGACCAGCATATCATCAATTATTTTTCCTGCATTATAAGTTATTTTGAATTTATCCGCAATATCCAAGCTTTTATATTTTGCTAATTTTAAGACCTGACTATCGAGATTCAACTTTAAAGTATGTAAATTTTCTTTTTTCTGATTCAATACATACAAATCACCGGTCAACAATTGAGATTCTACGTCTTTTTTTTTTAACAAATCTATTTTAACCAAATACTGTTCAAAAATAGCAATTTCTGCCTCCATATTAAAAAATAATATTACAAAATAAACAGACAGAAATTGTATGGATCCTACCTTAAGACTTTCAAAATGAAGAAACTGTGCAGATGGCGGTTGGGTTGACTCAGAAGGGATGGGTTGATTTAGAGTTGGAGGTATTATCGGGAATTGATTTCGAAGTGGCCGCTGGCTTACTTCAGGTGCACTTTTCGATTTCTATGTAGCCTTAAATTTCTTTTTGAATCAAAGCTTCCTCGCAGAGTTGTAGCCTCCCTGTCGAGCCGTGGATTCTCTGCAGAGCCGTAGATTCCTTGACTTGAATAATTCCTTGTCGAGTTGTAGAGTTCCTCACACGGGGCACCAAAATGTAATCGCGTGGTCTACCTAGGTCAAATGCTTTGAGCTGGGGTATAGCGATGATCCTCTTGAATGAGTTCTGTTAACTTGAATAAGGGAACTCTACGTAATTGAACAAGGAATTTCTGATTTAATGATTCTAGAATAAAAAGCTACATGAATGAATTTGATTAGCCTAACATGACTTGATGGCTCGATTTAACTAGACTAATGAGTAAACTAAACAAAACACAAAATATATAGACAACACACTGTTGCCGAATCAATGAAAATATATACAGATTAAAATAAAACAATAAAGAATTAATTATGTAAAACAAAGCTAAAGGGCTGCGTTTCTAAAGAAACGCAGCCCTTGATGCTTTGTTTTATTTACTTATAAATCGTACAGGGCTTTTTCAAATGAATTATATAAAATAACAATAAAGAATAGAATAACATCAATGAATAATATTTAACAACAATTTCTACAATAATTAACAATTAATAACAAATAAGAATAAAACATACATTTTTAACCAAACAGCCATATTAACCCAATCCCCCGAAGGAATGACACTATATCCACACAGCAGACATGGGCCAATCCTGCATTCAGCTGGACTAGGATGGCAGGTGCAGGATGGCAGTTGGCCGCAGGACATAGGTCGAATGCTCCATGCCAGATGCACAGATTTCTTGAGCAACATCACCGTTTCCTCCAGTAAAATTACCCTATCGATTCTTACGATAACCTCCCAATCATTTTGTAATCTCGAAGTCAAAATTCATTGCTAAGCAAGACATTTTGTGTTTAGATAGAGAAATCCATAAGATAATACAGCATAACAATTGGATATTTTTATTAAGACATTTCGTATCGTAAACACTCGTCCTGAAGTACAAGATTAAAAACAAAACTATGGTAGAACGTATTAATAAGAAAAAAGGTAATCATCTATATACAGTCTTGGTGGAGAGAAATGACAGCGACTGAGGGTGTTCTAATCTTTTTTTTTTTTTTTCACTTTTTAACGATATTCTCAACTTAGCTGAACTTTAGAGCTGGTAGTAGAAGTAGACCTAACTCTCAATAGCCTATGAATAAGAGAAAAGCTTGTAAATCTTTGACATGTTACGTTGATAGATATGAGAAACTGCCAATTTCTGTCTTTCTACCCGAAGCCAGGAACAATGAAGGATACTATGGGACATACTATCTTGATTTCATCACCGCATTACTTGCGCATTGTATGTTACAGTCGTTTTATCCAATATTCTAAGCCGCTTTTTGAGGAAAATAGCCAGAGTTTCCTTTGGAAGCTATTATAGACGCGTATGGTTCTTTTTAAAAATAAACAATTTATACTTCCCTTACTCAATGGAAAAATTAATGGGAGGGCCTGGCTCATCAGTGGTGAACCCTCCCAGCGGTTTCGCCAATTTTATCTACCATACCGATGTTATATTGCATTTTTCGATCTTCCTTTTATAGTGATACTGATGCTAGACTCTTGGAATGGGTATTTTAGGTGAACTATGGAGATAAGCTTTGAGGACAGCAGAATTACATATATCTAGCACCAGTATCACTATAAAAGGAAGATCGAAAAATGCAATATAACAGCGGTATGGTAGATTAAACTGGCGAAACCGCTGGGAGGGTTCACCACTGATGAGCCAGGCCCTCTTATTAATTTTTCTATTGCAGTAAGGGCAGTAGAAATTGTTTATTTTTAAAAAGAATCATACGCGTCTATAATAGTTTCCAATTTTGATAACAGATGGCGCGCTAATGCATCATAATATAAAAGAGTTTACTTTGTTGTGCGAGGATCCTTTTTGATAATGTTGATATATTAATTCATCTCTCGATCGCTAATAATTAGAGTAATGATGAGAGAAACACAATTTGTATAATTTTAACTAAATTAATAAGGAATATAGGATTTGGTTTCTTTTTGTATTGTATAGTATCAATATTTGTTGAAACAATATTCATCTAGCAAGCATTCACTCGGCCAGAACTTGGTCGAGGCCGGATAGTATTTCATAAGAGACCTATGTAAATTAGGAAATTTTGTGTATTTACATATTATTTAGATATGGTCAGAGAACCTCTAACTTTATTAATATAAAAACATAAGTGTCTGGCAACTAATAGTCCCCTTGATAAATTTGGATATTTTGATGATCGAAATGTTGGCAAATTAACATATTTTCCAAACTATTCAATATATGTGTCTTCTATTTTAAATCAACATGCACATTTTTGTACATATATTGTACAAATGTTCCTATGCCTCTAACTACAAGATCATTACCATACGATACTTCTATGCTTATTTCTTGGAATAAATAACTGCAGTGGGTCTCTTCTTAAGACTTTCTCCGTATTTAAGACACACAAGTACCAATACTTGAATATACCAATACATATTTGTACCAATTCAGATTAGTATTGAGAGACATAAATATTTATAAAAGGAGTTTATATTGTAAGGTAGAAAATTAGGAAAGACAAACTTCAGGATGCCACGGCAATTTATTTAAGGCAAGCACAAATTTAAATTGATAAAATACAAGAGAAACAATGAGGGAAGTTTCCGCAGAGGAATTTTTTTTTTTTTGCTTATCCCTAGTACACGTGGTACAGGCCATGATAATCATGGTGGTTAGAAGTTGGCGACTACTTTTACTGTAAGTGCACCACATGTCTACACATGTGAAAAGCAGTTCGACTTTGCACTTACAAATGTGCCTGAGCCTCGTTTGGTTACTTGCACTCGCTCGTGGGGTTAGACTTTTGCAAGAATCGGGGGCCATTGTAGCATTTTTTTTTTTAACATAAAAAATGCCCAATGCGGGAATCGAACCCGGGTCGTAGCGGTCGAAAACCATCTAATGGAACAAAAATAAACTAAACGTTTATTTAACTTGTTCCGTGATACTTGGTCAACCCCGAACGCGTTTCGGGCTGTTGGCCCTCGTCAACGTAGTGCAAACTGTACTTCTACGACCAAAATTTGGTCCCATGCTTCCTGAGAAATTAAGAAATGGGTACTATTTTTCTATTTTTACATTTTTAATTGTTTTTTTTTTCACATATATACTTTGATCCAATATATGCCTTTTTAATTAAAAAAAAAATATATATATATATATGTTATATTAAAATACTATTTTTTATTTAAAAAAATATATATTTCATAGATTCAAATACTCTGCTAAATTGACCGCCAGAGGTCACGCTTTCCCTATAAAAACTCATTGTTGTTTTTCTCGATGGCCGGCTCAAACTTTTGGGACTTTATTCTTACTCCTTAAGCCAGGCATACCTTTTTCAAATTATGTGTTTACATATTCCTTTAGTTCAATTAAAGCAATTTCTGATCAAAACTATTTTATTATTCCCACGACTGCAAAACAATATCATAATGATACTCATGTATCCAAAAAATAATTAGAAAATAATATTCCAAAGTCAACAGCAGAAATCATTATTAAATATAACATATATGTATATGATAACTCTTAAAATATTTAGCACGATTTTTCCAAATCAAACAACTCCTACTGCCCTTGCTGGGAAAGAAACATATTGGGAGGGATCATCAGTGGTGTGAATTCTCTCAGATGTTTCACCACACTTCAATCTACCATACCGCTCTGCTGTTGTATTGGCTGCAACTAAATAATTATATCTCGGTTGGTATTTAGTACATATATCTTTATTTAGTGAATTCTTTTTAGTATTGAGATCATCTAACCATTTATTTTATTGTATTGGGCTCTTTTGAGCCCGTATATCAGATATTTTAAGGGATTTTTGATAAAATTCTTCAAGTAAACTATTAACTTACACTTTGAGAGAAGACAGTATAGATATAGGAAATAAAATCACACAGGCACATGAATGTTTTTTTTTTTAACGAAACAAACTTCCTACTGTCCTTACTGCGATGAAAATATTGGGAGGGCTTGGGTCATCTATGGTTTCACCAATTTAAACCACAATATATATCGCTCCTTAAAGTTTTAATATTGTATTGGATGCTTATATATTTGACAATGAATAATGGAATTCTATTTATGGCATTTAAACTAACTATATATTAGAAAGAGGGAATCATATATCGCCGCAACTCTTTTTTTTTATTAACGCGATTAAGGAAGCTTTCGGGCAAGCCCTTCTTCAGCTAACTATAGTGTACAAACAAGGAGAGATTATATATCGCTTTTAATATAAAATAAAATAAAAGAAAAAAAAATTACCACGCCCCTATCGCCCTCGTTTCAATAGCACCGCGTGGCCACGTCATGTCTGATCCTACCTTCAAATATAATATAGTATAAAAATATCTTAAAAGAAATTTACGTAATTGAATAAATATAAAGAATCAACTATAAACAGTTCAAAGGATTTAGTGGAGACTTTTGAAGATTTTTAGGATAGAAGGGGAACGTACTGTGATGGCAACTGTATACTTTTGTTTAATGGTTTAGGGTGCTTCATGGTTTCTATTGCTTCAAGAATGAGTCTTTGGGTTTTAGTTTTGGCATTTGTATGGAGGATTCTGGTATTATTGAAGTCTGGAGTGTGTCCGGTTTCTCTGACGTGTTCAACTATTAAGGAGTTTGGGTTTAGTTTAGAGATGTTTCTTTGGTGTTCTTTGATTCTGATTTAAAGGTCTCTTGATGTCTCGCCGATGTAGACACTATTGCAGTTGAGGCAGGGAATTTGGTAAACTAAATCTTTTTTTCTGTTTCTGGTCGGTGCTTTTGGTGATTGGGTTTCTTAGAATCGAGGCCATGGAAGGTGAACCTCTGAAGATGGTTTTTATGCCAAAACTTTTGAGTTTGCGGGCTATTGTAATTGTAGATTCTGTATATGGTAAGTAACAGGTGGAGATGTACTGATTGGAGTTATTTCTGGGAGTCCCTGGTTTATATCTATTTCTTTTAATGAAAGGAAGCGGGTATCCAGATTTAAGAAGCTGGTTTTCGATAGACTTAAGTTCTTTATTGTATTCTATTTTTGATGAACAGTGGGTGAAAGCTCTTTTCGTCAAGGTACGTACAACTGTTATTTTGTGGGAGATGGGAGAATTGGAGGCAAAGTGTAGGTACTGCGTTGGGGAGGTAGGTTTTCTATAAACTTTTGTTGTAAAACCGGTTCTATTTCTGGTAAATAAAATGTCAAGGAATGGCAGGCTTCTTTTATTTTCTTTTTCTATTGTAAATTAAATAGATGAGTTGAAGCTATTGAGGGTTTCTAGGATGTGATTTTCACTGTTTTCTGTGATTATGCAAAAGATATCATCAACGTACCTTGACCAGATTAATTTTTCGTTGGGTTTTACTTCAGTGATCCATGAGTCAATGGTGGAGAGAACTATTTCGGCTAGAATTGTAGACAGTGGGCTTCCCATCGGTGTGCCTTTTATTTGGTTGTAGTATTCTCCTGTAAATTTAACTGTTGTGCTCTTTAAACAGATTTCGGTGAGTTTCAGGATTGCAAGGTGTTCCGGGTATGCTTCTTTATGTTTGATTAGGATGGTTTGTAGGGAGTCCATTATTAAGTCGTGGGGAAGGCTTGTGTATAGGTCTTTGACATCATATGAAACGATTCGGTGATTGGCTTTCAATTTGAAATTCTTCATTTTTTGTAGAATTTCTTCAGGATTTTTAACAATGTGAGGTAGATTTTTGGTTATTTCAGAAAGTCTATTGGCTAGATGTTTGGAGAGAGAATATGCTGGTGATTGGTTATAGGCGACTATTGGTCTGAGGGGGGTGTTTTTCTTATGGATTTTAGGAAGGCCGTAAATATATGGGTGGGTTCCAGGATTTTCCAGAATTTGTTTCTTCAAGGACTGATCTATAATTTGTTTTTTAAGGAGTTGATGTATAGATTTTTTAAAAGCATATTCTCTCTCCAAACATCTAGCCAATAGACTTTCTGAAATAACCAAAAATCTACCTCACATTGTTAAAAATCCTGAAGAAATTCTACAAAAAAAAATGAGGAATTTCAAATTGAAAGCCAATCACCGAATCGTTTCATATGATGTCAAAGACCTATACACAAGCCTTCCCCACGACTTAATAATGGACTCCCTACAAACCATCCTAATCAAACATAAAGAAGCATACCCGGACCACCTTGCAATCCTGAAACTCACCGAAATCTGTTTAAAGAGCACAACAGTTAAATTTACAGGAGAATACTACAACCAAATAAAAGGCACACCGATGGGAAGCCCACTGTCTACAATTCTAGCCGAAATAGTTCTCTCCACCATTGACTCATGGATCACTGAAGCAAAACCCAACGAAATATTAATCTGGTCAAGGTACGTTGATGATATCTTTTGCATAATCACAGAAAACAGTGAAAATCACACCCTAGAAACCCTCAATAGCTTCAACTTATCTATTCAATTTACAATAGAAAAAGAAAATAAAAGAAGCCTGCCATTCCTTGACATTTTATTTACCAGAAATAGAACCGGTTTTACAACAAAAGTTTATAGAAAACCTACCTCCCCAACGCAGTACCTACACTTTGCCTCCAATTCTCCCATCTCCCACAAAATAACAGTTGTACGTACCTTGACGAAAAGAGCTTTCACCCACTGTTCATCAAAAATAGAATACAATAAAGAACTTAAGTCTATCGAAAACCAGCTTCTTAAATCTGGATACCCGCTTCCTTTCATTAAAAGAAATAGATATAAACCAGGGACTCCCAGAAATAACTCCAATCAGTACATCTCCACCTGTTACTTACCATATACAGAATCTACAATTACAATAGTCCGCAAACTCAAAAGTTTTGGCATAAAAACCATCTTCAGAGGTTCACCTTCCATGGCCTCGATTCTAAGAAACCCAATCACCAAAAGCACCGACCAGAAACAGAAAAAAGATTTAGTTTACCAAATTCCCTGCCTCAACTGCAATAGTGTCTACATCGGCGAGACATCAAGAGACCTTTCAATCAGAATCAAAGAACACCAAAGAAACATCTCTAAACTAAACCCAAACTCCTTAATAGTTGACCACGTCAGAGAAACCGGACACACTCCAGACTTCAATAATACCAGAATCTTCCATACAAATGCCAAAACTAAAACCCAAAGACTCATTCTTGAAGCAATAGAAACCATGAAGCACCCTAAACCATTAAACAAAAGTATACAGTTGCCATCACAGTACGTTCCCCTTCTATCCTAAAAAATCTTCAAAAGTCTCCACTAAATCCTTTGAACTGTTTAAGTTGATTCTTTATATTTATTCAATTACGTAAATTTCTTTTAAGATATTTTTGTACTATATTATATTTGAAGTTAGGATCAGACATGACGTGGCCACGCGGTTCTATTGAAACGAGGGCGATGAGGGCGTGGTAATTTTCTTTTCTTTTATTTTATTTTATATTAAAAACGATATATAATCTCTCCTTGTTTGTACACTATAGTTAGCTGAAGAAGGGCTTGCCCGAAAGCTTCCTTAATCGCGTTAATAAAAAAGAGTTGCGGCGATATATGATTCCCTCTTTCTAATTTGTCGAAATCCGCAAACCGTTTACCATGAATAACTATATATTGACAAAAGTTTTTAGGACAGTAGATAATTATATATTAATATTGGTATCGAACAATGCGCTTCGGCAAACAATAAGGACAAATCCAGTTAGGCATTAAAAATATAAGACAATAACGTGTCATATATATACTAGAAATAAAGCCACCAAGCGCTAATGCCTTTTTTTTTTCAAATAAAGAAACTTTCTTCTCTGTCCTTCTTACACCGTACACCTCAGCCCAAACATTAGACTTTTTAGCCAACTCTGGTGTCCAATTAGTCACTCATCCACCATTTTCACCAGACCTAGCACCTTGTGACTTTTTTTTTATTTCCAAAAGTTAAGTTATTGTTGAAAGGGATAAAATTTGACACTGATGATGAAGCACTGCAAGCCTTTATCAATGCCGTAAATTCCATCCCCGAAGATGACCGGTGTAAGTGCTTCGATAATTGGTTTTCACGGATGAAATATTGCATAGGTGCTAAGGACGAATACTTTGAGAAACTCTGAAAATTTGAAAGCTGCAGCTTTAATAAAAATAAGTGATTGCAGAAACTTTTGGAGTGACCCTTGTAACAGTAAGAACAGCAGAAAGGTGTTTTAGTTGTGAAAAAGCCACGCTAAAAAGTTTTAATTCTCATAAAAAAGATGGCACTCTATTCTTTCATTATATAGTTTTAAACTGTAATAGACAAAATATAATTGAAATATACACTTTTATTAAAATCAAAAAAGGCATATCCTGACTACGAGAACATGAGCTTTTTAATTTTAAAACCAACACCTGACCTTTTTTGATACGTTTCTATTAATTGTTAAATATTAATGGTGAAAATTATTTTGTAAGAAATTGCACTTTATATATATATATATAGATAAATGAAAGATACACTATTTTTAAGCTACTATAATTATTTTATTCTATTTACAATTCTTACACTCGTGCACATTCTATTGCACGTATCTCGTTGTTTACAAGATGATGATAAATGATACAGAGTAGAGTAATAATATATCACAGATCATTCCTCCTTCCTTATATTGTTCATAGTTGGAGAAAACCGGCAAGGAGGGCATCGAGGTCGGGTAGATCTCCTAGGCGGAGGTGATGTGGAAATTTGAGGGTCTTGTTCCAGTCGGTGAGGTCCTGCTCCAGCGTTGTCCAAGGTCCAATCAGAATCTTCAGCATATTTGGTATCTGAACCTGTCCTCATCTGATTGACATGCACTTTAAATGTGCCTTTTAGGTTCTTTACTAGATAAACATTGTAACCTAGTCGTCGTATCACCTGGGCCTTGAACCATTTGCGCCTATTTTGTATTACTCTTGTAAACAGCACTTTATCTCCAACTTGAAAATGTCGCCTTCCACACTCATTTCTCCCAAAAGTCTTCTGGATAAATTCAGAGTTCAAGCAATTTACAAATGTTCTAGGCACATAACTTAGGAGACGTTCTACAGGAGGCTTATCTAAAGAGGTAGGCGTATTTCTATAATTAAACAGAACATTTTGTAAAATACAGTCCATATTTGAGTTTGGAGATTCTTCTAACGACTTTTCCAGAGATTTTTTTATTATTCTTACCGAAACTTCAGCAATTCCGTTAGACGAGGGATTATATGCTGGCGAGGTTAAGTGGTATACATTATTTTTCCGTAAGAACTCCTTAAATTCAATCGAATTGAAGGGGGGGCCATTGTCAGACACTAAGCATTGCGGTAATCCATACCTGGCGAAACACTCCCGTAGAAGCTTAATATTTTCTTGCGAAGTAGTACCTCTAACTGGGAATACTTCAATCCAATTTGAATTTGCATCTACTACTAATAAATAACAATCACCTCTGAAATAGAAATGGTCAACATGAACTCGCTGCCACGGTTGGTTAGTCCTGGGCCAAGGTGTGTTCTCAGCAGGAGGAGCTGTCTGATGATGCATACAGGGAGAACATTCCTTCACAAACTCTTCAATTTGACTATCCATTTTTGGCCACCAAACCGAAGATCTGGCTAGAGATTTCATGCGATTGATTCCTATATGACTTTGATGAAGTAACTTCAACATTTGATCTTGACAGGTTCTTGGAATCACTGCCCTAGAATCAACAAAAATGCATCCCTGCAGTACAGAAAAATTTTCCAATTTTGAAAGGAATGGTTTCATTGTTTCATCCTTTTTTGCTAACTGAGGGTTTTCTAATAAATATTCCTTGAGCTTATTTAAAACCGGATCTTTATTGGTTTCTTCTTCAATAATGAGGTGGTCCAATGGAGTTACATTTAAAAATGATATATCATGTGTCACCAAATCAATGTTGTCTTCCCTTGAATTTATTTCCTCAAGTGGAAGTCTTGAAAATGCATCCGCACAGAGCATGGTATCTTTATTTGTATATCTAATATCGAAATCGAAATTAGACAACTCTAAAGCCCACCTATGCAAGCGATTTGCAACTAAAGGCGGAAGAAGCCTTTTGTTTCCAAAAACAGTCGTTAAAGCTTTATGATCACTCTTTAACACAAATTTTCTCCCAAACAAGTATTGTCTCAGTTTGGAAGTTGCAAACACAATAGCAAGTGCTTCTTTCTCAGTCTGAGAGTATTTGACTTCTGCACTTGACAATGTTCTGGAAACAAAGGTGATTGGCTTCTCTTCCCCTTCCACAATATGACACAAGACCCCACTTATGCCATAGGCAGATGCATCGCAGGTTAAAGTTAATGGAAGCTTCATTGAATAGTGAATAAGCGCCTGGGAATTTAATAGAGTTAACTTCAAATTCAGAAATGCCTTTTCGCATTGGCTAGACCATTTCCAACGATTGTCCTTCTTTAGGAGTTGATAAAGAGGACCAGCCAAGGTTGACATATTAGGTATGTATTTTGAATAGAAGCTCAACATCCCTAGAAAACTCTTCAATGATGTTTTGTCGAAAGGCTTTTTACACCTTTCTAATGCTTCCAATTTCTTTGAATCTGGTCTAACACCATCTTCATTTATAATATGACCTAGAAAACAAATGTCTTTTTTTAAAAATAAGCATTTTTCTTTATTAAGGGTGAAATTTAGCTCTTTCAATTTATCGAAGATCATTTTTAAAATTCTGTAATGTTCTTGTTCATCTTTAGAACCAATGAAAATATCATCTAAGTATATCACCGTGTTGGGAACATCATGAAAAAGGCTGTCCATACACCTCTGGAAAATGGCTGAAGCTGGACTGATGCCAAAAGGCAATCTATTATATCGGTAAAGTCCTCTATGGGTAGATACCACTAGCAGATTTTTTGATGCTTCATCCATTTCAATTTGATGATATGCGGAGGAGAGATCCAATTTGGTAAAAATCTTGTTTCCTCCTAGATTTCCCAACATAGTTTCTATAGTAGGTAATGGATATTTCTCATCTTCAATGCAATTATTCAAAGTATTTTTAAAATCACCACACAAACGTAGTTCTCCATTTGACTTTATTACCGTTACTAAAGGCGTAGACCAATCACACTAGCATTAACTTTTTCAATTATTTGACTTTTTCAAGTCTGTCTAGTTCTTTGTCTATCTTCTCTTTAATGGAAAAGGGTACTGGTCTAAATTTAAAAAATTTGGGCTTTGCATTTGGCCTCAATGATATTGAACCTTTAATGCCCTGAATTGGTAAATCTTTATTTTCAAATACTCTCTTATATACTTCTAAAAACAGTTCTAAATTTGAAATTACATTTATATTATTACAGATATCAAAAACGCAATTGGGCCAATCAGCTTTTAAAATTCTTATCCAATTTCTGCCCAGTAACGGCGTTTGGTTATTAAACTGGCCTGTCACAATTAGGGGTAGTTTTTCCTGATAGTTTTTGTAACTAACATTTACCAAGCATTTTCCAAAAACTGGAATCAAATTTCCTGAAAAACTTTTCAAATGTCCACTGTATTTCTCTAGAGTGACATTTTTGAGATTTGTAAGAAAAAATTTCTTTGAAACTACAGACACGTCTGCACCAGTGTCAACCTCCATTATAGTGTCTGCATCTTCAATTTTAACGTTTACCATTATTTTTGGTGCGTTTTCTAATGTGTTGCACTGAATAGTATTCAATTTATTCTGATTGGGTTTATTCATTCCAGAATTTTGGGCCGATTTTTTATTCCAACATACTGGAGCAATGTGCCCTTTCTTATTGCAAATATAACATTGAGCATTTTTAAATTTGCATAACTTCGTATCGTGGTTAGACTTTCCACAAATTTTGCAAGGATTATTGTATTTACATGGGAATTTAAAATTTTTAGATCTGGCTTTCAACTTATCAATATCATGACCAGGATTTTTCATCAAATTTACTTGTGACTTCGCTGCCTCTACAGAATTTGCAATATTTATTGCACTATCAAATGTTA
This sequence comes from Cordylochernes scorpioides, assembly GCA_030710605.1. Lineage (NCBI taxonomy): Eukaryota > Metazoa > Arthropoda > Arachnida > Pseudoscorpiones > Chernetidae > Cordylochernes > Cordylochernes scorpioides. The sequence goes on from CP092871.1 coordinate 47,897,977, forward strand.
AAAAAGGTTCACTTAGCAGCCTTTTAAGCGTAGCTTCATCGAAGCAACCACTTACAAATTGATCACACAAATTTTCATTTATGTCAGTAAATTTGCACTTGTCTGCCTGAGATTTAAGCCTCAAAACAAATTTTCCCACAGGCTCATTTTCTTTTTGTACAATCTTGTGAAATAAATATCTTTCATAGTGCTTATTTTTTATTGTATATAAATGGTTGGTTAAAACCTCTACTAAATCTTTATATTTAAGGTCACTTGGCCTTCTGGGTACCAACAAATCGCGCAAAGTCTTATAAACATTAATATCAATAGACGTTAATAACACAGATACTTTGTCTGCTTCTAATGTTTTGTTCAATTTAAAACATTCTTCTAATTGTTCCAAATAACAATTTAGATCTTCACCTTCACGAAACCTTGGATAATTTAAATTAGTGGTGGCCATACTTGCGTTAATTCTTCGTCGCCATTTGATACGTTTCTATTAATTGTTAAATATTAATGGTGAAAATTATTTTGTAAGAAATTGCACTTTATATATATATATATATAGATAAATGAAAGATACACTATTTTTAAGCTACTATAATTATTTTATTCTATTTACAATTCTTACACTCGTGCACATTCTATTGCACGTATCTCGTTGTTTACAAGATGATGATAAATGATACAGAGTAGAGTAATAATATATCACAGATCATTTTTTATTTTTTAAAATTATCTTTTTTCACATATATTTATATTTTTTGACAAAATTTTTAATTTACTCAAGATAACTCTCCCTTATTACAAATATTGAATTATACGTTTATGTAGTGTCTTTTAGTTCATTGCGATTATGTTTATATTCGGCGCTTATACTTAAATATTCACGATAAAAACGCACAACGCAAAAAAAAAACACCAAATCACTCCATTTTATTTACAAAGACCCCACCTAGGAACAGTATTAGCAAAATAATATTTAATAAGATAAATGATGGCTATGTATTTATATATATATATATATATCATGGCAAAAGATAGATTTGCTTTATTCCAAGATGGCGTCTAGGTTTAACAACCATGACAAAAACTTATTGAAATATTTTATTGCTATATATCTCTCTCTTGTGATTAATGAAATTTCTTGAATGTCGAAAATAAAAGGAATCAGCATTTTTTGTTTGAAAACTTGCACGTGTTGAAAAATTAGTTTTGATTTTTACCTCAGCGATAAATTTCTTTTGATTTCTTTTAGAAATGTATACCAATATTTATTATATATTTTGGTGATAAATCTGCAAATATATATAGAAAATATAATTCAAAATATTTGATTTTTTTATAATTTTGTTTATATGTCCTTTTGTTGATATAACACTAGTTTATAAAAATGATCGCAAAAATATATAAAATAAAAAACTTGTAAAAATGAAATGATAACAAAGAAATCTAAAAAATAATTTTGCTATTAACACAACTGAACAAATCTCTCAGTCTAATGCACTACCTCATCGTTTTTGAAGCAATAAAAAAGAATTTGAGAGCCACTATTAGAAACTATATGTATCTTTAATTTGTTTATAATATCTTATATGTAAACAATCGCTATATATCTTCTATATTAATAAAATGCAAATTTCATAAGAGGACATCACTAAAAACTTTCGTTACAATGCATCAATTTCGACCAAATTTTCAACATTTATGTAAAACGAGATGGAGCAGGTTTTGCTTAACGTCAAAAAATGTTTCCCTAGCATTAACATGCGTAACTTCGCTGTTATCGATTAAATACAAAAAAATCAACAGAGTTAATTTTATTTATATATAAATACAAAATTAAATTTCAACAGAGTTAATATTTTTACATACTAGCTAATAATCTCAATCTAAAAATCTACTTATATATTTGCCTTATTCTGTCTGTTTGTCTGTTTGTCTGAAGCTCACGGATAGAATGCGCGCTCATTGGCTGCAAGGGAACACGTGTCCTCCCTGCCCCCCTCTAGACAACCCTGTTATTCAAAAACCATACATCCAATCGCCATGAAATTCTGGGATATTATTAGGTATATCCCCGGAAAGGTTTTCGAAAAATAATTTCTTGAATATCTTGAATATCCTTAGAGTTATTTGCAGAATTGTAGATATAACTCGCAAGCAGCGCCGCCAGACGGTGATAGGCTTAAGCTTGCTGCTCCACCCCTGTTGACCTTGGGTCGTCGTGTGAGTCACAGCATGATGCAACAAAAAACACTCTCTCTGGGGATTGCGGCGTCAACAACCTGTAAGTTTGTGCCTCTCTCATAAACCTGTCTATACAGACCACCCTGTCTATAGCGACCACTCTAGACAACCCTGTTATCAGCTGTGTGATACATCCACCTGTCTATACAGACCACCCTGTTAATAGCGACCACCCAAGTCAACGTTTTTAGAATATATTCGCACTCGGGTAAACCCCGGGCGTTGCCCGGGCCATTCGTCTAGTATAATATAAAAAGCCAACAATGAAGAGTGAATGTAAGATAAAAAGCCAACAAGGAAGAGTAAATGTAATATAAAAAGCCAACAATGAAGAATGAATGTAAGATAAAAAGCCAACAATGAAGAGTGAATGTAATATAAAAAGCCAACAATGAAGAATGAATCTAAGATAAAAAGCCAACAATGAAGAGTGAATGTAAGATAAAAACCCAACAATGAATAGTAAATGTAATATAAAAAGCCAACAATGAAGAATGAATGTAAGATAAAAAGCCAACAAAGAAGAGTAAATCTACTTATATAATTGCCTTATTCTGTCTGTGTGAAGTTCACAGATAGATTTTGGTCAGAATATAATATAAAAAGCCAACAATGAAGAGTAAATATGATATAAAAAGCCAACAATGAAGAATGAATGTAAGATAAAAAGCCAACAATAAAGAATGAATGTAAGATAAAAAGCCAACAATAAAGAGTAAATGTAATATAAAAAGCCAACAATGAAGAATAAATTTAAGATAAAAAGCCAACAATGAAGAGTAAATATAATATAAAAAGCCAACAATGAAGAATAAAGGCAATGTGACACGGCAATGTGACACGGGAAAAAATGTTCACTAGATAAAACTATGATTTTCTAATGTAGAAAATTAGGAAAGACAAAATTCAGGATGACACGGCACACAGGGACCGGGAAAAAAATGTTCACTTTATCGAGAGATTCAAATTTACGAGTTTCAAATTATCAAAATATATCTTTTTTTTTTTTAAATAAGTTTTTAGAGAATTGTTTTAACAAATGTTCGTTAGACAAACATTCACTCGGGTAAAACCCGGGCGAAGCCGGGCACATCCCCTAGTATAATATATAAAATCACATAAATGAATTTAATATATATATATATATAGATACAAAATTTATCATCTTTCTTTAAGAAAGAAGATTAGGAAAAAAACTTTTCTATCTCCACATTAGCTTACTTTTAATTATTGAAATATTATTATCATAGTTCTGTCTTTGCACTTTTCTACAAATCTATCTCTGTGCTTACGATCTTAGAGAGATCTTACGATCAAAGAGAGAGGCAACAATTGAAGAGATTCAACAAACTCTAAGAGAAGAGGAGTCGAGAAGAATATGATATTAAATCAATCGGTTGAGAATGGGCATGAACAAGCATACAGAATTAAAAATAGAAAAGTTGAGCAATTTCAACCAAAAAGATGTTTTGTTTGTAATAAAAAGGGACATCTAGCTAATGATTGCTTTTTCGAGATAAACAGCAACAAGGATATCAAAAGAAATGGACTCCTGATTATAAAAATCAAAAATACAGTAGGGAACATTCAAATAACCTAATGGATACTATGAAAAGTGGAATTAATGAGCAAACATTTGAAATATATGTAAAATAATTTGAAGATTCACCAGATGAGAGAAATGATAGGTAAATATGGTGTATAGATTCAGGATGCAACGCACATTTAACCCCAAACCTAACTTTGATGGAAAATGTGACAGAGTACAAAAGTGAAATCAACCTAGCTGAGAAGGCCAAAAGAGATATGAGACTTATTACATGAACAAGTGAAGACCAAGAAAATATTCGCATCAAAGATATCTTACATGTACCAAAATTAAGGAATAATTTCTTGTCAGTATACGAATTAGTCAACAAAGGAAATTCAGTTATTTTCAATAAGGATGGAGCAAAAATTTATAATGAAGGGAATGAGTTAGTTGCTGAAGCATATATTAAAGATAGAATGTTTATGATGGAAACAAAACTAAGATATGTACCAATATCAAAAAAATGAAAATGTCATGGTTATAAATACACATTTATCAAATAAAAATAGCAATATAATTTTATGGCATAAAAGATTAAAAAATATAAACGAAGAATACATGAAAAAATGATTCAAGGACATATTGTAAGAGGATTGATCTAAAATTGGAAAGGTTACCAGAGTGCTAAAAATGCATAATGGGAAAACTGGTTCAGAAGCCATATAATATTACGGAAAATTATAAAGTTAAGCCCCCCTGCAGTTGATTCATATGGATTTATGTGGACCAATGTCATGTAAATCTTTAGGAGAATCTAAGTATTTTCTTGTTATAGTAGATGATTACAGTAGAAGAATCTTTGTATATTTCTTGAGATCAAAAGATGAGACCTTTGAAAGATTTGAAGAATTTAAAGCAAGAGCCGAAAACGAATTAAGTCTTAGAATAAAAGATGTAAGAACCGACAATGGAACTGAATTTTGTAACTCTAGATTTGAAGGACTTTTCAAGAGAAATGGGATCCATCACCAACTTACAACCACATACTCACCACAAAGTAATGGAGTCGCAGAGAGAGTGAATAGGACTATTATAAATACAGCAAGAACCTTACTAATTGACTCAAAATTACCCATGAAGGTTTGGGCGGGGGCAATTGCTACAGCTGTGTACATTAAGAATTGTACCCTCCACAGGTCTATCAAACACCATACACCTATGCAGAGATGGAATGGCAGGAAACCAACGGTCAAACACATTAGAATATTTGGATGTTTGACACATTGGCTTGAGAGCAAACCAAGAAGAAACAAGTTTTCACCAAAGGGTAGAAAGGGAATATTTATTGGTTATTCCATTAAAAGAAAAGCCCACAGAGTATATGATATAATGACAAAGAGAATTCATGAAGTCAGATCAGTAAAATTTAGTGAAGATAAGAGAGGAATTGATTATGCAAATGATATTCAGGAAGATACTAATTGTGATAATTTGACCTATAAAGGAAATTGTGAAGAAATAGTTGAAGACTTTCTTATCTTGGAAGAAGACAATCCTGTCACAGAGAGTAAAATGAAGTCTCAGGAGGATACTTCAGCAAAACCAGGTGGTGACACTGAAAATGACTCAACACAAACTGAACCAATAGAGGAAAGATACGTAAAAGGAGGAAGAAAGAAAGGAGTAACAAAGAGAATTTTAGAAGAACGGCACAAGGCAAGAATTGAAGAACAAGAAAGAAAATTGATCAAAGAAGGAGTTCGACGCTCACAAAGAATAAAGGATAGGAATGATGCAAACTTAATTATGGAAATAGATCATTATATTCAGGAGAATTTTAAAGAAGCAATGGATAGTGGAGAAAGAAATTAATGGCACAGAGCAATGGAAGAAGAGCTCAGTGAGATAGAGAAACATAAAGTATGGACACTAGTACCAAGGAAAATGGTATGAAAGTCATCAATAGTAAATGGGTCTACAGTACGAAGAAAACATCAAATGACGACATATATAAAAGAAAGGCCAGACTGGTTGCTGTTGGATGCAATCAAAGATATGGTGTGGACTATAAGGACAAACTACGGAAATGTGTAGATAGCCTTGGACTTGCTGATTAGGGCTTACACACAGGGGAGCGTGTGTTGTATATATATTAATTAATTGTTCCACAGAGTATGTGTAAGCTCACAGGTAAATAGGCGCTAACCGAAACAGAAAAAGTTCCTTTTGTTTATTATTAGTTTCCCTTTTATATATTGTTCTCTCTCTTGTAAATCAATAAATATAATGTTTAATTATTAATTCTTGGAATCAGTTTCATTAAAAATTCTAAGCAAAGTCCAACAGATTCTCCTGTTAGAAATGAATCTAAAAAGAAATGAGAAGCGGGGGAAGAAATTGAATCCTCGCTCAGAAAAGAGAAAAAGAAGAAAAGTATAGAATATTTATGTACTAAAATTGAGACTAAACTTACAAATATAATTTTTTTTTTAATTTTCTTAATGGGGTTTTATTCAATACAAAATTATCTTGCTGTTCTGACTCAATGTTGAAACTATACTTTATTTTCTAAATCTGTGAATCATTATTTATTATATTTTACATTAAGAGGATAAATAAAACTCTGTAATAGATTAAGATTTGGCTAAAGCAAGAGCGAGGCTTAAAGATAGCATGATCTCTGGGCGTTGCCTGATAGTACAATATCTCTTCCTATCCACGCCCTTATAGCATCCGCTGAAATGCAATACTTCCTTTCGGCAGATATATAAGCCTCCAACAGGGCCAGAAATAAGTACTCACTTCACCATCAGCGGGAGCCCTCGTCAGTTGGGTCCAAGGTCCACCTCATCGACCATGTAGAAAAGTAAGAACTCTTCCATTTTCGCTTATAGCTCGACTTTTATCTGTTCACGGAACTTTCCTAGTACAACTGTATTTCTTCGTTTTTTGTGTGCACATTCCCAAGTCTTCCACTCTGCCTCGACCACGACTGCCTATACTCTGTGAGAACTGTTAGAGGTCTACCAAGGTGCAGAGAGGTACTGGAAAAACTCTCTACATCCTGACTGTTCCTCTCGGTTAACACAACAGTATAGCGAGAGTCGACAGGATCTCACACCATAGATTAAGTCGACTGGATATCTCACATATATATATACTTATTTGTTGCCTTTTAGACATAACAGAGAAAGATAAATCTTGGCTCTACTAGAACTTAAATTTGATGTCCTTTCACCCTTTATTTTTGAAATTAACACTTAGTTTTATAAATATTTTCCCACTTTTTTACAAACCGATATAAAAATTTATACACACTCGTGATTTTTCACAAGGAAAATAATAAATGATGATCGAAGCCCAAGGAACCAAAAAAAAAATCGAAATAACCAAAAATTCGAATTAAAAACGGAAATTCTATGTATAGGAAATCCTAGAGACAAAGATAAATATTCGATTTGAAGACGTTAGAATTATCCAAGTTCAATGATTGTTATAACACATTTTTGAGATAATGTTGACTTCTCGAATATATATATTTTTTTAATTAAATCATTTTCCCTTAAATTTTACAGATAAAAGTTAAATTGATGTTTGTTACTCTTCTCTATTCAAACTATCTAATCAAACATAATAACACATATAGATGGCTGTGTAATAGTTTATATAGGTTATTTAAAAGTGAAATGTGATAAATTTGATAAGTGAAATGTTGACTTAGCTCTAGGAATAAGTAACACCAGTATATTTGGTTAACCAACCAATCTCTTTATGAGTTCAATTGTTTTAATTAGGTTTTTATTGTATATATAAATTTCACTATTAATATTAAATATATGATTTGCTTTTTTTTTTCACTTACAGAGACTCCGGGGTAAATTCAGGTATAAGAAATGTCTTTTCCTCCAATTTACCCAGACTTATCTATTTATTACCTTGATTGTCTTAATTAAGTTTTCCTGTATATAAATTTCATATTACCATTATGTGATTAGCTTTAAAAAATTATAATAATAACAATGATAATTACTGGTTTTATTACTGCTATTCCTGCATGTTCATTACAATTCTGTTTGGAGAATCTATATAAGACTAAAAGGTCTTAATAAAGATTTTTGTTGTTGTTTTATATAGGGTAAATTAATATTTTTGATTTTTTATTATATTTTTTTACATTGCGTTCTTGTCTTATCAACCCATGGTTAAAATAAACCTGGACAATATTTGAACTGTTCATTTGGCTTGTAAAATAATGTAATCACGTTTTATAAAAATTGAATTTATTCAACTTAATATGTAAATACTCTAGAGGCAGATATATAACACACACACTGCTCAACTTGTTGGTAGAGTTCACCAATATTGAACGAGTCCAATTTTAAATTCGTTTTCATTTTTTTTTTTTAAATTAATCAACCAGGCGCGATATTGAAAAATTTGCGCCTATTACAAAGGAAACAAACAACAAACAAATTAGAACTTAGAATTAAATATTTACAAATTCACATGAATTAATCGACAGAGTTCATAAAATTTATATAGACAAAGTGGCTGATGTAAGAGAGTTAAATGATTTAGATCGGGGAACAAACGATGTCTCACTTCTGCAAAGTTCGGACAGTCGTAGATAAGGTGAAGAGCAGTTAAATTCGTTTTCTTCATTGAAGTAAAAAACAGCTGAGAATTGTTAAATAAAAAAACAAAACAATTAAATTTAAAATTTTACACACACACTAAGAGTTAGGTTAAGAGAATATATTCTACCAAACATACCAAACTCCACGTTCTATATACACTATGGTTGATCGTACATTATATATGATATGGCAAATAGAACAGCGGAGAATCATCGTCTGCTACAGAACCAACTTGTGAATTGTTTATCGCCGGCAATTTTCAATTTAAATATTTTAGAGATTTCAACTGACCACTCTGGAATCCTTTAATCAATTTAAAACGCCCCCAACACCAAGTGAAAATTCAATAGGCCTCGGGTTTAATTTAATTTCTAAATATTTAAAATTTAGGTGTATATAGTTGACCTTTCTTTTAATAAAATAGTATTTTAAAATATGTATTCGTTATTATATATATCAAGAAAATGGTTTGGCCAAATATCAGGGAACAGGTTGAATCAACGTTTAGTTGATTTCTGTTACACTAGATGGCGCTCTCTGCCATCTAATAGTTCATGTGACCGTGGTCAGGATATGCTTTTTTAAAATTTTAATAACAAACACCTGTTATCTTATTTATTATTATTTTTCACATATATTTGTAATATTGTTGCAAATGATCCTGTCGACGTATGGATTTGGACTTGAGGCGAGTGTTGATGTTCTACCCACACAGAAAGTTTCAGAGTAATTTTATGCGGAATTAAAGGTATGTCAGTCAGTATAGCAATCTATTACTGAACAATAATAAAAAGAAGAGTTAAATCTATAATATATGAAAGAAAATTGGTATAAGAGAAGGAGTATTGATAGTTTAAAAAGAAATTCGATAAATATTATTTTTTAAGGTATCAAAAGGTTTTTGTTCACGCTGTAGGTAATAATATAATGTAGCAATTCTTCCATTTTTTACCTATGATCTGCTACTATGACGCCTAATTGCCGAAGCTATATGTATATGTGATGAGTTCCTGTAGCCTCTTGTAGAATCCTGTCGACTCAAAATGTGGTGAGGTATCCAGTCGACTTAAACTATGGTGTGAGTCCCTATAACTCTCGCTATACTGTGTTGACCGAGAGGAACAGTCAGGATGGGAAGTTTTCCAGTACCTCTCTGCACCTTGGAAGACCTTTTACAGTTCTCACAAAGTACAGGCAGTCGTGGTCGAGGCAGAGTGGAAAGCTTGGGAATGTCCATACACAAAAAAACGAAGACACAGTTGCACTAAGAAAGTTCCGTGAACAGATAAAAGTTGAGCTAGGAGCGAAAGATGGAGATGAAAGAGTTCTTACTGGTCTACATGGTGGATGAGGTGGGACCTGGGGTACAACCGACGAGGGCTCACGCAGATGGTGAACTGACTGTCAAGTGACTGTATTTATAGGTTAAGACGGGGCCCTATATATCTTTCCCGAGAAAGGGAGCATTACATTTCAACAGATGCGAAGAGTGTGGATCGTCTGGTGACTGGCGCCGTCCTGACAATTTCCAATCTATCTTTAGATATTGTTTTGTGACTTCCATCTATCTCGAATTTAGACGTTTTTGACTTCTATCTCTTGCTTCAGCTCAACTCTTAATCTATTACAGAGTTTTATTCATTTATCCTCAGTTTGTACAAAGTACATTACATATAATGATGTAATGATACATGTCAATCATGCGTATAATCATTTACAGATGTGTTTCTATTATACAACATGAAAATCTTGTTATAAGTCATATACAATATGGGATTCTTGGTTTAATTTACCATATATATATATATATATATGTTATGAAAATAGAGCAATTCATACTTAAATAATTAGATAGTAAAAAGGCATATATTGAATTGGATAAAAGATCTATTTGCCAAATTTGTGCAAAAATTTGGCAAATAGATCTTTTATCCAATTCAATATATGCCTTTTTACTATCTAATATATATATATATATATATATATATATATATATATGTTTGTATTGTTGGCTTCCGTAGGCGTTTCTTACTGGGAAAAAGAAAGAGAGGATTCAATAAAATAATTTAGTAGTGTTTATTAGAACAAAATCATCATAGTGAACAACACATATAACAGAGAGTACCGTCGTCTTCCGGGTATTCCTTCTACTGGGGAGCTCGGATTCTATATTCTGTGCGTTTATAATCTGTTTATCTGTGGCTCTCTGGTCGGGATGGCGCCTACATTCGGCCATTCCTGGATTTCAGTCGTCCTCGATTGAACCTTGCGTTGCAGGAACGTCGTGGGTTGCGTCGGGGGGTATCTTCTACTTCTGGCTCCTCGTCCGGACTTTCTTCTGTAGCTGAGTCATTAATTCTATTTTGTTCTCCTACTGTCCTATCACACGGGTCCTTTCGAAAGATCTGGATCAGGTCTCTCAATTCAGGGTCGGAATGCTGAATCATCAAGATTTGTTCTTCCAGTGTGATTGTGAGGCACACTTCAAGGTTTTTCTCCGCGATTTCCTCCATCGTGTCTCTAGGGTCGTCGACTGGAGCTCTACTCATTCCGTCTACGTGGGCCATCTTCTCCCCTGGTTTATGTCGAATTTCGAAATCGTATTCCTGAATCAGATTGTACCATCGCGCTATCTGAGGATTTGTAGTCTTCTTCGCGTTCATGTAGACCAGTGCTTGGCAATCTGTAACCACTGTAAACTTGATTCCTACGAGGAACTGACGTAGTCGATCCAAGGTCCACACTATCGCCATCAGCTCCAATTTGCTTGAGTGGTACATCTTCTCGGCCTCTGTTGTCTTCTTGCTCACACAGTAGACCAAGCGCCATTTGCAGTCTTCGTCCATCTGTAGCACCATTCCTGCTAATCCCTCAGCACTCGCGTCGCAATGTACTTCTGTCTTGAGTTCAGGGTTGTAATGAGCTAGTACCGGATATTCGACCAGATCCTTTCGTAGTCCTCCAAATGACCTTCGCTGTTCTTCCTTCCATTCAAATTGTGAACCTTTCTTCGTAAGTCTGCTTAGCGGTTCTGCTTTCCTCGCGAAGTCCTTTACAAATCGTCTGAAGAAGTTCGTCAGTCCCAGAAAGCGTCGTATGTCGTGGACATTCTTGGGTTCTGGAAATTCTTCTATCGCTTTGATCTTTCTTGGGCCTGGCTTAAGTCCGCCTGTACTGATGACATACCCTAAGAACTCAACTTCCCTCCTTCCGAACTCACATTTGGAGGGTTTCAGTGTCAACTTCGCTGATCTTATTCTTTCGAGGACTTCCCTCAACCTTTCGATCATCTCCCGCCAATCCTTTGCCGGGATAATCACGTCGTCGAGATAGCAGAATGCCTTCTTGTTCAGCAGTGGACCTAGGACAGTGTGCATCAGTCTTTGGAATTCAGCTGGTGCGTTGGCGAGTCCAAAAATCATCCTTTCGAATTGACCTGTATCATCTGGGGTGATGAATGCTGTCTTTAATTTTGCCTTATCGGTCAGTGGTATCTGCAGATATCCATGCGCCAAATCCAGAGTGGTGAAGAATTTCGCATTCCTTAGGCCTTCCAGAAGGTCGTCTATCCTTGGTAATGGGAACTTGTCCTTAACTGTTTGAATGTTGAGTCTCCTATAATCTACCACCAGACGATGATCTCCAGTTTTCTTCCTCACAAGTAGGACGGGACTAGCGTAGGGTGATCTAGTTTCCGTGACTATTCCATTGTCCTTCCACTCTCTGACAATCTCCCTGATTGCTTCGCGTTCACTTGCAGTCGTCTTATACGGTCTCAGACAGACTGGCTTGCTTCCATCAACCTCCTTAATGTCCATCTTGGTGACATCGGTGCACCCTAATTCCTCCATGCCAAGAGCGAAACAGTCTCTATACTCGTTTACTACATCTAGGATTTCTTGTCTCTCTTTCGAAGTCAGAGAATGATTGACGTTGATGTCCTCAGGCAGTATGGGGCGCTTACGTTTCATTTGGTCTTGTCCTTCCCTCTTCTCTTCATTTTTAGTCTGAAACGAATCCTCTGCGACGTCCAGGTTAACAACAATATCATCAAGGTTCAGTAGTTCAACCCGCCCTACACATTGGTTCTTCCTTACTCTCAACTTGCCCTTGCCAGCTGAGATGATGGGTACGGTCGTCTTTCCGTCGACCACTTCCAATAGGGAATCGACACAGGCGTCATCTACTCCTGTGAACAATACATATCCGTCCTTTACCTCGTCTGTGATTGCACTTGTAAAGTTAATGGAGTCGCTCTCCAACTGAACAGTTTCGGTTGCTCTCAGTTCGATGCGACGCGACTTGATTTCCTCTTGCAGATTAGTAAACGGAAATTCGGATGAATAGCCAATATGCAAGTTTTTACCAATTCTGGCGAAGGATACGTAGGGCAGATCTGTCCATGTTCTTCCAATTAATAGGTCATAGGGTTGGGCATCATCGTTGACAATGAATACAGTGATTTCCCTTCCGACGATGCCATCAATCTCCAGGTCGACTGTCGTCTTCCCAACGGTCCTGGCAGCTGGTGCAGTCTGGTTACCGATGCCGTACAGACTAGTCGAGTCTGGTTCGATGTCGACGCTGATCCTCCTTGCGACCGATTCTCTCATTAGACAACTGCTGCTCCCGGTGTCTATCGTTGCCTTCACGGTTTCCTTGTTGTCGATCTTGACATCCTTCAAATATACATCTGGCGGGACAGTCTCCAGTCCTTCGACTTCCAGGTTGGCTACTTTTAGTCCTTCTTTGGGTCTTGTGCAATTCCTTTCCTTGTGTCCCGTTGGACCGCATCCTCGGCATGTCAACGTAGTCCTGGGTGCTGGGCAGTCTCTGGCAATGTGTCCAAACTGATTGCAGTTGAAGCACTTCGGTTCTCCCTTGTCGTTTCTGATCGTACGGTTGACCATTCTCCTCAAGGTGTTAGGATACGTTTCACTGATTTCGTTCCTTGCAGCGTCTTGACCCGAAACATTCGTTCCTTGTTTAGTCTCTTTAACTTCGCTTTGGTTGGGGAATCTCGCAGATTTCTGCTGAAACGACGGTGGTATGAGGTGTTTCGCATTCCAATGCGGAGGTCCCATCTCGGTGCGAACATTTTCGTACTCGTCCAGTTTATCCGCCAACTCATCTGGGTTGTTTAACTTGGTCCAATCGTCAATGAGATGATTACGCAGCACATTTGGAACTTTTTTCTTTAGCTGGTTAGTGACGGACAAATCCTTTAGGGCGTCGAAATTTTCCACGTTCATTCCTTTGATCCATTCGTTGAAATATCCTCGCAATTCGAAAGCGAAGTCTCTCCAGGAACCCTTTTGAGATCTCTCGTGCTTCTCGAATTTTTGTCTGAATTGTTCGGGGCTCAACTTGTACCGTTTTAGGAGCAACCTTTTCACGAACCTATAATCGCCGCTTTGTTCTTCTGTTTCCCGAGCGATTAATTGAGTCATTTCGTAAGGTAGCAATCCTAGGAGGCTGAACGCCCATTGGTCTTCATCCAATCCTAGTCGCTTTGCCTGTCTTTCGAAAAGAATTAGGTAAAAACTCAAATCATTGTCCTTCGACTCGTACTTGGGCATCAGTTTACGTATCTCGTAATGTGCGTCATTGCTGGTACTTCGAGACGTATCGTTGTTTCCGCGTGTAGTCTGGATGCGCAGCTTCTCAAGCTCGAATTCCATTACCATTTGTTCTTTTCGTTCCCGATCCTCGATTCGTTTCCGATCCTCGATTCGTTCCCGCTCCTCGATTCGTTCCCGATCCTTGATCAGAGTCTCCAACAGTTGTTTTGCGAATTCTTCTTCGTAGGATTGGCTATTCAAAATAAGGTGTTTTAAGTCGACGATCCTGCTCTCTGGCGGTACTACCTCGCCGAGTTCATACGCCAACTTGCTCAAATCGCATTTCCTTACTTTCGCTAAATAAGTCATGTTTTTCAAAAGGAAAAATAAACAAGGCAAAAATTTTTAAAATAAACAAATAAAACTGACTAAACCAGATACGTACTGTTTCAATTATTTCTTTAAACGAAATCAACTTTTCTTTGGTAATTTTGAGACAATACTTTTTTTTTCTTTTTACCGCGATACTTTGCGATAATACTTTTTATTTGTTTCTTCAATTTACTTTAAAAATACTTTCTTTAGAATACTTTACTTTACTTTAAAATACTTTCTTTAGAATACTGTACTTTACTTTAAAATACTTTCTTTAAAATACTTCACTTTACTTTAAAATACTTTCTTTAAAATACTTCACTTTACTTTAAAATACTTTCTTTAAAATACTTCACTTTACTTTAAAATACTTTCTTTAAAATACTTCACTTTACTTTAAAATACTTTCTTTAAAATACTTCACTTTACTTTAAAATACTTTCTTTAAAATACTTCACTTTACTTTAAAATACTTTCTTTAAAATACTTCACTTTACTTTAAAATACTTTCTTATCGAGATGATTTTGCAATAATATTTTACCGAGGTGACTTGTAATAATACTTTTAGGAATAGGTAATTAAATTTCGTACATACCATGCAACTCCTCTTACGTTGATCGGTCACCGCGCCACGTCCTTCTCGTTTCCAAATTATTCCAGTGAATCTTCAATTTTCTTCAGGACTATCCCACTTCTGAATTTCTGTTGGCTTCCGTAGGCGTTTCTTACTGGGAAAAAGAAAGAGAGGATTCAATAAAATAATTTAGTAGTGTTTATTAGAACAAAATCATCATAGTGAACAACACATATAACAGAGAGTACCGTCGTCTTCCGGGTATTCCTTCTACTGGGGAGCTCGGATTCTATATTCTGTGCGTTTATAATCTGTTTATCTGTGGCTCTCTGGTCGGGATGGCGCCTACAGTATGTATACATATGTTATGTAAAAACTTATATTTCATTTTAAAATTATGATTTCTAGTATAAAATACTCTGTAAAATCGACCGCCAGAGGTCGCCGCTTTTCCTATATAAGCTCATTGTTGTTGTTTCCCGTTGGCCGGCTCAAATCTTTCTGTAGATATGTAAATACTTAATCCTTTAATTTTTCTTTTTACGCCTCAAATCAGGTATTTCTTCCTTAATTATGTTCATCAGACCAATTAAAGTAAATTTTGATTCTGTATTATATTTTATTATTAATACCACACTCTCTACTAATGTATCCACAAAAACAAGAACCTTAGAATTTTGCACACATGAGAAAGTCTGACTAAAAATCATACTCCGAGTCTCTCCTGGAGGTGGTTTCTAATTATAGTTTGAGTGATGTCAGTTCAAGTCTCTTTTATTTTACAACGGAGGTCACTCATCTATGGATCGGTCTTGGGAGATTTTACTTTATTCAGTTCTTGACTGTGCCATGTCTAAGCTGCTTGGGTCATCTGTCACTATGGCCATACTATGGCCAAAAAATGCGGAACACACGTTCTCAAGTGCAATGGCCCATTTTCTATGGTTTAATAAGTGAAGAAGGGAGGCACGTCATTCATAATTCATGACTGAGACATGCTCAGCATGGGTGTTCTATGCATAGCTCTCTCACAGCGTTCATCTTTTGTCCTTGCAGGCGTTTTAAAGAGATATCTCATCACAAACTAAAATTAAAACGAAGAATGTTTTTAACATATCAGATTGACAATTAAAATAATTTTATTAACATCTTATCAATACATTCAAAATTTCAAATTTTCACTATTAAAAAAAAGATAATTATATATACGTATATATGCATATCGTATATGCATACCACTATGTACAATGAATATGACGCTTCTGCCACCGCTGCAGAGTTTGGTGGAGAATCGCCAGCAGATCTCCAGCGACACCACGCATTTCGCGATCTACGAAGAAAACGTATATGACGTACTTCGCCATAGAGGAGATGGGGATGGCGAGGTCCTCGAGATCAACTGTAAAGATCCAGGACTGCAGGTCCGGCCGATAACTTCATGGCATCAGCTTGACTAGATATTATTGTTCGAACGTTATTAGTCACAACATCTGTCTTTAAAGTTTATACATTTTTGAAAAGAAAATCGTTTTCTTTAAGACATTTTTATTTCAATTTGATATAAATTTGTGGAATTTCAAAATAATAGACGAGGACTCATTTGATAGAGATATTTTAATAGAAAGGTTTATGATATAAAATCGACATTTTAGACTTTAAACATTTTATTGGCCATCAATATGATAAAAATAGCATTACTAATAAAAAAGACAAAGTAAATGAGGAAAATATAAACAAGAATAGAAATGATGTACAATTATGTACAGTACAGGAGGCTTCCCTAAATAGTCTGCCTTCAGATAATCAAAGGGTCTTTTCGCGAATTCCGCTCACTTCAATATTCAGGAAGGATTTGTAGGTGGATTGATGTCTTGGTTGACGTGAAGATGACCAGGTCATCTAGCTCTTGCTCGGAGACCGCTGGATGATGTTTTAGAAAAGAAAACACCCAAGAACATATCACATATAATAAAGCGTCTGTTCGTTGAAGCCGAATAGGATTGGTCCATTCTGTGTGACGTGTTCAAACCAGATTGGCTTGG
>CP092871.1:47915032-47930868 GCA_030710605.1 Cordylochernes scorpioides
TTTATTTGAAGTTCGATGGTGTCAGTGAATATTTGATGGTGTAAGGAAGTAATGATCTTGACCACTTGACCAACTAGTGTTTTGTAAGATGAGAGAGAGTATGTAGTAATTCTCAAGAGAGGTGGTAAATTTCCATCAAATGATTTGTCAAGATGACACCATCACATCGTCAACTAAACACTTCTGGTAAATTCAGATTTCATCATATCGGTTGCAGTGTCTCGTGAAATTGAATTCAATTCAATATCTAGTGATGAGTGTTTTCGTTATTAGTAGTAATCTCTTAAGTATGCACATTAGTATATAAGACATGAGGTTTTTGAGACCACGTTTAAAGTCAACCAAATTGTTCACCGTGACATTACGGCTGCCTTAGCTTACTAACTTAACCTATAAACTGACCTAATCTCAGTCAACAAACCACGGATATTTTACGGGATTTTTATCAACAATTGGAGCGGTTGAGGACTCTAGCTGTTACTGTGGCAAGAAAACCCAGGACTTGAGACATCTACTGCTGGAATGCCCACTCTTCTTTAGCGCTAGACAACAGACAGTAAATTATGTTGCAGGTCTATATCAATTTGAAAATACTAGAGATAATTGTCACAGATTTAACCATTTTTGTAAATATATTTATGATTATCTTTCTAACTTGAAAGGATCAGGTTCCTAATATATATTATTGTTTCTCATTTTTATTATTTTTTTCTTGTATAATGTGTTTATAACTGTTTCAGTTTGAAAATGTAAATCGCGACGCAATTATTCCTAGCCGGGATATCGCGTTTTGTGTGTTGAAATAAAAATCTCAATTAATCTATAACCATAACTAATCCAATCCTATTTAACATGCATCTAAATGAATTAGGAAAACATATTTGTGTGATTTTGTCCACCGTATACGATTCTATAATATATTTGACCTATCTGAATGATATTTTGATACGCTATTGAAAGATGGGTTTAGAAGTTGCTGTCGTAGTTTCGACGTCGGAATATGTAGAGAGATAAGTCCTATAATATATCCTTCACGGCTTCGTGGTCATTTTCACAAAATATATTAATAGATAAGAAGAAAAGAATAGCGATAAGATCTGTTAGAAGTTCGATGGTGTCAGTGAATATTTGATTATAGGGAAGTAATGATCTTGACCATTTGACCAACTAGCGAAGGGGTCGACAACCTTTTGAGTCGGAAGAGTAAAAAATTACAATTTACAAAATAGCAAAGTTTTTA
The DNA here is from genome assembly GCA_030710605.1 of Cordylochernes scorpioides. Classification (NCBI taxonomy): domain Eukaryota; kingdom Metazoa; phylum Arthropoda; class Arachnida; order Pseudoscorpiones; family Chernetidae; genus Cordylochernes; species Cordylochernes scorpioides. Next base: position 47,916,273 of record CP092871.1, read on the forward strand.
AAGAGCCACGCATTTTTTTTTCTTGCCAACAATAAATAGTACTCGCATAAATAATATTTAGACTATAATCCTTTTCTAGCAATTTTATATAATAAAATAAACGTCCAAAGATGAGTGTCTTTTATTATTTTCGGGATAACGCCCTTCTACAGGAAAAATTGTATACAAAATGAAACTTAACTATTCTATGGCAAGTTATATATATGTACATTATAAAATTATATGTGTGTTTATAAAATTAATAAAATATACTCATCCTTGGACGTTTACTTTATTATCAAAAATAAATAATATTCGCCAATGAAACTATATAAAGAGCCGCAGTTTCACTTCCAAAGAGCTGCATGTGGCTGAACTAGCGTTTTGTAAGATGAGAAAGAGTATGTGGTGATTTTCTGTTTATTCCGCTTATGTTTCCATAATATTCGACCTTTCCGAATGAAACTTGGACACCCTATAGAATTAGTGTAACCCGATCAATTGGCATAGATTCGACGCTGTAATACGCTAATTAATACAATAATAGGCTTATTTGCATATTCAGATATCAAAAACGATCATGATATGAATATCTCAATATATAAATTAGCGAAAAAAACATCAGTAATATGAAAACAAAAATTTGCAAACATCGCAAAACTTCAACTATTTATATTTCGGCAATCCTTTTATTAGTCAATGTTTCGATTTAAAAAAAAAATGGTATACAGTAATTTAAATGAAAATATGAGTTTAGCGCTGTTTACATGTTTTATAGAGATTTATACAATATATTTTTAAAAATTCTAATATTTTCATTACAACCACTGAAATGCTTACTACTACTGACTTCTAATACTACTGATAATAGATAATAATAATGAAAAATAAAAAAGTCCCTCGCTATTGAATAATGAAATAGCTAGAGAAAATTTATCAAAAATTATGGCAATAAAGACAAGCAATAAGTATCCTTTATTTAGATATAGAATGGGCGAGCAAAAGGCCCTTTTGACTTTATCGAGAGCAAAACCTTGCCTGCTACATGGCTTTATAAAATATACACATTACTCTATGTCACTTATGTTATAATTTTAGGTAATAAAATGTCTTACTACATATACTCCGTTATAAATAAAACCTTTCTTTTAAAATATTATCAATTCTGTAGGCCTGCTGCAGAATTGAGGATTGAACTGAAAGACAAGGAAGAGTTTTTTTTTATTGTGTTCCTATATAGAATACTTTAAAAAAATTGAATATATGTGTAGCCTATAGAGATTTTGTGTCTATTATATGTAAATTTATCTATGCTTTTTGGACTTTGGAATAAATCTATATAAAACCTCCTATATGTCTTAATAAAGTCTTTGATTCTTCTTTATCTTTGCAGAAACTTGAGTGTTGATTCATAAAAAAGTAAGGAAATACAAACTTAAAGGTGACATGACAATTTATTATTGAATAAAACCCTATGATATGTTTTATTAACCCAGGTTCCTGGAGTGTACATTTATCGTCAACTACCTGGAGTGTCTTTCGAACTAAAGGGTCTTTTGGTTTATTTCCAATCGCGGTCCAGGTCATCAAGTGGAGCCAAGCGGATTTATTTCTTGGAAGATATACCAGCGATGGCAGGTTGAGGTATCAAAACATTCCTACCATATTTACATATTTATATTATATACAGATATATATAAATATCAGGGAACAGAGAGAGAGGCTAAATCAATGTTTAGTTGATTTCTGTTCCACCAGATGGTGCTCTGCCTTCGGAAAAGCACATGTGCTCCTGGTCAGGATGGCCTACTTTGTTTTTAATATTTATATTTATATGTAATTCTCCACTGTCCTTTAAGCTTATGTCCATAATTTTATTTAAAACCATTTCTAAGATTCCACCCTTCAGTGCTGCGTATATAATCAAAATCGTCCAATACAGTTTAGAGCTCTAAGAAGCGGTCTGGTGGATTAAATTAGCGAAACCTCTGGGAGGTTTCACCACTGATGAGACAAACCCTTCTAATATATTTTTTCATCGCAGTAAGGACAGTAGAAGTTTGTATTATATATAAAAGAAGCATTCGTGCTTAAATCCTTTCATTTTATACATATTAACACATATACCGGGTTCGTGGAGCCTACAGATGGCGCCAACTACCCGAAATATTCACATCAAAGAAGAGCGAGACAATGAAAGAAGTATGAAGAAGAGATATTGTAGACTATAGAGATTTTTGTGTCTATTATATGTAAATTTTTCTATGATTTTTGGACTTTGGAATGAATCTATATAAAAGTTTATGTCTTAATAATATTTAAATATTGAATAAAAATATTGAAATTACTAAAATATGTAATGATACAAATGATAAAGATAACTAGTGCACTGCAAGGTTTATATTTATTGAGAACTTTCGAGTCCTGCCCTTTCTCATCCTGTAGTTAAGATAAATGGACGATTCCTTCTATTTAACTACAGGTTAGAAAAGAGCAGGACCTGAGAATTTCTAATAAAATATATATTGTTTAAATCTTGCGGTAATCAACATAGAGAGAGATATGACTTTTTAAAATGCTTTTTTACGCAACCAATTTTTTATAGATTTTTTTTTCAAATCGATAATTTTTTCTATGTTCTGTTAATTTGAAAATGAACTTTTAATTATTTAGTCAAAACATATTATTGATTATTGAAATTGGTAATCCATTTGTTTCGAATTTTATTTATTTATAGTACTCTCTATGTTTTCTTTTTTTCAAATTGAGATCCACATGTATTTATTTGTATTTTATATTATTATATGTTCTACGTGACTTCTCTATATATTTTATTTATTTAAAATATGAATAATATATATAGAGATCCTAATTTATTTACTATATTAATATTTAAAAAATATATTGTAAGCTTTATTATTTTCTCTTATATTTTTGAAGTAATGTACTTAAATTTTCTTGATGTACATAAATTCTTTTGATATTCATATTTATCAAAACTTTGCTTTAGATTACAACCTCTACACAAACCTATCCATTGTAGAATTAATCATTACAATACTCTCTTTGCTCAAATTTATGCAAATTCTTATTGTTGTGTCTTTGCATATTTTCTCTTTGCATATTTGTTCTTTCAATATCATTAAAATTTAAATATGTAAAAATTAATTTGCATATAAAAATAGTATATATATCATCAATTTATTATCGTGATACTCCTGTAGAAGGACTGACAAGTCCGAAAGCTTGAAAATAAAAATTTGAACAAGAAACTTAACCCTGGAAGCTTTATTTACTTCATAATATTTGTTCTTTGTTGTAGCACAATTTACATAGTTTTAATTTAACGTATTTGTGCTATAAATAGGACGTATGAATCAAGTTAAGGAGTCAAGTCCAGCCTTAGGAATAGAGAAGTCTTGTTGCCTTAAACACCTTTTGCTACTGTAGCTTTTAGCTTGACAAATAAAAAATATTTGTTCAAGTATAAGAGTGGTTTCGTGGCCCAGAGCGACACTTAGATTATAATGTGTCCTGTATTTACATAAATTCCTTTTTAAACATACTATATATAACCTCTCCTTGTTTGCATCTTTTAGTCAGCTGAAGAAGGACTTGCCCGAAGGCTTTCCTTTAATTGATCCAAATAAAAAGAGTTACGGCGTCCTATAATTAATTGTAATTACAATACCAATTTAAAAAGTTATAATGAATCTATGTGTATACATGTTGATATGCAATGATTAATTTGTGTGTATTCTAAACATATATTTATTTCGTAGATATTTTTTGTATATATAATTACAATAGAGAGGGATATTTATAACCCAGGGAGCGCAGAACGCCAACTACCCGGGGAGTCCAGCTCACTAGTATGGACTAGTGTTGAGCGCTTTCACTCGCGTCCTGTTTTGATTGCTGAGTTGAACCAGTTAACCAGGAAATCCCATGCTGAGGTTGAGTCTGGCCATGGATGTAGGATTGAGGTGGATCAGTCCAAGCAGGATAGCTGTTTGTATCCTATGTCTTAGGAATGCTGGACAGCTTAAGAGAAGATGATCGACTGTCTGTGGCTCGTCTGAACAGTGGATGCAGGTAGGGTCTGTTCCGGGATGCATACGTGGAATGTCTGCCAGTACATGGTCATGGCCCGTGAGGATGGTGGTGGGGGCCTCTCGATGCCGGATATTTGGTAGAAATTTGAGGAGATGCTTGGAGTGGATGCAATTCTCCTGAGAGATCTGGTCGAATTGTCTTCGGAATATAATACAGTCCATGATGATAGAGCAGCCTTACGTTTCAGGTTTCTAGCCTGAGTCCGAGGCAGGGTGGAGTATGAGTGAGGTAGGACAGAAGTAGCGGCAATTTTTTCTGCACTGTCTGCTAGTTCATTGCCATTGATTCCAGTGTGTCCGGGACCCCAACACAGCCTGATGTAAGGAGCTTTGTTAAGGACTTTTATTATTTTCGCCGCTAGCAATGTACGTATTGGTCCCGAGGAGCAGATAGCTGCTAAAGCGGATCTACAGTCCGAGGCAATGGTCACTGATGTTTTGGTTGGACTAGTCTCCGCGATTTGAGCTGCTCAAAGATAATCAACATAAGTTTTATCAATATAGAACACAATTTCAAAAATCATGTAACAATCTGTTACTAATGCAATAAATATTCGGTACAATACGGTATATTGAAATACAACAACAAAAAGCTTCATTAAGACCTTTTAGTCCTATACAGATTCTCCGACCAGAAATGTAGGCTACATGCAGGAAAAACAATAATAATACCAGTATTAAGCATTATTATTATTATTTTTTTTAAATCTAATCGTATATAATAGTAATATGGAAAACTTAATTAAGACAATCAAGCTAATAAATAGTCTGGATAAATTGGAGGAAAAGAAATTTCTTATACCCGGATTTACCCCGGAGTTTCTGCAAGTGGAAAAAAAAGCAAAAGCTATAATTATATATTTAATATTATTCGTGAAATTTATGTACAAGAAAAACCTAATTAAAACAATTGAGCTCATAAACAGATTGGTAAATCCGAGGAGCAATATATTAAAATGTACGTCGCATTTTAAAAAGTTATAAAAACGTGGTATAAAGACTTTTTTTCCTGACAAAGAAGTTGTGCAACAACCGTTGGATAGAGTTGGTGTTAGGAGGAAATCTTCAGAATGGGATCATTGTGATGGGGTTAGACCTGGGGGGTGCAGATGGTGTGGGGTGGGCCCCCAGTACTTGGGATCAACATGTGTGCTCTATGGCATAACCTCAAAATAGCGTTCCCAGTAGAATCTTACAGTAATTAAATGGTCTCAAGTAAGCTAGTATCTAATGAAGACGTTTTTAAACAAGCGTAAAATTCCAATTATATCTATGGCTCTCCGTGAAAATATAAAATGATAATCATTGTTAGCGCTTTTTTTGTTGCTGTTGTTTTAACAGTCACGAATATTTGTAACCACTGAAAACCAATAAACGCAAATAGCAATATTGATCATTATATTTTCATAGTTTTACGGATAGATGGCGTTAAATTTCATTTTCAAAATACGAATATTCGTTCTTTGAATAGATCTAGAACAGGGGTCAGCAAACTTTTGAGTCGGAAGAGTAAAAAATTCAATTTACAAAATTTCAAAGTTTTTAAGGAGCCATACATTTTTTTCTTTCCAACAATAAATAGCACTCGCATAAATAATATTTACGCATGGAACTATATAAAGAGCCGCAGCTTCACAACCAAAGAGCCGCATGTGGCTCGCGAGCCGCAGTTTGCCGACCCCTGGTCTAGGACAACAACCAGTCCCCTAAACCCTATTGAAATTTTACCTTAATAATAACACACATACTACTATCGCTATATAATAATAATAATAATAATAATAATAATAAATATATGCTATATTAATAATATATTTATCTACAAGTTCCTCATCAGATGAACTGCTAGCTTAAATTCTCTCATTGAGTTCATTTTATGGTTTACCGTTATGTTACGCGGCGGCATTGGTTTACTAACCTAACCAAATTTATCAAACGGGTGAATATTCAACGATTCAACCTATTTAAATCGATTATTTAATGATCTAACAATGGTCTAATGACAAAAAGCTTTATTAAGGCTTTTTAGTCTTATACAGATTCTCCTAGTAGAAATGCAGGGTACACGCAGGAAAAACAGTAATAATATCAGTAATAAGCATTGTTATTATTATAATTATTAAAGTTAACCACATATAATGATAATAGGAAATTTATAAACAGGAAAACTCAATAAAGACAATCAAGCTAATAAATAGATATGTCTGGGTAAATTGGAGGAAAAGACATTTCTTATACCTGGATTTACCCCGGAGTCTCTGCGAGTAAAAGAAGTAAAAGCAAATCATATATTAAATACTAGACGAAAGGCCCGGGCAACGCCCGGGGTTTACCCGAGTGCGAATATATTTTAAAAACGTTGTCTTGGGTGGTCGCTATTGACAGGGTGGTCTGTATAGACAGGTGGATGTATCACACAGCTGATAACAGGGTTGTCTAGAGTGGTCGCTATAGACAGGGTGGTCTGTATAGACAGGTGGATGTATCACACTGCTGATAACAGGGTTGCCTAAGGTGACCGCTATAGACAGGGTGGTCTGTATAGACAGGTGAATGTAACACACTGATGATAACAGGGTTGCCTAAGGTGACCGCTATAGACAGGGTGGTCTGTATAGACAGGCAGCTGATAACAGGGTTGTCTAGAGTGGTCGCTATAGTCAGGGTGGTCTGTATAGACAGGTGTATGTATCACACTGCTGTTAACAGGGTTGCCAAGAGTGACTGCTATAGACAGGGTGGTCTGTATAGACAGGTGAATTTAACACACTGATGATAACAGGGTTGTCTAGAGTGGCCGCTATATACAGGTGTATGTATCACACAGCAGATAACAGGGTTGTCTAGGACGGCTGCCATATACAGGGTGGTCTGTATAGACAGGTGGATGTATCACACAGCTGATAACAGGGTTGCCTAGAGTGACCGCTATGACAGGGTGGTCTGTATAGACAGGTGAATGTATCACACAGCTGATAACAGGGTTGTCTAGAGTGGCCGCTATAGACAGAGTGGTCTGTTTAGACAGGTGGATGTAGCACACTGCTGATAACAGGGTTGTCTAGAGTGGCCGCTATAGACAGGTGTATGTATCGCACAGCTGATAACAGGGTTGTCTAGAGGGGGGCAGGGAGGCCACGTGTTCGCTGGCAGCCAATGGGCGCGCATTCTATCCGTGAGCTTCAGACATACAGACAAACAGACAGAATAAGGCAAATATATAAGTAGATTAATAGTGAAATTTATATATACAAGAAAACCTAATTAAAACAATTGAGCTCATAAACAGAATAATGGGGTAATAGTTTCAATATACACCAGGTTGCCAATGGAGAATCTCACATTTCTTTCAATTGAAGCCATTAAATTAGTAAAACTATAACAAGACTCAGAACGAAACATTATAAAGGAATGACAATACATCCAGATGGCACAATAACCTATAGGACATGCAACAATTATCCTGGTGTGGAACTAACTCCTACCCACATATTCTCATGTCCAGCAATGGCCGCAGCCTTGCATAAAATTAACATGGACCCAGAACAGCAGCTTTACACACCGAAGATAGAGGACATTGCGACTGTTGTGATAGAGATGTATGGAGACACCTGAGGCTCTTCATTGGACACGACAACAACAACAACTAGAGTCGTGGAAGAACAAAACCATTAGACTATGAAAGGAACCAACGATAAAAATCTGATGGCCAAGAAATAAAACTTTCCATAGGAAATTGAGAAACTTAAATAATGCTGAGTCATTGATCTATGACCACCTGATAAACTAGAATATTGAGATTGATTTTGACAATAGTCTCTCTGGATAAAACCAAATTTAGAATTACCTATTTGAAACATTTATAATATTTAAATAATATTTTGTGAATAGTGTGAAAATTCAGCTACATTTACAATCTTCCAGCATTCATAGTTCTTTAAATTAAAGATACTTCGGCCAGTGAATCCTCGAGGACAAAATATTTTTGTCGAAACGTCAAGATAATAAAAAGATTTACTGGACAAGTATCTTTAATTTATAGAAATACATTTACAATATTATAGAGCAAACCAACAAGCTACCTATATACAATGATCACATTCCTTTGTTTAGATTTCAATGAAGAAAGAACAGCCGTGGCAAATTTCTCACATTTTTCACTGGAAAGTAGCGTCAGTTGGCATCCCGAGATATGCAATTAAGGTAATAGTGAGAGAGAGAACTAACTGATCCTTATGGGGAGAGGGGGCAACCGGAGGTAGTTATGGCGTGGTTAGGTTAGGTTACACCCTGCCGTATGGCACCGCAGCCTGCCTGCCATCTGTTCTGGCTGCACATTCTTCTCCGTTCGTTGGGTGGTCGTTTTCCTGTCTCTATATTCACTGTTTACCATGGCGATAAATCTTGGCTCAAAATCCCCATGTGGGGGTGAAAAAACCTCATTTATGTCGAAGGTCTAAATTGTGACTTGTCATATGACCTTCTTCCAATTTATCACATATATATATATATATAAACCTAAAATATAAAGACTCTCTTTTGCACAATATATATATTATAGTGAAAACCCGATAGTGGCATAGTCCCCAACATCTCCTTGATTGTAGCCAAGCCACCAAACAGGAGACCTTTAGGATAATCCAGGACCAAGCTTCTAAGACATCGCCGACTTATGAAGTTGTTCTGATATTCCATCATATATATTGTGGGAATAAGGAACAACAACTGCGAATCAGAGATATGAGTGAGGTGTGTTATTAAAGGAAAGTAAATAACGAGGCGATGGAAATGTGGATTTGGAGATGTATGGGTGGTGATGTCTTGTCCATCATAGAAATTCGGTACATGAAGTATGGTGTCGTGAGAGCCGAGCCGCTACGGTAACCGTAAACAGGGAACTCTGAAATGTGGCTGACTAACGGGGCAGTGGCACCCCCCTTTCCTATAGAAAAGGTAAATAAACAGATATAATATTTCAAATGAATAAATTGTATCATAATCACACAAAGAAAGTCGTTCTAAAGACTTACGGTCTCATACATGTATTCACCTCTCGAAGTCCAAGTAAAAGCAAAGTAAAAGAGATATCACAAAAGATTCGATAATGATATAGAATAAGGAATGAAGATTTCTCTCTTAATTCACATCTTATTCAGCTTCCGTTCAATTCTTATTTTTACCGCAGTCTTAGAGAAACGATAATATTTAAAATAAAGGTTTTATATTGGAGATAGTAAGGAATTTGTAGCCACACTAGACCGCTGCGTTGATGAATGAGAGCATTTATAATGTTCTACAATTTTCTACTTGCAGAAAGGGATAGTTAAAAAAGGGTCACTGCGTTCTGAATTTCATCTTCGCATAAATCTTAGCTCAACCCATAATCATCCTTTCAAAATTCTGAGGAGCTAACGGTCAAAAATAGCCAAATTATTCTGATCTGTGCTAAAAGTATTTTGATTGAAAATGTAAGATTTGAAGAATAGAAGAAAAAGGAAAGCAAGAGTACATTTCAATCAATCAATACCTTTATTAAGAACTTTAACCTTATATGCAGTTTCTCCTGAGAAATACATAAAAAGGATCGAGAAAAAGATAGAGAAAGAAATTAGAATGTACAAAGTTATAAGGGAAATATGTAACTATAGAGCTATGCTTGTTTTGATATAATATGCACCCCTCTGACGAGGGCCAATAGCCCGAAACGCGTTCGTGGTTGACTTTTCTTGATTTATCAAGAAAATGGGTTGGCCAAATATCTAGGAACAGGCTAAAATCAACGTTTAGCCATCTAAAAAGCTCATGTGCTCGTGGTCAGGATATGCTTCTTTGTTTTAATACCAACACCTGACCTTTTTTATTTATATATTTTTTTATATTAAATATATAATAGGTTATAGGGATGTCCCTGCTTTCCTTTTTATATACAGAATCCCGTAAATTATGGGAGAGTGTAAAAACACTGTGGACTCAACACAAAAGTGTATACATATGTACAACTAGAGCGCCTATTTACACTATTTTATTTTTTTCATATAGAGGAAGAAAGAGTTAGAAAAAAAGAATATAACCCATTCACACAAGTAGTTCTCAATCATAAAATAGAGATGTTCAAATTGTAACATGAGATTGAGCGGAAATAGAAAGTGTTGTTACACCCGGAAGTACAGTAGAATATCGTGAAACTTTGTATGAATGCACAGGCTTTTATATACGTCAAATATTTAACAACAAAAAAGAAAATATCCCCGCTTTTAGGTTTTTTTTTTTTTTAATAGATTTGGCCACTGGACATGGGTCGGACCTGGAGGCTGTTGGGCTCTGGCCTGCCTGAAGTATAGGAGCTCCGTCTATGCTTCCTTCCTGTGGTGAATCTGTATAAGACCGGTGGTCTTAATAAAGCTGTAGGTGTGAAATATATATTTTGCATGATAATTTGATCATTCATTACACGCCATAAGAAGATTCAAATTCCAAGTTTTTCTTCAATTCCTAGGTATATGGAACGCTTCACGATTTTGCGTGTCATCCTTGCGCAGGGGCCATGCTAATCTTCTCTATATCGTTCCTATTTCAGTATATGTACCGCCGAACAAACGTGTACTGTCAATTCCTAGGTAACACTTTCTATTTCAAGTAGCGTATGTGAATCTACACCAGATATCGGTCAGTAGATGACATTGATCACAGCTTGTGAAACTCAATTAGAGAGGCTCTCACAACATATGCAAATTTTCTTATATCTGAATATGCAAATACAGAGATGATTCCGATCATCCTCTCCCTCCCACCACAAAGTCCACCGCCACACCTGAGCAGAAAGAAGTCTATCACCCACAATTTACATGTGGAAGAGGAAAAAACCAGCGTCTTTCTTCTGCATTTCCCACGGTTTCCTGCCAAACATATTTCTTGCTTCACTGCGTCACCTAATTAAATCCCTCCGTTGACCTCGTGCTTCTAGCTCTGGGTTATGGGGCGACTTCCTCTCCATGGCCTTGGTGCATCTACACCAGTTGGAGCTGTGGTGCACTAAGCAGGAATCGAATAAAAAACATGAAAATTTGCTCAAATTAACTTCTTTGGGGGGGATATAATGATAACTACATTTTGAAATACAAAACGTCTCCAATATAATTATTTTGAAATTCCTTTCATTTTTAAAAATCCTTTGTAAATGAGAATTTATATTAGAGTTTGTACATGCACGAGTCAAGTTTTACGATTACCAGTTTCACCTTAATATAACAATCTCTATATCTACTAAAGTACAAGTATATACGTTTGTTTTTGACTTTTGGTCAGGGGTTCAATTCTTTAGATATTTAGATACCTCTTTTATTCCCTATTTTTGGCTTGATATTTTATTTAATCAATTATTTCAGGTATTTTTGATTAACAATTATCTGAAATTTTCATTTTATTTTTTAATTGTTATAAATATTTTACTTATTTTCTATTATACGAGTTTTGTCGTTTGCTGACGTCCCAATCTTTCATTTAGATTTATCAGTTAGGCCTTCAATTTGCTGTTTTGTTTTCAGCTTTTTCTTCCTGTCACCAATTGTCATTTGGTCCTTGGTTGACACTTCATGTCTTATAACTAAAGAGAGGGGCGTTGTGTGAGAAATCGCGTGCAACGTAAAACCGAGGAATAAATCAACGATTAGTTGAGATTGCTCTCTATCGATAGTTGTTGTTGTCGTGTCCAATGAAGAGTCTCAGATGTCTCCATACATCTCTATCACAGCAGTCGCAATGTCCTCTATCTTGGGTGTGTAAAGCCGCTGTTCTGGGTCCATGTCAATGTTCTGTTGTTGCTGTCGTGTCCAATGAAGAGTCTCAGATGTCTCCATGCATCTTTATCACAGCAGTCGCAATGTCCTCTTTTTTTGGGTGTGTAAAGCTGCTGTTCTAGGTCCATGCCAATTTTATCTTGTTGTTGTTGTTTTGTCCAATGAAGAGCCTCAGATGTTTCCACGTATCTCTATCACAGCAGTCGCAATGTCCTCTATCTTGGGTGTGTATAGCTGCTGCTCTGGGTCCATGTCAATTTTCTGCAAGGCTGCGGCCATTGCTGGACATGAGAATATGTGGGTAGGTGTTAGTTCCACATCAGGACAGTTGTTGCATGTCCTCTAGGTTATTATGCCACCTGGATGCATTGCCATTCCTTTATAGTGTTTCGTTCTGAGTATTTTTTATAGCTTTTGTAATTCTTCTTTCAGAGTTTTTTTCGCATATTTTATCTTTTCTTATCGATAGTTCTTTACCATATTTAGTAGAGCCTTGTATAATATTATTTCATTAGGTTAGTAAAAATATTGAAATATTCCGCAATGTTTACCATCCATTTTAATAAAGCCAATCATTGCAGTTTACATATAGATTTGAGATAAATGGATATTCCATTTATCTTAGAGAACTTCACTTAGATATTTACAGAGGATAGTGCAGTGAACTTTAGCGGCTTTATTTGGGAACCCCCCGGGCATTTCCAGAGAGATCTATTTCTGGGGGTTTGTTTATTTAAATATCAGATCCCCTACCCGTGTCTCTCCCTCCCCCACGTACCTACAGACCTATATTTACCCCACCGTAAGACTTCCATTGATAACCCCTCAGGTACTTTCACACAGAAGACCAATGTTCGATAGATTCTGTTTAAAACCCGGCAACTTGTGGCTTTCTTTATTTCCATAAAACTGGGCCACGAGGTTTCAAGCCTCACAGCCCTAAGATTATAATATCTCGAATATTACATATTATTGTGTATATGTAAAGTCTTTTTATTTGAAAGCTAGTGGCCCAGTTTTAGCGAAATAAAAGAAAGCAATTCTCGTGTTTAAACTAGCATCAGCGTTCATTTTATTCTTACTGTATCCTTATGTCCATAGTTTCATTTAATACTTTAACTACATTCATAAACAAAACTTAAGGAAGTGGAAATTCTTTTATGTGGCCGGTCATATGTTATTTATTTATTTATTTTGGATATAGAGGAAATTTTGTTCACATTTGGTTATCTCGCGTGTCTTCAATAAAGGTCATTGTGCATCAAATATATTTTAGAGTTATGTATAATTAATGAATCTCCCCCGATATACATGGTAAAAGGTACAACTTCCTCAAGTTTTGTCCATGAGTGTAAGTTAAGAGTACCGCGAGTTTATAAACAGAAAAGTCCAATACAATATTAGAGTAATATGAAAATGTGAATTACAATCCTTATTATCAATCAACACCAATACTTTTAGCCTTATATATCCTGAGAGATACACAGAAAAGGAATACAAAAAAGAGAAAGAAATTAGAATTTACAAAGTTTGTCGGAAATATGTACTGGAATTTACAAATTTTATGTTAAATACTACATACATTTTTGATGTGATATTATATATTTGAATTTATATAACATATACAGTTAAACCTGTCTATAGCGCCCCCTCTAAATAGCGCCCGATTTTAAATACGTAGTACGATGCGATTTACATTAAAAGTGACCTGTCTATAGCACCCCCTCTCTATAGCACCCTATTTTGGTGAGTCCCAAGAGGGGACGCTATAGACAGGTTTAACTGTATTTGAATAATCATTCTTAGTAATGGTGTGTTCAACAAAATTATGATGAGAGAGAGGCTTCGGTAATGGTAGAAATTTGATCAATATTTCCTGAGGTGATGTTGGAAAGAGCCAGAAGGATATAGAGGAAAGGTTCCCAGGACCCCATAGAAGAAGAAGGAAGCCGGCCCAGGAAGGGGAGCAGAGTTCAGGAAGGGAGGAGGTTGACCCTCCAGGACCCCCGAAGAGGCCCCTAGATTTCCTCTCAGCGGAAGCCAGATGTGGAATTCTCCCCCCGCACCTGTCCCATGTTGACGACCTACATACTCTTGGCGCCAAAAAAACGAACGCCATCTGTCAGACAAATTTGAAACTAAAGGATAGTTTGGTAGCTTAACTTCCAAAACAAATCTTTACTTCGAAGAAGGAATCAAAGCTAACGGCAACGAGTTTCTTTATTTAACTTTCTAAATAAATAAAATTGTCACCGTCAGCTTTGATTTCTTCTTCGAGATGATGTCTGGAGATTCCTTCTCTTGTAATTTAAATCTTTACTTCCTTATATAGAAACACATTTGCTGCTACAGTTAAAGCCATCTACATCCATTATAAAATACCTATCAGAAAATTATACATATTAAATAAGGATAAAATTCCTAAAAACAAAATGAAATGAAGAGAAAGCGACATATTACTTACATACTACATATTACTCTTCACAATTCATCCTTTCATACTTCATCCCTAAGGTTAGAAATAATCGTTATTTCTTCTTAAAATAAATCTCGATTTTTCGTTCAAAAGAAACACATGCGGGGTACTTTTCAAATGTCGTTCTACAATCATAAGCCGCATTATATTGTATTATATATTACTTTTTGTTGTTTTTTATTCCCTTGTGTAAAGAGAACACGAATTCCATGAGTTCATGCTCCTCGAGC
>CP092871.1:47930968-47948091 GCA_030710605.1 Cordylochernes scorpioides
TGTTTGATGATAAGCAGCGGCTTCTCCCAAAGATTCTGTTTTAGTGCATGACATATTACTTTGAACGTATAAAAGGAGAGAACTTTCAAGTTAACAGTTCTTACGTGTCTATAAGTAATCCTGACGCCTGCCCAAGACATGTCTCTATAGCTATCACCCCAACATTGAACTGAGAGATCCTGTCCTTGTCTGGAGGAGGAGGACAAGGATCCTGAGAACAGCTTTTTAATTTTTATCACCAAATTGTAAATTTATCTTTGTTTAATTTATTTTTAATTTTTGTAACAATTAACTAAGAATTTCAATAAAATAGTTTTATATAGAATTGTCTATAAGAGTAAAAAACAAAACTACATTAAATGCTGGCCAGTTATATGCTTTAATATAAAAACTATCGTTAAAAAAAATAAAAATCAGATTTCTAGAAGACACGCAGTTATGTCTCTCCACCAAGACTGGGTATAGCTGATTACTTATTTACATATTGATACTTTGTACCATTGATTGTGCTTCTTTTTTTCCGTTCTTAGACTCTGGGATAAGTCGATATAAGACGAATATTCTTAACAAAAGGTTTTTGTAGTTTAATAATAGAGAGACTCCTTACTAACTCTTTTGAGTCAGAGAACAAACTTTTGATAGGGTTAATGAGACTGTTCTTGAATTTTACATTTATTCATCGCACATGTGAGAGAGAGATTGAAACTACTTTATTACAATGTCCATATATGGTTATGAAAAAACAATAGAAAAATAAATAAAATAAAAGGGTCAGGTGTTGATATTAAAAATAATAAAGGCAAATCCTGACCAGTTTGTTTTTAGGAATTTTATCCTTATTTAATATGTATAATGTCTTCTGATATGTATTTTGATAAATCATTTATCAAGAAATAGGGTTGGCCAAATATCAGGGAACAGGTTAAATCAATGTTTAGTTGATTTCTGTTCCACTAGATGGCGTTCTGCCATCTAAAAAGCACATGTGCTCCTGGTCAGGATATGCCTTTATTATTTTTAATATAGGCTTATAAAGGGTTAAAAGATAGAGAGAACGAGAAATGTTATAGTTTATCAAATATAGAACAAATAATCATTGAATAAATAAATCCCTCTTTCTTATCATCATTTCTTCTTTGTTGCCAAAAGACTCTCTTTAAATAGTTAAGCTCGACGTTATATTAATATATTGTAACGTAGACAATTAGGGAAGATAAACTTCAGGATGACACAGTAATTTATTTAAGGCACAAGCACAAATCAACATTTATAAGATACAAGATAAGCACAATGAGGCAAGTTTTCAGAGAGTATCAAAATATAAATAATATAAATATATTTTTTAAAATTAATAATCTGTACATAAAATATACAAGGTTGTCCCAAAAGTTCGTAAACACTTGCAAAAATTTGAAATACCAATATTATTCGCCGTTATGTACAATGTCTTTGTATTATGTATAAAGTAATCGTATTATTTTGTATTCGCCTCTTAATAATATTATTCGACAAGTAATAAGAAAATAACGTTTTAAGAAAATTTGGGACAACCTTATAATAAATACTTTGCTACAATATGAAAGTGTAAGTCCAAAGTATGAAAGTGCTTTGATATCTCTATTTAAATGGAAAGAAGTAAATGAACTATATAGTTCAGGACCATATGACCAGGAAGAAAGGGCAACAAACAAATATCAATATGGAAGTCTGAAACTGATTTTATTAGAATGTGGAAACATAAGATGGGGGAATGTAACAAGGAAATAAGAAAATGGCGGAAGAGGGAGCCGAAGAAAGAGAGAAATGTAAAATACAAAATGAGGGAATTTGTCCAACAGTACCTAGACTGACTAAGATAAAATATTGTGGCACATTTCACACAATACTAAATATTTTCATTATTCCTTCAGATGTATAATCATAAAGACACGTTTTATTAATTTCTATATGAAAGTTGCTTCTTTTTGGTATCAATATGTGGAAGAGGATTAAAGGAAGACATTTTGGAAGCGAGAGTGGAGGCCTATCATTCAAGTTCCCCTACACTCACAACTAACAGCATCTTCCACTTAGGACAATGACAGTTCCAACTTCTGCTATAATTTGACAATCACCTGATGTCATTTCCACAAGTTTGACAATTCTAGAGATTAAAATAAATATTTCTATAGAATCTTGTTTATATTCAGTTTATTTTAGTTAAGTTCATTTTGTTAATCCTTAGTGTTAAGTGTCTTAGCACATCTATGAATAGATTATTTATATATTTAATTGTTTTTGACCAGCATGAAAGGTCACGTGTGTTTATCTCCTTTATGTACAAGAACTGGTGTTGTGGCTTATTACTTATACCCACCTTCAAGGACACTTTGACTCTGCAATTAGGTGTCTTTTACAGGGAGGTAGTTCTACTGTACTAAAAATAAGAGAATGATAAAATATCTCAATAATTAAAATTTGATAAAACAATATCCATTGAGCAAACATCTATTCTGGAAGAACCCAAGTCATTCGGCTAGTTTATATATATAATTCGGAGGGGCATCGCGAGAAACCGCAATGTAGAAAAAATTCATAATGATTCTACAGAATAACAGATCAACACACCCCTATACCCTATTATATTGTGGCGAAGAAATAATTTATTATTTAATTTAATTTAATATTATTCAATGAAAATATTCACCAGATTATAAAAATAAATATTATTCTGTAATTGTAAAATCATCTTTAAAATATTTCTTTGCTTGCTTTGTTCGATATTCTCTAGCTGGCAATCGACTTCTGTACGCTCCAGGAACCTGGGTTACTTAAATTCTCTAGCTTTAGATAGTTGGGGTTGATTTGTTAATAATTGTCGACTAGTCGCCGTGACGCCATCAATAAATACTTTCACACCTTCAGATATACAAAGACTTGATTTCTACGCTACAATATTAACATCAAAATGTTGAGACGATAATATTAAATTGCTAATTTCAATATTTGGAAGTGAAGATGGCTGGGATGGGGGCGCCGTAAGAAATCTCGCCCCGGGCTCATACAACCGTCGGGACGTCAATGTATGTAACCTTCCTATTGAAGCAATGGTACTTCCCAACAACAGGGATCATGCTGATCTTCTCTGTATCCCCCCTGTTGTAGTAGTGGTAGAAGCGAACAAGTAATTGGGAAGCAATTGTGTGGAGGGATAATCATGAGTTGGAAGACTGATCTGGTCAATATTAGAATTTTCCAAGAGAGGATCAACTCTCGCTAAAAGTCCAACCAGCCAAGCCAGGACAGAACAGTACCGAGAGACAGTGAATAGACACGTGTGCTCTAAGTCCAAACAACCAACAAAGCCAGGACAGAACAGTACCAAGAAGAAGTAGATCGACACGTGTGCTCTAAGTCATCGCTAGAAGTCCAACCAAGCCAGGACATAACAGTAGCAAGAAGAAGTAAATCGAAACGTGTGCTCTAAGTCATCGCTAGAAGTCCAACCAAGCCAGGACATAACAGTACCAAGAAGAAGTAGATCGACACGTGTGCTCTAAGTTGCCGCTAGAAGTCCAAACAACCAACCAAGCCAGGACTGAGCAGTACCAAGAAGAAGTAGATCGACACGTGTGCTATAAGTCGTCGCTAGAAGTCCAACCAAGCCAGGACATAACAGTACCAAGAAGAAGTGGATCGACACGTGTGCTCTAAGTCATCGCTAGAAGTCCAAACAACCAACAAAGCCAGGATAGAACAGTACTAAGAAGAAGTAGATCGACACGTGTGCTCTAAGTCATCGCTAGAAGTTCAAACAACCAATCAAGCCAAGACAGAACAGTACCAAGAAGAAGTAGATCGACACGTGTGCTCTAAGTTTCCGCTAGAAGTCCAACCAAGCCAGGACAAAACAGTACCAAGAGACAGTGAATAGACACAGGTGCTCCATGTCGTCGCTAGAAGTCCAAACAACCAACCAAGCCAGGACAGAACAATACCAAGAGACAGTGAATAGACACGTGTGCTCTAAGTCGTCGCTAGAAGTCCAAACAACCAACCAAGCCAGGACAGAACAGTACCAAGAAGAAGTAGATCGACACGTGTGCTCTAAGTCGTCGCTAGAAGTCCAAACAACCAACAAAGTCAGGAGAGTACAGTAACAATAAGTAGATCGAAACGTGTGCTCTAAGTCGTCGCTAGAAGTCCAACCAATCCAGGACATAACAGTACCAAGAAGAAGTAGATCGACACGTGTGCTCTAAGTTTCCGCTAGAAGTCCAACCAAGCCAGGACATAACAGTACCAAGAGACAGTGAATAGACACGTGTGCTCTAAGTCGTCGCTAGAAGTCCAAACAACCAACCAAGCCAGGACAGAACAGTACCAAGAAGAAGTAGATCGACACGTGTGCTCTAAGTTGCCGCTAGAAGTCCAAATAACCAACCAAGCCAGGACAGAACAGTACCAAGAAGAAGTAGATCGACACGTGTGCTCTAAGTCGTCGCTAGAAGTCCAAACAACCAACAAAGCCAGGATAGAACAGTAACAAGAAGAAATAGATCGACACGTGTGCTCTAAGTTGCCGCTAGAAGTCCAAACAACCAACAAAGCCAGGACAAACAGTACCAAGAAGAAGTAGATCGACACGTGTACCCTGGGCGATAGAGGAAGACGTCCTAATGAGGGAAAGTAACCACATCCGGTGTCTGGGATGGAATCAGAGGTCGTAAATGGAGGCATTAGGGTCCGACCCTTCTCGCTATCTTAGCTCCACTTCAACATCGCCGCTTTGTCTTCTCATTATGTAGAAATTCCTCCCCGCCCCCCAGTCTCCTTACACAAATTTCCTTCCCTCTTCTTTGTTTCTTCTAAAATGGTTAGCATTTGAAAATCCGTAGTTTATTTTAACGTCGAATTAAAAATATTTTTCTGCATTTTATTATATGTTAGCGTCTATAGTTTTTACTTATCTTTTTTTTTTTTCATAATTCTTAGAGATGCCATATCCTTATCCCATCTCAAAACAAGACACACTAAGTAAATCAAATTTGAGAGTGGATTTGAAAATCTATAGCTAGTTCTCACGTCGAAACCTGTATTCGGACACTTTGACGAAACCACGCCAACATAAATTCACACTAACGCTAGCGGGTATGAAATAGGACCCATTTTAGTGAAGATTCAAAAGGTAAAAGAAAGGGCCATGGCTTACGCGTCTCGCCCCTTACTAAAAGCCTAACAAAACTACTCAACAACTAAAAGAGAATGCAAGTTCCGACCTTATTTATTTGGACGCCCCTTAAAGGTTGTGGCTGATCACCATTCCTTGTGCTGAATAACAAACCTGAAGGTCCTTTCGGGCAGATTGGCCAGATGGGCTCTTCGTCTATTGAAATGCGATATTTTAATTACATATAAGACTGGAAAAATGCACAAGGACACAAATTGTCTTTCGGAGAATCCTTTAAGAAGCAAAGCTGAAGAAACTGGAGATGAAAAAATTTCAAACATCATGGATGAACAAACGAAATACCCTTATATTTTGAAAATTATTGATAAGCTGGCAGAAATTTCTTCCAAGGACAACCGCTTCAAGATTGTTAATGGAATTCTTTATAAGAAGAATTTTGACCCAATTGGCCTTCCCTACTACTGGTCATTCCTAAACAACTGAGAGCTTACATATTGAACGAACTGCACGACGCACCCATGGCAGGTCATCTGGGCTATGCTAAGACTTACGATAGAGTCAGAAAGAAGTTTTTTTGGCCAGGGCTCTATCGGAGTGTTATAAAATATGTCAGTTACTGTCAGAACTGTCAACAGAGAAAGAAGACGACTCAACTGCCGCCTGGACACCTGATGCCTATGCCACCTCAAAATCGACCATTCCAAAAGGTAGACATAGATCTACTTGAACGCTTCCCAATATTACGTGACAGGAAGAGATTGATCATAGTGTGCACCGACTCTTTGTTCAAGTATGCGATCACAGAGAGCTTGGTATCTGGAGAAGCTCAGGAAGTCGCGAAATTCCTAGTTGAGAAAGTGATTCTGGTCCACGGAGCACCTAGAGAGATTGTGACGGACCGGGGCCGCAACTTCCAATCGAAACTCATCCAGGAATTGATCCGCTGTTGCGGAATTATTAATAGAACCACTACTGCGTACCATCCCCAAACCAATGGACTAACAGAACGACTGAACAGAACCATAGCGGATATGTTGTCGATGTATTTAAACTTCGAACAGAAGAATTGGAATGAAATCTTGCCCTTCAACACTTTCGCATATAATACTGAAAAACAGGAATCAACTGGTTTTACACCATTCTTTTTGGTCCATGGTAGGAAAGCTGAAACCCCCCTTGGCATCTTATTTCCTTATGCAGAAACCACAGATGGCGACGAGTTTATCCAAGAGATAGAAATAGAAGCTGAAAAGGCGACACTAATTGCACGGTATCACAACCTGATATCCCAAGACATCAATAAAATGAAATATAGCTCCAGACATAGAGAAACAATCTACCGTCCTGGTGACTTGGTATGGATCTACACTCCAGTACGACGTGTAGGGTTGTAAGAAAAACCGATGAAGCGGTATTTCGGTCCCTAAAAAGTTGTGTGTGTGTGTGTGCCAATAAATTATCTGAGGTGACTTATTAAGTAGAACCATTGGGAGATCAAGGCAGACGCCAGAAAACCAAGGACCTCTCAAGGATGAACCCATACCATGGGCCATCTGGACAGGAGGAAGGAGACGTCATTGAACCATTGGCTCAGGAATGACCAGTCCAGCTGTGAGGCCACAGCTCTCAATAAGGAAGAATCAATGTAACATTTTATTTATTTATTACTGAATTATTTATTTTTAATAATCTGTTGCTCTGTATGATGATTTAGAAACATCTAGAATACTTCTTTGCTTTTGTAAATTAGATGTTTTTATAGATTTTGATCTTTACTCTCTCATAAATAAATTACTTGCCAAATTAATTACTTTACAATATTATATATACATTATATATTGATATATTATATGAAAGACAGCTTAGGGGGGTTTAGGAAATCTATGAACATAAGCTTATAGTTCTACAGAGAGAACACTCCTAATCTGCCTTCCATAGTAAAAAATGCACGGTATATAAGAAAACCAATCCAATAAAATAGTAGAGCAGCCTGGAGATTAATTTGGCGAAACCGCTGAGAGGGTTCACTACAGATGAACTGAGCTCTCTCGTATCGAATAATTGTTATCATTGCAGTACAAGTTCTGTGTAGATATACTATTTAATAAATAAATATCATCAGAGAACATTGTGTCACAAAAATCATAATTACATATATTTTAATGATAGATGGCAATTATAGATGTAAAGGTTATAGATAAATTCTTCCATTGAAACTTCAATGTTAATCATACATCTATCAAGGGAATATTTTATAGTCTTCTCACTATAATATTTTATATATTTTCTACACTACAAGTACTTTGGTGCTATTTTGTATCTAAATGATAAAGAAGGGAATTCCCAGAAGATCTCAAAATAAAGGTTGTCACAAAGATTCATAAATTTGGATTATTTTAAAGAATATCTAATTTACCAGCTTGTTCGGCGGTAGAACTACTACAATAGGAACGATACAGAGAAGATTAGCATGACCCCTTCGCAAGAATGACACGCAAAATCGTGAAGCGTTCTAAGAGAGAAGAGACATGAGGCACCGAATGCGTATCAGCAATTTGATACCGCCCCGGCAATACTGAGAACTCTTCTTGAACGGTTCTGTTGTTACTTGCCATTGGAGAACTTACTTGAAGAATGGCTTTTTTTTTTTCGTAAAACATCTGCCTTGGTGCTAATTGTTCCTTCAGTCCATGTCTGTTTGTTGTAAAATTTGGTTCCTTGGAACTAGTAATATCTGTTCAGTTTGTTCCATCTTTCTCAGTCTGTTTCTAACATATCTCTGACTTCAGTAAGCAGATTAAGCCGTAAAAAATTGCACAAATCTTATTTCACCCAAATTTTATATTATACAAATCTGATATTGTTACACAGATCTTATATTACACAAACCTATCTTCTTTTAATCACGGCATCGATAAGACGGTGAACAAACCTTTCCTAATGGCAGAATGAGTATTGTCGCAATGTAGTGGATTCCTGTGAGATACATGGCAATTAAAGATGAAAGATATCGAGTTGTAATTGTACAAGTGTTTACTATCATCCACAGAGGGAGAAAAGAAGAAGTAATGTTTACAATACTTTTGTAGGCAAATTTTAAGACAATTATTTGCTATAAATAAAATATTAAAATACAAATAATATACAATTTATTACAATTGTAATAAAACAGTTATTACTTACTGGAAAAAGGTACCGTACACGGGTTATCTGATTTCGCGGCGTTTCCAGAATAAAACAATGTCGTGTGTCTAAATGTTTATTTTAATCTACTATAATAGGTAACTTTCGTAACAATTAACTAGGGATGGGGGGGGGGGGGGGGGGGGGATTGTTGCAAATTTAATCCGTCTCTATTGTTCAAAATTTGTCTTTTTTAAAAATTGAGAAAATAAAATTAACACTTTAGAGTCAATTCCCATCTATTGATAAAATACATGATAATTATTTTTGGCAATGTGTTTCTTTTAACATATATCATCAAATATTATCTCTATAGACCTTACTGCAATGATAAAAGTTATTGAATGAGAGGGCTTGGTTCATTAGTGGTAAATCGTCTCAGCGGTTTCGCCAAATTAATCCACTAATAAAAAATATGATAGAGGCTACCTGGCTGACATTCATAGTTCTTAAAACTAAAGATTCAAAGAATTGAAGAAGTATCTTTAATTTTAAGAAATAAAAAAAATAAACTCATATTGTAGCGTAGAAAACAAGTCTTTGTATACCTTAAGATGTGAGAGTATTTATTGATGACGTCAGTACGACTAGTCGACAATTATCAACAAACAAAAAACTATATACAGCTAGAATAAATATAATATTACCATTAAGGCACTATTACTGTTATTCCTGCATGTACCCTACATTTCTGCTTGGAGAATATGTATAAGACTAAAATGTCTTAATAAAGCGCTTGTTGTTGTTATATACAGCTAGAGTATATTGAGTAACCAAGCTATGGAACATTTCTGATTATTTCATAAATAAAAGAGTCAGTGGACGAGTGGGTAACACCCTCGATTTCCGACAGCCATGGATCGAATCCCGCATTAACATTTTGTTTTAATATGTGAGTAACCTTCACATATTATTCATTGTTGAAATTATCATAAACTAGGTTGCTCTTTTTGAGCGGTACCTAATAAAGTGATTTTGGATGATTTCACAAATACAGAGTAATTATCTGTTAAATATTTTCATTGAATAATTGAATAATAAATTATTTCTTCGCCACAATATTATTTAGACGTAAAAAGAGCATACTTCTCAATTGATCATTACTGATGACAAGATGCCACAGTTCAGGATGAATATCAACTAAAGATTCATATAATCAAGAATGGCTGAAACAATAGCTGAAACTAATGAAACATTGCGGAATTTTTTTTTCCATTTGGAATTCCCTACTATTTTCGTCCAAATTTTTACAATACATTACAAATCATGGTAATTTTGGAGGATTTCAGGCGAAAATCGGGACAACGGATGATCCTAGCTGCTTCTGTAGAAATGAAAACCAAGACTCAATACATTTATTGATAGAATGTCCAATCTTTCACAGCTACAGAAGTAATCATTTTTATCCCATCGAAGAAATGAGCAAATTTATATATAAAAAAGACACCTATGTAAAATTCAATAATTTTTGTAAATTAATTTTAGATTTTCTTTTCTGTTTGAGAATACCAACCTTTCAGTTTTAATTTTGCTTTTAGTCTTGTTTTATTGAATTGTATATAAAATTAATTGTATATAAGCTGATAAAATGTTTTCAGGCTTAAGTATCCCAAGCTGGGATATCGCGTCCGATATGTCAAATAAATTTAAAAACCTAAAGATTGATACAGGTAAACCTGAATTACGTAGGTAGGGGGCAATAACCTCAACACGTAGGTGTACGCACGGCTTTACTTGATTTACCAGGGTAGCTCACCAATTTTCTGGTATAAAATATAGATGACGATTAGTGATGCTCATTTGTATAGTCGGGATGTTTGTCGCCAGCTTTCAAAGTTGGTATTTGACCGCTTGACCTTGCTTGTGCTCCCCTACCCCACTGATCCCCTCCTGCCCTGACATCAAATTGCCGTTATCAATTTGGCTGAATGTTATTGGGGAATTACAGGGACAACTCTTCAATTAGAATTGATTATCTTTAAGATATTTATTAGAATTTATCGGGTTTTTTTTCACTTTCCACTAGTTGAAATTGAAAATATTTTAATATAAGGTGTTGGTAATTTATTTATAGAAAGTGAAAACTATAACGCGGCTGATTCAACAAGAGCTTTTTCAGTGATGCGCTAACCTGACGTTTGCACGAAAGAACGTGAGGCCACTGGACATGTGTCGGACCTGTAGGCAGTTTTTGGGTTCTGTGCTGCCTGGAGTATAGGAGCTCAATCTATGCTTTCTTTCTTCCTGTGATGAATATGTATAACACCGGTAGTCTTAATAAAGCTGTGTATGTGTGTGGTATTTTATTTCTAGGAATTAGTTTATAAAAATACAAACTAAACATTGACTACATTTCTTCTATCGGGTGGGAAATTGAAGAGAACTATTAAAAGAATCGTGTTCTCTGCAATAATTTCTTTATTAATTTATTTAAAAATCCGCAAGTTTTCGATATAAAATTTTCTTCTACAGGCATTCCTTCTTATCTCTCTCTCTGTTTAAACTTCATTGTGGTATGGTATCAGCAATGGTGCATGGGTGTACAACGCGTTAAACAATTTCAAAATTCAGAATCGATAATGAAAAAACAGTTTTGTGTAAAGAATTAAAAGCAAATAAAGTTAAATGAAAAAGGTAAAATAGGTTCAATGGCTTCAAAATGTTTTATAATTTTAGTTACATATTAGGGCTATAACAGGTTCACGCTGGAGTTTCGGCAGCTATGCGTCATTGAAGTGAAACATAAGAAAAAGAAATAATTGAAGATAGAGTAGAAAAGATAGAGAACCATGATAACATGTCAGCTCACACACAAACCATAAAATATATAGAAGCGTTGAAAACCAATTATCAGCCATAACAAACTTGCTGTTGCGAGTATGTAGTGAGAAGGAACAGACTCCGAGGAGCTACAAGAATGTTGCACAAGAAGAAAATAAATTTGAACACAGTAAGGTCTCCACTCATCATTTTCTTGACAAATTATTTTTAGATGTAGCGGGAGCTTTTTTAAAATAGCCGCTGTGGTGTCGAGGGAACTCCTATTGCGAAATATTGGGTCTGAAAGCGCTTAAAAGTTATCAAACATAATAATTAATGGTTGTAATACTAAAGATAAGTTTTTCTCGCTCCTATTTTTATTATTCTTTTGGAAACATTTGCTATAAACAGATATCTTCATATTTGCAAAATTTGTAGGTCTTTTGAAGAAGAAACCACACACACACAAGTTCTAAAAACTAGCCTACACGTTTATATCGCACAATAAAAAAAAGAAACATATATATTGCTGAAACATAGAAAATTACTAGCTTTTTATAATTAGTATATTTTATTATTGTGTTCTCTTGTCTTTCTATACACCGTCGCCAAGAAGTCGGCCTTTGCTGGTCCCAAACCCAGATGGGAGAGCAGTAACAATCTCGCTATAAAACCTGGGCTCAGCTGGCCCGGCTGATAGTATCTTGTAAGGGCTCCTGATCCAGGGATACAAGATGAGCAGCGTTTGTACTCCATGTTAGGAGTGGCTGTACTTGGCGTCTTAAATCATGGATGACCATTCAACATTGGGCTAAGTCGGCCTGCTACTGAGGTGTGCTCCCAGTCTTAATGACAAAGCAGACGCATTCATCCAATCATGATGTTTGTCAAAATCGAGATCCACTGACTTAATGCCTTAATAGGGGATTGAGTGGAGATAAGAAAGAAGAAGAATAAAAAAGTAGTAAGTCGAAACAGCTCAGTTGGGAGTACGTTAGACTGAATAATAAAAAAAAAAGTTCAAACATAGATCATGTAAGTAGAATAGAAAGTGTAATAATTGCAGCTTTCTGGTAGATGAAACGGATGAAGCCACTGGCAATTTTTCACTACTATAGAGTCAGACCTTCTATATATATTGATAAACCATTGATTTATTTTAGAGAAATTTGTATAAAATACATTTTAAAAGTGACACAGCGCAAAGATTGACGCACAAACATTGTAAAAGTTCTGGAAGATGATAATCATGCGCAAAAAATACACCTCTCTATTTTAAATAACATTTTAAAACATATTTAATTAATACACTTGTGTGTTGTTACAAAACAATGGCTTTCTTTAAAACTCCCCACGTCAATTCAGACCAGTTAATGAGTTACAACACCAGTTTTGTCAAATTCGAACAAAAGTCAACAACATGAATATAATTTGAAAAAATAGTACAAATATGATATTGTACTGGGATAAGGTGCATAAATTATTAAAAAGGTATCTCCTTATCATGCAACTGAATGCAAGCAACTTTCAGCATCTTTCGATAAGGAGATGCCTTTTTCATAATGAATATAATTGTTTCAAGATATGTGTGGACCACGTCAGTAGAGAGGCGGATTCTATTTTATACAAGATTTTCCTCAGTATATTAAAAGTGGGAATAAATAGTGAGTTATATTTACAAATAGAGCAACATAGGACTTCTCATAAGTTCCAAAGGGTAGAGTATTCTTAGCAAAGGTTTCCTGGAAGAAGATGGGCGATCTGCCGCGTCGAAATGTTGGAAGATTGTAAGTAAGAACGTCATTTTGCTCCAAATCTGTGGTATTGTGGATCATTCTTCATCCCCACCAGAACGTTCTGTACTGAGATTATGAACACAATGTATTGTTTGAAAGTATTTTTAAAGTGAAAGGAGCCTCTACACATATACTGTATATTAAGGGAAAGCCATCTCCTGATCGTGAAACTAAAAGTTGCTTGCGCTATCTGTCGGAATAAATATAAACTTATCGTTTATTTTTTATCATTCCAGAATTGGCCAAATGGCCAAATACCCTTTCTTAATTAAATCAAGAAAAGCTAACCACGTACGCGTTCGTTTTTGACCGTTGAGGTACAGCTTGCACCACGCTGATAAGGGCCAATAGCCTGAAACGTGTACTTGGTTAGCTTTTCTTGATTAATCAAGAAGGAGTATTTGGCCAATTCTGGGATAAATAAAAATCAACGATTAATTATTTTTTATTCCGACAGATGGCGCAAGCTATTAGCAACTTTTAGATGCCCAATCAAGAGAAGCCCCCCCCCCCCCCCCCCCCCCTTTTTTTTTTATTTAATTTATTTATCTCCTGATAATAGTACAATTTCACTTTTGTACTATTTTCACACTTTATCTATATGGGTGTCAATTAAATATATTTAGAAATACATATGTAAAACGACATTCAAAATTATCCCGCATGTGTTTCTTTTGAACGAAAAATCAAAATTTATTTCAAGGAGAAATAGCGACTATTTCTAACCTTTAGGGATGAGGTATGAAAGGATGATTTGTGAAGAGTAATGATGAACGGAAAAATAAAAGTGTACAGGGATGGGAAACGATCCCACAGTGTTCCGCTTACCGGACAGATGCCATGTCCACTAGGCTACCCTGGACATATTTTTCCGTTCGTAAATAATACATTTTATTTTTCCGTTCATCAATACTCTTCACAAATCATCCTTTCATACCTCATCCCTAAAGGTTAGAAATAGTCGTTATTTCTCCTTGAAATAAAATTTGATTTTTCGTTCAAAAGAAACACATGCGGGATAATTTTAAATGTCGTTTTACAATCACAAGCCGCATTATATTATATTGTATTAGAAATATGTATTTATTTACATTAATAAAAGAGAAAGCACATAACCTAGTTAACATCTTCTTTGGAAACTGTTTCTTTTATAATTTTACAGCAGCTCATGGGGTTGGAAACATTTGAAAAACCTAATCAAGGATGTACGAAAGTCCTCGTGGAGTCCAAAATGCCTAAATCCAGATCGTGGGTCATTCTTACTAAGTAAATGCTGAAAATATCTTCCAGAAGCTTCACAAATTTCCACGAAAACAATACAGTAGAATCTCCATGAGAGGACTTCACGCTAGAGGACACCTCTCTATAAAGGACCATTTTCATTTGCAAAATTACCACTTTTACTATTTAGCAACTCTCCGGTAAGAGGACACCTCTCTATAAAGGACCATTTTCATTTGCAAAATTACCACTTTTACTATTTAGCAACTCTCCGGTAAGAGGACACCTCTCTCTAAAGGACACTTTGGCTCTGAAATTAGGTGTCCTTTACAGGGAGGTTCTACTGTATATGGCATTCTATATATTATTTCATACGTCTTGGGTATATTTTCGAATAAATGAGATTTTTTTTTACTCTACAGTGTTCAGTATAAAACTGAGAATATCGTTAGAAAATGAAAAAGAAGACTAGAAAACAGCAGTGGTTGTTTAAGCCTCTTCACCATGTATATAGCTGTTTACCTATTTATTTATTGATACTTGCTGTCATTGTTTGATTTTTCCTTTCTTAGACTCCGGGACGAGTCGATGTAAGACGATATGCCTTTGCTGATTGAAGAAAGAATTTTTCGAAAGTTTGAAAAGGCTAAGATAAAAGAATTAGCGATCATAAGAACTTGGAATTGTTTACAAGGTTCACGTGGTAAGAAAAAAAAGTTTCCTATATATATCAATCAACATTACATAACATAAGAGAGAGAAATGCATTTTTAAATGTATGAAATGAATATGTGTTAACCACACATGAAATTGGAAAATCCCTAACCAAACACATCAAAGAAAGGGGCAGATTCCCTTTCAGAAGGGCCAACAAAGGAAACCAAAACAGCACGACGTCGGTGGCGCGAGAAAAAGAAGAGTACGACCTTGAAAAGGGGCCCTTCAACTCCCAGCCAGCTCCAATTTTACCCTGGCTCCGCTATATTTAGGTCAGTGGGAACCCTGTGCCAGGCCATTCTGGAAAAGTCCAAGTCAGCCCAGCCAAGAGGACAAAGAAAGGAAAACAGGATCCTTTGTCTCAACCGTTTGATTACCATTTCCTCTTGCGTTCGCACGTTTCATGCCGACGACATTGTTCCCTGCAGCTCCTGGGTGCACCTGGAGCTTTGTGGTCTTCTGTGACTGCCATGGTTTCTTTGTTCTTCGAACCTGTAATCAGCTCAGAGATGGGTGATTCTATCATCAGTGTAATGTGGGTTCTATTGATTGCTGGATGTAGTTGTTAGGAAAATTAGCAATGTCTCCTGATTTTTTTTTTTTTTATCCCTAGAGTTGATTTTGTATAGTTTTCTTTGTTCTGGTTCATTTAAGAGGCGATGTCGAGGTGAGATTCAAGATATACATTTTTTGCTTACAGCGATCGGTATTCATTAATTTATCCCAAGTATAATGTGGTTCTGTAAGTTGCTAAATAAGGTTGAATATTTCAAGATTATCTTTTTTTAGAATACGATAATTAATGTTGGCATGGATATTGTGAATTAATAGATTTTTTTAAAATAGACACATGGTGTTGTACGTTGTATTGAAGGTTTGTTTTATCTAGGAATTGTTATATTCTGAGTACACACGTGGTGTTGTACGTTGTATTGAAGGTTTGTTTATCTAGGAATTGTTATATTCTGAGTATACACGTGTGGTGTTGTACGTTGTGTTGAAGGTTTGTTTTATCTAGGAATTGTTATATTCTGAGTACACACGTGGTGTTGTACGTTGTATTGAAGGTTTGTTTATCTAGGAATTGTTATATTCTGAGTACACACGTGGTGTTGTACGTTGTGTTGAAGGTTTGTTTTATCTAGGAATGGTTATATTCTGAGTACACACGTGGTGTTGTACGTTGTGTTGAAGGTTTGTTTTATCTAGGAATGGTTATATTCTGAGTACACACGTGGTGTTGTACGTTGTGTTGAAGGTTTGTTTATCTAGGAATTGTTATATTCTGAGTACACACGTGGTGTTGTACGTTGTGTTGAAGGTTTGTTTTATCTAGGAATGGTTATATTCTGAGTACACACGTGGTGTTGTACGTTGTGTTGAAGGTTTGTTTATCTAGGAATTGTTATATTCTGAGTACACACGTGGTGTTGTACGTTGTGTTGAAGGTTTGTTTTATCTAGGAATGGTTATATTCTGAGTACACACGTGGTGTTGTACGTTGTGTTGAAGGTTTGTTTTATCTAGGAATTGTTATATTCTGAGTACACACGTGGTGTTGTACGCTGTGTTGAAGGTTTGTTTATCTAGGAATGGTTATATTCTGAGTATACACGTGTGGTGTTGTACGTTGTGTTGAAGGTTTGTTTATCTAGGAATGGTTATATTCTGAGTACACACGTGGTGTTGTACGTTGTGTTGAAGGTTTGTTTTATCTAGGAATTGTTATATTATGAGTACACACGTGGTGTTGTACGTTGTGTTGAAGGTTTGTTTATCTAGGAATGGTTATATTCTGAGTATATAGTGTGGTGTTGTACGTTGTGTTGAAGTTTTGTTTATTCTATAAATTTAATTGCCATCTATCGTTTAAAGTTTGTACAAATTAATTTACTGGCAATGTGCTTTTTTCAATAATATCATCAAATGTAGAGATAATATTTAATGATATTATTTAAAAGAAACACATTGCCAGTAAATTTATTCGTACAAAATTTTAAGGTTTGTTTATAGAGCTTAATATTCCATTCTGGGATCCAATAGACTTCTAAAGGTGATCCATAAGCTAGGTAATAAGATAATACTCCTACGTCATTCTTTGTCATGGGGATTTTAATTTTTTTTTTTCAAATTTTACACACACACACACACACAAATAATTCTGCTTAAACTCATAAACATTAATCTCAGTGGTGTATGCCCTTTAATATGCTTCATAATTATGAACAAAAGGCACATGAGCCATTTCCCAAGCAATTAAAGGTGAAATCAACAGC
>CP092871.1:47948191-48001788 GCA_030710605.1 Cordylochernes scorpioides
GATCCCTCACGCCGCGTGGTCATTTTCAGAAAATATATTCATAAATAAGGAGAAAAGAATATCGATGAGAGATTTATTTTAAAGTTCGATGAATTATTCGATGAATAATTGATGGTGTAAGAAAGTAATGATCTTGACCACTTGACCAACTAGTGTTTTGTAAGATGAGAGAGAGTATGTAGTAATTCTCAAGAGAGATGGTAAATTTCCATCAAATGATTTGTCAAGATGACACCATCACATCGTCAACTAAACACTTCTGGTAAATTCAGATTTCATCATATCGGTTGCAGTGTCTCGTGAAATTGAGTTCAATTGAATATCTAGTGATGAGTGTTTTCGTTATTAGTAGTAATCTCTTAAGTATGCATTAGTATATAAGACATGAGGTCTTTGAGACCACGTTTAAAGTCAACCAAATTGTTTACCGTGACATTACGGCTGCCTTAGCTTACTAACTTAACCTATAAACTGACCTAATCTCAGTTAACAAACCACGGATATTTTACGGGATTTTTATCAACAATTGGAGCGGTTGAGGACTCTAGCTGTTACTGTGGCAAGGAAACCCAGGACTCGAGACATCTACTGCTGGAATGCCCACTCTTCTTTAGCGCTAGACAACAGACAGTAAATAATGTTGAAGATCTATATCAATTTGTAAATACTAGAGATAATTGTCACTGATTTAACCATTTTTGTAAATATATTTATGATTATTTTTCTAACTTGAAAGGATCAGGTTCCTAATATATATTATTGTTTCTCATTTTTATTATTTTTTCTTGTATAATATGTTTATAACTGTTTCAGTTTGAAAATGTAAATCGCGACGCAATTATTCCTAGCCGGGATATCGCGTTTTGTGTGTTGAAATAAAAATCTCAATTAATCTATAACCATAACTGATCCAATCCTATTTAACATGCATCTATATGAATAAAGAAAACATATTTGTGTGATTTTGTCCACCGTATACGATTCTACAATATATTTGACCTATCTGAATGATATTTTGATACGCTATTGAAAGATGGGTTTAGAAGTTGCTGTCGTAGTTTCGACGTCGGAATATGTAGATAAGCCCTATAATATATCCTTCACGGCTTCGTGGTTATTTCACAAAATATATCAATAGATAAGAAGAAAAGAATAGCGATAAGATCTGTTAGAAGTTCGATGGTGTCAGTGAATATTTGATTATAGGGAAGTAATGATCTTGACCATTTTACCAACTAGCGAAGGGGTCGACAACCTTTTGAGTCGGAAGAGTAAAAAATTATAATTTACAAAATAGCAAAGTTTTTAAAGAGCCACGCATTTTTTTTTCTTGCCAACAATAAATAGTACTCGCATAAATAATATTTAGACTATAATCCTTTTCTAGCAATTTTATATAATAAAATAAACGTCCAAAGATGAGTGTCTTTTATTATTTTCGGGATAACGCCCTTCTACAGGAAAAATTGTATACAAAATGAAACTTAACTATTCTATGGCAAGTTATATGTACATTATAAAATTATATGTGTGTTTATAAAATTAATAAAATATACTCATCCTTGGACGTTTACTTTATTATCAAAAATAAATAATATTCGCCAATGAAACTATATAAAGAGCCGCAGTTTCACTTCCAAAGAGCTGCATGTGGCTGAACTAGCGTTTTGTAAGATGAGAAAGAGTATGTGGTGATTTTCTGTTTATTCCGCTTATGTTTCCATAATATTCGACCTTTCCGAATGAAACTTGGACACCCTATAGAATTAGTGTAACCCGATCAATTGGCATAGATTCGACGCTGTAATACGCTAATTAATACAATAATAGGCTTATTTGCATATTCAGATATCAAAAACGATCATGATATGAATATCTCAATATATAAATTAGCGAAAAAAACATCAGTAATATGAAAACAAAAATTTGCAAACATCGCAAAACTTCAACTATTTATATTTCGGCAATCCTTTTATTAGTCAATGTTTCGATTTAAAAAAAAATGGTATACAGTAATTTAAATGAAAATATGAGTTTAGCGCTGTTTACATGTTTTATAGAGATTTATACAATATATTTTTTTAAATTCTAATATTTTCATTACAACCACTGAAATGCTTACTACTACTGACTTCTAATACTACTGATAATAGATAATAATAATGAAAAATAAAAAAGTCCCTCGCTATTGAATAATGAAATAGCTAGAGAAAATTTATCAAAAATTATGGCAATAAAGACAAGCAATAAGTATCCTTTATTTAGATATAGAATGGGCGAGAAAAAGGCCCTTTTGACTTTATCGAGAGCAAAACCTTGCCTGCTACATGGCTTTATAAAATATACACATTACTCTATGTCACTTATGTTATAATTTTAGGTAATAAAATGTCTTACTACATATACTCCGTTATAAATAAAACCTTTCTTTTAAAATATTATCAATTCTGTAGTCCTGCTGCAGAATTGAGGATTGAACTGAAAGACAAGGAAGAGTTTTTTTTATTGTGTTCCTATATAGAATACTTTAAAAAAATTATATATATATAAAGAATATATGTGTAGACTATAGAGATTTTGTGTCTATTATATGTAAATTTATCTATGCTTTTTGGACTTTGGAATAAATCTATATAAAACCTCCTATATGTCTTAATAAAGTCTTTGATTCTTCTTTATCTTTGCAGAAACTTGAGTGTTGATTCATAAAAAAGTAAGGAAATACAAACTTAAAGGTGACATGACAATTTATTATTGAATAAAACCCTATGATATGTTTTATTAACCCAGGTTCCTGGAGTGTACATATATCGTCAACTACCTGGAGTGTCTTTCGAACTAAAGGGTCTTTTGGTTTTATTTCCAATCGCGGTCCAGGTCATCAAGTGGAGCCAAGCGGATTTATTTCTTGGAAGATATACCAGCGATGGCAGGTTG
The DNA here is from genome assembly GCA_030710605.1 of Cordylochernes scorpioides. Classification (NCBI taxonomy): domain Eukaryota; kingdom Metazoa; phylum Arthropoda; class Arachnida; order Pseudoscorpiones; family Chernetidae; genus Cordylochernes; species Cordylochernes scorpioides. The sequence continues at coordinate 47,951,129 of CP092871.1, forward strand.
AGGTATCAAAACATTCCTACCATATTTACATATTTATATTATATACAGATATATATAAATATCAGGGAACAGAGAGAGAGGCTAAATCAATGTTTAGTTGATTTCTGTTCCACCAGATGGCGCTCTGCCTTCGGAAAAGCACATGTGCTCCTGGTCAGGATATGCCTACTTTGTTTTTAATATTTATATTTATATGTAATTCTCCACTGTCCTTTAAGCTTATGTCCATAATTTTATTTAAAACCATTTCTAAGATTCCACCCTTCAGTGCTGCGTATATAATCAAAATCGTCCAATACAGTTTAGAGCTCTAAGAAGCGGTCTGGTGGATTAAATTAGCGAAACCGCTGGGAGGTTTCACCACTGATGAGACAAACCCTTCTAATATATTTTTTCATCGCAGTAAGGACAGTAGAAGTTTGTATTATATATAAAAGAAGCATTCGTGCTTAAATCCTTTCATTTTATACATATTAACACATATACCGGGTTCGTGGAGCCTACAGATGGCGCCAACTACCCGAAATATTCACATCAAAGAAGAGCGAGACAATGAAAGAAGTATGAAGAAGAGATATTGTAGACTATAGAGATTTTTGTGTCTATTATATGTAAATTTTTCTATGATTTTTGGACTTTGGAATGAATCAATATAAAAGTTTATGTCTTAATAATATTTAAATATTGAATAAAAATATTGAAATTACTAAAATATGTAATGATACAAATGATAAAGATAACTAGTGCACTGCAAGGTTTATATTTATTGAGAACTTTCGAGTCCTGCCCTTTCTCATCCTGTAGTTAAGATAAATGGACGATTCCTTCTATTTAACTACAGGTTAGAAAAGAGCAGGACCTGAGAATTTCTAATAAAATATATATTGTTTAAATCTTGCGGTAATCAACATAGAGAGAGATATGACTTTTTAAAATGCTTTTTTACGCAACCAATTTTTTATAGATTTTTTTTTCAAATCGATAATTTTTTCTATGTTCTGTTAATTTGAAAATGAACTTTTAATTATTTAGTCAAAACATATTATTGATTATTGAAATTGGTAATCCATTTGTTTCGAATTTTATTTATTTATAGTACTCTGTTTTCTTTTTTTCAAATTGAGATCCACATGTATTTCTTTGTATTTTATATTATTATATGTTCTACGTGACTTCTCTATATATTTTATTTATTTAAAATATGAATAATATATATAGAGATCCTAATTTATTTACTATATTAATATTTAAAAAATATATTGTAAGCTTTATTATTTTCTCTTATATTTTTGAAGTAATGTACTTAAATTTTCTTGATGTACATAAATTCTTTTGATATTCATATTTATCAAAACTTTGCTTTAGATTACAACCTCTACACAAACCTATCCATTGTAGAATTAATCATTACAATACTCTCTTTGCTCAAATTTATGCAAATTCTTATTGTTGTGTCTTTGCATATTTTCTCTTTGCATATTTGTTCTTTCAATATCATTAACATTTAAATATGTAAAAATTAATTTGTATATATAAAAATAGTATATATATCATCAATTTATTATCGTGATACTCCTGTAGAAGGACTGACAAGTCCGAAAGCTTGAAAATAAAAATTTGAACAAGAAACTTAACCCTGGAAGCTTTATTTACTTCATAATATTTGTTCTTTGTTGTAGCACAATTTACATAGTTTTAACTTAACGTATTTGTGCTATAAATAGGACGTATGAATCAAGTTAAGGAGTCAAGTCCAGCCTTAGGAATAGAGAAGTCTTGTTGCCTTAAACACCTTTTGCTACTGTAGCTTTTAGCTTGACAAATAAAAAATATTTGTTCAAGTATAAGAGTGGTTTCGTGGCCCAGAGCGACACTTAGATTATAATGTGTTCTGTATTTACATAAATTCCTTTTTAAACATGCTATATAACCTCTCCTTGTTTGTATGTTTTAGTCAGCTGAAGAAGGACTTGCCCGAAGGCTTTCCTTTAATTGATCCAAATAAAAAGAGTTACGGCGTCCTATAATTAATTGTAATTACAATACCAATTTAAAAAGTTATAATGAATCTATGTGTATACATGTTGATATGCAATGATTAATTTGTGTGTATTCTAAACATATATTTATTTCGTAGATATTTTTTGTATATATAATTACAATAGAGAGGGATATTTATAACCCAGGGAGCGCAGAACGCCAACTACCCGGGGAGTCCAGCTCACTAGTATGGACTAGTGTTGAGCGCTTTCACTCGCGTCCTGTTTTGATTGCTGAGTTGAACCAGTTAACCAGGAAATCCCATGCTGAGGTTGAGTCTGGCCATGGATGTAGGATTGAGGTGGATCAGTCCAAGCAGGATAGCTGTTTGTATCCTATGTCTTAGGAATGCTGGACAGCTTAAGAGAAGATGATCGACTGTCTGTGGCTCGTCTGAACAGTGGATGCAGGTAGGGTCTGTTCCGGGATGCATACGTGGAATGTCTGCCAGTACATGGTCATGGCCCGTGAGGATGGTGGTGGGGGCCTCTCGATGCCGGATATTTGGTAGAAATTTGAGGAGATGCTTGGAGTGGATGCAATTCTCCTGAGAGATCTGGTCGAATTGTCTTCGGAATATAATACAGTCCATGATGATAGAGCAGCCTTACGTTTCAGGTTTCTAGCCTGAGTCCGAGGCAGGGTGGAGTATGAGTGAGGTAGGACAGAAGTAGCGGCAATTTTTTCTGCACTGTCTGCTAGTTCATTGCCATTGATTCCAGTGTGTCCGGGACCCCAACACAGCCTGATGTAAGGAGCTTTGTTAAGGACTTTTATTATTTTCGCCGCTAGCAATGTACGTATTGGTCCCGAGGAGCAGATAGCTGCTAAAGCGGATCTACAGTCCGAGGCAATGGTCACTGATGTTTTGGTTGGACTAGTCTCCGCGATTTGAGCTGCCCAAAGATAATCAACATAAGTTTTATCAATATAGAACACAATTTCAAAAATCATGTAACAATCTGTTACTAATGCAATAAATATTCGGTACAATACGGTATATTGAAATACAACAACAAAAAGCTTCATTAAGACCTTTTAGTCCTATACAGATTCTCCGACCAGAAATGTAGGCTACATGCAGGAAAAACAATAATAATACCAGTAATAAGCATTATTATTATTATAATTTTTAAATCTAATCGTATATAATAGTAATATGGAAAACTTAATTAAGACAATCAAGCTAATAAATAGTCTGGATAAATTGGAGGAAAAGAAATTTCTTATACCCGGATTTACCCCGGAGTTTCTGCAAGTGGAAAAAAAGCAAAAGCTATAATTATATATTTAATATTATTCGTGAAATTTATGTACAAGAAAAACCTAATTAAAACAATTGAGCTCATAAACAGATTGGTAAATCCGAGGAGCAATATATTAAAATGTACGTCGCATTTTAAAAAAGTTATAAAAACGTGGTATAAAGACTTTTTTTCCTGACAAAGAAGTTGTGCAACAACCGTTGGATAGAGTTGGTGTTAGGAGGAAATCTTCAGAATGGGATCATTGTGATGGGGTTAGACCTGGGGGGTGCAGATGGTGTGGGGTGGGCCCCCAGTACTTGGGATCAACATGTGTGCTCTATGGCATAACCTCAAAATAGCGTTCCCAGTAGAATCTTACAGTAATTAAATGGTCTCAAGTAAGCTAGTATCTAATGAAGACGTTTTTAAACAAGCGTAAAATTCCAATTATATCTATGGCTCTCCGTGAAAATATGAAATGATAATCATTGTTAGCGCTTTTTTTGTTGCTGTTGTTTTAACAGTCACGAATATTTGTAACCACTGAAAACCAATAAACGCAAATAGCAATATTGATCATTATATTTTCATAGTTTTACGGATAGATGGCGTTAAATTTCATTTTCAAAATACGAATATTCGTTCTTTGAATAGACCTAGAACAGGGGTCAGCAAACTTTTGAGTCGGAAGAGTAAAAAATTCAATTTACAAAATTTCAAAGTTTTTAAGGAGCCATACATTTTTTTCTTTCCAACAATAAATAGCACTCGCATAAATAATATTTACGCATGGAACTATATAAAGAGCCGCAGCTTCACAACCAAAGAGCCGCATGTGGCTCGCGAGCCGCAGTTTGCCGACCCCTGGTCTAGGACAACAACCAGTCCCCTAAACCCTATTGAAATTTTACCTTAATAATAACACACATACTACTATCGCTATATAATAATAATAATAATAATAATAATAATAATAAATATATGCTATATTAATAATATATTTATCTACAAGTTCCTCATCAGATGAACTGCTAGCTTAAATTCTCTCATTGAGTTCATTTTATGGTTTACCGTTATGTTACGCGGCGGCATTGGTTTACTAACCTAACCAAATTTATCAAACGGGTGAATATTCAACGATTCAACCTATTTAAATCGATTATTTAATGATCTAACAATGGTCTAATGACAAAAAGCTTTATTAAGGCTTTTTAGTCTTATACAGATTCTCCTAGTAGAAATGCAGGGTACACGCAGGAAAAACAGTAATAATACCAGTAATAAGCATTGTTATTATTATAATTATTAAAGTTAACCACATATAATGATAATAGGAAATTTATAAACAGGAAAACTCAATAAAGACAATCAAGCTAATAAATAGATATGTCTGGGTAAATTGGAGGAAAAGACATTTCTTATACCTGGATTTACCCCGGAGTCTCTGCGAGTAAAAGTAGTAAAAGCAAATCATATATTAAATACTAGACGAAAGGCCCGGGCAACGCCCGGGGTTTACCCGAGTGCGAATATATTTTAAAAACGTTGTCTTGGGTGGTCGCTATTGACAGGGTGGTCTGTATAGACAGGTGGATGTATCACACAGCTGATAACAGGGTTGTCTAGAGTGGTCGCTATAGACAGGGTGGTCTGTATAGACAGGTGGATGTATCACACTGCTGATAACAGGGTTGCCTAAGGTGACCGCTATAGACAGGGTGGTCTGTATAGACAGGTGAATGTAACACACTGATGATAACAGGGTTGCCTAAGGTGACCGCTATAGACAGGGTGGTCTGTATAGACAGGCAGCTGATAACAGGGTTGTCTAGAGTGGTCGCTATAGTCAGGGTGGTCTGTATAGACAGGTGTATGTATCACACTGCTGTTAACAGGGTTGCCAAGAGTGACTGCTATAGACAGGGTGGTCTGTATAGACAGGTGAATTTAACACACTGATGATAACAGGGTTGTCTAGAGTGGCCGCTATATACAGGTGTATGTATCACACAGCAGATAACAGGGTTGTCTAGGACGGCTGCCATATACAGGGTGGTCTGTATAGACAGGTGGATGTATCACACAGCTGATAACAGGGTTGCCTAGAGTGACCGCTATGACAGGGTGGTCTGTATAGACAGGTGAATGTATCACACAGCTGATAACAGGGTTGTCTAGAGTGGCCGCTATAGACAGAGTGGTCTGTTTAGACAGGTGGATGTAGCACACTGCTGATAACAGGGTTGTCTAGAGTGGCCGCTATAGACAGGTGTATGTATCGCACAGCTGATAACAGGGTTGTCTAGAGGGGGGCAGGGAGGCCACGTGTTCGCTGGCAGCCAATGGGCGCGCATTCTATCCGTGAGCTTCAGACATACAGACAAACAGACAGAATAAGGCAAATATATAAGTAGATTAATAGTGAAATTTATATATACAAGAAAACCTAATTAAAACAATTGAGCTCATAAACAGAATAATGGGGTAATAGTTTCAATATACACCAGGTTGCCAATGGAGAATCTCACATTTCTTTCAATTGAAGCCATTAAATTAGTAAAACTATAACAAGACTCAGAACGAAACATTATAAAGGAATGACAATACATCCAGATGGCACAATAACCTATAGGACATGCAACAATTATCCTGGTGTGGAACTAACTCCTATCCACATATTCTCATGTCCAGCAATGGCCGCAGCCTTGCAGAAAATTAACATGGACCCAGAACAGCAGCTTTACACACCGAAGATAGAGGACATTGCGACTGTTGTGATAGAGATGTATGGAGACACCTGAGGCTCTTCATTGGACACGACAACAACAACAACTAGAGTCGTGGAAGAACAAAACCATTAGACTATGAAAGGAACCAACGATAAAAATCTGATGGCCAAGAAATAAAACTTTCCATAGGAAATTGAGAAACTTAAATAATGCTGAGTCATTGATCTATGACCACCTGATAAACTAGAATATTGAGATTGATTTTGACAATAGTCTCTCTGGATAAAACCAAATTTAGAATTACCTATTTGAAACATTTATAATATTTAAATAATATTTTGTGAATAGTGTGAAAATTCACCTACATTTACAATCTTCCAGCATTCATAGTTCTTTAAATTAAAGATACTTCGGCCAGTGAATCCTCGAGGACAAAATATTTTTGTCGAAACGTCAAGATAATAAAAAGATTTACTGGACAAGTATCTTTAATTTATAGAAACACATTTACAATATTATAGAGCAAACCAACAAGCTACCTATATACAATGATCACATTCCTTTGTTTAGATTTCAATGAAGAAAGAACAGCCGTGGCAAATTTCTCACATTTTTCACTGGAAAGTAGCGTCAGTTGGCATCCCGAGATATGCAATTAAGGTAATAGTGAGAGAGAGAACTAACTGATCCTTATGGGGAGAGGGGGCAACCGGAGGTAGTTATGGCGTGGTTAGGTTAGGTTACACCCTGCCGTATGGCACCGCAGCCTGCCTGCCATCTGTTCTGGCTGCACATTCTTCTCCGTTCGTTGGGTGGTCGTTTTCCTGTCTCTATATTCACTGTTTACCATGGCGATAAATCTTGGCTCAAAATCCCCATGTGGGGGTGAAAAAACCTCCTCATTTATGTCGAAGGTCTAAATTGTGACTTGTCATATGACCTTCTTCCAATTTATCACATATATATATATATATAAACCTAAAATATAAAGACTCTCTTTTGCACAATATATATATTATAGTGAAAACCCGATAGTGGCATAGTCCCCAACATCTCCTTGATTGTAGCCAAGCCACCAAACAGGAGACCTTTAGGATAATCCAGTACCAAGCTTCTAAGACATCGCCGACTTATGAAGTTGTTCTGATATTCCATCATATATATTGTGGGAATAAGGAACAACAACTGCGAATCAGAGATATGAGTGAGGTGTGTTATTAAAGGAAAGTAAATAACGAGGCGATGGAAATGTGGATTTGGAGATGTATGGGTGGTGATGTCTTGTCCATCATAGAAATTCGGTATATGAAGTATGGTGTCGTGAGAGCCGAGCCGCTACGGTAACCGTAAACAGGGAACTCTGAAATGTGGCTGACTAACGGGGCAGTGGCACCCCCCTTTCCTATAGAAAAGGTAAATAAACAGATATAATATTTCAAATGAATAAATTGTATCATAATCACACAAAGAAAGTCGTTCTAAAGACTTACGGTCTCATACATGTATTCACCTCTCGAAGTCCAAGTAAAAGCAAAGTAAAAGAGATATCACAAAAGATTCGATAATGATATAGAATAAGGAATGAAGATTTCTCTCTTAATTCACATCTTATTCAGCTTCCGTTCAATTCTTATTTTTACCGCAGTCTTAGAGAAACGATAATATTTAAAATAAAGGTTTTATATTGGAGATAGTAAGGAATTTGTAGCCACACTAGACCGCTGCGTTGATGAATGAGAGCATTTATAATGTTCTACAATTTTCTACTTGCAGAAAGGGATAGTTAAAAAAGGGTCACTGCGTTCTGAATTTCATCTTCGCATAAATCTTAGCTCAACCCATAATCATCCTTTCAAAATTCTGAGGAGCTAACGGTCAAAAATAGCCAAATTATTCTGATCTGTGCTAAAAGTATTTTGATTGAAAATGTAAGATTTGAAGAATAGAAGAAAAAGGAAAGCAAGAGTACATTTCAATCAATCAATACCTTTATTAAGAACTTTAACCTTATATGCAGTTTCTCCTGAGAAATACATAAAAAGGAGCGAGAAAAGATAGAGAAAGAAATTAGAATGTACAAAGTTATAAGGGAAATATGTAACTATAGAGCTATGCTTGTTTTGATATAATATGCGCCCCTCTGACGAGGGCCAATAGCCCGAAACGCGTTCGTGGTTGACTTTTCTTGATTTATCAAGAAAATGGGTTGGCCAAATATCTAGGAACAGGCTAAAATCAACGTTTAGCCATCTAAAAAGCTCATGTGCTCGTGGTCAGGATATGCTTCTTTGTTTTAATACCAACACCTGACCTTTTTTATTTATATTTTTTTTATATTAAATATATAATAGGTTATAGGGATGTCCCTGCTTTCCTTTTTATATACAGAATCCCGTAAATTATGGGAGAGTGTAAAAACACTGTGGACTCAACACAAAAGTGTATACATATGTACAACTAGAGCGCCTATTTACACTATTTTATTTTTTTCATATAGAGGAAGAAAGAGTTAGAAAAAAAGAATATAACCCATTCACACAAGTAGTTCTCAATCATAAAATAGAGATGTTCAAATTGTAACATGAGATTGAGCGGAAATAGAAAGTGTTGTTACACCCGGAAGTACAGTAGAATATCGTGAAACTTTGTATGAATGCACAGGCTTTTATATACGTCAAATATTTAACAACAAAAAGAAAATATCCCCGCTTTTAGGTTTTTTTTTTTTTTTAATAGATTTGGCCACTGGACATGGGTCGGACCTGGAGGCTGTTGGGCTCTGGCCTGCCTGAAGTATAGGAGCTCCGTCTATGCTTCCTTCCTGTGGTGAATCTGTATAAGACCGGTGGTCTTAATAAAGCTGTAGGTGTGAAATAGATATTTTGCATGATAATTTGATCATTCATTACACGCCATAAGAAGATTCAAATTCCAAGTTTTTCTTCAATTCCTAGGTATATGGAACGCTTCACGATTTTGCGTGTCATCCTTGCGCAGGGGCCATGCTAATCTTCTCTATATCGTTCCTATTTCAGTATATGTACCGCCGAACAAACGTGTACTGTCAATTCCTAGGTAACACTTTCTATTTCAAGTAGCGTATGTGAATCTACACCAGATATCGGTCAGTAGATGACATTGGTCACAGCTTGTGTAACTCAATTAGAGAGGCTCTCACAACATATGCAAATTTTCTTATATCTGAATATGCAAATACAGAGATGATTCCGATCATCCTCTCCCTCCCACCACAAAGTCCACCGCCACACCTGAGCAGAAAGAAGTCTATCACCCACAATTTACATGTGGAAGAGGAAAAAACCAGCGTCTTTCTTCTGCATTTCCCACGGTTTCCTGCCAAACATATTTCTTGCTTCACTGCGTCACCTAATTAAATCCCTCCGTTGACCTCGTGCTTCCAGCTCTGGGTTATGGGGCGACTTCCTCTCCATGGCCTTGGTGCATCTACACCAGTTGGAGCTGTGGTGCACTAAGCAGGAATCGAATAAAATACTTGCAATTTTGCTCAAATTAACTTCTTTGGGGGGGATATAATGATAACTACATTTTGAAATACAAAACGTCTCCAATATAATTATTTTAAAATTCCTTTCATTTTTAAAAATTATTTGTAAATGAGAATTTATATTAGAGTTTGTACATGCACGAGTCAAGTTTTACGATTACCAGTTTCACCTTAATATAAAAATCTCTATATCTACTAAAGTACAAGTAGATACGTTTGTTTTTTACTTTTGGTCAGGGGTTCAATTCTTTAGATATTTAGATACCTCTTTTATTCCCTATTTTTGGCTTGATATTTTATTTAATCAATTATTTCAGGTATTTTTGATTAATAATTATCTGAAATTTTCATTTTCTTTTATAATTGTTATAAATATTCTACTTATTTTCTATTATATGAGTTTTGTCGTTTGCTGACGTCCCTATCTTTCATTTAGATTTATCAGTTAGGCCTTCAAATTACTGTTTTGTTTTCAGCTGTTTCTTTCTGTCACCAATTGTCATTTGGTCCTTGGTTGACACTTCATGTCTTATAACTAAAGAGAGGGGCATTGTGTGAGAAATCACGAGCAACGTAAATCCGAGGAATAAATCAACGATTAGTTGAGATTGCTCTCTATCGATAGTTGTTGTTGTCGTGTCCAATGAAGAACCTCAGATGTCTCCATACATCTCTATCACAGCAGTCGCAATGTCCTCTATCTTGGGCGTGTAAAGCTGCTGCTCTGGGTCCATGTCAATTTTCTGCAAGGCTGCGGCCATTGCTGGACATGAGAATATGTGGGTAGGTGTTAGTTCCACACCAGGACAGTTGTTGCATGTCCTATAGGTTCTTGTGCCACCTGGATGCATTGTCATTCCTTTATAGTGTTTCGTTCTGAGTATTTTTATAGCTTTTGTAATTATTCTTTCAGAGTTTTTTTTTCTCGCATATTTGATCTTTTCTTATCGATAGTTCTTTACCATATTTAGTAGAGCCTTGTATAATATTATTTCATTAGGTTAGTAAAAATATTGAAATATTCCGCAATGTTTACCATCCATTTTAATGAATCCAATCATTGCAGTTTACATATAGATTTGAGATAAATGGATATTCCATTTATCTTAGAGAACTTCACTTAGATATTTACAGAGGATAGTGCAGTGAACTTTAGCGGCTTTATTTGGGAACCCCCCGGGCATTTCCAGAGAGATCTATTTCTGGGGGTTTGTTTATTTAAATATCAGATCCCCTACCCGTGTCTCTCCCTCCCCCACGTACCTACAGACCTATATTTACCCCACCGTAAGACTTCCATTGATAACCCCTCAGGTACTTTCACACAGAAGACCAATGTTCGATAGATTCTGTTTAAAACCCGGCAACTTGTGGCTTTCTTTATTTCCATAAAACTGGGCCACGAGGTTTCAAGCCTCACAGCCCTAAGATTATAATATCTCGAATATTACATATTATTGTGTATATGTAAAGTATTTTTATTTGAAAGCTAGTGGCCCAGTTTTAGCGAAATAAAAGAAAGCAATCTTTATAAGTTCTCGTGTTTAAACTAGCATCAGCGTTCATTTTATTCCTACTGTGTCCTTATGTCCATAGTTTCATTTAATACTTTAACTACATTCATAGACAAAACTTAAGGAAGTGGAAATTCTTTTATGTGGCCAGTCATATGTTATTTATTTATTTATTTTGGATATAGAGGAAATTTTGTTCACATCTGGTTATCTCGCGTGTCTTCAATAAAGATCATTGTGTATCAAATATATTTTAGAGTTATGTATAATTCATGAATCTCCCCCGATATACATGGTAAAAGGTACAACTTCCTCAAGTTTTGTCCATGAGTGTAAGTTAAGAGTACCGCGAGTTTATAAACAGAAAAGTCCAATACAATATTAGAGTAATATGAAAATGTGAATTACAATCCTTATTATCAATCAACACCAATACCTTTATTAAGACTTTTAGCCTTATATATCCTGAGAGATACAGAAAAGGAATACAAAAAAGAGAAAGAAATTAGAATTTACAAAGTTTGTCGGAAATATGTACTGGAATTTACAAATTTTATGTTAAATACTACATACATTTTTGATGTGATATTATATATTTGAATTTATATAACATATACAGTTAAACCTGTCTATAGCGCCCCCTCTAAATAGCGCCCGATTTTAAATACTAGTACGATGCGATTTACATTAAAAGTGACCTGTCTATAGCACCCCCTCTCTATAGCACCCTATTTTGGTGAGTCCCAAGAGGGGACGCTATAGACAGGTTTAACTGTATTTGAATAATCATTCTTAGTAATGGTGTGTTCAACAAAATTATGATGAGAGAGAGGCTTCGGTAATGGTAGAAATTTGATCAATATTTCCTGAGGTGATGTTGGAAAGAGCCAGAAGGATATAGAGGAAAGGTTCCCAGGACCCCATAGAAGAAGAAGGAAGCCGGCCCAGGAAGGGGAGCAGAGTTCAGGAAGGGAGGAGGTTGACCCTCCAGGACCCCCGAAGAGGCCCCTAGATTTCCTCTCAGCGGAAGCCAGATGTGGAATTCTCCCCCCGCACCTGTCCCATGTTGACGACCTACATACTCTTGGCGCCAAAAAAACGAACGCCATCTGTCAGACAAATTTTAAACTAAAGGATAGTTTGGTAGCTTAACTTCCAAAACAAATCTTTACTTCGAAGAAGGAATCAAAGCTAACGGCAACGAGTTTCTTTATTTAACTTTCTAAATAAATAAATTTGTCACCGTCAGCTTTGATTTCTTCTTCGAGATGATGTCTGGAGATTCCTTCTCTTGTAATTTAAATCTTTACTTCCTTATATAGAAACACATTTGCTGCTACAGTTAAAGCCATCTACATCCATTATAAAATACATATCAGAAAATTATACATATTAAATAAGGATAAAATTCCTAAAAACAAAATGAAATGAAGAGAAAGCGACATATTACTTACATACTACATATTACTCTTCACAATTCATCCTTTCATACTTCATTCCTAAGGTTAGAAATAATCGTTATTTCTTCTTAAAATAAATCTCGATTTTTCGTTCAAAAGAAACACATGCGGGGTACTTTTGAAATGTCGTTCTACAATCATAAGCCGCATTATATTGTATTATATATTACTTTTTGTTGTTTTTTATTCCCTTGTGTAAAGAGAACACGAATTCCATGAGTTCATGCTCCTCGAGCTGTTTGATGATAAGCAGCGGCTTCTCCCAAAGGTTCTGTTTTAGTGCATGACATATTACTTTTAACGTATAAAAGGAGAGAACTTTCAAGTTAACAGTTCTCACGTGTCTATAAGTAATCCTGACGTCTGCCCAAGACATGTCTCTATAGCTATCACCCCAACATTGAACTGAGAGATCCTGTCCTTATCTGGAGGAGGAGGACAAGGATCCTGAGAACAGCTTTTTAATTTTTATCACCAAATTGTAAATTTATCTTTGTTTAATTTCTTTTTAATTTTTGTAACAATTAACTAAGAATTTCAATAAAATGGTTTTATATATAATTGTCTATAAGTAAAAAACAAAACTACATTAAATACTGGCCAGTTATATGCTTTAATATAAAAACTCTATCGTTAAAAAAAAAAATCAGATTTCTAGAAGACACGCAGTTATGTCTCTCCACCAAGACTGGGTATAGCTGATTACTTATTTACATATTGATACTTTGTACCATTGATTGTGCTTCTTTTTTCCGTTCTTAGACTCTGGGTAAGTCGATATAAGACGAATATTTTTAACAAAAGGTTTTTGTAGTTTAATAATAGAGAGACTCCTTACTAACTCTTTTGAGTCAGAGAACAAACTTTTGATAGGGTTAATGAGACTGTTCTAATCATAACGTACCTATAATTTAAGAGAAAATATGGTTTTACGGGCTACTAACCAAATTGTATGATTTCGAGCCCAAAAATGGACGTAGCAATACATTAAATAAAAAGTATTCATGTGGCTTGTGCCCTGGACAATTTGACAGCAGTGAAATAGTTGGAGTGCCTTTCAAAGATATGTTCACATTTATTCATCGCACATGTGAGAGAGAGATTGAAACCACTTTATTACAATGTCCATATATGGTTATGAAAAAACAATAGAAAAATAAATAAAATAAAAGGGTCAGGTGCTGATATTAAAAATAATAAAGGCAAATCCTGACTAGTTTGTTTTTAGGAGTTTTATCCTTATTTAATATGTATAATGTTTTCTGATATGTATTTTGATAAATCATTTATCAAGAAATTGGGTTGGCCAAATATCAGGGGACAGGTTAAATCAATGTTTAGTTGATTTCTGTTCCACTAGATGGCGTTCTGCCATCTAAAAAGCACATGTGCTCCTGGTCAGGATATGCGTTTATTATTTTTAATATAGGCTTATAAAGGGTTAAAAGATAAGGAGAACGAGAAATGTTATAGTTTATCAAATAGAGCGAATAATCATTGAATAAATAAATCCCTCTTTCTTATCATCATTTCTTCTTTGTTGCCAAAAGACTCTCTTTAAATAGTTAAGCTCGACGTTATATTAATATATTGTAACGTAGACAATTAAGGAAGATAAACTTCAGGATGACACGGTAATTTATTTAAGGCACAGCACAAATCAACATTTATAAGATACAAGATAAGCACAATGAGACAAGTTTTCAGAGAGTATCAAAATATAAATAATATAAATATATTTTTTAAAATCAATAATCTGTACATAAAATATACAAGGTTGTCCCAAAAGTTCGTAAACACTTGCAAAAAATTGAAATACCAATATTATTCGCCGTTATGTATAATGTCTTTGTATTATGTATAAAGTAAATTGTATTATTTTGTATTCGCCTCTTAATAATATTATTCGACAATAAGAAAATAACGTTTTAAGAACTTTTGGGACAACCTTATAATAAATACTTTGCTACAATATGAAAGTGTAAGTCCAAAGTATGAAAGTGCTTTGATATCTCTATTTAAATGGAAAGAAGTAAATGAACTATATAGATCAGGACCATATGACCAGGAAGAAAGGGCAACAAACAAATATCAATATGTAAGTCTGAAACTGGTTTTATTAGAATGTGGAAACATAAGATGGGGGAATGTAACAAGGAAATAAGAAAATGGCGGAAGAGGGAGCCGAAGAAAGAGAGAAATGTAAAATACAAAATGAGGGAATTTGTCCAACAGTACCTAGACTGAGTAAGATAAAATATTGTGGCACATTTCACACAATACTAAATATTTCCACTATTCCTTCAGATGTAAAATCATAAAGACACGTTTTATTAATTTCTATATGAAAGTTGCTTCTTTTTGGTATCTATATGTGGAAGAGGATTAAAGGAAGACATTTTGGAAGCGAGAGTGGAGGCCTATCATTCAAGTTCCCCTACACTCACAACTAACAGCATCTTCCACTTAGGACAATGACAGTTCCAACTTCTGCTATAATTTGACAATCACCTGATGTCATTTCCACAAGTTTGACAATTCTAGAGATTAAAATAAATATTTCTATAGAATCTTGTTTATATTCAGTTTATTTTAGTTAAGTTCATTTTGTTAATCCTTAGTGTTAAGTGTCTTTTAGCAAATCTATGAATAGATTATTTATATATTTAATTGTTTTTGACCAGCATGAAAGGTCACGTGTGTTTATCTCCTTTATGTACAAGAACTGGTGTTGTGGCTTATTACTTATACCCACCTTCAAGAACACTTTGACTCTGCAATTAGGTGTCTTTTACAGGGAGGTAGTTCTACTGTACTAAAAATAAGAGAATGATAAAATATCTCAATAATTAAAATTTGATAAAACAATATCCATTGAGCAAACATCTACTCTGGAAGAACCCAAGTCATTCGGCTAGTTTATATATATAATTCGGAGGGGCATCGCGAGAAACCGCAATGTAGAAAAAATTCATAATGATTCCACAGAATAACAGATCAACACACCCCTATACCCTATTATATTGTGGCGAAGAAATAATTTATTATTTAATTTAATTTAATATTATTCAATGAAAATATTCACCAGATTATAAAAATATATATTATTCTGTAATTGTAAAATCATCTTTAAAATATTTCTTTGCTTGCTTTGTTCGATATTCTCTAGCTGGCAATCGACTTCTGTACGCTCCAGGAACCTGGGTTACTTAAATTCTCTAGCTGTAGATAGTTGGGGTTGATTTGTTAATAATTGTCGACTAGTCGCCGTGACGCCATCAATAAATACTTTCACACCTTCAGATATACAAAGACTTGATTTCTACGCTACAATATTAACATCAAAATGTTGAGACGATAATATTAAATTGCTAATTTCAATATTTGGAAGTGAAGATGGCTGGGATGGGGGCGCCGTAAGAAATCTCGCCCCGGGCTCATACAACCGTCGGGACGTCAATGTATGTAACCTTCCTATTGAAGCAATGGTACTTCCCAACAACAGGGATCATGCTGATCTTCTCTGTATCCCCCCTGTTGTAGTAGTGGTAGAAGCGAACAAGTAATTGGGAAGCAATTATGTGGAGGGATAATCATGAGTTGGAAGACTGATCTGGTCAATATTAGAATTTTCCAAGAGAGGATCAACTCTCGCTAAAAGTCCAACCAGCCAAGCCAGGACAGAACAGTACCGAGAGACAGTGAATAGACACGTGTGCTCTAAGTCGTCGCTAGAAGTCCAAACAACCAACAAAACCAGGACAGAACAGTACCAAGAAGAAGTAGATCGACACGTGTGCTCTAAGTTGCCGCTAGAAGTCCGAACAACCAACAAAGCCAGGACAGAACAGTACCAAGAAGAAGTAGATCGACACGTGTGCTCTAA
Organism: Cordylochernes scorpioides; assembly: GCA_030710605.1. Taxonomy (NCBI): domain Eukaryota; kingdom Metazoa; phylum Arthropoda; class Arachnida; order Pseudoscorpiones; family Chernetidae; genus Cordylochernes; species Cordylochernes scorpioides. The sequence goes on from CP092871.1 coordinate 47,967,531, forward strand.
GTCATCACTAGAAGTCCAACCAAGCCAGGACATAACAGTAGCAAGAAGAAGTAAATCGAAACGTGTGCTCTAAGTCATCGCTAGAAGTCCAACCAAGCCAGGACATAACAGTACCAAGAAGAAGTAGATCGACACGTGTGCTCTAAGTTGCCGCTAGAAGTCCAAACAACCAACCAAGCCAGGACTGAGCAGTACCAAGAAGAAGTAGATCGACACGTGTGCTATAAGTCGTCGCTAGAAGTCCAACCAAGCCAGGACATAACAGTACCAAGAAGAAGTGGATCGACACGTGTGCTCTAAGTCATCGCTAGAAGTCCAAACAACCAACAAAGCCAGGATAGAACAGTACTAAGAAGAAGTAGATCGACACGTGTGCTCTAAGTCATCGCTAGAAGTTCAAACAACCAACCAAGCCAAGACAGAACAGTACCAAGAAGAAGTAGATCGACACGTGTGCTCTAAGTTTCCGCTAGAAGTCCAACCAAGCCAGGACAGAACAGTACCAAGAGACAGTGAATAGACACAGGTGCTCCATGTCGTCGCTAGAAGTCCAAACAACCAACCAAGCCAGGACAGAACAATACCAAGAGACAGTGAATAGACACGTGTGCTCTAAGTCGTCGCTAGAAGTCCAAACAACCAACCAAGCCAGGACAGAACAGTACCAAGAAGAAGTAGATCGACACGTGTGCTCTAAGTCGTCGCTAGAAGTCCAAACAACCAACAAAGTCAGGAGAGTACAGTAACAATAAGTAGATCGAAACGTGTGCTCTAAGTCGTCGCTAGAAGTCCAACCAATCCAGGACATAACAGTACCAAGAAGAAGTAGATCGACACGTGTGCTCTAAGTTTCCGCTAGAAGTCCAACCAAGCCAGGACATAACAGTACCAAGAGACAGTGAATAGACACGTGTGCTCTAAGTCGTCGCTAGAAGTCCAAACAACCAACCAAGCCAGGACAGAACAGTACCAAGAAGAAGTAGATCGACACGTGTGCTCTAAGTTGCCGCTAGAAGTCCAAATAACCAACCAAGCCAGGACAGAACAGTAACAAGAAGAAATAGATCGACACGTGTGCTCTAAGTTGCCGCTAGAAGTCCAAACAACCAACAAAGCCAGGACAAACAGTACCAAGAAGAAGTAGATCGACACGTGTACCCTGGGCGATAGAGGAAGACGTCCTAATGAGGGAAAGTAAACACATCCGGTGTCTGGGATGGAATCAGAGGTCGTAAATGGAGGCATTAGGGTCCGACCCTTCTCGCTATCTTAGCTCCACTTCAACATCGCCGCTTTGTCTTCTCATTATGTAGAAATTCCTCCCCGCCCCCCAGTCTCCTTACACAAATTTCCTTCCCTCTTCTTTGTTTCTTCTAAAATGGTTAGCATTTGAAAATCCGTAGTTTATTTTAACGTCGAATTAAAAATATTTTTCTGCATTTTATTATATGTTAGCGTCTATAGTTTTTACTTATCTTTTTTTTTCATAATTCTTAGAGATGCCATATCCTTATCCCATCTCAAAACAAGACACACTAAGTAAATCAAATTTGAGAGTGGATTTGAAAATCTATAGCTAGTTCTCACGTCGAAACCTGTATTCGGACACTTTGACGAAACCACGCCAACAAAAATTCACACTAACGCTAGCGGGTATGAAATAGGACCCATTTTAGTGAAGATTCAAAAGGTAAAAGAAAGGGCCATGGCTTACGCGTCTCGCCCCTTACTAAAAGCCTAACAAAACTACTCAACAACTAAAAGAGAATGCAAGTTCCGACCTTATTTATTTGGACGCCCCTTAAAGGTTGTGGCTGATCACCATTCCTTGTGCTGAATAACAAACCTGAAGGTCCTTTCGGGCAGATTGGCCAGATGGGCTCTACGTCTATAGAAATGCGATATTTTAATTACATATAAGACTGGAAAAATGCACAAGGACACAAATTGTCTTTCGGAGAATCCTTTAAGAAGCAAAGCTGAAGAAACTGGAGATGAAAAAATTTCAAACATCATGGATGAACAAACGAAATACCCTTATATTTTGAAAATTATTGATAAGCTGGCAGAAATTTCTTCCAAGGACAACCGCTTCAAGATTGTTAATGGAATTCTTTATAAGAAGAATTTTGACCCAATTGGCCTTCCCTACTACTGGTCATTCCTAAACAACTGAGAGCTTACATATTGAACGAACTGCACGACGCACCCATGGCAGGTCATCTGGGCTATGCTAAGACTTACGATAGAGTCAGAAAGAAGTTTTTTTGGCCAGGGCTCTATCGGAGTGTTATAAAATATGTCAGTTACTGTCAGAACTGTCAACAGAGAAAGAAGACGACTCAACTGCCGCCTGGACACCTGATGCCTATGCCACCTCAAAATCGACCATTCCAAAAGGTAGACATAGATCTACTTGAACGCTTCCCAATATTACGTGACAGGAAGAGATTGATCATAGTGTGCACCAACTCTTTGTTCAAGTATGCGATCACAGAGAGCTTGGTATCTGGAGAAGCTCAGGAAGTCGCGAAATTCCTAGTTGAGAAAGTGATTCTGGTCCACGGAGCACCTAGAGAGATTGTAACGGACCGGGGCCGCAACTTCCAATCGAAACTCATCCAGGAATTGATCCGCTGTTGCGGAATTATTAATAGAACCACTACTGCGTACCATCCCCAAACCAATGGACTAACAGAACGACTGAACAGAACCATAGCGGATATGTTGTCGATGTATTTAAACTTCGAACAGAAGAATTGGAATGAAATCTTGCCCTTCAACACTTTCGCATATAATACTGAAAAACAGGAATCAACTGGTTTTACACCATTCTTTTTGGTCCATGGTAGGAAAGCTGAAACCCCCCTTGGCATCTTATTTCCTTATGCAGAAACCACAGATGGCGACGAGTTTATCCAAGAGATAGAAATAGAAGCTGAAAAGGCGACACTAATTGCACGGTATCACAACCTGATATCCCAAGACATCAATAAAATGAAATATAGCTCCAGACATAGAGAATCAATCTACCGTCCTGGTGACTTGGTATGGATCTACACTCCAGTACGACGTGTAGGGTTTGTGAGAAAAACCGATGAAGCGGTATTTCGGTCCCTAAAAAGTTGTGTGTGTGTGTGCCAATAAATTATCTGGGGTGACTTATTAAGTAGAACCATTGGGAGATCAAGGCAGACGCCAGAAAACCAAGGACCTCTCAAGGATGAACCCATACCATGGGCCATCTGGACAGGAGGAAGGAGACGTCATTGAACCATTGGCTCAGGAATGACCAGTCCAGCTGTGAGGCCACAGCTCTCAATAAGGAAGAATCAATGTAACATTTAATTTATTTATTACTGAATTATTTATTTTTAATAATCTGTTGCCCTGTATGATGATTTAGAAACATCTAGAATACTTCTTTGCTTTTTAAATTAGATGTTTTTATAGATTTTGATCTTTACTCTCTCATAAATAAATTACTTGCCAAATTAATTACTTTACAATATTATATATACATTATATATTGATATATTATATGAAAGGCAGCTTAGGGGTGTTTAGGAAATCTATGAACATAAGCTTATAGTTCTACAGAGGGCCATAACATTCCTAATCTGCCTTCCATAGTAAAAAATACACGGTATATAAGAAAACAAATCCAATAAGATAGTAGAGCAGCCTGGAGATTAATTTGGCGAAACCGCTGAGAGGGTTCACTACAGATGAACTAAGCTCTCTCATATCGAATAATTGTTATCATTGCAGTACAAGTTCTGTGTAGATATACTATTTAATAAATAAATATCATCAGAGAACATTGTGTCACAAAAATCATAATTACATATATTTTAATGATAGATGGCAATTATAGATGTAAAGGTTATAGATAAATTCTTCCATTGAAACTTCAATGTTAATCATACATCTATCAAGGGAATATTTTATAGTCTTCTCACTATAATATTATATATATATTTTTTACACTACAAGTACTTTGGTGCTATTTTGTATCTGAATGATAAAGAAGGGAATTCCCAGAAGATCTCAAAATAAAGGTTGTCACAAAGATTCATAAATTTGGATTATTTTAAAGAATATCTAATATACACGCTTGTTCGGCGGTAGAACTACTACAATAGGAACGATACAGAGAAGATTAGCATGATCCCTTAGCAAGGATGACACGCAAAATCGTGAAGCGTTCTAAGAGAGAAGAGACATGAGGCACCGAATGCGTATCAGCAATTTGATACCGCCCCGGCAATACTGAGAACTCTTCTTGAACGGTTCTGTTGTTACTTGCCATTGGAGAACTTACTTGAAAAATGGCATTTTTTTCTTAAAACATCTGCCTTGGTGCTAATTGTTCCTTCAGTCCATGTCTGTTTGTTGTAAAATTTGGTTCCTTGGAACTAGTAATATCTGTTCAGTTTGTTCCATCTTTCTCAGTCTGTTTCTAACATATCTCTGACTTCAGTAAGCGGATTAAGCCGTAAAAAATTTACACAAATCTTATTTCACCCAAATTTTATATTATACAAATCTGATATTGTTACACAAATCTTATATTACACAAACCTAATCTTATTTTAATCACGGCATCGATAAGACGGTGAACTAATCTTTCCTAATGGCAGAGTGAGTATTCTCGCAATGTAGTGGATTCCTGTGAGATACATGGCAATTAAAGATGAAAGATATCGAGTTGTGATTGTACAAGTGTTTACTATCATCCACAGAGGGAGAAAAGAAGAAGTAATGTTTACAATACTTGTGGGCAAATTAAGACAATTATTTGCTATAAATAAAATATTAAAATACAAATAATATACAATTTATTACAATTGTAATAAAACAGTTATTACTTACTGGAAAAAGGTACCGTACACGGGTCACCTGATTTCGCGGCGTTTCCAGAATAAAACAATGTCGTGTGTCTAAATGTTTATTTTAATCTACTATAATAGGTAACTTTCGTAACAATTAACTAGGGATGGGGGGGGGGGGGGGGGGATTGTTGCAAATTTAATCCGTCTCTATTGTTCAAAATTTGTCTTTTTTAAAAATTGAGAAAATAAAATTAACACTTTAGAGTCAATACCCATCTATTGATAAAATACATGATAATTATTTTTGGCAATGTGTTTCTTTTAACATATATCATCAAATATTATCTCTATAGACCTTACTGCAATGATAAAAGTTATTGAATGAGAGGGCTTGGTTCATTAGTGGTAAATCGTCTCAGCGGTTTCGCCAAATTAATCCACTAATAAAAAATATGATAGAGGCTACCTGGCTGACATTCATAGTTCTTAAAACTAAAGATTCAAAGAATTGAAGAAGTATCTTTAATTTTAAGAAATAAAAAAATAAACTCATATTGTAGCGTAGAAAACAAGTCTTTGTATACCTTAAGATGTGAGAGTATTTATTGATGACGTCAGTACGACTAGTCGACAATTATCAACAAACCAAAAAACTATATACAGCTAGAATAAATATAATATTACCATTAAGGCACTATTACTGTTATTCCTGCATGTACCCTACATTTCTGCTTGGAGAATATGTATAAGACTAAAATGTCTTAATAAAGCTTGTTGTTGTTATATACAGCTAGAGTATATTGAGTAACCAAGCTATGGAACATTTCTGATTATTTCATAAATAAAAGAGTCAGTGGACGAGTGGGTAATACCCTCGATTTCCGACAGCCATGAACCGGGATCGAATCCCGCATTAACATTTTGTTTTAATATGTGAGTAACCTTCACATATTATTCATTGTTGAAATTATCATAAACTAGGTTGCTCTTTTTGAGCGGTACCTAATAAAGTGATTTTGGGTGATTTCACAAATACAGAGTAATTATCTGTTAAATATTTTCATTGAATAATTGAATAATAAATTATTTCTTCGCCACAATATTATTTAGACGTAAAAAAGAGCATACTTCTCAATTGATCATTACTGATGACAAGATGCCACAGTTCAGGATGAATATCAACTAAAGATTCATATAATCAAGAATGGCTGAAACAATAGCTAAAACTAATGAAACATTGCGGAATTTTTTTTTCCATTTGGAATTCCCTACTATTTTCGTCCAAATTTTTACAATACATTACAAATCATGGTAATTTTGGAGGATTTCAGGCGAAAATCGGGACAACGGATGATCCTAGCTGCTTCTGTAGAAATGAAAACCAAGACTCAATACATTTATTGATAGAATGTCCAATCTTTCACAGCTACAGAAGTAATCATTTTTATCCCATCGAAGAAATGAGCGAATTTATATATAAAAAAGACACCTATGTAAAATTCAATAATTTTTGTAAATTAATTTTAGATTTTCTTTTCTGTTTGAGAATACCAACCTTTCAGTTTTAATTTTGCTTTTAGTCTTGTTTTATTGAATTGTATATAAAATTAATTGTATATAAGCTGATAAAATGTTTTCAGGCTTAAGTATCCCAAGCTGGGATATCGCGTCCGATATGTCAAATAAATTTAAAAACCTAAAGATTGATACAGGTAAACCTGAATTACGTAGGTAGGGGGCAATAACCTCAACACGTAGGTGTACGCACGGCTTTACTTGATTTACCAGGGTAGCTCACCAATTTTCTGGTATAAAATATAGATGACGATTAGTGATGCTCATTTGTACAGTCGGGATGTTTGTCGCCAGCTTTCAAAGTTGGTATTTGACCGCTTGACCTTGCTGTGCTCCCCTACCCCACTGATCCCCTCCTGCCCTGACATCAAATTGCCGTTATCAATTTGGCTGAATGTTATTGGGGAATTACAGGGACAACTCTTCAATTAGAATTGATTATCTTTAAGATATTTATTAGAATTTATCGGGTTTTTTTTCACTTTCCACTAGTTGAAATTGAAAATATTTTAATATAAGGTGTTGGTAATTTATTTATAGAAAGTGAAAACTATAACGCGGCTGATTCAACAAGAGCTTTTTCAGTGATGCGCTAACCTGACGTTTGCACGAAAGAACGTGAGGCCACTGGACATGTGTCGGACCTGTAGGCAGTTTTTGGGTTCTGTGCTGCCTGGAGTATAGGAGCTCAATCTATGCTTTCTTTCTTCCTGTGGTGAATATGTATAACACCGGTAGTCTTAATAAAGCTGTGTATGTGTGTGGTATTTTATTTCTAGGAATTAGTTTATAAAAATACAAACTAAACATTGACTACATTTCTTCTATCGGGTGGGAAATTGAAGAGAACTATTAAAAGAATCGTGTTCTCTGCAATAATTTCTTTATTAATTTATTTAAAAATCCGCAAGTTTTCGATATAAAATTTTCTTCTACAGGCATTCCTTCTTATCTCTCTCTCTGTTTAAACTTCATTGTGGTATGGTATCAGCAATGGCGCATGGGTGTACAACGCGTTAAACAATTTCAAAATTCAGAATCGATAATGAAAAAACAGTTTTGTGTAAAGAATTAAAAGCAAATAAAGTTAAATGAAAAAGATAAAATAGGTTCAATGACTTCAAAAATGTTTTATAATTTTAGTTACATATTAGGGCTATAACAGGTTCACGCTGGAGTTTCGGCAGCTATGCGTCATTGAAGTGAAACATAAGAAAAAGAAATAATTGAAGATAGAGTAGAAAAGATAGAGAACCATGATAACATGTGAGCTCACACACAAACCATAAAATATATAGAAGCGTTGAAAACCAATTATCAGCCATAACAAACTTGCTGTTGCGAGTATGTAGTGAGAAGGAACAGACTCCGAGGAGCTACAAGAATGTTGCACAAGAAGAAAATAAATTTGAACACAGTAAGGTCTCCACTCATCATTTTCTTGACAAATTATTTTTAGATGTAGCGGGAGCTTTTTTAAAATAGCCGCTGTGGTGTCGAGGGAACTCCTATTGCGAAATATTGGGTCTGAAAGCGCTTAAAAGTTATCAAACATAATAATTAATGGTTGTAATACTAAAGATAAGTTTTTCTCGCTCCTATTTTTATTATTCTTTTGGAAACATTTGCTATAAACAGATATCTTCATATTTGCAAAGTTTGTAGGTCTTTTGAAGAAGAAACCACACATACACAAGTTCTAAAACTAGCCTACACGTTTATATTGCACAATAAAATAAAAGAAACATATATATTGCTGAAACATAGAAAATTACTAGCTTTTTCTAATTAGTATCTTTTATTATTGTGTTCTCTTGTCTTTCTATACACTGTCGCCAAGAAGTCGGCCTTTGCTGGTCCCAAACCCAGATGGGAGAGCAGTAACAAGCTCGCTATAAAACCTGGGCTCAGCTGGCCCGGCTGATAGTATCTTGTAAGGGCTCCTGATCCAGGGATACAAGATGAACAGCGTTTGTACTCCATGTTAGGAGTGGCTGTACTTGGCGTCTTAAATCATGGATGACCATTCAACATTGGGCTAAGTCGGCCTGCTACTGAGGTGTGCTCCCAGTCTTAATGACAAAGCAGACGCATTCATCCAATCATGATGTTTGTCAAAATCGAGATTAACTGACTTAATGCCTTAATAGGGGATTTAGTGGAGATAAGAAAGAAGAAGAATAATAAAAAAGTAGTAAGTCGAAATAGCTCAGTTGGGAGTACGTTAGACTGAAGAATAAAAAAAAAAGTTCAAACATAGATAATGTAAGTAGAATAGGAAGTGTAATAATTGCAGCTTTCTGGTAGATGAAACGGATGAAGCCACTGGCAAATTTTCACTACTATAGAGTCAGGCCTTCTATATATATTGATAAACCATTCATTTATTTTAGAGAAATTTGTATTAAATACATTTTAAAAGATTACAAAGATTGACGCACAAACATTGTAAAAGTTCTGGGAGATGATAATCATGCGCAAAAAAATACACCTCTCTATTTTAAAACATATTTAATTAATACACTTGTGTGTTGTTACAAAACAATGGCTTTCTTTAAAACTCCCCACGTCAATTCAGACCAGTTAATGAGTTACAACACCAGTTTTGTCAAATTCGAACAAAAGTCAACAACATGAATATAATTTGAAAAAATAGTACAAATATGATATTGTACTGGGATAAGGTGCATAAATTATGAAAAAGGCATCTCTTTATCATGCAACTGAATGCAAGCAACTTTCAGCATCTTTCGATAAGGAGATGCCTTTTTCATAATGAATATAATTGTTTCAAGATATGTGTGGACCACGTCAGTAGAGAGGCGGATTCGATTTTATACAAGATTTTCCTCAGTATATTAAAAGTGGGAAGAAATAGTGAGTTATATTTACAAATAGAGCAACATAGGACTTCTCCCAAGTTCCAAAGGGTAGAGTATTCTTATCCAAGGTTTTCTGGAAGAAGATGGGCGATCTGCCGCGTCGAAATGTTGGAAGATTGTAAGTAAGAACGTCATTTTGCTCCAAATCTGTGGTATTGTGGATCATTCTCCATCCCCACCAGAACGTTCTGTACTGAGGTTATGAACACAATGTATTGTTTTAAAGTATTTTTAAAGTGAAAGGAGCCTCTACACATATACTGTATATTAAGGCATCTCCTGATCGCGAAACTAAAAGTTGTTGATGGCTTGCGCTATCTGTCGGAATAAATATAAACTTATCGTTTATTTTTATCATTCCAGAATTGGCCAAATGGCCAAATACCCTTTCTTAATTAAATCAAGAAAAGCTAACCACGTACGCGTTCGTTTTTGACCGTTGAGGTACAGCTTGCACCACGCTGATAACGGCCAATAGCCTGAAACGTGACTTGGTTAGCTTTTCTTGATTAATCAAGAAGGAGTATTTGGCCAATTCTGGGATAAATAAAAATCAACGATTAATAAATTTTTATTCCGACAGATGGCGCAAGCTATTAGCAACTTTTAGATGCCCGATCAGGAGAAGCCCCCCCCACCCCCCCCCTCTTTTTTTTTTTTATTTTATTTATTTATCCACCTGATAATAGTACAATTTCAATTTTGTACTATTTTCACACTTTATCTATATGTGTGTCAATTAAATATATTTATAAATATGTAAAACAACATTTAAAATTATCCCGCATGTGTTTCTTTTGAACGAAAAATCAAAATTTATTTCAAGGAGAAATAGCGACTATTTCTAACCTTTAGGGATGAGGTATGAAAGGATGATTTGTGAAGAGTAATGATGAACGGAAAAATAAAAGTGTCCAGGGATGGGAAACGATCCCACAGTGTTCCGCTTACCGGGCAGATGCCATGTACACTAGGCTACCCTGGACATATTTTTCCGTTCGTAAATAATACATAAATAATACATTTTATTTTTCCGTTCATCATTACTCTTCACAAATCATCCTTTCATACCTCATCCCTAAAGGTTAGAAATAATCGTTATTTCTACTTGAAATAAATTTTGATTTTTCGTTCAAAAGAAACACATGCGGGATAATTTTAAATGTCGTTTTACAATCACAAGCCGCATTATATTATATTGTATTAGAAATATGTATTTATTTACATTAATAAAATAGAAAGCATAGGAACGGAAGATGAAAATGAAAAAGAAGACTAGAAAGCAGCAGTGGTTGTTTAAGCCTCTTCACCAACATGTATATAGCTGTTTACCTATTTATTTATTGATACTTGCTGCCATTGTTTGATTTTTTCCTTTCTTAGACTCCGGGACGAGTCGATGTAAGACATGTCTTTGCTGATTGAAGAAAGAATTTTTCGAAAGTTTGAAAAGGCTAAGATAAAATAATTAGCGATCATAAGAACCTGGAATTGTTTACAAGGTTCACGTGGTAAAAAAAAAAAAAAAGTTACCTATATATATCAATCAACATTACATAACATAAGAGAGAGAAATGCATTTTTAAATGTATGAAATGAATATGTGTTAACCACACATGAAATTGGAAAATCCCTAACCAAACACATCAAAGAAAGGGGGCAGATTCCCTTTCAGAAGGGCCAACAAAGGAAACCAAAACAGCACGACGTCGGTGGCGCGAGAAAAAAGAAGAGTACGACCTTGAAAAGGGGCCCTTCAACTCCCAGCCAGCTCCAATTTTACCCTGGCTCCGCTATATTTAGGTCAGTGGGAACCCTGTGCCAGGCCATTCTGGAAAAGTCCAAGTCAGCCCAGCCAAGAGGACAAAGAAAGGAAAACAGGATCCTTTGTCTCAACCGTTTGATTACCATTTCCTCTTGCGTTCGCACGTTTCATGCCGACGACATTGTTCCCTGCAGCTCCTGGGTGCACCTGGAGCTTTGTCGTCTTCTGTGACTGCCATGGTTTCTTTGTTCTTCGAACCTGTAATCAGCTCAGAGATGGGTGATTCTATCATCAGTGTAATGTGAGTTCTATTGATTGCTGGATGTAGTTGTTAGGAAAATTAGCAATGTCTCCTGAATTTTTTTTATCCCTAGAGTTGATTTTGTATAGTTTTCTTTGTTCTGTGGTTCATTTAAGAGGCGATGCCGAGGTGAGATTCAAGATATACATTTTTTGCTTACAGCGATCGGTATTCATTAATTTATCCCAAGTATAATGTGGTTCTGTAAGTTGCTAAATAAGGTTGAATATTTCAAGATTATTTTTTTAGAATACGATAATTAGGGTTGACTTGGAAATTGTGAATTAATAGATTTTTTTTTTTAAATAGACACATAGTGTTGTACGTTGCGTTGAAGGTTTGTTTATCTAGGAATTGTTATATTCTGAGTACACGTGTGGAGTTGTACGTTGTGTTGAAGGTTTGTTTATCTAGGAATTGTTATATTCTGAGTATACACGTGTGGTGTTGTACGTTGTGTTGGAGGTCTGTTTATCTAGGAATGGTTATATTCTGAGTATACACGTGTGGTGTTGTACGTTGTGTTGAAGGTTTGTTTCTCTAGGAATTGTTATATTCTGAGTATACACGTGTGGTGTTTTACGTTGTGTTGAAGGTTTGTTTATCTAGGAATTGTTATATTCTGAGTATACACGTGTGGTGTTGTACGTTGTGTTGAAGGTTTGATTATCTAGGAATGGTTATATTCTGAGTACACGTGTGGTGTTGTACGTTGTGTTGAAGGTTTGTTTATCTAGGAATAGTTATATTCTGAGTATACACGTGTGGTGTTGTACGTTGTGTTGAAGGTTTGTTTCTCAACAACAACAACAACAAAAAAGCCTTTATTTAGGGTCACTGACCCTATACAGGATTCACCAGAGGTATGCATAAGAACAAAGCAGTGAGACAAAGGAAATATCGATATATACAGAGTAAGAAGAAAAAGAGAAAAAAAAACAAGAAAAGAAAAAAAAAAGAGGGAAGCAAGAAATCAACACAAAAAGAGTAGCAGTAAGAAAGTGAGGAGTGAGTATCACTTGGCCTTCTTCTGAGATATGGACTTGTGGAAACCATAAAACGCCGTAGCAATATACTTATTCTGGGTCATATTGTCAATTATTGATGGAAGTGAAGCACAGAGTTGCCCAGTTTTGAGCATAAGGGTTCTTCTTTCTTCTTTCAGAGCAGGGCAATCAAAAATATAGTGAGTGATTTCATTTTTTAGTTTTGAATTACAGAAGGTACAAGTCGGGTCCTCACCGCAGAGCATCTTGGTGTGGTTTTCTCTAAAAAAACTTGAAAGTATTCTAACTTGTGCGAGTAGTCTTACAACCGGGAAAGGAAAATCTCCTAAAAGGTATCCCTCCGTCATGAAAGATATGTGAATGTCTTTGTAGTGAGAGTATAGCTTAGATTTATCCATTCTTGTAAGGTCGTTTTGTATAGATTGGTCTGCCGCTGTTTTTAAGAGCCCTGTAATCGCGCTCCTCAGCGTTTCAGGGTCATCACAGGAAACAAGTGCAGGGGATCCATTATTGTTAAGCAGATTGGTGAGCTTTTTAATGAAACCGATGGGTGTGCCCGAAGCATTAGACAGTTCCCGTGTTCTATTAAAACATATACGTGGCAATCTGTCACTGCTCATATTCAACACCCGCAGCCAATACTTCAGGGTTAATTTTAAGGCTGTTACACTCAATGAGATACGACCGGTTTCTAATCTGATTAGGTAACCTGGAGTGTATCTGGGCAGATTCAGGAACCTACGGATAAATATGTCTTGTATACTGTCCAGTAAGTCTTTATGCTCTGTTGCCCACAATGGAGCGGCATACATCAGGACAGCTCTCACTATTGTATCAAAGAGTTTGGTTGATAAATTTATTGACTTTGCTTTTGATTTTATTAATATTGGGTGTGTGGCGTTAATTGCTGTAAGTGCTTTTCCTTTAAAGTAATTTGCCGGGTGAGTAGTTGTTATTGTTGGTGTCAGAGGGAATCCCAAGTATGTATATCTTGAAGTTATTGTTATGGGTTTATCATTCCACAGAACCATCTATCCTTATTTGAGGGTTTACCTCCATTACGGAACACCATAATCTTTGACTTGGACTCATTTAGTGTCATTAAGTTCTCATCGAGATATTCTTTCAGTATTTTGATCTTCTTTTGGAGGTTCATCCTGGACTCACCTATAATTGCTATGTCGTCGGCGTACAGCAATAAATGGATATCTCCAAATTCTGGCAAATTTACACTCGGCAGGTCTGAGTTATTATAAATTTCGATTAAGTCCGTGATAAATAATATAAATAGCAGTGGGGAAAGTGGTTCTCCCTGGAGGACTCCCGAGTTTATCTTAATACTTTCCGTAAATGATCCCTTCCATCTGATAGCTATAGTTGCTTGTTCGTAGTAACTTCTGATCGTACTTATGAATTGGTAACTTATGCCTAGGTTGTAAAGTTTTTTCCAAAGTATTGAGTGAGGTACAGTATCAAATGCCTTCCTTAGATCGACAAAAAAGACATATAGTTTTCCCCTCTTTTTTCTTAATGATAGTTGGATTAAAGTAGTTAGTGTAAATATGTGGTCAATACATGATCTTCCTTTTCTAAATCCCGCTTGGTTTTCGGGTATAACCCTTCTTCCTTCGACCCATTCCTCCAGTCGTGATCTTAGGATTGATGTGAAAAGCTTTGATACATTGCTAATCAGTGCAATACCTCGGTAGTTGGAGGGGCTGTTCTTATAACCATTTTAAAGATTGGGTGTATAGTGGAATTAGTCCAAATTGCTGGGCATTTTCCAGTCGTCATAACACTATTGTAGAGTTGTTTCAACAGCAGTATGTACGAATCAGGGAGTGTTTTTAATACTTCATTGGGGATGCCATCGGGCCCGCATGCCTTGTTACTCCTCAAACCAGCTATCTCCTTGTATATGTCTGCATTGGTTATCTCTGAGTCCAATAAAGGATCGTTCTGAGAAATCACATTATGTAAATTACAAATTCTCAAATTTTTCTCTGTAGTCATTAGTTCGCGGTAAAAGTTCAGCCAGTCCTGTATAGATATTTCTCCTTGGATTATAGATGTGCTTTTGTAGAGCGCAATAGTTTTCCAGAAGGTCTTTGAGTCTTTAGCATTTCTGAGTATTTCCTGTTTTTCATTATCAAAGCCTTTCCTTTTTAGATCCAATAAAGCGAGATATTTCTTTCTGGAAGAAGCATTACATTCTCTGTCTTCCAATCTATTTGTTTTACGATATTTCTTCAGACTTTCTTTTGCCAGTTTTTTCATATCATAGCAGTCCTTATCGAACCACGGCTTAGATTTCCTGGGGCCGCCCTTATTTGAGTAGGTTATTTTTGCAGATGACATTGCTTCCAAAATTCGCTGATTGAAAGTGTATACAAGGTCATCGGAGGCTGGTATGTTTTTTCCCGCAATTCTTCCAGTTTCATTTTAAACATTGCGAGTCCATCGGCTGACCATCTATATCTCGAAATATATTAATCTTCCCGTTTGGTTTTGACGTGACAACGTCTTAAATTAGGTTGCGGCTGGGAGTCACTTATGAAAAAGTGTAACGCCCGGTAACGTTACGATGAGTCATCGAACGAGAGTGCTGCGCGCGCAGCTGCGCGCGCAGCGCTAGAGAATTAGGCGCATTGAATCGGCGCATGCTTGTCTCTGTCTTTGTCTTTCTCGAACGTTCTTGGCGTTGGAAAAACAAGAAAGCGTCATAATACAAGTTCACACGTGTGGTTAAAGTATCGTCAGCTGTGTCTGTAGTGAAAATGTGGAGTGCTTAGATTCGTCATTTACAACAACTACAACAATAAAGGTAAATAATTGTACACTGATATTTCATTATCGTAAACTATGATTGATTGATTAATTGTTAGATTGACACAAAAGTTGAGAAACTGAGTTTATAGGTTATGTCATACTATTGATAAATGTTGATAGTGTTAAGTAAATTATTAGTTTAAAATTAATTAATTAATTAATTATTATTTTACAAATTTTAAATAGTTTCAAATTTATTTAGCAAAAATTTGAACCTTCGATCTGAATAAATGTTTTGATTTTCGAATTGATTCTTTAAAATTACAAATATTAAGAAAAAGTGGCAGATATAAGAAAACTTTATTTAAACTGTGTTGAGCAAGAATTTTAACATCTAATTTAAGTAAATGTTTTAATTTTCAACTTCATCATTTACAATTACAAATTTTATTTAATTTCAAATTTATTTAGCAAAAATTTGAACCTTCGATCTGAATAAGTGTTTTGATTTTCAAATACCAACGCGGCTGGTGGAGTGGCGATCTATCGTTAATTATCATCGACATCTACGGAGGAAGTGTTCCAAGTTGCGATTACAGACGTAACTCGTGTCATTAAAACCAAGGGTGACATGTGCATGACTGAAGTTACTTGCTTCGCCGCTAATACTAGCTTCAAGTTTATACTCGGTGCTGTATATATTCATCCAGGAGCTAGTATGCAGGATATTGGAATGTTACTATGGCAAGGACTCGGTCCGTACATTCACAACAGCCAGTACGTGCCACCGTTCGTGCAAGTTGATTCTAGTATACCGATTCTTCTGTGTGGTGATTTTAACAAAAACGTAAAGCCTGACAACTCGTTTCTTAAATTCATGAAAAATACGTATAATCTTGATTGCGTATCAAACGTTTCTAAGTCAACTACGTTAAAAGGAACAACTATCGACTTGACTTTCGCAAGACACATTACAATAATCGACCTAACTCAGATACCAACGCGGCTGGTGGAGTGGCGATCTATCGTAAATTATCATCGACATCTACGGCGGAAGTGTTCCAAGTTGCGATTACAGACGTAACTCGTGTCATTAAAACCAAGGGTGACATGTGCATGACTGAAGTTACTTGCTTCGCCGCTAATACTAGCTTCAAGTTTATACTCGGTGCTGTATATAATCATCCAGGAGCTAGTATGCAGGATATTGGAATGTTACTATGGCAAGGACTCGGTCCGTACATTCACAACAGCCAGTACGTGCCACCGTTCGTGCAAGTTGATTCTAGTATACCGATTCTTCTGTGTGGTGATTTTAACAAAAACGTAAAGCCTGACAACTCGTTTCTTAAATTCATGAAAAATACGTATAATCTTGATTGCGTATCAAACGTTTCTAAGTCAACTACGTTAAAAGGAACAACTATCGACTTGACTTTCGCAAGACACATTACAGCAGAAACACTTCCTTTCATTTCATATTTCTCCTATCGTCGTCCTATCCTCAACAAAATCACTCAAATAGGAATTAGTTATTGTTATTATCGTATAGGAATTAGTTAATTTTAAGTTTACATGTACAATGTTTTAGTAAACAAAATATATTTCTATAGTTAAAATTTGTGCAATTCTTATTTTCATTCAATTCCTTGTTCCTATTGTGCAATTTAATTATATTCATATCAATAAATATTCTACCGTTGTCACGTAAAATCTTCGCCCGTAAAACCGACTTTACAGGCAACCATTGTTTTTTTTTTTTCTCATTGAAGTTTTGGCCTTTTATCGTTAAAACCAAAGAGGTTTGTTTCTCTAGGAATTGTTATATTCTGAGTACACGTGTGGTGTTGTACGTTGTGTTTAAGGTTTGTTTATCTAGGAATTGTTATATTCTGAGTATACACGTGTGGTGTTTTACGTTATGTTGAAGGTTTGTTTTATCTAGGAATGGTTATATTCTGAGTACACACGTGGTGTGGTACGTTGTGTTGAAGGTTTGTTTATCTAGGAATGGTTATATTCTGAGTATACACGTGTGGTGTTGTACGTTGTGTTGAAGGTTTGTTTCTCTAGGAATTGTTATATTCTGAGTATACACGTGTGGTGTTGTACGTTGTGTTTAAGGTTTGTTTATCTAGGAATTGTTATATTCTGAGTATACACGTGTGGTGTTTTACGTTATGTTGAAGGTTTGTTTTATCTAGGAATGGTTATATTCTGAGTACACACGTGGTGTGGTACGTTGTGTTGAAGGTTTGTTTATCTAGGAATGGTTATATTCTGAGTATACACGTGTGGTGTTGTACGTTGTGTTGAAGGTTTGTTTCTCTAGGAATTGTTATATTCTGAGTATACACGTGTGGTGTTGTACGTTGTGTTTAAGGTTTGTTTATCTAGGAATTGTTATATTCTGAGTATACACGTGTGGTGTTTTACGTTATGTTGAAGGTTTGTTTTATCTAGGAATGGTTATATTCTGAGTACACACGTGGTGTGGTACGTTGTGTTGAAGGTTTGTTTATCTAGGAATGGTTATATTCTGAGTATATACGTGTGGTGTTGTACGTTGTGTTGAAGTTTTGTTTATTTTATAAATTTAATTGCCATCTATCGTTAAAAGTTTGTACAAATTAATTTACTGGCAATGTGCTTTTTTTCAATAATATCATCAAATGTAGAGATAATATTTAATGATATTATTTAAAAGAAACACATTGCCAGTAAATTTATTTGTACAAAATTTTAAGGTTTGTTTATAGAGCTGAATGTTCCATTCTGGGATCCAATAGACTTCTAAAAGTGATCCATAAGCTAGGTAATAAGATAATACTCCTATGTCATTATTTGTCATGGGGATTTTAATTTTTTTTTTATTTTACGCACACACACACAAATAATTCTGCCTAAACTCATAAACATTAATCTCAGTGGTGTATGCCCTTTAATATGCTTCATAATTATGAACAAAAGGCACATGAGCCATCTCCCAAGCAATTAAAGGTGAAATCAACAGCGACAGCTTGTGTTCTCTAGCCCCAGAGTGATAATTAAAAACACAAAACACAGAGAAATATCTTTCTTTCTCCTATCTCTTATCACTTCCCAAGATTTCATGTTCAAACTACAATCACTTAAAATCCAATGACTTGTAGGCACCTATTGACATCTATTGTGTTCTCTAACCAGAGTGATAATTAAAAAACACACAAAAAAACATATTTCTTTCTTCCATCTCTTATTACTTTCCATGCCTCCCTGGACCACCGTTACTGGAGTTGCTCGAATATCAGGCCCCTCGTCCGGGAGGCCTTTAACATCGTCGGCATACCCCCTGATTTCTGGGCTTGGATCTTCGGGACAGGCCTGGAGGACGACACAATGGCCATCCTCGCATCGGCGAAGTCAAGAATCTACCGGTACTTTGTCCAGGTTGGACTGGGTGAGGCCATCGAGTCATCGCCTGGGGGCGGACACTATCGCGGTGGCTACCTGGCTGACTGTAAATTTTATCGATTTAAGATTTTATTCTGTAAATATTGACTAAGAGGTCAATAAAGATGTTTTAATTGTCAAAAAAAAAAGTCTCTTATCACTTCTCAAGATTTCATGTTCAGACTACAATCACTTAAAATCCCATGAATTGTGGGCACCTATTGACATCCTTGTCCAAAAATATGTAAATGGCTCTAAGTATAGAAATGTTGGGCTTAACTTGACATCTCTGGCAACAATGGCCTAATGATCTCCCATGAGAATGGGAAAAAATAGATTTTCCTTTATCTCTCTAAGTGATTGTAGATCTCATTGTGGAAGTTGGAATAAATCTTTTAAAGCTTATGGAAATAATTGCTATCTACTTTATTCTCATATACATGTGATTTGTATTATCATTATCTGTGATTAAATAATATATTTTATATTTTTAATCGCCATTGATTATTTTCTCCCGATACAGGAGACAAAAATATCATGTTTATCACGTCAACGTAACAAGTCAAAATCTCTGATTGGTTGGCTGATTAGAGTTTTGCCGACTTCCAAGTTCTACAGTTCGGCAAAACTATCGTTAGAAAATTACAAAGTTGTCCGATAAGTTGGTAAACACTTGCAAAAAAATTGAAATACCAATAATATTCGCCATAATTTTATTCGCCCTTATGCATAAAATGTCTTTGTATTATGTAAAAATGTATTGTACTATTATGTATTCGTCGTAATCATATTAATCGACAAGTAATAAGAAAAACGTTTCATAAGAAGAACACGAATATTTGGGACAACCTTATAAAAATGTATAGAAGAGCATCATTGGTCGTTATTTCTCTCCACCAAGACTGTATAAACTGTATTTCGTTCGGAGGAGATTAATAGAATCGCCGAATGCCGTGGACCATTTGGACGAGGAAAGCGAAGACTAGAACGCGGCTGATTCTACACTAGCCTGTTCAGTGATACGCTAACCTTGACGTATGCACGAAGAAACGTGTGACCACTGGATATGCGTCGGAACTGTAGGCTGTTGTTGGGTTCTGCCCTACCTGGAGTACAGGTGCTCCATCTATGCTTTCTTTCTGTGGTGAATCTGTATATAACTGTATTTGCTTATTAATATTTTCTACTATTGTTTGTTTTTGTTCTTTATATGACTCTGTGGGACGAGTCATTAGTCTAAATGTGCTAATAATTAAAAACACTTGTTTTTCAGTGTGTCAGTATGGCATAGTATCAGTAAGGCCAGTAGAAGTTTGATTTATTTGTGAAAGAAACTTTCGTGTCCTAATGTTTCCATTTGTTATATATAGATGTCGCGTTATTGCTTTATAGCATCAGTACTCATGTATTTGTGTGTGTGATACAATAAACTCATTTTATTAAAGTATTCTAATCCCTATAGTTTAATGGAATAGAAATGAATTCTTAATTTCAATCAAATTCAGATAATATTATGATTTTATAAAGGTGGGGTCTTCTTAAAAGATGGGCTACTCCAGGAGATTTTACTTTTAAAGTAATTTTCTATTATGGTAAAGTTTGCAATTATTTTTTGGTAATCTTGTTTGTTATTATATTTAGTATCTCAAAATTACCTCTGCTGACCTCCCTTACTGCAATGATAGAAATATTAGATGAGAGAGCTTGGCTCTCAGTGGTGGATCCTCTCATTGGTCTGTTAATAATTCTCCAGACGGGGGTTCTATTATTTTATTGGGTTTTATATACCCCGCATTTACTAAAGAAAGTTGCAAAGTTTTCCCACTATGTAATAAATGCTATTCTCAACCTGCAACCCCAAAACACATTATTGACTGTATTGAATCATCCATTGATGAGCTCTACTCATCCCCAGCAGACACCATCAACAAGCTCTACAAGCTTGATACCCTAATATGTTTGAGTGGAGATAAGAAAGAAGAAGAGAAGAAGACTAAAGAAGGCACGCTTGCTGATATTTTAAAGAGAGAGAATTCACTCATTCACAAAAAAAAATAATAAAAAGAAATATTGACTATATTGACTCATCCATTGATGAGCTCTACTCATCCCCAGCAGACACCATCTACAAGCTTGATACCCTGATATGATTGAGTGGAGATAAGAAAGAAGAAGAGAAGAAGACTAAAGAAGGCACGCTTGTTGATATCTTTTTCGAGAGATAACTCACCCACTGAAGGTCCTATTATCTGAATGGTAAGAGAAATCTGTCAGAAGAAAACACATAAAGTTATTCAAGGCTTCTTATAAATGCTAAGCTAAATCGTAGTTAATATCACGAGATGCTAAACCACCTATAACGATACGATTCTTTATTATGACAAAATTGGGCTTCTAGCTTTCAATCTCACTTAGCAACTCTTCATCAGTGTGAGACACGTGCGCGCTAAAACAATTCATCAGAGTCAGTGCCGGTGTTTTTATCCTATGTAGTACCTTGATTGAATGGCTGTTCAGAGCTTTGAAAGCTAGTCGCCCAATTTTATCAAAATATAGAAACCTTGTGGCTCTTTTAAGATCACATGATTTTATAAATACGTCTTATAACACTTTTTAGAAGTATTCAGATGTTGCTATGGCCAGAGCGCAATCTCAATGAAATTGTCATCGGAGTTTGGGTTTTGACATTGCTGACAGAGACGCTGCGTTGACAGAAAGATGAGACGGGATTCTGCAATTTGATTTTTACGTCACACCATCCTGCCGTCCCACATTTGGAACCTCTGATTTGTTCGTCTCTGTCTGTTGCAAGGTTCTAAGATACGCATGTTGCTAATCAACGGGGGAAAAAGTTGTCTAGCAGTTCCTTCTATGAATATAGTTATGATACCCTGGTGTAGAAAGAAAAGAAAATTCAAGATTTCTATTAAAGTTGTTTTGATTTTAATTTAAGATGAAATATGTAAATATGTAGATTAGTATTTAGAGTCCAAACAAGAATAGCACAGCCACCGACCTGTGGTCCAAGTTCTTCAACCACTATCAGCTTCTTGGGGGGATTCTTCTCTTGGCCACTCACTTTCTTTGGTTCACTCAAGAGGATGGACACGCTGTCGACAACTTGGTCGAACATTTCACCACTCATTTTCTTCTCTCTTGTCTTCTTTCCATGTCTACACAGCTTCTCCACTAGCAACTTCCTTTCCCCCTTCACTGCCCGAGGATACATTGTTCTTTTGTAATTTGTCTATTGTATGGGACAGATAATAGGCTAAATAATCAAGTCCTCGATCGAATGGGTAGAGAACGCCAGCTGATAAAATTCATAAAACAACGAAAACTGACGTTTGCTGGATATGTGATGCGCGGATCAGCAGGAGAGACATTGCTGACAATGTTGGAGAAAAAGCTCCAGGGGAAGAGATCGAGGGGAAGGAGACGACAGGGATACACATACGATCTAAAACAATGGACTGGACGACACACCTATGGCAATGAAGAGGATGGCGGAGGGAGATATGGAGAGACCATGTGGCTCACCCTCAGTAGAGGAAGGCATTGAAGGAAGGAATAGGCTAGAGATATATAAAATGCTTGTATTATTCATTTGTTAATAAATTATTATGTTCACACTGTGTGCCATTTTTCTGTTCACACTCAATTTCTTTAAATCCTACCTTCTACTTGTCGTTTATTGTCTTATTCCATGATGCCCGCATTCTTCCATCACTGCTTGTCGATACCGGCCTAAAGGACTGTACGCCACACGATGCCCTGTATAACATCCTTCGGTCAAGAATTACAACTAATCACGGATGTACAAAAAACTTTTAACTATTTCATTCTCTTATTTATATTCATCTAGGAGATTATAAAGTGGAGGACAGAGAAAGATATTGAGATACCTGTACTCCAAGCATGTCTTATCTCCTCTACCCACCATGATTATCATAGCCTAGTAACTACGCCACATTTTAGGGTAACCAAAACATGTTTGAAAAATTTTCTTTTATATCAAGTATAAGAGTATCACACGGATAATTCCAGAAATACTTACATAAAAGAGGTCTATCAGAAACACCAAATTGTTCCTGCCGAGAAACTGAACAAACTGCTCTTCACCTTATCTACCACTGTCCGAACTTTGCAGAAATGAGACATCGATTGTTCCCTGGTCTAAATCATTTAACTCTCTTACATTAGCCACTTTGTCTATATAAATATTATGAACTCTGTCGAATAATACATGTAAATTTCTAAATTTTTAATTCTAAGTTCTAATTTGTTTGTTTCCACTGTAATAGGCGCAAATATTTCAATATCGCGCCTGGTTGATTAATATTTTTTTTTAAAGTATAAGAAACAATGTTTATATACTTTTTAAAAAAGCATTTCCTGATCGTTATAACTTTCAGTTGTTCTATCAGGAAGCGCATTTTTATTAATTTAACCCCCTGATACCAGTTTTTATATAGTTTATAATTTTGTTGTTTTTAAATAATACATTTTGGAGAAATTTACCATTCTGAAGAAATTATTGGTTATCCATTTGAGAATTGAATTCAGTAGACTGTTAATGATTTACACAAGGTTGTCCCAAAAGTTCGTAAGCACTTGCAAAAATTGATATACCAATATTATTCGCCATAATATTGTAGTGAGAGAGAGAGAGAGAAGTATTTATTATTTTACACTTGTAGTAACAGAGTATCATTTTTTTTAATGTTTATATTTTACTACTCTCTGTAAACTTCCCTCATTGTGCTTATCTTTTGTTTATCATTCATAGTTTGTTCTTGCCTTAAATAAATTGCTGTGTCACCCCGAAGTTTGTCTTCCCTAATTTTCCACGTGGCAATATTATTCGCTGTTATGTTTAAAGTCTTTGTATTATGTATAAAGTAATTGTATTATGTATTATTATGTGTATTCGCTGTAATAATATTATTCCCCAAGTAATAAGTAATTTGACGAGTTTAATATTTGTTTTTGACTCGTGCTTTAGATGTTGTACTAAATTAGAAAAATCGCATGAGAACGCCCTTGCAACCTCAGAACAATTTTTAACGCCTTGCCAAATGCTTTATTTTTATTTATTTATCCTGACGAAGACAAAATATTTTTGCCGAAACGTTAAGAAAATAAAAACCTCTAACTGGCCGAAGTGTCTATTTTCACAGAAAAAAAAAAAAGAAAAGAAAATCAATGTTTTAAGAAAAACACGAACCTTTGGGACAACCTTATAAAATTAGGTAATTAATTTTAGGAGGATATAAATTGAATATGGTATATGACAATGTTAACAATGACAATTCAATGACCATATTATTGCAATATCTCAGAAGAGAGAATGTGTCCAGAAGTCTATTTACATCGGTAAATTAGCCATTGTAAAAAGAGGCGGTGAGGATACCAAATTGTAAAATTAAAGACGTAATTTAGAAAGTGATGGAAAGTCAATTAAAATCTTGTGGATGAGACAGAGCGTGGGTGTGGTTAGACAATGGCTGTCATAACAGGCGATGATACCCAGTGATAGTCATCACTCGAAAGCTGACATGGAGCTATATCCGGCCAATATATTCACATGCTATTTACATGGAATATGGATATAGGCTACACTTGAAATATTGTAGCAAAGTATTTATTATATTTTATATATACAGATTTTGATATTTGTTTTCCGATATTGTATATCATGTATACTTCTTTCTTTTGTGCATAATTCTTTTTTCTCGTTTTTTTTTCCTCTCTTTCTCATTGTTAACATCATATGACTATTCTTTTCACGGCCTAAAATGATTGTGAATGTATATGTATAAACAAATGTAAAGGCATACATGTATGACAGCGCAAATGTCTCTAGGGGGACATAGCGCTTTAAATTGAAATAATAAAAAAATGGATTTATATTATTCATATTTTATACTCTAGAAACTTCCCTCATTGTTTTTTTTTTTTTTCATTTTATTAATCAACCAGGCGCAATATTGAAATATTTGCGCCTATTACAGTGGAACCAATCAAAAACAACAAACAAATTAGAACTTAGAATTAAATATTTACAAATTCCTCCATTACAAGCGTCCTCACTTCTTTTTTCTGGATTTAATTCATTTTGTCTCCTCTCTAGTTGTAAATACGTTGCTGTATCACCTCATAAGCATAAATAAATAAATAAATTTACAAATTTACATGTATTAATCGACAGAGTTCATAAAATTTATATAGACAAAGTGGCTGATGTAAGAGATTTATTTCATTTAAATCAGGAAACAAACGATGTCTCATTTCTGTAAAGTTCGGACAGTCGGTTTAAGGTGGTTTGTTCAGTTTCTCCGCAGGAACAATTTGGTGTTTCTGATAGACCTATTTTATGTAAGTATTTCTGGAATTTTCCGTGTGATGTGACAAATTGAGTGACTATAAAATTTGGACAATTGGACAATTTAAAATATTTTATTGACACTCGTAGTCAATTGTTACAAAAATCAAAATTTGAATAGAACTGTGTAGGAATTCCGTTTGGAAAAAAATAGTGTAAATTGTGATAGCATTATGCTATATTAGCATTATGAATGGATTGATACAAAGGATTCATAATCATTGCTTATCTTGTATCTTATAAATGTTGATTTTGTATTAAATAAATTGTCATATCATCCTGAAATTTGTCTTTACTAATTTTCTATGTTACAATATAACTGTTCTCTCACACGCATATAGGCAATATACGAACATATTTACACATTGATAATCTTATATAAAATATATATATAAATTGAAATTTTGCCGGCATGGTATTAACAAGATCATGGTTTCAGGCTAATTGCCTTCATTTTATAATTTGGCCATAGATATGGGCAGCTAAACCAGCTAAACAACTCATTGGAAAATTATGAAGATTTCATTTGATCCCCTGCGAATCTCATGAAATAAAAGTCCGCCCTAGACTCACGAGGACATTTAGACTGAAACCATGCTCTCCAGATGGGCGTTCTGAAATTGTCAAAGCTGGTGTTCTGGCCTTGTCATCGACCTGAGTCCGCTGGTTTGAGTAGACCAGGAGACGAGGTGTACCAGAGTTCTGTACAAGTACAAGAACAGTTCCAGTTGGACTACTTGTGCAAATATTGAAAGAGAGTGTGCAAATTGAGAAACTCTGCCATGGATCTAATATTAGTCTTTGTCACATCAAAGCAGAGACATGGGACCTCAATGACCTTGTCCACTGTTGATCCTTGTAAGGACTGAGACCCCATTGATGTAATTGCTTGACACATCTTAATTGGTCCGTTCTGAAGCCATTCCGTCTGACTCAGTCATATCTCGGCAGTGAGAGGTTTCTAAGACATTCCTAATTGGGTTGTTTGTTTATTAAGTAATCTTCTTCTTTCCTTATCTCCACTCAATCCTATTAGGGCATCAAGTCTGTAGAGCTTAAGATTTTTGATGGTGTTCACTGGGGATGAGCAGATTCCATCAATGGATGAGCCAATACAGCCAATAATGTAATTTGGGGTTGCACTTATTACATAGACAAGGTAATTAAAGGTCAAAACTGATCGAGTTGGTCTGATCTTTTTATCTTCTGTCAAAATCCTCGTGGTAATAAGAAACACAAACAAGGATATAATTATTCAAAACTAGGGTGATACTGAAGTTCTTGTTTTATTTGGGGTAAAATACTTCAATGCAAGCTTCGACACCGTCTTAGGCTATCAAGACTTGACTACGGTCCTGAGTTAAAATATGACATCTAATCAACAACAACAACAAAACAGCTTTATTAGGGCATCTTGCCCTGTACAGATTCGCCTTTGAATTACTGACAATATTCAACACAAGAGAAAAAGGAGAGATGGAGTATTTACAATTAAAGTATGGCAAATATTTTTATTGTGCCCCTGTTCTTCTCTCTTCCACGAGTGCAATTTTATAATATGACATCTAATCATTTATTTTAGCTATATCATATATTCAAGCAAATATAGATTTCGAGAATGGAAACATTCGGCCCTACATATATTGCTTATATATAGAGAATTTCTACAATTATACTGAACAGAACAGTACAAGGTATTTGAGAAGGCTCATCTGGGGTAAAACCATCTTAACGATTATACCTATTTAATCCCCCAGACTGCTATAACTATTATATATTTTTTTATCATCAAATAGTTTTTTATTTGATATAGGTGGTACAGGTTTGAATCCATACACAGTAGATCTTCCTTTTTTTTTCTTTAAAGGGATAGGCTGGGGTTGCTGGATAGCGACCAGGTTAGAAGGGCCAGCGCCTTTACACGAGATTACGTCGAACTGTACTTGCTGGAACTGCTATTCTGCTTATACTAGCTCAGGTCTCGTTTCTCCTTTTATCCTAAAAAAGTACATTATTTTTGGTAATCAAGACGTCTCAACTTTTTTCGGAGCCTATTGTTGTTCCTTCTGCTTATGTAGTCTGCATTCTTGTGTTGGTGTTTACCTAAACTATGGAAAGGGAATTCTGAAATTGTATATATACATTTACGATATAAAAGATAGAACAAAGTAACTAAAAACCAGGTGGTTTAATAATGAAAAATTCATTTCCTGATCATGCAACTAAATGTTGCAAATAGCTTGCTCTAATTTTATACTGTTTAGTATTCTCGCGCATTTTTGGCCTTAAATATCTGTTCCGATATTTTCAGGAAGCTTCTAGGACCAGCTTCTTTTAATCGTCCAGGTACAGCCTTCACCATACTGACAACAGCCAACATTTCTTGATTTAACATAAAACATTTGGGCAATATTCGAGAATAAAAAAAAAAAATCAACGATTAGTTGATATTTATTCCGATATTTGTCTAAAACCATCAATTTACAGTTGGGCAATAGGATTTCATTTTTTAATTATATATTTCAAAGACATTCATTGAGATTCAAAAGACTAACAGAGCCACACACATATACCTCTTTTCAACACCAAACTGAATAGGTAAATATTTATTAAGGAATTCAAGGCATTTCAGCCAGGAAATACGTTAAAAAACCTTTCAGTACACCATCCACAAGACTAGGTGTGGACATGATTCACGGTGAATTAAGTCGTTTAATTAGAACGGTGGCTGATGATGATGATAATAGCCGCCAATTCCTGGAAGAGCAAATGTCTTCAGCGATACTGAGGAAGTGGTTACACACTTGTCCACATATCTCCCCTTCTCTTGAGCAGATTTTGGAGTCCAGTGGCGCTATTATCTTGTATCACGAGTTCTTCTAACTCCGCCTTTGCCGGCCTCAAGCCCGGATGGAAAAGGAACAGGGGGAGCAGTAACAAGCTGGCTAAAAACCTAGGCTCAGCTGGCCCGGCTGATAGAACCCTGTAAGGGCTCCTGATCCAGGGATACAGGATGAGCAGCGTTAGTTCTACATGTTAGGAGCGGCTGTATATGGTGTCTTTTCCTCAAGTCAGAGGCGGCCATTCCTTTTGGAGCTAAGTCGGCTTGCCACTAAGTAATGCTCCCAGTCTTAATGAGAAAGGAAGACGATTTTTACTTCGACTAGTCATGAAGTCTCAAGCTTTACAAGCTTGATACCCTAATATAATTGAGCGGAGATAAGAAAGAAGAAGAAGACGAGTTCTTCTCTTTATATCTTTATAGTTATTCTTTTATCTTGTCCATCAATTCAATTCTTATTCCAGCCATTCTTTCCTATACCTTTATACTCTTCATAATTTTCTTCATACTTCCATATAACATTTATTCAGTTTTTCTGCTTTTAAGAGGGTCTTAGACTGCAGTGACGTCACACCTTATCTATCTCTTGTGTTCACTATTTCCTCATAGGTATTATTTTATCTAGTCTATCAGCCCAAATCTTATCACCTTTTAATTTCTTATAATTTTACCCTCCAGAAATCTATCGTTCTTCGTATATCCGTATGACATTTCTTCAGATTCTGTGCTCTTGACCAGAGATCCTGGTTTCCCATCGAAGCCATGTTTTTAAGGAGGAAGGGGATCAGTAACAAGCTGGCCCTGTAAGATTTCTGCTCCAAGAACACAGTCTGTACTTCCAAGTTGTTACAGTTGCACATGGCGTCTGAAGGACCATTTTTTTTTTATTAGGACTAAATTTTTCTACCGAGAATGTTCCTAGATATGACACACACAACTACATCATTTTACTTCTATTAATACTAAAGCTTAAGATTCAAAGACAACTTCAAATGATTGTGAGGACATAAGACGTTTGCTGGACATGTGATGTACGGGTCAGTAGGAGAGACATTGCTGACAGTGTTGGAGGGAAAGCTCCAGGGGAAAGAAACGACGGGAATACACAGATGATCTAAAACAATGGACTGGACGACATATCTACGAGGAGATGAAGAAAATGGCGGAGAACCGGGAAGGATGGGAGCCCATGTGGCCCACCTTCAGTAGAGGAAGGCATTGAAGGAGGAGGAGGAGATAAGAAAGAACAAGTCAAACAAACAAAATATCCCTATCGCGACCGTCGGTGTAGGGGACGTATACCTGGAACGAGATGACTTCCTGGACAACATCAAAGCTCTATATTTATCGCTATGAAGGAGCTCGGATACCGGACAGATTAAAATGTCCAAATAATGGTTGGCCGCTTAAATGTCCAGAAAGTGAATCGACTAGTCGAGGAGGGTCTCGCGAACTTGTAGGATTAAGACATCATCTTGAATCTGCCTTTCTAGGTAGAATATGAGAATTTCACGAAGGCCGCAAATCTTTCCACTCTCTCCTCTGGATACTTCAACTGCATAAAACATATATCTGTATATAAAGATATTGTTGCCATTGTCGCCGAAACGTCGGTTAATAAAAACCTACCTCACAAGAAGGTATAAATTCACCATTATATTAAACATCAACCTGTAACTATAATTGTCACTTACAGAGAGAGAAAGCCTTACAAAAAGAAGTAGATAATGACGCGGACACCGTAACTTCATGATAAAGAACTATAGTAGTTTTTTTGGGAAAGCCGTTCTTCAGCTAAAGGTGAACTCTATCACCTTTATTAACGATAAGTTCACTATTTTATCTAAAGAAGAGTTTTTACGGTAAAATTACTCTAATCCTTTTAAATAAAAAGTTTATGCGTCGCCCTACTTCTTTTTAGAATTGTCAAAACTGGCAGACCTCATGTCCATGAATAGAAGGTCATCTCTTGATTCTATTCAATGAATGAAAACCATTTTCAAATAGCTGCTGTGTGGCCTAAAGGAAACATCCCCTGACATGACCTACTCTCTGGAAAATACGAAGAAGAATCCAAAGAAGAAACACCGTCTATAGTGTGATAAGAAAGATCTTCAAACCAGATAGAGCCGTCCCACGGAAGCTCTTCTCACCTCCTAAATGATGATGAATGAAGAGATAGTGAACCTGTGGAAAGACAGACAAGAAGTTTTCATGTCACTGGAAGTATCCGGTGTCGGTCGGACATCTGAAGATATGACGGATGTCACAGCAGGACAGTGAATGACACTTGTGTGCACGTAATGTTGCGTCATGTGTCTTCCTGATTTTTACTTGTTTCCGTCAATACAATTGAACGGTGATTGTCTCCTCTTCTTTTTTTCAGCCATAGGCCAGTGACAAAAGGTTTTTTTTTCGCGACACGTCACCTACAGATTGATCAACTTATGAGCGAAATTCTACCAAGCGTGTAAATTTGAAAGAACGTGTGTGTGTGTGTGTTTTTTTTTTTTTTGTGTGGGGATCGAATAACATTTTTTAACCTTCCAGAATCATTATCGATTTTAAGATGCGTTTGACAATTTTTAATTTGGTAATAGACACTTTGGAAAAAACACACTAGGATATAGGCTTAAAATGTTTAAAAAGTGAAAAATATTGAAATATTCTCTATGAAAAGTGCAATCCAAGAATAGGTTTCTTGTATAAAGCGTTTTATTATCGGATCTCCAACTTTCGGTCTTTGACGTCCTCCTACAATAGGATTGCTGAATCTAGCTTCAACACTTCCTATTAGAAACAAATATATACTAGATGCATTTTTCTTGAATACAGTAAACCCCGCTTTAAAAATATATAATCTTATATAGGTAAACATTCATTTTTTTTCTAGTATAAATATTAATTGTTTCTGATATGTGGTGTTTTATAGCCTGTCATCAATCCTATTGCAGAAGGGTGTCAGGGTCTAAAAGCTTGACATCTTTTAATTAAAAGATTTCTACTAGGAACCTATTCTTGGATGATATTTTGACAATAAAGATATGGAGTTAGATTAAAGTTGTATCTTGGTGTAGTCCTCAATCAAAATCTACATTCTCCAAATCACGTCGAAGAACATATCAATAAGGGTCAAAATAAATACTGTATCAATTTATTAGTCGACAAAGTCAATTGACAACATATAACAAAGTGTTTGGTCGTGAACGTTGACATACAACGTGGAGTTCATTCAGAAGGAATATAGAAAGAAGGTTGGAGGAGAGAAGTGTGTGGTCGTTAACGTTGACACACAACGTGGAGTTCATTCAGAAGGAATATAGAAGGAAGGTTGGAGGATAGAAGTGTGTGGTCGTTAACGTTGTCATACAACGTGGAGTTCATTCAGAAGGAATATAGAAGGAAGGTTGGAGGAGAGAAGTGTGTGACCGTTAACGTTGTCACACAACGTGGAGTTCATTCAGAAGGAATATAGAAGGAAGGTTGGAGGAGAGAAATGTGTGTTCGTTTACGTTGACACACAACGTTGAGTTCATTCAGAAGGAATATAGAAGGAAGGTTGGAGGATAGAAGTGTGTGGTCGTTAACGTTGTCACACAACGTGGAGTTCATTCAGAAGGAATATAGAAGGAAGGTTGGAGGAGAGAAGTGTGTGACCGTTAACGTTGTCACACAACGTGGAATTCATTCAGAAGGAATATAAAAGGAAGGTTGGAGGAGAGAAGTGTGTGACCGTTAACGTTGTCACACAACGTGGAGTTCATTCAGAAGGAATATAGAAGGAAGGTTGGAGGAGAGAAGTGTGTGGCCGTTAACATTGTCACACAACGTTGAGTTCATTCAGAAGGAATATAGAAGGAAGGTTGGAGGAGAGAAGTGTGTGGTCGTTAACGTTGACACACAACGTTGAGTTCATTTAGAAGGAATATAAAAGGAAGGTTGGAGGAGAGAAGTGTGTGCCCGTTAACGTTGACACAAAACGTGGAGTTCATTCAGAAGGAATATAGA
This sequence comes from Cordylochernes scorpioides, assembly GCA_030710605.1. Taxonomy (NCBI): domain Eukaryota; kingdom Metazoa; phylum Arthropoda; class Arachnida; order Pseudoscorpiones; family Chernetidae; genus Cordylochernes; species Cordylochernes scorpioides. The sequence continues at coordinate 47,999,332 of CP092871.1, forward strand.
AGGAAGGTTGGAGGAGAGAAGTGTGTGACCGTTAACGTTGACACACAACGTGGAGTTCATTCAGAAGGAATATAGAATGAAGGTTGGAGGATAGAAGTGTGTGGTCGTTAACGTTGACACACAACGTGGAGTTCATTCAGAAGGAATATAGAATGAAGGTTGGAGGATAGAAGTGTGTGGTCGTTAACGTTGACACACAACGTGGAGTTCATTCAGAAGGAATATAGAAGGAAGGTTGGAGGAGAGCGAAGTCGGGCTGAGCGCTGAAAGACAACGTGGAGTATATCCAGAAAGAAGATACAGTGAAGGCCGGAAGAAGAGTGTGTGAGAACGCCGACACCCAAGGTTCTTGGAACGGAGGCTGTGAGAGGGTCCAATCAATGAGAGGCCCCTGAAGACCCCTGAAATCCGACCTAAGTGCCCGCCGCCTCTCCACGAACCGTCTTCTTACGTCTGGCCGCCCTGCTGCAGCCTAGACAACACCGAAGTATTTGTCCCAGTCGTATTTTACAGAGATTTCCTCAACTTTAAAGTTGCTTTGACGACGGTTGATGACTAAAAGAATATCAAGTATCAAATAGCTTGTTCTTCAATATTTCGACGAGGATGAATGCCTATCTAGGAGACACAGGTCTCCAGAGTAATTCTACACCCTAGTGTAAGAAATGCTTCTAGATGATGAACAATCAGCTTGTCGAATTATCGAACGCTATTAATAAACATTTGATGCATGATAAGCTTGTTAGTAACAGCAACAAAATACTTTTATTAAGACATCGACTCGCCTTACAAGTATCCGTATATATAAAGTAGAGTAAGAGAATATTCCTATAGCCTATATGTATATAAAATACTCTATCTAAATATTTATAGTTCTATTATATTTACATATTTCCCATATAACTGTAACTACGCAATTCTTTATACCTCTTTTTTTTTTCAACTTCTTTCCTGTGCCTATTGGGAGAATATGTAAATATAAGGCTAAAGATCTTAATACAGTACCAGTAATAAGCATTGTTATTATTATTTTTAAATCTAATCACATATAATGGTAATATGAAATTTATATACAGTAAAACTTAATTAAGACAACCAAGCTAATAAATAGATAAGTTTGGGTAAATTGAAGGAAAATAAATTTATTTTACCTGGATTTACCCCGGAGTCTGTAAGTGAAAAAAAGTTGAATCTATAATCATATATTCACAATTAAAGATCTTAATAAAGATATTGAATAATGATTGACATGGACTCGTGTTCCGGATTACAATAAAATAAAAAAACCAACCATGATCAGCTTATCAATAAGTAACAAGTAATCATCTATATAAAGTCCTAGTGGTGAGAGCTAACACCCACTATGTGTCTTCTTGTCACCTCCTTGTCTATTTTTAACGATTTTCTCAACTTTTCTTCTGAAATTTAGAAATTGTAGTACAAGTGAACAGAGTTCGTTAGTCAAACTTTCACTCTGGTAAAATCAGGCTAGGTGCACACATTCTCTAAGTATATTGTATTAAAATGGAATTCTTGACCTTAAAATAATAGCGATTGTTATTGGTCCTTAGTTAATATTGGTGTTTAGCATACGTTCAATGTCTGCTCACTGGGAAAATAGGAAAGCGAGTAAGTAATTGATTAGAAGGCATCTTCTATTTGCCCCATGATATCTTATGTTACCCTGGGAATATAGGAAATAGGAGTTTAAAAAGTATTTAAAAGAAAAATTACACTTTAAAATGTTTATATTTCCCTCTATAGAAAACTTAAGATGATGCCTTATATTTAATTTATGCTTAATAGGCCTCTGTGTGAAATATCTGACACAAGTAACAAAAACTAATTTGTTTACATAGAAACAGATTTTTGTATAATAATCGTTCATTTCATTAAGAAAATTTCTAATTAAGTAATTATTTACGTGTATATACATATATATTATCATCTGGTTTCTTGGATAGTTGCCTGTTGAAGAATTTCATAGTCCGAAAGCTTGCCGATTATACAGCACAAATAAAATAAACCCGTCGCCGTAAACTTTAATTCCTTCTTCAAGATGATGGTAGAAAATTATTTACCATTTTGAGCAGATTATTTATTTCGATATTGATACTTTATGTACAGTGTGTATATGTGGTAACTCCTGATATTTCTTGAAATAAGAACAATCGGTTGTTTCAGGCGAAGCGAATTTATTTATTCTGAAAATGTTGTTGCAAGCTCTCGAGAAAATTTGTTTTTCAACGGGTCGTTAACAAATATGACAGGAAAAATTTAACATTTTTATAAAATAAAATAAATGAAAAATTGGCGTGTGCACGCGCGGGCATGTATTGAACTATATTAAAATAAATATTCAAAATATGAAATAATGTGAAATATATGTAATTATATATATATTTCACATTATATTATCGGAGGGAGAAATCCTATCACACCTCCCTGCCCTGGATC
>CP092871.1:48001888-48046220 GCA_030710605.1 Cordylochernes scorpioides
AACAGCTTGTGTTCTCTAGCCCCAGAGTGATAATTAAAAAACACAAAACACACAGAAACATCTTCCTTTCTCCTATCTCTTATCACTTCCCAAGATTTCATGTTCAAACTACAATCACTTTAAATCCAATGACTTGTAGGCACCTATTGACATCTATTGTGTTCTCTAACCAGAGTGATAATTAAAAAACACAAAACACAAAAAACATATTTCTTTCTTCCATCTCTTATCACTTTCCATGCCTCCCTGGACCACCGTTACTGGAGTTGCTCGAATATCAGGCCCCTCGTCCGGGAGGCCTTCAACATCGTCGGCATACCCCCTGATTTATGGGCTTGGATCTTCGGGACAGGCCTGGAGGACGACGCAATGGCCATCCTCGCATCGGCGAAGTCAAGAATCTACCGGCACTTCGTCCAGGTTGGACTGGGTGAGGTCATCGAGTCATCGCCTGGGGGCGGACACTATCGCGGTGGCTACCTGGCTGACTGTAAATTTTATCGATTTAAGATTTTATTCTGTAAATATTGACTAAGAGGTCAATAAAGATGTTTTAATTGTCAAAAAAAAGTCTCTTGTCACTTCTCAAGATTTCATGTTCAGACTACAATCACTTAAAATCCCATGAATTGTAGGCACCTATTGACATCCTTGTCCAAAAATATGTAAATGGCTCTAAGTATAGAAATGTTGGGCTTAACTTGACATCTCTGGCAACAATGGCCTAATGATCTCCCATGAGAATGGGAAAAAAAATAGATTTTCCTTTATCTCTCTAGGTGATTGTAGATCTCATTGTGGACGTTGGAATAAATCTTTTAAAGCTTATGGAAATAATTGCTATCTACTTTATTCCCATATACATGTGATTTGTATTATCATTATCTGTGATTAAATAATATATTTTATCTTTTTAATCGCCATTGATTATTCCTGACGTTCTCCCGATACAGGAGTCAAAAAGATCATGTTTATCACGTCAACGTAACAAGTCAAAATCTCTGAGTGGTTGGCTGATTAGAGTTTTGCCTACTTCCAAGTTCTACAGTTCGGCAAAACTATCGTTAGAAAATTACAAAGTTGTCCCATAAGTTGGTAAACACTTGCAAAAAAAAAATTGAAATACCAATAATATTCGCCATAATTTTATTCGCCCGTATGTATAAAATGTCTTTGTATTATGTATAAATTTATTTTACTATTATGTATTCGTCGTAATCATATTAATCGACAAGTAATAAGAAAAACGTTTCATAAGAAAAACACGAATATTTGGGACAACCTTATAAAAATGTATAGAAGAGCATCCTTGGTCGTTATTTCTCTCCACCAAGACTGTATAAACTGTATTTCGTTCGGAGGAGATTAATAGAATCGCCGAATGCCGTGGTCCATTTGGACGAGGAAAGCGAAGACTAGAACGCGGCTGATTCCACACTAGCCTGTTCAGTGATACGCTAACCTTGACGTATGCACGAAGAAACGTGTGACCACTGGATATGCGTCGGAACTGTAGGCTGTTGTTGGGTTCTGCCCTACCTGAAGTACAGGTGCTCCATCTATGCTTTCTTTCTGTGGTGAATCTGTATATAACTGTATTTGCTTATTGATGTTTTCTACTATTGTTTGTTTTTGTTCTTTATATGAGACTCTGTGGGACGAGTCATTAGTCTAAATGTGCTAATAATTAAAAACACTTGTAGAAGTTTGATTTATTTGTGAAAGAAACTTCCGTGTCCTAATGTTTCCATTTGTTATATATAGATGTCGCGTTATTGCTTTATAGCATCAGTACTCATGTATTTGTGTGTGTGATACAATAAACTCATTTTATTAAAGTATTCTAATCCCTATAGTTTAATGGAATAGAAATGAATTCAAAATGAATTCTTAATTTCAATCAAATTCAGATAATATTATGATTTTATAAAGGTGGGGTCTTCTTAAAAGATGGGCTACTCCAGGAGATTTTACTTTTAAAGTAATTTTCTATTATGGTTAAAGTTTGCCATTATTTTTGGTAATCTTGTTTGTTATTATATTTAGTATCTCAAAATTACCTCTGCTGACCTCCCTTACTGCAATGATAGAAATATTAGATGAGAGAGCTTGGCTCTCAGTGGTGGATCCTCTCATTGGTCTGTTAATAATTTTCCAGACGGGGGTTCTATTATTTTTTATTGGGTTTTATATACCCCGCATTTACTAAAGAAAGTTGCAAATTTTTCCCACTATGTAATAAATGCTATTCTCAACCTGCAACCCCAAAACACATTATTGACTGTATTGAATCATCCATTGATGAGCTCTACTCATCCCCAGCAGACACCATCAACAAGCTCTACAAGCTTGATACCCTAATATGTTTGAGTGGAGATAAGAAAGAAGAAGAGAAGAAGACTAAAGAAGGCGCGCTTGCTGATATTAAAAAAAAAAAAGATAATTCACTCATTCACAAAAAAAAATTAATTAAAAAAAATATTGATTATATTGACTCATCCATTGATGAGCTCTACTCATCCCCAGCAGACACCATCTACAAGCTTGATACCCTGATATGATTGAGTGGAGATAAGAAAGAAGAAGACTAAAGAAGGCACGCTTGCTGATATCTTTATCGAGAGATAACTCACCCACTGAAGGTCCTATGATCTGAATGGTAAGAGAAACCTGTCAGAAGAAAACACATAAAGTTATTCAAGGCTTCTTATAAATGCTAAGCTAAATCGTAGTTAGTATCAGGAGATGCTAAACCACCTATAACGATACGATTCTTTATTATGACAAAATTGGGCTTCTAGCTTTCAATCTCACTTAGCAACTCTTCATCAGTGTGAGACACGTGCGCGCTAAAACAATTCATCAGAGTCAGTGCCGGTGTTTTTATAATATGTAGTACCTTGATTGAATGGCTGTTCAGAGCTTTGAAAACTAGTCGCCCAATTTTATCGAAATATAGAAACGTTATGGCTCCTTTAAGATCACATGATTCATAAATACGTCTTATAACACTTTTTAGAAGTATTCAGATGTTGCTATGGCCAGAGCGCAATCTCAATGAAATTGTCATCGGAGTTTGGGTTTTGACATTGCTGACAGAGACGCTGCGTTGACAGAAAGATGAGACGGATTCTGCAATTTGATTTTTACGTCACACCATCCTGCCGTCCCACATTTGGAACCTCTGATTTGTTCGTCTGTCTGTTGCAAGGTTCTAAGATACACATGTTGCTAATCAACGGGGGAAAAATTTGTCTAGCAGTTCCTTCTATGAATATAGTTATGATACCCTGGTGTAGCAAGAAAAGAAAATTCAAGATTTCTATTAAAGTTGTTTTGATTTAATTTAAGAGGAAATATGTAAATATGTAGATTAGTATTTAGAGTCCAAAGAGGAATAGCATAGCCACCGACCTGTGGTCCAAGTTCTTCAACCACTATCAGCTTCTTGGGGAGATTCTTCTCTTGGCCACTTACTTTCTTTGGTTCACTCAAGAGAATGGACACGCAGTCGACAATCTTGGTCGAACATTTCACCACTTATTTTCTTCTCTCTTGTCTTCTTTCCATGTCTACACAGCTTCTCCACTAGCAACTTCCTTTCCCCCTTCACTGCCCGAGGGTACATTGTCCTTTTGTAATTTGTCTATTGTATGGGACAGATAATAGGCTAAATAATCAAGTCCTCGATCGAATGGGTAGAGAACGCCAGCTAATAGAGTTCATAAAACAACGAAAACTGACGTTTGCTGGATATGTGATGCGCGGATCAGCAGGAGAGACATTGCTGACAGTGTTGGAGGGAAAGTTCCGGAGGAAGAGATCGAGGGGAAGGAGACAACAGGGATACACATACGATCTAAAACAATGGACTGGACGACACACCTATGGCAATGAAGAGGATGGCGGAGGGAGATATGGAGAGACCATGTGGCTCACCCTCAGTAGAGGAAGGCATTGAAGGAAGGAATAGGCTAGAGGTAAATAAAATGCTTGTATTATTCATTTGTTAATAAATTAATATGTTCACACTGTGTGCCATTTTTCTGTTCACACTCAGTTTCTTTAAATCCTACCTTCTACTTGTCGTTTATTGTCTTACTCCATGATACCCGCATTCTTCCATCACTTCTTGTCGATACCGGCCTAAAGGACTGTACGCCACACGATGCCCTGTATAACATCCTTCGGTCAAGAATTACAACTATTCACGGATGTACAAAAAACTTTTAACCATTTCATTCTCTTATTTATATTCATCTAGGATATTATAAAGTGGAGGACAGAGAAAGATATTGAGATACCTGTACTCCAAGCATGTTTTATCTCCTCTACCCACCATGATTATCATAGCCTAGTAACTACACCACATTTTAGGATAACCAAAACATGTTTGAAAAATTTTCTTTTATATCAAGTATAAGAGTATCACACGGATAATTCCAGCAATACTTACATAAAAGAGGTCTATCAGAAACACCAAATTGTTCCTGCCGAGAAACTGAACAAACTGCTCTTCACCTTATCTGCCACTGTCCGAACTTTGCAGAAGTGAGACATCGATTGTTCCCTGGTCTAAATCATTTAACTCTCTTACATCAGCCACTTTGTCTATATAAATATTATGAACTCTGTCGAATAATACATGTAAATTTGTAAATTTTTAATTCTAAGTTCGAATTTGTTTGTTTCCTCTGTAATAGGCTCAAATATTTCAATATCGCGCCTGGTTGATTAATAAATTTTTAAAAAGTATAAGAAACAATGTTTATATACTTTTTAAAAAAGCATTTCCTGATCGTTATAATTTTCAGTTGTTCTATCAGGAAGCGCATTTTTATTAATTTAACCCCCTGATACCAGTTTTTATATAGTTTATAATTTTGTTGTTTTTAAATAATACATTTTGGAGAAATTTACCATTATGAAGAAATTATTGGTTATCCATTTGAGAATTGAATTCAGTAGACTGTTGATGATTTACAAGGTTGTCCCAAAAGTCCGTAAGCACTTGCGAAAATTGATATACCTATATTATTCGCCATAATATTGTAGCGAGAGAGAGAGAGAGACGTATTTATTATTTTACACTTGTAGTAACAGAGTATCATTTTTTAAAATGTTTATATTTTACTACTCTCTGTAAACTTCCCTCATTGTGCTTATCTTTTGTTTATCATTCATAGTTTGTTTTTGCCTTAAATTAATTGCTGTGTCACCCCGAAGTTTGTCTTCCCTAATTTTCCACGTGGCATTTTGGTGGAGATGCTGGGTAAATTAGGGAAGACAACTGAATATCGACGAGAAGACCTAGAAGCCATGGGTGCTGTGATCTACATTGTCAGAGACAGGCTCCAGGATTCCACCGCCGTGTCAAAGCCAAGACTTCCCTCCAAGATGACGATTTCCCTATAGACGATACGACGACAAAGCCGCTCTTCACGCCGCAAGAAAAATGACTCAAAGGTACAAGGGACAAAGTTCCAAGACTTCGATGGAATCCTTGGCAGAAGCACGTCAAATCCATGTCAGTATCTACAATAATTGCAAGCTGTGGGTAACAGCTCTCATAGGAAAGGAGCTATGTAGCGAAGTATTTATTATTTTACAAGCATTTATTATTTTACACTTGTGGTAACAGAGTATTATTTTTTTAATGTTTATATTTTACTACTCTGTAAATTTCTCTCATTGCTTATCTTTTGTTTATCATTCATAGTTTGTTCTTGCCTTAAATAAATTGCTGTGTCACCCCGAAGTTTGTCTTCCCTAATTTTCCACGTGGCAATATTATTCGCTGTTATGTATAATGTCTTTCTATTATGTATAAAGTAATTGTATTATGTATTATTATGTGTATTCGCTGTAATAATATTATTCCTTAAGTAATAAGTAATTTGACAAGTTTAATATTTGTTTTTAACTCGTGCTTTAGAATCGCGTGAGAACGCCCTTGCAACCTCAGAACAATTTTTAACGCCTTGCCAAATGCTTTATTTTTATTTATTTCTCCTGACGAAGACAAAAGATTTTTGTCGAAACGTTAAGAAAATAAAAACCTCTAACTGGCCGAAGTGTCTATTTTCACAGAAAAAAAAAGAAAAGAAAAAGAAAATCAATGTTTTAAGAAAAACACGAACTTTTGGGACAACCTTATATAATTAGGTAATTAATTTTAGGAGGATATAAATTGAATATGGTATATGACAATGTTATAACAATGACAATTCAATGACCATATTATTGCAATATCTCAGAAGAGAGAATGTGTCCAGAAGTCTATTTACATCGGTAAATTAGCCATTGTAAAAAGAGGCGGTGAGGATACCAAATTGTAAAATTAAAGACGCAATTTAGAAAGTGATGGAAAGTCAATTAAAATCTTGTGGATGAGACAGAGCGTGGGTGTGGTCAGACAATGGCTGTCATAACAGGCGATGATACCCAGTGATAGTCATCACTCGAAAGCTAACATGGAGCTATATCCGGCCAATATATTCACATGCTATTTACATGGAATATGTATATAGGCTACACTTGAAATATTGAAGCAAAGTATTTATTATATTTTATATATACAGATTTTGATATTTGTTTTCCGATATTGTATATCATGTATACTTCTTTCTTTTGTACATAATTCTTTTTTCTCTCTTTCTCATTGTTAACATCATATGACTATTCTATTCACGGCCTAAAATGATTGTATATGTATATGTATAAACAAATGTAAAGGCATACATGTATGACAGCGCAAATGTCCCTAGGGGGACATAGCGCTTTAAATTGAAATAATAAAAAAATGTATTTATATTATTCATATTTGATACTCTAGAAACTTCCCTCATTGTTTTTTTTTTTTTCATTTTATTAATCAACCAGGCGCAATATTGAAATATTTGCGCCTATTACAGTGGAACCAATCAAAAACAACAAACAAATTAAAACTTAGAATTAAATATTTACAAATTTACATGTATTAATCGACAGAGTTCATAAAATTTATATAGACAAAGTGGCTGATGTAAGAGATTTATTTCATTTAAATCAGGAAACAAACGATGTCTCATTTCTGTAAAGTTCGGACAGTCGGTTTAAGATGGTTTGTTCAGTTTCTCCGCAGGAACAATTTGGTGTTTCTGATAGACCTATTTTATGTAAGTATTTCTGGAATTTTCCGTGTGATGTGACAAATTGAGTGACTATAAAATTTGGACAATTTAAAATATTTTATTGACAATCGTAGTCAATTGTTACAAAAATTAAATTTTGAATAGAACTGTGTAGGAATTCCGTTTGGAAAAAATTAGTGTGAATTGTGATAGCATTATGCTATATTAGCATAATAGCATTATGAATGGATTTATACAAATGATTCATAATCATTGCTTATGCTAATTTTCTATGTTACAATATAACTGTTATCAAATTATAAAACTACTAGCCGAGTGACCCGGGCAACGCCCCGGGTTTACCCGAAGGACCCGCAGGTGAGAAACTATAGAAGAAAAATTTTAACAAATCAGAAAATGAAATTGCAAACAACAGAACTACACTTCTTTAAGGACATGAGAGCACATGCACTGTATCACCATACGTGTACCATTTTCAAAGACCCTGCTTAGGATTAAAACTTCTCAGAAGCATAACAATAGTACCAACCTAGAGGTTAACTGGTGTGGATGCATTCCTCTGGGAGTAAGACTATTGAGAAATTCAGTAGGGAGTTATTTTGCTTCTCCGCATTCTAACACTCCAACTGTTAACACTGTGGAAACACTGACTCATGTTTGGTAAGCAATTTCAGGGAAGAAACTATAGACATTGGATTAAATAAATTATTAATTAAATTGCATTAAATAAAAATTATTAGATTTAAATAAATATTATTAGAGTGAAAAAAAAAAGAAAAAATTAACAAATTAGAAAATAAAATTTCGAAAAATACAACTATATTGCAGATAAGATAAGAGGACCTTATTAAAAAATAAATTAACAAACTGTAATTCGACACTATCGATAATTCGACACTTTCGATAATTCGACACTTTCGATAATTCGACCATTTTAAAAATCAAATTTACAAGGTTGATTGTTGTTTAAATACAACTTTGATTTTGCATGCATAAACACAGGCTCTTGTAGCAAGAACCCAAATATTATTTATAGTCATAGCAAAAGCCAACTTTAGTGAAAACTGATGCCTCTTCAGAATGAATGGAAGACTGAAATCTGAAGGAGCAGAAGATATGGGTCATCTTTACATGTATGCTATCCAATGTTCGCACACTTGAAAAAGCCACATATAAAGTTGTCCGTGCGTAAACACAGGCTCTTGTAGCCAAGGTTTGGCCTTGAGCCTTATTTATAGTCATAGCAAAAGCCAACCTTAGTGAAAACTAACGCCTCTCTAGAATGAAGCGAAGGTTGGTATCCGAAGGGGCCAAAGATATTTCAGACACTATACAGTGTGTTCAACTTTGGGCACTGTCAGTATATGTGCTTCAAGGACATGAGAGCACATGAGCTGAAACACCATACGTGTTCCATCGCAAAGATCCTAAAGGCATTGGTGAAAGTATAAATAAATATTTTGGAAATGAAAAAAAAAAATACATATATATATAGGAAAATAAATTGGAATAAAAATTTACAAACTATATTTCAGAGTGGATACATATTTGAAAGGAAAAAAAAAAGAAAATTGCAAACAACAAAACTATATTACAGATATGACATGAAAACTAACGCCTCTCTAGAATGAAGCGAAGGTTGGTATCCGAAGGGGCCAAAGATATTTCAGACACTATACAGTGTGTTCAACTTTGGGCACTGTCAGTATATGTGCTTCAGGGACATGAGAGCACATGCGCTGAAACACCATACGCGTTCCATCGCAAAGATCCTAAAGGCATTGGTGAAAGTATAAATGAACCATATCTTCTGCTCCTTCAGATTTCAGTCTTCCATTCATTCTGAAGAGGCATCAGTTTTCACTAAAGTTGGCTTTTGCTATGACTATAAATAATATTTGGGTTCTTGCTACAAGAGCCTGTGTTTATGCATGCAAAAGCAAAGTTGTATTTAAACAACAATCAACCTTGTAAATTTGATTTTTAAAATGGTCGAATTATCGAAAGTGTCGAATTATCGAGTGTCGAATTACAGTTTGTTTATGTATTTTTTAATAAGGTCCTCTTATCTTATCTGCAATATAGTTGTATTTTTCGAAATTTTATTTTCTAATTTGTTAATTTCTTTCTTTTTTTTTCACTCTAATAATATTTATTTAAATCTAATAATTTTTATTTAATGCAATTTAATTAATAATTTATTTAATCCAATGTCTATAGTTTCTTCCCTGAAATTGCTTACCAAACATGAGTCAGTGTTTCCACAGTGTTAACAGTTGGAGTGTTAGAATGCGGAGAAGCAAAATAACTCCCTACTGAATTTCTCAATAGTCTCACTCCCAGAGGAATGCATCCACACCAGTTAACCTCTAGGTTGGTACTATTGTTATGCTTCTGAGAAGTTTTAATCCTAAGCAGGGTCTTTGAAAATGGTACACGTATGGTGATACAGTGCATGTGCTCTCGTGTCCTTAAAGTAGTGTAGTTCTGTTGTTTGCAATTTCATTTTCTGATTTGTTAAAATTTTTCTTCTATAGTTTCTCACCTGCGGGTCCTTCGGGTAAACCCGGGAGGTTGCCCGGGTCACTCGGCTAGTATGTATATAAAAAAGCAAAGCCCAATTCTAAACCCAAATATTTTTTTTATGAGAAGAACATCAACATATTGCATGATTACGGCAGTCCATAGCTTCCCTGACAAAAATTCACCAAGAAAGTAAAATATTCCAAAATTTTTCTGTGTGTAAATTGCTAAATATGTAAAAAACATGTATACAAAAAAGCAAAGCCCAATTCCAAACCCAAATATTTTTTTTATGAGAAGAACATCAACATAATGCATGATTACGGCAGTCCATAGCTTCCCTGACAAAAATTCACCAAAAAGTTAAATATTCCAAAAATATTTCTGTGTATATATTGCTAAATGTGTAAATAACATGTATATAAAAAAGCAAAGCTTAATTTTAAATTTCATTATCCTTTTCACAGGAAAAGCATCAAAATACTGCATAAGTACGGCACTTTTGCAGCCGCATGATTACGGCAGTCCATAGCTTCCCTGACAAAAATTCACCAAGAAAGTTAAATATTCCAAAATTTTTCTGTGTGTAAATTGCTAAATATGTAAAAAACATGTATACAAAAAGCAAAGCCCAATTCCAAACCCAAATATTTTTTTTATGAGAAGAACATCAACATAATGCATGATTACGGCAGTCCATAGCTTCCCTGACAAAAATTCACCAAAAAAGTTGAATATTCCAAAAATATTTCTGTGTATATATTGCTAAATGTGTAAATAACATGTATATAAAAAAGCAAAGCTTAATTTTAAATTTCATTATCCTTTTCACAGGAAAAGCATCAAAATACTGCATAAGTACGGCACTTTTGCAGCCGCATGATTACGGCAGTCCATAGCTTCCCTGACAAAAATTCACCAAGAAAGTTAAATATTCCAAAATTTTTCTGTGTGTAAATTGCTAAATATGTAAAAAACATGTATACAAAAAAGCAAAGCCCAATTCCAAACCCAAATATTTTTTTTATGAGAAGAACATCAACATAATGCATGATTACGGCAGTCCATAGCTTCCCTGACAAAAATTCACCAAAAAGGTTAAATATTCCAAAAATATTTCTGTGTATATATTGCTAAATGTGTAAATAACATGTATATAAAAAAGCAAAGCTTAATTTTAAATTTCATTATCCTTTTCACAGGAAAAGCATCAAAATACTGCATAAGTACGGCACTTTTGCAGCCGCATGATTACGGCAGTCCATAGCTTCCCTGACAAAAATTCACCAAGAAAGTTAAATATTCCAAAATTTTTCAGTGTGTAAATTGCTAAATATGTAAAAAACATGTATACAAAAAAGCAAAGCCCAATTCCAAACCCAAATATTTTTTTATGAGAAGAACATCAACATAATGCATGATTACGGCAGTCCATAGCTTCCCTGACAAAAATTCACCAAAAAAGTTAAATATTCCAAAAATATTTCTGTGTATATATTGCTAAATGTGTAAATAACATGTATATAAAAAAGCAAAGCTTAATTTTAAATTTCATTATCCTTTTCACAGGAAAAGCATCAAAATACTGCATAAGTACGGCACTTTTGCAGCCGCATGATTACGGCAGTCCATAGCTTCCCTGACAAAAATTCACCAAGAAAGTTAAATATTCCAAAATTTTTCAGTGTGTAAATTGCTAAATATGTAAAAAACATGTATACAAAAAAGCAAAGCCCAATTCCAAACCCAAATATTTTTTTATGAGAAGAACATCAACATAATGCATGATTACGGCAGTCCATAGCTTCCCTGACAAAAATTCACCAAAAAAGTTAAATATTCCAAAAATATTTCTGTGTATATATTGCTAAATGTGTAAATAACATGTATATAAAAAAGCAAAGCTTAATTTTAAATTTCATTATCCTTTTCACAGGAAAAGCATCAAAATACTGCATAAGTACGGCACTTTTGCAGCCGCATGATTACGGCAGTCCATAGCTTCCCTGACAAAAATTCACCAAGAAAGTTAAATATTCCAAAATTTTTCAGTGTGTAAATTGCTAAATATGTAAAAAACATGTATACAAAAAAGCAAAGCCCAATTCCAAACCCAAATATTTTTTTATGAGAAGAACATCAACATAATGCATGATTACGGCAGTCCATAGCTTCCCTGACAAAAATTCACCAAAAAAGTTAAATATTCCAAAAATATTTCTGTGTATATATTGCTAAATGTGTAAATAACATGTATATAAAAAAGCAAAGCTTAATTTTAAATTTCATTATCCTTTTCACAGGAAAAGCATCAAAATACTGCATAAGTACGGCACTTTTGCAGCCGCATGATTACGGCAGTCCATAGCTTCCCTGACAAAAATTCACCAAGAAAGTTAAATATTCCAAAATTTTTCTGTGTGTAAATTGCTAAATATGTAAAAAACATGTATACAAAAAGCAAAGCCCAATTCCAAACCCAAATATTTTTTTTATGAGAAGAACATCAACATAATGCATGATTACGGCAGTCCATAGCTTCCCTGACAAAAATTCACCAAAAAAGTTAAATATTCCAAAAATATTTCTGTGTATATATTGCTAAATGTGTAAATAACATGTATATTAAAAAGCAAAGCTTAATTTTAAATTTCATTATCCTTTTCACAGGAAAAGCATCAAAATACTGCATAAGTACGGCACTTTTGCAGCCGCATGATTACGGCAGTCCATAGCTTCCCTGACAAAAATTCACCAAGAAAGTTAAATATTCCAAAATTTTTCTGTGTGTAAATTGCTAAATATGTAAAAAACATGTATACAAAAAAGCAAAGCCCAATTCCAAACCCAAATATTTTTTTTATGAGAAGAACATCAACATAATGCATGATTACGGCAGTCCATAGCTTCCCTGACAAAAATTCACCAAAAAAGTTAAATATTCCAAAAATATTTCTGTGTATATATTGCTAAATGTGTAAATAACATGTATATAAAAAAGCAAAGCTTAATTTCAAATTTCATTATCCTTTTCACAGGAAAAGCATCAAAATACTGCATAAGTACGGCACTTTTGCAGCCCCCCTGACAAAAATTCACTAAAAGAGGTAAGTATTCAAAAAAATATTTTGGTATATATATTGCTAAATGTGTAACAAACATGTATATAAAAAAGCAAAGCTTAATTCTAAGTTCTAATATTTTTTTATAAGAAAAGCTACAAAAGCAAATAGGGAGAAGTGAAGCCATTTAGCCATTTTCAAAATCTGATTGTGAAAGAGTAAAAAAATGAGTAAATAAGAGCAAATATAAAGAAAAAGTATTGCTAAATGTGTAATAAACATGTATATAAAAAAGCAAAGCTTAATTCTAAGTTTTAATATAAAGAAGAAATAAGACACAAAAATGGAGCTAAATTCAAATGAAAAACTATAATAAATTAATAAAAAAAATAAGACCTAATCCAAATGCCACCATCATCAGACAAAAGAAAAAATGAGATTTTATTCTTTAGTTCATTTATTCTTCTGTCTGATGCTGTTGCTGAAACGTCACACACTATTAAATTATTTGGATTAGGTCTTATTAATGAGAAAAAAAAGATGCCAAAGAGAGATGAAAAGATGCCAAAAAAGATAACCAGATACAAAAATTGTGCTAAATTCAAATGAAAAACTATAACAAACACTTATAAAAGATAATTATTATAGAATAAAAGTAATAATTCAATCTACAATTCGAAAAATTTATATATTTAAATGAAAAACTATAACAAAGTACTTACATAATCAAATGAATCAGAAATATATATTATTTCAAAACACATTTTTACGCATTTCAAAACAAATGAATTGATGATGATAAATGCAAAAAATCTACGATTGTAAAATAGATTAAATTAAAAAATAAAAATAACTGTTAACATTAGGAAAATAAAAACAGGCCTATCATATGAAGAAAAAAATAACGAAAATTTTGGTATATAGATTGTTATGTGTAGTTCAGAATCTTCGGAGGAGATAGCTCAGGACTTTACAATGGAAAACTCTGTTACGGTATTATCTATATAGATTTTAGAGGCGTAATATTCTTTTTAAAATAAAACAATTTCTACTGTCCTTACTGCGATGGAAAAATTAAAGGGAGGGCCTGGCTCATCAGTGGTGAACCCTCCCGTTCATTATCGTAACAATATAACTGTTCTCTCACACGCATATATTCAATATACGACATATTTACACATTGATAATCTTATATAAAACATATATAAAAATTGAAATTTTGACGGCATGGTATTAACAAGATCATGGTTTCAGGCTAATTGCCTTCATTTTATAATTTGGTCATAGATATGGGCAGCTAAACAACTCATTGGAAAATTATGAAGATTTCATTTGATCCCCTGCGAATCTCATGAAATAAAAGTCCGCCCTAGACTCACGAGGACATTCAGACTGAAACCATGCTCTCCAGGTGGGCGTTCTGAAATTGACAAAGCTGGTGTTCTGGCCTTGTCATCGACCTGAGTCCGCTGGTTTGAGTAGACCAGGAGACGAGGTGAACCAGAGTTCTGTACAAGTAGGTGTACCAGAGTTCTGTACAAGTAAAAGAACAGTTCCAGTTGGACTACTTGTGCAAATATTGAAAGAGAGTGTGCAAATTGAGAAACTCTGCCATGGATCTAATATTAGTCTTTGTCACATCAAAGCAGAGACATGGGACCTCAATGACCTTGTCCACTGTTGATCCTTGTAAGGACTGAGACCCCATTGATGTAATTGCTTGACACATCTTAATTGGTCCGTTCTGAAGCCATTCCGTCTGACTCAGTCATATCTCGGCAGTGAGAGGTTTCTAAGACATTCCTAATTGGGTTGTTTGTTTATTAAGTAATCTTCTTCTTTCCTTATCTCCACTCAATCATATTAGGGCATCAAGTCTGTAGAGCTTAAGATTTTTGATGGTGTTCACTGGGGATGAGTAGATTCCATCAATGGATGAGCCAATACAGTCAATAATGTAATTTGGGGTTGCACTTAGTACATAGACAAGGTAATTAAAGGTCAAAACTGATCGAGTTGGTCTGATCTTTTTATCTTCTGTCAAAATCCCCGTGGTAATAAGAAACACACAAACAGGGATATAATTATTCAAAACTAGGGTGATACTGAAGTTCTTGTTTTATTTGGGGTAAAATACTTCAATGCAAGCTTCGACACCGTCTTAGGCTATCAAGACTTGACTACGGTCCTGAGTTAAAATATGAAATTTAATCATTTATTTTTAGCTATATATCATATATTCAAACAAATATACATATCGAGAATGGAAACATTCGGCCCTACATATATTGCTTATATATAGAGAATTTCTACAATTATACTGAACAGAAGAGGTACAAGGTATTTGAGAAGGCTCATCTGTGGTAAAACCATCTTAACGATTATACCTATTTAATCCCCCAGACTGCTATAACTATTGTATTTTTTTTATCATTAAATAGTTTTTTATTTGATATAGGTGGTACAGGGTTGAATCCATACACAGTAGATCTTCCTTTTTTTTTTCTTTAAAGGGATAGGCTGGGGTTGCTGGATAGCGACCAGGTTAGAAGGGCCAGCGCCTTTACACGAGATTACGTCGAACTGTACTAGCTGGAACTGCTATTCTGCTTATACTAGCTCAGGTCTCGTTTCTCCTTTTATCCTAAAAAGTACATTATTTTTGGTATTCAGGACATCTCAACTTTTTTCGGAGCCTATTGTTGTTCCTTCTGCTTATGTAAGTCTGCATTCTTGTGTTGGTGTTTAACTGAACTATGGAAAGGGAATTCTGAAATTGCATATATACATTTACGGTATAAAATATAGAACAAAGTAACTAAAAATCAGGTGGTTAAATAATGAAAAATTCATTTCCTGATCATGCTACTAAATGTTGCAAATAGCTTGCTCTAATTTTATACTGTTTAGTATTCTCGCGCATTTTTGGCCTTAAATATCTGTTCCGATATTTTCAGGAAACTTCTAGGACCAGCTTCTTTTAATCGTCCAGGTACAGCCTTCACCATACTGACAACAGCCAACATTTCTTGATTTAACATAAAACATTTGGGCAATATTCGAGAATTAAAAAAAAAATCAACGATTAGTTGATATTTATTCCGATATTTGTCTAAAACCATCAATTTACAGTTGGGAAATAGGATTTCATTTTTTAATTATATATTTCAAAGACATTCATTGAGATTCAAAAGACTAACAGAGCCACACACATATACCTCTTTTCAACACCAAACTGAATAGGTAAATATTTATTAAGGAATTCAAGGCATTTCAGCCAGGAAATACGTTAAAGAACCTTTCAGTACACCATCCACAAGACTAGGTGTGAACATGATTCACGGTGAATTAAGTCGTTTAATTAGAACGGTGGCTGATGATGATGATAATAGCCGCCAATTCCTGGAAGAGCAAATGTCTTCAGCGATACTGAGGAAGTGGTTACACACTTGTCCACATATCTCCCCTTCTCTTGAGCAGATTTTGGAGTCCAGTGGCGCTATTATCTTGTATCACGAGTTCTTCTAACTCCGCCTTTGCCGGCCTCAAGCCCGGATGGAAAAGGAACAGGGGGAGCAGTAACAAGCTGGCTAAAAACCTAGGCTCAGCTGGCCCGGCTGATAGAACCCTGTAAGGGCTCCTGATCCAGGGATACAGGATGAGCAGCGTTAGTTCTACATGTTAGGAGCGGCTGTATATGGTGTCTTTTCCTCAAGTCAGAGGCGGCCATTCCTTTTGGAGCTAAGTCGGCTTGCCACTAAGTAATGCTCCCAGTCTTAATGAGAAAGGAAGACGATTTTTACTTCGACTAGTCATGAAGTCTCAAGCTTTACAAGCTTGATACCCTAATATAATTGAGCGGAGATAAGAAAGAAGAAGAAGACGAGTTCTTCTCTTTATATCTTTATAGTTATTCTTTTATCTTGTCCATCAATTCAATTCTTATTCCAGCCATTCTTTCCTATACCTTTATACTCTTCATAATTTTCTTCATACTTCCATATAACATTTATTCAGTTTTTCTGCTTTTAAGAGGGGCTTAGACTGCAGTGACGTCACACCTTATCTATCTCTTGTGTTCTCTATTTCCTCATAGGTATTATTTTATCTAGTCTATCAGTTAAATCTTATCACCGTTTACTTTCTTATAATTCTACCCTCCAGAAATCTATCGTTCTTCGTATATCCGTATGACATTTCTTCAGATTCTGTGCTCTTGACCAGAGATCCTGGTTTCCCATCGAAGCCATATTTTTAAGGAGGAAGGGGATCAGTAACAAGCTGGCCCTGTAAGATTTCTGCTCCAAGAACACAGTCTGTACTTCCAAGTTGTTACAGTTGCACATGGCGTCTGAAGGACCTTTTTTTTTTATTAGGACTAAGTCTTTCTACCGAGAATGTTCCTAGATTTGACACACAACTACATCATTTTACTTCTATTAATACTAAAGATTAAGATTCAGAGACAACTTCAAATGATTGTGAGGACATAAGACGTTTGCTGGACATGTGATGTACGGATCAGTAGGAGAGACATTGCTGACAGTGTTGGAGGGAAAGCTCCAGGGGAAAGAGACGACGGGGATACACAGACGATCTAAAACAATGGACTGGACGACATATCTACGAGAAGATGAAGAAAATGGCGGAGTACCGGGAAGGATGGGAGCCCATGTGACCCACCTTCAGTAGAGGAAGGCATTGAAGGAGGAGGAGGAGATAAGAAAGAACGAGTCAAACAAACAAATTATCCCTATCGCGACCGTCGGTGTAGGGACGTATACCTGGAACGAGATGACTTCCTGGACAACATCAAGGCTCTATATTTATCGGTATCAAGGAGCTCGGATACCGGACAGATTAAAATGTCCAAATAATGGTTGGCCGCTTAAATGTCCAGAAAGTGAATCGACTAGTCGAGGAGGGTCTTGCGAACTTGTAGGATTAAGACATCATCTTGAATCTGCCTTTCTAGGTAGAATATGAGAATTTCACGAAGGCCGCAAATCTTTCCACTCTCTCCTCTGGATACTTCAACTGCATAAAACATATATCTGTATATAAAGAAATTGTTGCCATTGTCGCCGAAACGTCGGTTAATAAAAACCTACCTCACAAGAAGGTATAAATTCACCATTATATTAAACATCAACCTGTAACTATAATTGTCACTTACAGAGAGAGAAAGCCTTACAAAAAGAAGTAGATAATGACGCGGACACCGTAACTTCATGATAAAGAACTATAGTAGTTTTTGGGAAAGCCGTTCTTCAGCTAAAGGTGAACTCTATCACCTTTATTAACGATAAGTTCACTATTTTATCTAAAGAAGAGTTTTTACGGTAAAATTACTCTAATCCTTTTAAATAAAAAGTTTATGCGTCGCCCTACTTCTTTTTAGAATTGTCAAAACTGGCAGACCTCATGTCCATGAATAGAAGGTCATCTCTTGATTCTATTCAATGAATGAAAACCATTTTCAAATAGCTGCTGTGTGGCCTAAAGGAAACACCCCCTGACATGACCTACTCTCTGGAAAATACGAAGAAGAATCCAAAGAAGAAACACCGTCTATAGTGTGATAAGAAAGATCTTCAAACCAGATAGAGCCGTCCCACGGAAGCTCTTCTCACCTCCTAAATGATGATGAATGAAGAGATAGTGAACCTGTGGAAAGACAGACAAGAAGTTTTCATGTCACTGGAAGTATCCGGTGTCGGTCGGACATCTGAAGATATGACGGATGTCACAGCAGGACAGTGAATGACACTTGTGTGCACGTAATGTTGCGTCATGTGTCTTCCTGATTTTTACTTGTTTCCGTCAATACAATTGAACGGTGATTGTCTCCTCTTCTTTTTTTCAGCCATCGGCCAGTGACAAAAGGTTTTTTTTTCGCGACACGTCACCTACAGATTGATCAACTTATGAGCGAAATTCTACCAAGCGTGTAAATTTGAAAGAACGTGTGTGTGTGTTTTTTTTTTTTTTTTTGTGTGGGGATCGAATAACATTTTTTAACCTTCCAGAATCATTATCGATTTTAAGATGCGTGTGACAATTTTTAATTTGGTAATAGACACTTTGGAAAAAACACACTAGGATATAGGCTTAAAATGTTTAAAAAGTGAAAAATATTGAAATATTCTCTATGAAAAGTGCAATCTAAGAATAGGTTTCTTGTATAAAGCGTTTTATTATCGGATCTCCAACTTTCGGTCTTTGACGTCCTCCTACAATAGGATTGCTGAATCTAGCTTCAACACTTCCTATTAGAAACAAATATATACTAGATGCATTTTTCTTGAATACAGTAAACCCCGCTTTAAAAATATATAATCTTATATAGGTAAACATTCATTTTTTTTCTAGTATAAATATTAATTGTTTCTGATATGTGGTGTTTTATAGCCTGTCATCAATCCTATTGCAGAAGGGTGTCAGGGTCTAAAAGCTTGACATCTTTTAATTAAAAGATTTCTACTAGGAACCTATTCTTGGATGATATTTTAACAATAAAGATATGGAGTTAGATTAAAGTTGTATCTTGGTGTAGTCCTCAATCAAAATCTACATTCTCCAAATCACGTCGAAGAACATATCAATAAGGGTCAAAATAAATACTGTATCAATTTATTAGTCGAAAAAGTCAATTGACAACATATAACAAAGTGTTTGGTCGTGAACGTTGACATACAACGTGGAGTTCATTCAGAAGGAATATAGAAAGAAGGTTGGAGGAGAGAAGTGTGTGGTCGTTAACGTTGACACACAACGTGGAGTTCATTCAGAAGGAATATAGAAGGAAGGTTGGAGGATAGAAGTGTGTGGTCGTTAACGTTGTCATACAACGTGGAGTTCATTCAGAAGGAATATAGAAGGAAGGTTGGAGGAGAGAAGTGTGTGACCGTTAACGTTGTCACACAACGTGGAGTTCATTCAGAAGGAATATAGAAGGAAGGTTGGAGGAGAGAAATGTGTGGTCGTT
The DNA here is from genome assembly GCA_030710605.1 of Cordylochernes scorpioides. Taxonomy (NCBI): domain Eukaryota; kingdom Metazoa; phylum Arthropoda; class Arachnida; order Pseudoscorpiones; family Chernetidae; genus Cordylochernes; species Cordylochernes scorpioides. The sequence continues at coordinate 48,021,595 of CP092871.1, forward strand.
TACGTTGACACACAACGTTGAGTTCATTCAGAAGGAATATAGAAGGAAGGTTGGAGGATAGAAGTGTGTGGTCGTTAACGTTGTCACACAACGTGGAGTTCATTCAGAAGGAATATAGAAGGAAGGTTGGAGGAGAGAAGTGTGTGACCGTTAACGTTGTCACACAACGTGGAATTCATTCAGAAGGATTATAAAAGGAAGGTTGGAGGAGAGATGTGTGTGACCGTTTACGTTGTCACACAACGTGGAGTTCATTCAGAAGGAATATAGAAGGAAGGTTGGAGGAGAGAAGTGTGTGGCCGTTAACGTTGTCACACAACGTTGAGTTCATTCAGAAGGAATATAGAAGGAAGGTTGGAGGAGAGAAGTGTGTGGTCGTTAACGTTGACACACAACGTTGAGTTCATTTAGAAGGAATATAAAAGGAAGGTTGGAGGAGAGAAGTGTGTGCCCGTTAACGTTGACACAAAACGTGGAGTTCATTCAGAAGGAATATAGAAGGAAGGTTGGAGGAGAGAAGTGTGTGACCGTTAACGTTGACACACAACGTGGAGTTCATTCAGAAGGAATATAGAATGAAGGTTGGAGGATAGAAGTGTGTGGTCGTTAACGTTGACACACAACGTGGAGTTCATTCAGAAGGAATATAGAAGGAAGGTTGGAGGAGAGCGAAGTCGGGCTGAGCGCTGAAAGACAACGTGGAGTATATCCAGAAAGAAGATACAGTGAAGGCCGGAAGAAGAGTGTGTGAGAACGCCGACACCCAAGGTTCTTGGAACGGAGGCTGTGAGAGGGTCCAATCAATGAGAGGCCCCTGAAGACCCCTGAAATCCGACCTAAGTGCCCGCCGCCTCTCCACGAACCGTCTTCTTACGTCTGGCCGCCCTGCTGCAGCCTAGACAACACCGAAGTATTTGTCCCAGTCGTATTTTACAGAGATTTCCTCAACTTTAAAGTTGCTTTGACGACGGTTGATGACTAAAAGAATATCAAGTATCAAATAGCTTGTTCTTCAATATTTCGACGAGGATGAATGCCTATCTAGGAGACACAGGTCTCCAGAGTAATTCTACACCCTAGTGTAAGAAATGCTTCTAGATGATGAACAATCAGCTTGTCGAATTATCGAACGCTATTAATAAACATTTGATGCATGATAAGCTTGTTAGTAACAGCAACAAAATACTTTTATTAAGACATCGACTCGCCTTACAAGTATCCGTATATATAAAGTAGAGTAAGAGAATATTCCTATAGCCTATATGTATATAAAATACTCTATCTAAATATTTATAGTTCTATTATATTTACATATTTCCCATATAACTGTAACTACGCAATTCTTTATACCTCTTTTTTTTTTTCAACTTCTTTCCTGTGCCTATTGGGAGAATATGTAAATATAAGGCTAAAGATCTTAATACATTACCAGTAATAAGCATTGTTATTATTATTTTTAAATCTAATCACATATAATGGTAATATGAAATTTATATACAGTAAAACTTAATTAAGACAACCAAGCTAATAAATAGATAAGTTTGGGTAAATTGAAGGAAAATAAATTTATTTTACCTGGATTTACCCCGGAGTCTGTAAGTGAAAAAAAGTTGAATCTATAATCATATATTCACAATTAAAGATCTTAATAAAGATATTGAATAATGATTGACATGGACTCGTGTTCCGGATTACAATAAAATAAAAAAACCAACCATGATCAGCTTATCAATAAGTAACAAGTAATCATCTATATAAAGTCCTAGTGGTGAGAGCTAACACCCACTATGTGTCTTCTTGTCACCTCCTTGTCTATTTTTAACGATTTTCTCAACTCAAATTGTAGTACAAGTGAACAGAGTTCGTTAGTCAAACTTTCACTCTGGTAAAATCAGGCTAGGTGCACACATTCTCTAAGTATATTGTATTAAAATGGAATTCTTGACCTTAAAATAATAGCGATTGTTATTGGTCCTTAGTTAATATTGGTGTTTAGCATACGTTCAATGTCTGCTCACTGGGAAAATAGGAAAGCGAGTAAGTAATTGATTAGAAGGCATCTTCTATTTGCCCCATGATATCTTATGTTACCCTGGGAATATAGGAAATAGGAGTTTAAAAAGTATTTAAAAGAAAAATTACACTTTAAAATGTTTATATTTCCCTCTATAGAAAACTTAAGATGATGCCTTATATTTAATTTATGCTTAATAGGCCTCTGTGTGAAATATCTGACACAAGTAACAAAAACTAATTTGTTTACATAGAAACAGATTTTTGTATAATAATCGTTCATTTCATTAAGAAAATTTCTAATTAAGTAATTATTTACGTGTATATACATATATATTATCATCTGGTTTCTTGGATAGTTGCCTGTTGAAGAATTTCATAGTCCGAAAGCTTGCCGATTATACAGCACAAATAAAATAAACCCGTCGCCGTAAACTTTAATTCCTTCTTCAAGATGATGGTAGAAAATTATTTACCATTTTGAGCAGATTATTTATTTCGATATTGATACTTTATGTACAGTGTGTATATGTGGTAACTCCTGATATTTCTTGAAATAAGAACAATCGGTTGTTTCAGGCGAAGCGAATTTATTTATTCTGAAAATGTTGTTGCAAGCTCTCGAGAAAATTTGTTTTTCAACGGGTCGTTAACAAATATGACAGGAAAAATTTAACATTTTTATAAAATAAAATAAATGAAAAATTGGCGTGTGCACGCGCGGGCATGTATTGAACTATATTAAAATAAATATTCAAAATATGAAATAATGTGAAATATATGTAATTATATATATATTTCACATTATATTATCGGAGGGAGAAATCCTATCACACCTCCCTGCCCTGGATCCTTGGAATATTTGACCAAATTCTAGTCCAAGGTGATAAAAAAGATTAATTTATTGAAGGAATATCTTGGTGTGAACGAAATGACACTGAACGAGTCCAAATCGAAGGTTATGGTATTTCGCAATGGTGGTAAACCCTCAAGAGAAGATAGATGGTACTGGAATGGTAAACCTCTGACGGTAGCAAGAAGATATAATTACTTGGGATACCCTCTGGTCAGTACAACTAAAACCACTCAAGCCGCAAACTTTTTCAAAGGAAAAGCACTTGCGGCAATAAATGCTACAACCCCAATATTGGCGAAATCAAAAATTAATTCACTAAACTCTGCAATGAAACTGTTTGACTCAATTGTGATGGCTGTTTTGATGTATGCTGCTCCAATTTGGGCAACAGAGTATAAAGATTTATTAGACCATATACAAGATACATTTATTCGTAGGTTTTTGAATTTGCCTAGATATACACCAGGATACATAATAAGACCAGAAACAGGCCGCGTCTCATTAATAATAACAGCTCTGAAATTGACCTTGAAATATTGGCTGAGGGTGCTGAGTATGGACACAAATAGACTGCCTCGAATTTGTTTAACTAGAATGAGGCAATTATCCTGTGCTGCAGGTGCGCCCATCGGTTTTATAAAACAATTAAGCAATTTACTTAATAATAACGGATCCTCGTGGCTTACTTATTGTAATGATCCTGACTCACTAAGGAATGCTATCCCTGGAATATTAAGAACTGCGATAGAGCAAACAATACAAAACGACCTAACAAGAATAACCCAATCAAAGTTATATTCCCACTATAGAGACATATATACAACCTTTACCACCGAAGAATACTTCTTAACTGAACTCCCTTTTCCTATCATCAGATTAATTGCACAATTTAGAACCCTTTCAATTTTTTTCAGAGAACACCATTTGATTTTATTGAGGCGTGAAGACCTGAAATGCACTTTCTGTGGATCAGGAATAACAACGGAGATGTTGCATTACTTATTTGACTGTGCTGCTCTGTCTGAGGAAAGACGAAAACTAAATGATAAAACGGGGCAACTTTGTCCTTCATTTCCGGCACTGATTAATGAAATATCAAAGAATAGGTATATAGCGATGGCGATATTTGGATTCCACAAGACTATATCCCGGAAAAAGGCCTCACAGTGTTCTCCCTATCCCTTGTGAACTGGCGAATCCTGTATAGGGCGAGTGGCCCTAAATAAAGGCTTTTTGTTGTTGTTGTTGTAGTCCAAGGTGACTAACGTGGCAACGGCACCCATTTTCCAATGTATCCCAAGATAGAGGACATTGCGACTGCTGTGATAGAGATGTATGGAGACATCTGAGACTCTTCATTGGACACGACAACAACAACAGAAATATATTATAATCAATTTTTAATGTTTAGCTTTAATATAGTCTAATGTACGCCCGCGCCAATTTTTCATTTCTTTCGTGAATAGTTTCATTTTCTTGACATATTTTGTTACACTTTAATTTTCGCTCATTACGTCTCTGGGTTTTTAAAAGTTTTAATATTTGTTTTGCATTAAATACATTTCGGTAACATTCTCAGGTTTGTCGTTCCTATCTTTCTACGTGACATTATGGTGGAGATGCTGAGTAGTTTAGGGAAGACAAACTGAATATCACCGAGCAGGTCTGGGTGCTGTGGACTTCACTTTTCTGCGACTGACTCCACCGTCGTGTCGAAGTCAAGACTTCCCTCCAAGAAGACAGTGTTCATATAAACGACAAAGCCGTTCTTCACTCTACAAGAAAAAGAACGCAAAGCTACCAGGGACAAACATCAAAGATTCCAAAGAAACTACAAGATTTCATTATCATTCGCCGTGTCATTCTGAGGTTTGTTTTTCCTAATTTTCTTGGCGCGACAATATATATTGCGCCCTCAAAGCTTATATTTCATAGTTTTCATAAATACCTTCTTAGCTTTTATTACTTCTTATAGAAATACCTTCACCAAGAATTACTGAAAATCTCTGGCTGCAAAGCAACTTAATACAATAGTAGATCGTTTGGTAGAATCGCTGAGAGGGTTCACACTAATGAGCTAGCTCCTCTTAATACTTTTTCATTTCAGAAAGAACAGTAGAACGTTGTGTGTTTTTTTAACAATAAATTGATTATATTTTTGAAAATAGACGTTTCTGAATATTTAACCTAATCATAAATAGTCAGTCATATTGATAAATAAATAAAATAATCAATAGGTTTTTTTTTTAATGGAAATAATTTTGCCCTAGAATACGTTTAAAGCAGGAGGACACCCGGAAAATAATTGAGTCAACAAGTCAAATTTCATTTTTCCACCAAGATGACCAGATGGGAAGGACCATTTGTCAGATAAGATAATGTCATATATTACCTTGTTACCTAAATGTGACATATCGCCCTTGGATGATCTGCTGCCACGTTATTTCCTTGACGACACTTCCAACATCGTCTACTTTTGACTCCCCCGATCTTCTGAAATTTATATATAAGTGGTGTAAAATTAGATTCTCTTAGTGATTTACCTCTATTTTATTAAAATATATTCAGAAATTCACGAGGTCTTGACATTTTTAAGGAAATATGGAATTTCAAAAGGTAGTGTTGGGTTATAAATTTACCTAATATTTATGGTACAAATTTAAAATTTTTATCTCAAACATATTTACATATATCCTATTCTAATCCGCATAATTTCACCAGTTTGCATCAAGAATTATACACAATATCACTATAGTCATATAGAATAAGTTGATGGGGGGGAAAGTCCGACCACACCTCCCTGCGGTCCTCCCTGGATCCTTGGAATATTCGACCAAATTCTGGTTCGTTTCCAAGGTGACTAACGTGGCAACGGGACCCATTTTCCAATGAAGAGCAAAACCGAAATCTCCAGCACGCTGGCCTACTGTCGGTAGCGAAAAAGTTAATAGATAGCGCTTAGCTAACGTTTATTCCAACGGGAGAGATGTCCTTTCATTTCATAAAACCTTTTTAAAGTGTCCACTCTCAGGCCAGATGTAGCATGGCATAAGCAGCTTCACGCCAACGAAGCCTGATATAGCGGCCGAACCGGTGGGAACTGCGACAGCCATGTCGGGGAGAGATGTCGCAGAAAACAAGGTAAATAAGCAAGCAGATGAGATATCCAATATTTGTCACCAGATGTCAACAATGTCGCGGACGTTCTCTTCTCTCCTTTCAAACATTTGATGTCAGAGAAGAGGAACGTTGTTTCAAATATATTCCACACATGATAAATATATATAATCAGTATATTTCTCTCACGGATTTAATATATTACAGTATAACTTGGATAATTCGAATGGCTTTAATTTTTTAAAAAATATATTGATTCGAATATTTATCTTGGTCCCTGGAATTTTAAGCCTTTTATTCAAAACGTGTTTAATTCGAATTTTTGGATAATTCGATTTTTTTTTTTTGGGTTCCTTGGGCTTCGAATTTTCCAAGTTCAACTGTAATTGTAATATATTAGATAATATATATTTTTGAAAATGATCAATTCATAAATAAATATTTAATTAAAAAGGCATATATTGGATCAAAATATCATTTATTTTACCAATATTTTAGTTGGCTGAACACCAACCTTTATCAAGGTATTATAACATATTAAGGTGTGTCAACAACCTTTAATAATACCCTAATAAAGGTTGGCGTTCAGCCAACTGAAATATTGGTAAAATAAATGATATTTTGATCCAATATATGCCTTTTTAATTAGATAATATATGTATGAGAAAAGCTTTCTATTTACAATATACATTTTGTAAATATTTGTTAAAGAACAATTTTGTGATTGTTTAACAAAATTCTTTATAACGAAAAACTAAAAAAAAAAAAAACGTGTACTAGGGATAAGCAAAAAAAAAAAAACCTATCAAAAGATTCCAAAGTTCGAATCTTGGAATGCTTATTTTTTACTAGTTATAGGGCTATGTTCTGGAACGTAGCTAACTTTCGTGACACATTTTCGCGACATAATTACGCGACACATTTTGGTGACATCTCGCGACATTTTTGTTGGTCAGACATCGCAGGAACTTGTCCCGCGCTCCAATGTTGTTATCGACAATGTAAACATCTTCATTGTCTCCTAGTGTTAAAAGTAACAAGAAAAAATATTTTAAAATATAAAATAAAATATACAGTATACAACAACAACAAAAAACTTTATTAAGACCTTTTAGTCTTATACAGATTCTCCAAGAAGAAATGTAGGGTACATGCAGGGGTAACAGTAATAATACCAGTAATAAGCATTGTTAGTATTATTATTTTAAAATAATTACATTTAATGGTATGTGAAATTTATATACAGGAAAACTTAATTAAGACAATCAAGCTAATAAATAGATAAGTCTGGGTAAATTGGAGGAAAAGACATTTCTTATACCTGGATTTACCCCGGAGTCTCTGTAAGTGAAGAGGGAAAAAAGCTAATCACATTTAATATTAATAAAAAATAAAGTATAGTTAAACCTGTCTATAGAGCCCCCTCTTGGGGCTCACCAAAATAGGGTGCTATAGAGAGGGGGTGCTATAGACAGGTCACTTTTAATGTAGATCGCATCGTACTACGTATTTAAAAATGCGCTATAGAGAGGGAGGCGCTATTTAGAGGGGAAGCTATATACAGGTTTAACTGTATTACAAATGAGGAAAAGGCTCAATGTTGTTATAGAGAGATGACACGGTCTGTGACACACTAACGTATAAACCACAGAGTATTATTTTGATTAATTTTCCCTAATATCAACACAACCTCTTATTAGACATATCGTCTTACATCGACTCACTCCTGAGTCTAAGAAAGGGGGGAAAGATACAAACAATTATAGAAAGTATTAATAAGTGTAAATAAAAAATGAAAAAATTAGGACGCGAATGTTTCTTTTCACAAATAAATCAAATTTCTACTGTCCTTACGATGAAAAAATATTGGGAGGGCTTGGCTCATCAGTGGTAAACCCTCCCAGCGATTTTGCCAATTTAATCTACCAGACCGCTTCTTTAGAGCTCTAATACTGTATTGGATCATTCTGCTTTTATATGATGCACTGAACGGTGTAATCTTAGAAATGGTATTTAGGCAAACTATGGACAGTAGCTTTTAGGACAATAAAATTACGAAGAGTAGAAATAAGTGTAAATAAGTAATACGTAAAACATATCGAGTCTTGATAAAAAAAAAAGCCTGAAAGCCTTCTTGAAGGCTGTTTTTAGACTGTTTTTTTTTTAATTCTGTTTTTAAAAAGGTTGAATGGATATTCCAGACAAGTTTGATAGGTCGCTCTCTTTGATCAAATATAATTTTTTCAGGTTTAAAAACAGATTTGATATGTTTGATTATATGAGCTTCCTTAAAATCTTCCAGACCTCTCGAACTCTTCGCTAAAAAAAAATCCACTTCAACTGAAAAAGGTCGTTTTAATGACTTCTCGACACCATTTCAAGAAGGTCTCCAGCAACGAGGCGTCGCCACTATATAAATCTCAGATTGCTAATAGGCTGTTAGAAACTTAAGCCTACATTGCTTATCCAATTAGAAAGGCCACGAAGCTAAAAAAATATTTTTATAGTTAATAAATTCTCATTACTGTTGATTTCTATCATCCTATCGATTGGCTGTGGATACTAATACAGTAAATAACTTTCCGCCATCGTCTATCCATACAAAAAAACGTAGAGTCTTATACATGGAATCACCGTGGAGTCTGCTAAGGAAAAAGAGCAAAAAAAGTTAGCGCTATTTATATTTAATTATAATAATGTAGATTATATATGCACGAACACCTAATTAAGAATATTAGTCTAATGATGGCTTTGAATGATATAAGTTCTGCGCTGCCTGGAGTATAGGAGCTCCATCTTTGCTTTCTTCCTGTGGTGAATCTGTATAAGACCTGTGGTCTTAATAAAGCTGTATGTGTGCATGTATAAGTCCAATGAAAATAGAAAGATATAGATTATGTAAATAAAAATAATAAAACACAGGTATTTACATATAATATATGCAGCCTAAGCCTTCATTAAGAGCTTTCGTCTTTTGCAATTTTTTTTCAACCGAGTACATATCCTTGTTTCTTCTATGTGCAGTGACACCCCCACAGAGTTACGTGGGGCTTGGTTTTATGGCCCGAAGAACATGTTCTCTAGTGGCACCATGCTCTTCCATAGCTTCCCATCCAGTTACATTCATCTTATCTCCAGAACTTCCAGCGTCAATCTACATGTTCCATCCAACTCTTGTATTCTTCGGATGACATACCCCGTTCCTCTCAACTATATCTATTAATGGTGGTGGTGTCTTGTCCATGGAGCATATCGAATCGGTCCGTGTTGCTTCATGGAAAGGGGAGTTCCATTGCCCCGTTAGTCAGCCACATTTCAGAGTTCCCTGTAGGCCTTCACGGTTACCGTAGCGGCTCGGGGCTCACGACACCGTACTTCGCCCTACAGGGCAGACCCTTACTTGTATATCTATTAATATGACTACTAATAAAAGTTATTATGTCTACATTCAGATACATTTATTATTTACAGTAAATTCTGTCGTAAACGGAATCAAGCTTATGTGGAAACCAGTTCTGTATGCGGCTAAAACATCGCAGTCCCAAGTTTACCAAATATGTTTTGGAGACTTCTTTCTCACTCATCTCCCTTTCTAGAGGAGGGCTCTAGTCCAGGCTGAGGGAGCCTCCCAGGTTGAGGATGCCAAGATGTACATATTCCTGTTCACTATAACTGTTGTCAATAAGTGTCTCAGTTGTTTTCTTATATCCTCCTAATAATTTAAAGATGGCAATTTTTCTGTGATACGCTAACCTATGCACGGTAGATTCTGTGTCCACTGGACATGCGTCGGACCTGTAGGTTGTTGTTGGGTTCTTCGCTGCCTGGAGAATAGGAGCTCCATCTATGCTTCCTTTCTTCCTGTAGTGAATCTGTATAAGACCGGTAGTCTTAATAAAACTGTATGTGTTTGAATTTAAAGATGGCAAGTCTGTGGATCGCCATGATTGAAAGACGTAAAATGCACCTGCTTTTGTAGTCAAACCTGGCAGTAGCAGGCTGACTAAGCCCCAATATAAAATGACCATCTCTGACTAAAGGAATAGATTCCATGTGCAGCTTCTCATAACTCTGCGCTGCCTGGAGTATAGGAGCTCCATCTATGCTTTCTTTCTTCCTGTGGTGAACTGTTTAAGACCGGTGGTGGTGTTAATAAAGCTGTATGTGTGTAGGTCACATATATATATAAACTGTGTGAGCTATTTCTTTTCGACGCTTCGATGACTTACTATCACCTTCCTCAGTGAGTTCTTGAGTTGAAGCTTTAATCATGTAATATGTGGTATAATTAGAATTGAGAATTTAAGAAGTCACTAAGGAGAGAGTATCAGTGAATAAAAAAAAAACGTCGGGAAATAAATAAATCCAGAACGATGTGGATTTACCTATATTATTATTTTTGAAACAAGCTCACAACCAGCAAATTTTGTATGTTCCTAAAAAATAAATAAGTTAAGAATTTTCATTTCAGAACAGTAGTCACTCGAGGAAGAAGAAAAGAAGATGAGTTTTCAACTAAGTAGTTTATTTATAGAGAACAAAGTTGAATATATCTGTGAAAATTATATAAAATATTTTGACTGATGACCAAGACAGAGAAAAAAGAGATTATGGCCTAATGATCAGCCATAAACCACCACCACGAAATGGTAGCACCTTCGGGAGAAACCAAACAGGGTCCTAAATTGAAAGATGAGCTGGTTTTACGATCTCCTTTGTGGCCTGGCATCGGTGGCTTTCTTCTTCTTGTTGAGGAGTTCTTTTGGAATATACGGGAAGAGAACACGCCGTCTGACATATATAGATTATAATTATATATTTGATATGATATCTTTATATATATATATTACAATATTTTTTACTAATATAAAAAAATACAAATGTGAGTACTTAGTTAAATATAAAAAGTTTAATTCTTTTAAAAAATCACACTGAAACATTAAAAATGAATAAATAAATACACCAAACACAATTTTTGATAATTTCTATGGATAAATTTGAATATATTAATGAAATATTTTGATATAATTTTATTTATTTATTTTCAAATTCTCTCTCAAATTTATTAATATATTTTATTTATTCATATTTATATTATTCCCTATAATGCATATTTTGCAGAAAAAAATTATTGTTAATTATATATTTATAATATTTATTTAAAAAAAAACTAAAACACTGCATTTTGGTTTCTAACTCCATTATAAAACGTATATATACACTGCGTGACATTGAAAATGGAACACCAAGAAATAGTGGCCAGAAAGTGATGAAACTCGGCAGACAGAGAGAGACAGGGACGAACAATAAGTGATCTTTATTTCAAAATGATAGTCATAATACAGAGCGAGAACGGCGTCGGCTTAGTAGCAAGTAGGACCACCGCGGACGGCGATGCACGCAGCAACACGTCTAGGTAGAGAGTCAATCAGAGTACGGATGGCGTCCTGAGGGATGGCTCTCCATTCCCTCTCAACCATTTGCCACAGTTCGTCTTCTGAACGCGGCTGTGGCAAGGCATGCAAACGGCGTCCAATGATGTCCCAGACGTGCTCGATTGGTGAGAGATCAGGAGAGTACGGTGGCCAGGGAAGCATCTGTACATCTTGCAGAGCTTGTTGGCTAATGCGAGCAGTGTGCTGTCGGGCGTTATCCTGCTGATAAAGGGCATTGGGTACCCCTTGAAGGTAGGGGAGTGTCACCGGTCGCAGCACATCATCAACGTATCGTTGCTCCGTCATAGTGCCCTGAATACGAAGTAAAGGTGACCTGGAATCATACGCGATTGCGCCCCAAACCATGATTCCACGTTGTCGCACGGTGGGGCGTTCCACAATTGCTGCCGGATTAGACCTTTCTCCACGTCGACGCCACACGCGTACACGGCGACTATCACTGGACAAGCAGAAACGCGACTCATCTGAGAACACGACCCTGTGCCATTCCGTCATCCACGTCGATCTATCCCGGCACCATTCCAAACGTTGGCGCCTATTCGGTGGGGTCAATGGCAGTCTTCTTAGCGGACGGCATGAGTGCAAGCCATTAGCAACCAATCGACGGGAAATGGTTCTGGTCGAGATGGAATGATCTAGGGTGTCTTGCACATGTTGCAGGATGGCGGTACAAGTGGCTTGTGGGGCCGCCACTGCTTGTCGAAGGATACGCCGATCCACACGTGCTGACGTCACTCTGGTTGCACCGACATTCCTATAAATTGCCACATTTCCTTGTTCCAACCATCTTCTCCACAGTCGGTGCACCGTGGACGCACCAAGGTGTGTATCAGCTGCGATTTGACGTATGGACCAACCTGCCCTTTTCAGTCCGATCACCATGCCCCTCGTAAAAGCGTCTGTCTGCTTGAACTGCCTCCGTTTACGATGACCTGGCATTCTCTGTTATTACACGTGTCTTTTGACACAAGAACAAAATTTCTACAATGATTTTCCTTGAAGAAATAACGACACGAATACTGTCCTTTCTGCAAGTTCCTTCCCTTATATCTTACTCCATGTGCGCACGAGGGCTGCGCATTTTACATCATTTGCATAACTCGGTTAGGCGCGTCTACCCTGAAATTTGCATAATTTTCTGGCCACTATTTCTTGGTGTTCCATTTTCAATGTCACGCAGTGTATATATAATGATGTTAATAGAGAATAAATCAACACCAGGTTAGGAAATTCCAGACAAAAAATATACAGGTTGTTGGCTGTTGTCTGGATTTTCCTAAACTGGTGTTATGGCTCATTATTTATCACCACCGTATTGTGCTGGAATGATAAATCTAAATATAGTGTTTTAGTGAATTTTAAAAGGAAGCGTCGCCATTTTGGTACATATTTGATTCAAAATTTCGGAAGAATTGATAGAATAGAGAGTTGATAGGAAATCATCATTATAATTTTAACTCAAAAAAATATATATATTATATATTATCCAATATTTCGATGGACCAATCGTCCATCTTTTACGAGGTTTTTGTTATGATGCACACAGCAGGTCGCGTGCTTCAGGTGAGCCACGGACGTCTTACAAGCTTTTCAGGCTATATATATGCAAAGTAGTTTTCTATTGGACTGATCTATATAGATTTTGAATAGCCCCCCAATATGGTAAACCATATCTTCAGATACCTTCATGTAAAATCTCTTAATGATTTATTCAATCACACAGCACATTTGTTGAAGAAAAGTTGAAACATCGAATCAGTATTTCATTTTAAACAAATATCATACGGGGTGAAGAATGGACGCTGTCAGTATTAGACAGATTTATGTGTGAACCTTGTCCTTATTGTTAACGGAAGAGCATTGCTCGCTACAAATATTAAATGTAATTCCACTATCCTAAAAGCTTATGTCCATAGTTTGCTTAAATACCAATTTTGAATATCTACCCTTCAGTATAGCATATAAAAGCAGAATGATCCAATACAGTATTAGAGCTCTAAAGAAACGGTCTGGTAGATTAAATTGAAGAAACCGCTGGGAAGGTTCACCACTGATGAGCCAATCCTTCCCAATTTTTTTTCATCGCAGTGAGGACAGAATAAATTTGATTTATATATGAAAGAAATATTCGCGTCTTAATGTTTCATTTGCTATCAGACTTCTGGAGGTTTTTGAGATGTTACGCTGGAGATGTTTGTTCAGCCCACCGTGAACAAACGACAAAGTGTTAGCACTAACGTAGAAAATATTTGTCTCATTATGTAATACATATGAAAATAAGACTGAATTTTGGATAAGTGATGTTTTAAGACATGATATCCCACTGATTGAAGTCCACATTAATGATATTAGCCAAGACAATTTGACAATTTAAACAATAATATTGATTTTTCTAATCAATTGTTACAAAAGTGGAAAAAATATATAATAAAATAGTAAATAAAAGGTGTATAAAAATCTAGGGGAATATATATAGTTGTGTATGTGTACAAATTTATTCAGCAAAGAAGGCTTCCCCACCTTGAAGACGCCAGGATGGCCAGGGCGTCATCGTCTAGGCCATGCCGAAGACCCAGCCCTACAGGTCAGGAGGCCGCCCGATATTAGACCAAGAGGACGTACTACATTCGTAGACCAACTGAAGAGAAAAAACTAAGATAGAGTCTTACCACCAGTTGATATCTATGGCTATGAATTGACCATCTTATAGAATCCGGATTAAGGAGGTACACCATCTTTACGACCGATTCATCTGGAAAATGTTCTTTTATGAAAAAGGTCGGTAACTGTCCCTATCTGCTATAGGGAAGAGAGCCCCAGCCAATCAAACCAATGTACCCTCATACTTGGTTTATTTTCGATGAAAACAATGGCTGGACATCAACTTCCTTATAAGGACAATGTCAACCGGAAATATGAACAAAGCAGTCATATGTGTTGTCTCCCGAGAATTTATGATCTTAGATTCTTCTTTTTTCAAAATTAATGATCCTGAACTGAAATGAAAGAAATGCAAATGACCTTCCTCGTTTTCCTAGAACATTATGTAAATAGTTTGGTTCTGTCAGAATGAGTTGCATAGAAGAGCCGGTAGATCGGTTTCCTGAATTGTATGCTTTTATTCTTTCTTTATGAAGCTTAGGAAGAAAAATTGGTAGAAAGCCATAGTAATCATAGGGATAGACCGTTACGACGTTTGTACTAGAAGCATAATATATGTATATATATGTCTGTATATATAATTAGAAAATTGTATAAATACGTACAAAAAGATGCACCTCTCTCCTTAGAAATCATTAAAACAATGCATTTTGCTCATCATCCTAGAACAAAGCCACAACACCAGTTTCAGCACATTCAGACAAAAGTTAATCTATATACTAAAGTTTCAGGCTATGCCCCTCATCAGTACAGGGGTGGCTGTTTGCCAAAATTGGTGTTGTGGCTCATTCTTCATTACCACCTTTACGTTTTGTACCGAGCTGATGACCAAAATGTATAGTGTGTGTTTTAATGTAATTTCTAAAGAAAGAGGTGCTCCCCTTTTCAACAGGAATACCATCCTACTGCAACTTTATATTGTATATACATGTAAAAGTTTCTACCATTGCAATATCTCTATCAAACACCAATACTACTAAGAATAAACTTTAAATCTATTTTTCAAATTTAAAGATATTCATTTATTACCACCAGACACGATATCCCCACAAGGGATGCTTGCGTCAAGAAACAACACTAAATTCAGAGAACTATTTTACATAAACAATTGGTGAATTACAAGGTTTGAGTAGAAGTTTAAATAAGAAAGGAAAGGACTAAATTTAAAGATATAATACCTGTATTATTACAATATTAGCAAAATTAAATTGTATTGGAACATTATATATTTGACTGCACGCCTCTCAATATATATTTATGTAGAGGATTTCATGTTTCTCGCTGTAATCCTTGCTGTCGAATGGATAGACCACTGCTCTCTGTAAATGTATCTCGAACTTCTCTTCCAGGAATTGAAGAGAGAACCCTACTAAGAAGCAACAAAACAGTAAAAGTCTATGACAATCATACTGATTAGAGAGCTAAGACTTTCCCTTAATGCACTAAATGTCTATATAATCAATTTTGACATTGCACTTTCAATCAAAAGGTCCCTTCTCGTCAAATATTTCGACTTCTAGGAAAAGTATTGGATTTTATAACAGAGAGGACCATACTATAGATGGCATCTAGTTTTGACGTCTATTTTGACAGGAGAAGCGACCTTTTTAGCCCCATTAGTATGATAGGGAAGGAAGGGGCTCGGCTGATTAGTTAGAACCCTGGAAGCTCTCTTTCTCTTTCTGTTTTGTTCAAGAGAATCCTGTATTGTGCTGACGGTTTTAATATAAGACTTTGTGTGTGTATAATATACTTGGTGGGGGAATGGTATAAACTGTCGATGCTCGACAGTCACGACAATCACGGGATCGAATCCCGCATCAGGCACTGTTTTTTTTTTTTTTATTATATCAATGGCCCTCAATTCTTGCAAAGGTCCAACTCAACCAGCGAGTGAAAGAAACCAAACGGTGCTCTGGCATATTTGTAAGTGTATGTAGAACTGCTTTCTACATGTGCAGATATGTGGTTCACCTACAGTAAAAGCAGTCGCTAACTGCACACCATGATTATCCTTGCCTGTACCAAACAACTAGCAAGTTTTTATCAAACGCCTTCATGAAAATTTGCTAGCTTGAAAGCTATACCAAACGCGAGAAGGTTGAAAAGGAAATAAATGTTAAATAATTTCAACCCCTCTACATAGAGATGGCGTTATGTGTTGATCACTGAGGTTGCCTACCTCAGCAGACTATTGTATCCGTTGTCTTGTGTTCTTTAAACGGAAAAGTTTTGCTCGCAGCAAACGTATCTGTGAAATTTCCACAATCACAGGCATCTTTCTAGAGTTTCCTTAAACTCCACTATCAAGAATAAACCTTCAAATTACCGACTCTATATAAGCAGAATAAACAATATAGATATGTATAGGTATGGTGTATGAAATTGGTGAAATCTCTGGGAAGGTTCCCCACTGATGAGCCAAGCCTTCCCATCTTCGGTTCACTAAATGTCGAAATTCGTCCTTTATTAAAAAAAAATATCATTCAATAACCCCATCCTTAAAAATCATCATTATATATGTTTTTTTTTAAAGATCTCCTTCTCCTTTTCCTTCAATGCATCCTCTACTTAGGGTAGGCCATATGGTCTCTCCATACTTCCTCCGCCATCCTCTTCATCTCCTCGTGTCGTCCAGTCCAATGTTTTATAATCTAAAACATCTAAAAACATCTAAAATTTAGATCGTCCTTGTATCCCTGTCGTCTCCTTCCCCTCGATCTCTTCCCCTGAAGCTTTCTCTCCTACACTGTCAGCAATGTCTCTCCTGCTGATCCGCGCATCACATGTCCAGCAAATGTCCGTTTTCGTTGTTTTATGGACTTTATCAGCTGGCGTTCTGTACCCATTCGATCAAGGACTTGATTATTTGTTACCATATCTGTCCAGATCTCACTTGATTTTAAATCATTTGGTGATGTCTAGGTGAGCCCCATCAGTTGACCAGTGGAAGGGGCCTCCTCACCCAGGGCCCCACCCTAGCCGGCTGGCCGTTGGGAAACCTATGGACATAATTGGTCCTTTCTTCCCACGATCTCCCTAACCGCCGATTACTCAGCGGTTAACTTCGCGGAACAGTTTAAAACCGCCAGGAGGTGTCAAGATCCGCATGGCTAGAGTTGATACCAGAGTTGTATCTTATAATTATATGATTGCTATCTTTGGAAATTTCTCGTAATATAGTACCTTGAAATTTTCTCGGCCTCTGGAGGAATGACAAAAATTAATAACTTTACATGCTGATAAACGTAACAAGTCGAATCTTTATCAAGTTTTTTTCTGATTCGTTGGCCGTTGTGAGCTTTGTCTACATGTACTACCAAATCTACATTTCAGCAGAAAAGTTGAGAATATTGTTTTAAAAAATATAATTAGAAGACACGGCGCAATAGTTATTATGTCCCTCTCCACCAAGATTGGATGTAGCTGATTACCTATTTTTACATATTGATGTTTTCTACCATCGTTGGCTTCCTTCTTGGACCCCGGGCAAGTCGATATAAGACGACATACCTTAATAAAATACTTTTGTTGCTGTTGAGTTAATTCTTTGTAAACTTGAATTGTGTTATTTTGTTAAGAAAGGATGGCCGACAAAGGGTCAAATAGGCTGAAGTTTACGTTCTTTCATTATTTTTTTCATTAAAATACCAAACACAAGGTAGCATAAGAATAGGCTAATGCAATGAGAATGATATTGGATGTGTCTGATTATTAAATTATGAATCCTCCCAACGGTTTCGCCAGTTTAATCTACTAGATCTATTTCTTATTGTATTGACTACTCTGATGTTATAACTTGTAACTTAGAGGAATTCTTGGTGTAATGGAATTAAACTGATGAACCAGGCGCCCTCTATCGCAGTAGGGACAACGTAGGTAATTGTTTCGAATTGAAAATATAGGTTTCTTTTTTGTTTAAACTTTTACACATTCAATAAATAACTAGAAATTACACCTATATATTTTGCTATTCTTTTTGTCGGGAGTGGAATGGGATCCCAAAAATATGTCATAACGATATTTTAAAAAATAAATAAAAATAGTTTGCTCACGTAAAAACCTGAATGAACAATGAAATGCATGATTTCATTTACAAGATGTAAACATCTAATTACAAAGGACAAGAACGTCCTCCAAATTCCTTGTTTCTTCGCGTAATCAGGTAGAATCCACATGTCTTTTGACATTGTAACTGCTGATACACTTCATATTGCCACGTGGAAAATTAGGAAAGACAAACTTCAGGATGACACAGCAATTTATTTGAGGCAAGAACAAACCCGGTGGAATCCTGGAGCCAGTTTCTGAAAATGTAGATCACAGCACCCATGGCCTCTAGGCTTTCTCGACGATCTTCTGTTTGTCTTCCCTTGTTTACCCTGCATCACTACCAAAACGCCACCTGGAAAATTAGGGAAGACAGACTTTGGAATGACACAGCAATTTATTTAAGGCAAGAACAAACTATAAATGATAAAAAAAAAAAAAAAGATAAGCAATGAGGGAAGTTTACAGAGTAGCAAAATACAAACATAAAAATGATTCTCTGTTAATAAATAATAAATACTTTTGTCTTGTCTGTTTGTCTCTTCGGTATGATTATTCACAGAGGGTAAATTTCTTCACTTTTCCTCTGTTTTTTTTTTTTTAGATTTTGAGACAAAGACTTGATGTTAGACAGTGGAATTTTGGGTAAGATTCATCTTTTTATTGGTGAAAAAGATGGAATTTTTTCGAGCACGACGCTTAGCTACTGGCTGGCCTATATAGAGAAATACTGGGATTTATTATTCTTCGTGCTATAAGTTAGTGAGAGATGACGAGCTAATCTCGTATCAAATAGGTATCCTCCGATATGTCGACGAGGCTAGGACGAGGCCATAGGTGTCTAGAAACTTTATATCCATTGGTGTGTGTGACAATTAGGCATATGTTAATAAGAAAATGATGGCAAAGAACTACACAAATTATTACTTTTTCTGATTATTTCATGTGATATGGAAATTGTTTCACCTAGACTATTTATTTATACCTTATTGACACTCTTAGTTAATTGTTACAAAAATCAAAGAAAAAATAAACAAAGATAAATGGGATTATTTACAAATTTGGTGATAAAATATAAAAAGTTGTTCTCAGGGACGAGGCTCCTTGTCCTCCTCTTCCAGACAAAGACAGGATCTCTCAGTTCAATGTTGATATAATACTTATAGAGATACGTCATGTCACCTAGAATAATAGATATGGCGTTATTTCCGGGCCTCATATACTGTATATCAGCTCTTGGCGGAAAAAAAAAAGCAGAGGATGTTTGACCCACCTAATCTCTTCCGTTAAAAACACTATTATACCATAAATTGGATTTACTTGCCAGGGTAATTAATCTCATTTAAAAGCCTAATTTAGGATTAATGGGATCAAGAGCTGCTAGGGTAAAAGAACAAGAAAAAATTACCAGAAGATCCTTTTTTTAAGGCTTTCAATTCCACTCGGATCCTGTTAATTGAGAACAGTGAAAATTTTTCTACATGATATAAAAAATATATTTTACCTTTAATACATTTTTATTTAATGTACAACTTAAATAATGCAATGAGAAGATATTTTGTTGTATATATATTAATTAATTGTTACCACAGAGTGTGTGTAAGCTCACAGGTAAATAGGCGCTAACCGAAACAGAAAAAAGTTCCTTTGTTTAATATTGGTTTCCCCTTTATATTTTGTTCTCTCTCTTGTAAATCAATAAAATATAATGTTTAATTAATAATTATTGGAATCAGCTTCATTAATAATTCTAAGCAAAGTCAACATATTTCAATATATAAAATAATAGTCAACTTTTATACAAGGTTGTCCCAAAATTTAGTGAACATTTTCAAAAATTGAAATATCAATATTATTCGCCGTTTTGTATAATGTCTTTGTATTATGTATAAAGTAATTGTATTATGTATTCGCCGTAATAATATTATTCGCCAAGTAATAATAAAAACAACGTTTTTAAAAAACACGAACTTTTGGGACCACCTTATACGTAAAGTTTTATTTAAACGAAAAAAAAAAATTACAAGATAATGGTACTTAAATATAAGGCAATAATGCGCCATATATACAGTAGATAAGAAATTCAACCATAAAGCACGAATGTTTCTTTTTCAAATAAAACAAACTTTTATACTCTCCTTACTGCGATGAAAAATATTGGGAGGGCTTGGCTCATCAGTGGAGAACCCTCCCAGTGGCCCCACCAATTTAATACAACAGACAACCTTTTGAGCTCTCTAAAACTATATTAGAAAATTCTGCCGATATATATGTGATACTGATGGGTAGAATCTTAGTTAACGTATTCAAAAAAACTATTGTAATTAGAGCTATGAACAGTAGAATTACATATAAATATTTTCATCGAGAAATGCTCTTCCTCAAACAATAAGGACAAAGCCAGTTAGGCATAAATTAAATATAAGGAAACCATTAAGCATAAATGTTTTATTTGAAAAAGAAACATTTCCACATAATGGTTGTATTTCTTTAAAATGGAACTTACCAGATCAGTTCTCTCGGGAAAATTCAATTACACAAGGTCTTCTTTTTTAACTTCTTTGCCACTTCTTCCTTCGACATTTGATTGTCTTCAGCTGGCCTTGCAAGATTTTTCAGCTGCTTCATCTGGCCTTGCAAGATTTTTCAGCTGCTTCATCTGGCCTTGCAAGATTCTTCAGCTGGCCTTGCAAGATTCTTCAGCTGGCCTTGTAAGATTCTTTAGCTTCTTCAGCTGGCCTTGCCATATTCTTCAGCTGCTTCAGCTGGCCTTGAAAGATTTTTCAGCTGGCATTGCAAGACTTTTCAGCTAGCCTTGCGATATTCTTCAGGTGCTTCAGCTGGCCTTGAAATATTCTTCAGATGCTTCAGCTGGCCTTTAAAGATTCTTCAGCTGACCTTGCAAGATTCTTTAGTTTTTTCAGCTGGCCTTGCAATATTCTTTAGCTGCTTCAGCTGGCCTTGAAAGATTTTTCAGCTGGCATTGCAAGATTTTTCAGCTGCCTTGCGATATTCTTCAGCTGCTTCAGCTAGCCTTGAAATATTCTTCAGATGCTTCAGCTGGTCTTTAAAGATTCTTCAGCTGACCTTGAAAGATTCTTCAGCTGGCATTGCAAAATTCTTCAGCTGGCCTTGCGATATTCTTCAGCTGCTTCAGCTGGCCTTGCAAGATTCTTCAGCTGCTTCAACTGGCCTTGCAAGATTCTTCAGCTGGCCTTGCAATATTCTTCAGCTGCTTCTGCTGGCCTTGAAAGATTCTTCAGCTGGCCTTGAAAGATTCTTCAGCTGGCATTGCAAGATTCTTCAGCTGGCCTTGCGATATTCTTCAGCTGCTTCAGCTGGCCTTGCAAGATTCTTCAGCTGGACTTGCAATATTCTTCAGCTGCTTCATCTAGCCTTGCAAGAATCTTTAGCTTCTTCAGCTGGCCTTGAAAGATTCTTCAGCTGGCCTTGAAAGATTCTTCAGCTGGCCTTGCAAGATTCTTCAACTGGCCTTGAATGATTATTCAACTGTCCTTGCAAAATGATTCAGCTGGCTTTGCAAGATTCTTCAGCTGGCCTTGAAAGATTCTTCAACTGTCCTTGCAAGATTCTTCAGCTGGCCTTGAAAGATTCTTCAACTGTCCTTGCAAGATTCTTCAGCTGGCATTGCAAGATACTTCAGCTGGCATTGCAAGATTCTTCAGCTGGCATTGCAAGATTATTCATCATCAGCTGGATTAACAGAATCATTTCTTCCTTCGACTTATTTTGTATTCCTCAGCACTACTTGTGGAATAGTTATTCTTCACACAGGTACACTAAATTTCTCTTTTCGCCTTTTCTCGACTTTCTACTTCCACAACCATTTTTTTCTTTTAACTTTTTTAACCTCAAAAAAGCCACAACAATTTGTAACTTCAAATATAATATCATGTGAAGTACACACATAGTATATAACACGTTATAGATATTTTATGCGTGTTTCTTTAAGTTGAGCCTCAAATGGTTGAAACTTATAGCTGACAATTAATTCGAGATTTTAGTTCTTTATTCTTAAACCTTTGGTTTTAAATTGATTTATAGGTTTTAAAAATGTTTTAAAATATTTATATGGAAATTCTGTTATGTGTGTGTGTGTGGACGAGGATCTTGCTTTCTATGCCAGCTAATTGTCAATATCTCTCAGCTATATATATTGACAGTGCAACAATATATATATTGTAGTGTTCAAACTGTCAATTTTCAATGTCAAACCGTATATGTGGCTGGTTAATTAATCCACATAAATGAATTTATTTAATGAATTTATTTTTTTCGGGGGGTCGGTGGAAGGCTGGTTAAACCGTTTGGTTTACGACCACTACGACCCGGGTTCGATCCCCGCATTGGACACTTTTTTTCTGTTAAAAAAAAATGCTCCAATGGCCCCCCGATTCTTGCAAAAGTCCAACCCCACCAGCGAGTGCAAGTAACCAAATGGGGCTCTGGCACATTTGTAAGTGCAAAGTCGAACTGCTTTCACATGTGTAGACATGTGGTGCGCTTACAGTAAAAAGCAGTCGCTAACTACCCACCATGATTATCATGGCCTGTACCACGTGTACTAGGGATAAGCAAAAAAAAAAAGTTTTCTATTTATATATTTCACACCAAATTAAAATAATCTATTTATATGAAAAAATAGACACTTCGGCCAGTTGGAGTTTTTATTTTCTCAACGTTTCGACAAAAATCGTTTGTCTTCGTCAGGAGAAGTAAATAAAAATAGAGCATTTGGCAAAGCGTTAAAAATTGTTCTGAGGTTGCAAGGGCGTTCTCACTTGATTTTTCGAATTTAGTACAGCATCTAAAGCGCGAGTCAAAAACAAATATTAATATAAAACATATATATATATATATATAACACAAATATTATATAATAATAAAATTATAATCAAAATAAATAAATAAAGTAATATAATAATCATAAAGATTACATATTTTTTTCTAAATTTCTAACTATTATGTTCAATTTATATCAAGCTTTTAACTACTATTTAAATATAAAAAATGAAGCATATTGTTGCGGAATATCTTCAAATGTATTTATAGTTCTTGTCCCCATTTCTCGTGATATTCATCCCTCTAAAAATAATCTTTCCTTTTTAAATTTTATATTCCTATGAAATACACTGCGTGACATTGAAAATGGAACACCAAGAAATAGTGGCCAGAAAATTATGCAAATTTCAGGGTAGACGCGCCTAACCGAGTTATGCAAATGATGTAAAATGCGCAGCTCTCGTGCGCACATGGAGTAAGATATAAGGGAAGGAACTTGCAGAAAGGACAGTATTCGTGTCGTTATTTCTTCAAGGAAAACCATTGTAGAAATTTTCTTCTTGTGTCAAAAGACACGTGTAATAACAGAGAATGCCAGGTCATCGTAAACGGAGGCAGTTCAAGCAGACAGACGCTTTTACGAGGGGCATGGTGATCGGACTGAAAAGGGCAGGTTGGTCCATACGTCAAATCGCAGCTGATACACACCTTGGTGCGTCCACGGTGCACCGACTGTGGAGAAGATGGTTGGAACAAGGAAATGTGGCAATTTATAGGAATGTCGGTGCAACCAGAGTGACGTCAGCACGTGTGGATCGGCGTATCCTTCGACAAGCAGTGGCGGCCCCACAAGCCACTTGTACCGCCATCCTGCAACATGTGCAAGACACCCTAGATCATTCCATCTCGACCAGAACCATTTCCCGTCGATTGGTTGCTAATGGCTTGCACTCATGCCGTCCGCTAAGAAGACTGCCATTGACCCCACCGAATAGGCGCCAACGTTTGGAATGGTGCCGGGCTAGATCGACGTGGATGACGGAATGGCACAGGGTCGTGTTCTCAGATGAGTCGCGTTTCTGCTTGTCCAGTGATAGTCGCCGTGTACGCGTGTGGCGTCGACGTGGAGAAAGGTCTAATCCGGCAGCAATTGTGGAACGCCCCACCGTGCGACAACGTGGAATCATGGTTTGGGGCGCAATCGCGTATGATTCCAGGTCACCTTTACTTCGTATTCAGGGCACTATGACGGAGCAACGATACGTTGATGATGTGCTGCGACCGGTGACACTCCCCTACCTTCAAGGGGTACCCAATGCCCTTTATCAGCAGGATAACGCCCGACAGCACACTGCTCGCATTAGCCAACAAGCTCTGCAAGATGTACAGATGCTTCCCTGGCCACCGTACTCTCCTGATCTCTCACCAATCGAGCACGTCTGGGACATCATTGGACGCCGTTTGCATGCCTTGCCACAGCCGCGTTCAGAAGACGAACTGTGGCAAATGGTTGAGAGGGAATGGAGAGCCATCCCTCAGGACGCCATCCGTACTCTGATTGACTCTCTACCTAGACGTGTTGCTGCGTGCATCGCCGTCCGCGGTGGTCCTACTTGCTACTAAGCCGACGCCGTTCTCGCTCTGTATTATGACTATCATTTTGAAATAAA
>CP092871.1:48046320-48159395 GCA_030710605.1 Cordylochernes scorpioides
CTTGGAATATTTGACCAAATTCTAGTCCAAGGTGACTAACGTGGCAACGGCACCCATTTTCCAATGTATCCCAAGATAGAGGACATTGCGACTGCTGTGATAGAGATGTATGGAGACATCTGAGACTCTTCATTGGACACGACAACAACAACAGAAATATATTATAATCAATTTTTAATGTTTAGCTTTAATATAGTCTAATGTACGCCCGCGCCAATTTTTCATTTCTTTCGTGAATAGTTTCATTTTCTTGACATATTTTGTTACACTTTAATTTTCGCTCATTACGTCTCTGGGTTTTTAAAAGTTTTAATATTTGTTTTGCATTAAATACATTTCGGTAACATTCTCAGGTTTGTCGTTCCTATCTTTCTACGTGACATTATGGTGGAGATGCTGAGTAGTTTAGGGAAGACAAACTGAATATCACCGAGCAGGTCTGGGTGCTGTGGACTTCACTTTTCTGCGACTGACTCCACCGTCGTGTCGAAGTCAAGACTTCCCTCCAAGAAGACAGTGTTCATATAAACGACAAAGCCGTTCTTCACTCTACAAGAAAAAGAACGCAAAGCTACCAGGGACAAACATCAAAGATTCCAAAGAAACTACAAGATTTCATTATCATTCGCCGTGTCATTCTGAGGTTTGTTTTTCCTAATTTTCTTGGCGCGACAATATATATTGCGCCCTCAAAGCTTATATTTCATAGTTTTCATAAATACCTTCTTAGCTTTTATTACTTCTTATAGAAATACCTTCACCAAGAATTACTGAAAATCTCTGGCTGTAAAGCAACTTAATACAATAGTAGATCGTTTGGTAGAATCGCTGAGAGGGTTCACACTAATGAGCTAGCTCCTCTTAATACTTTTTCATTTCAGAAAGAACAGTAGAACGTTGTGTGTTTTTTTAACAATAAATTGATTATATTTTTGAAAATAGACGTTTCTGAATGTTTAACCTAATCATAAATAGTCAGTCATATTGATAAATAAATAAAATAATCAATAGGTTTTTTTTTTTTATGGAAATAATTTTGCCCTAGAATACGTTTAAAGCAGGAGGACACCCGGAAAATAATTGAGTCAACAAGTCAAATTTCATTTTTCCACCAAGATGACCAGATGGGAAGGACCATTTGTCAGATAAGATAATGTCATATATTACCTTGTTACCTAAATGTGACATATCGCCCTTGGATGATCTGCTGCCACGTTATTTCCTTGACGACACTTCCAACATCGTCTACTTTTGACTCCCCCGATCTTCTGAAATTTATATATAAGTGGTGTAAAATTAGATTCTCTTAGTGATTTACCTCTATTTTATTAAAATATATTCAGAAATTCACGAGGTCTTGACATTTTTAAGGAAATATGGAATTTCAAAAGGTAGTGTTGGGTTATAAATTTACCTAATATTTATGGTACAAATTTAAAATTTTTATCTCAAACATATTTACATATATCCTATTCTAATCCGCATAATTTCACCAGTTTGCATCAAGAATTATACACAATATCACTATAGTCATATAGAATAAGTTGATGGGGGGGAAAGTCCGACCACACCTCCCTGCGGTCCTCCCTGGATCCTTGGAATATTCGACCAAATTCTGGTTCGTTTCCAAGGTGACTAACGTGGCAACGGGACCCATTTTCCAATGAAGAGCAAAACCGAAATCTCCAGCACGCTGGCCTACTGTCGGTAGCGAAAAAGTTAATAGATAGCGCTTAGCTAACGTTTATTCCAACGGGAGAGATGTCCTTTCATTTCATAAAACCTTTTTAAAGTGTCCACTCTCAGGCCAGATGTAGCATGGCATAAGCAGCTTCACGCCAACGAAGCCTGATATAGCGGCCGAACCGGTGGGAACTGCGACAGCCATGTCGGGGAGAGATGTCGCAGAAAACAAGGTAAATAAGCAAGCAGATGAGATATCCAATATTTGTCACCAGATGTCAACAATGTCGCGGACGTTCTCTTCTCTCCTTTCAAACATTTGATGTCAGAGAAGAGGAACGTTGTTTCAAATATATTCCACACATGATAAATATATATAATCAGTATATTTCTCTCACGGATTTAATATATTACAGTATAACTTGGATAATTCGAATGGCTTTAATTTTTTAAAAAAGATATTGATTCGAATATTTATCTTGGTCCCTGGAATTTTAAGCCTTTTATTCAAAACGTGTTTAATTCGAATTTTTGGATAATTCGATTTTTTTTTTTTGGGTTCCTTGGGCTTCGAATTTTCCAAGTTCAACTGTGTAATTGTAATATATTAGATAATATATTTTTTGAAAATGATCAATTCATAAATAAATATTTAATTAAAAAGGCATATATTGGATCAAAATATCATTTATTTTACCAATATTTTAGTTGGCTGAACACCAACCTTTATCAAGGTATTATAACATATTAAGGTGTGTCAACAACCTTTAATAATACCCTAATAAAGGTTGGCGTTCAGCCAACTGAAATATTGGTAAAATAAATGATATTTTGATCCAATATATGCCTTTTTAATTAGGTAATATATGTATGAGAAAAGCTTTCTATTTACAATATACATTTTGTAAATATTTGTTAAAGAACAATTTTGTGATTGTTTATATATAACAAAATTCTTTATAACGAAAAACTAAAAAAAAAAAAACGTGTACTAGGGATAAGCAAAAAAAAAAACCTATCAAAAGATTCCAAAGTTCGAATCTTGGAATGCTTATTTTTTACTAGTTATAGGGCTATGTTCTGGAACGTAGCTAACTTTCGTGACACATTTTCGCGACATAATTACGCGACACATTTTGGTGACATCTCGCGACATTTTTGTTGGTCAGACATCGCAGGAACTTGTCCCGCGCTCCAATGTTGTTATCGACAATGTAAACATCTTCATTGTCTCCTAGTGTTAAAAGTAACAAGAAAAAATATTTTAAAATATAAAATAAAATATACAGTATACAACAACAACAAAAAACTTTATTAAGACCTTTTAGTCTTATACAGATTCTCCAAGAAGAAATGTAGGGTACATGCAGGGGTAACAGTAATAATACCAGTAATAAGCATTGTTAGTATTATTATTTTAAAATAATTACATTTAATGGTATGTGAAATTTATATACAGGAAAACTTAATTAAGACAATCAAGCTAATAAATAGATAAGTCTGGGTAAATTGGAGGAAAAGACATTTCTTATACCTGGATTTACCCCGGAGTCTCTGTAAGTGAAGAGGGAAAAAAGCTAATCACATTTAATATTAATAAAAAATAAAGTATAGTTAAACCTGTCTATAGAGCCCCCTCTTGGGGCTCACCAAAATAGGGTGCTATAGAGAGGGGGTGCTATAGACAGGTCACTTTTAATGTAGATCGCATCGTACTACGTATTTAAAAATGCGCTATAGAGAGGGAGGCGCTATTTAGAGGGGAAGCTATATACAGGTTTAACTGTATTACAAATGAGGAAAAGGCTCAATGTTGTTATAGAGAGATGACACGGTCTGTGACACACTAACGTATAAACCACAGAGTATTATTTTGATTAATTTTCCCTAATATCAACACAACCTTTTATTAGACATATCGTCTTACATCGACTCACTCCTGAGTCTAAGAAAGGGGGGAAAGATACAAACAATTATAGAAAGTATTAATAAGTGTAAATAAAAAATGAAAAAATTAGGACGCGAATGTTTCTTTTCACAAATAAATCAAATTTCTACTGTCCTTACGATGAAAAAATATTGGGAGGGCTTGGCTCATCAGTGGTAAACCCTCCCAGCGATTTTGCCAATTTAATCTACCAGACCGCTTCTTTAGAGCTCTAATACTGTATTGGATCATTCTGCTTTTATATGATGCACTGAACGGTGTAATCTTAGAAATGGTATTTAGGCAAACTATGGACAGTAGCTTTTAGGACAATAAAATTACGAAGAGTAGAAATAAGTGTAAATAAGTAATACGTAAAACATATCGAGTCTTGATAAAAAAAAAAAAGCCTGAAAGCCTTCTTGAAGGCTGTTTTTAGACTGTTTTTTTTAATTCTGTTTTTAAAAAGGTTGAATGGATATTCCAGACAAGTTTGATAGGTCGCTCTCTTTGATCAAATATAATTTTTTCAGGTTTAAAAACAGATTTGATATGTTTGATTATATGAGCTTCCTTAAAATCTTCCAGACCTCTCGAACTCTTCGCTAAAAAAAAATCCACTTCAACTGAAAAAGGTCGTTTTAATGACTTCTCGACACCATTTCAAGAAGGTCTCCAGCAACGAGGCGTCGCCACTATATAAATCTCAGATTGCTAATAGGCTGTTAGAAACTTAAGCCTACATTGCTTATCCAATTAGAAAGGCCACGAAGCTAAAAAAATATTTTTATAGTTAATAAATTCTCATTACTGTTGATTTCTATCATCCTATCGATTGGCTGTGGATACTAATACAGTAAATAACTTTCCGCCATCGTCTATCCATACAAAAAAACGTAGAGTCTTATACATGGAATCACCGTGGAGTCTGCTAAGGAAAAAGAGCAAAAAAAGTTAGCGCTATTTATATTTAATTATAATAATGTAGATTATATATGCACGAACACCTAATTAAGAATATTAGTCTAATGATGGCTTTGAATGATATAAGTTCTGCGCTGCCTGGAGTATAGGAGCTCCATCTTTGCTTTCTTCCTGTGGTGAATCTGTATAAGACCTGTGGTCTTAATAAAGCTGTATGTGTGCATGTATAAGTCCAATGAAAATAGAAAGATATAGATTATGTAAATAAAAATAATAAAACACAGGTATTTACATATAATATATGCAGCCTAAGCCTTCATTAAGAGCTTTCGTCTTTTGCAATTTTTTTTCAACCGAGTACATATCCTTGTTTCTTCTATGTGCAGTGACACCCCCACAGAGTTACGTGGGGCTTGGTTTTATGGCCCGAAGAACATGTTCTCTAGTGGCACCATGCTCTTCCATAGCTTCCCATCCAGTTACATTCATCTTATCTCCAGAACTTCCAGCGTCAATCTACATGTTCCATCCAACTCTTGTATTCTTCGGATGACATACCCCGTTCCTCTCAACTATATCTATTAATGGTGGTGGTGTCTTGTCCATGGAGCATATCGAATCGGTCCGTGTTGCTTCATGGAAAGGGGAGTTCCATTGCCCCGTTAGTCAGCCACATTTCAGAGTTCCCTGTAGGCCTTCACGGTTACCGTAGCGGCTCGGGGCTCACGACACCGTACTTCGCCCTACAGGGCAGACCCTTACTTGTATATCTATTAATATGACTACTAATAAAAGTTATTATGTCTACATTCAGATACATTTATTATTTACAGTAAATTCTGTCGTAAACGGAATCAAGCTTATGTGGAAACCAGTTCTGTATGCGGCTAAAACATCGCAGTCCCAAGTTTACCAAATATGTTTTGGAGACTTCTTTCTCACTCATCTCCCTTTCTAGAGGAGGGCTCTAGTCCAGGCTGAGGGAGCCTCCCAGGTTGAGGATGCCAAGATGTACATATTCCTGTTCACTATAACTGTTGTCAATAAGTGTCTCAGTTGTTTTCTTATATCCTCCTAATAATTTAAAGATGGCAATTTTTCTGTGATACGCTAACCTATGCACGGTAGATTCTGTGTCCACTGGACATGCGTCGGACCTGTAGGTTGTTGTTGGGTTCTTCGTTGCCTGGAGAATAGGAGCTCCATCTATGCTTCCTTTCTTCCTGTAGTGAATCTGTATAAGACCGGTAGTCTTAATAAAGCTGTATGTGTTTGAATTTAAAGATGGCAAGTCTGTGGATCGCCATGATTGAAAGACGTAAAATGCACCTGCTTTTGTAGTCAAACCTGGCAGTAGCAGGCTGACTAAGCCCCAATATAAAATGACCATCTCTGACTAAAGGAATAGATTCCATGGGAAGCTTCTCATAACTCTGCGCTGCCTGGAGTATAGGAGCTCCATCTATGCTTTCTTTCTTCCTGTGGTGAACTGTTTAAGACCGGTGGTGGTGTTAATAAAGCTGTATGTGTGTAGGTCACATATATATATAAACTGTGTGAGCTATTTCTTTTCGACGCTTCGATGACTTACTATCACCTTCCTCAGTGAGTTCTTGAATTGAAGCTTTAATCATGTAATATGTGGTATAATTAGAATTGAGAATTTAAGAAGTCACTAAGGAGAGAGTATCAGTGAATAAAAAAAAACGTCGGGAAATAAATAAATCCAGAACGATGTGGATTTACCTATATTATTATTTTTGAAACAAGCTCACAACCAGCAAATTTTGTATGTTCCTAAAAAATAAATAAGTTAAGAATTTTCATTTCAGAACAGTAGTCACTCGAGGAAGAAGAAAAGAAGATGAGTTTTCAACTAAGTAGTTTATTTATAGAGAACAAAGTTGAATATATCTGTGAAAATTATATAAAATATTTTGACTGATGACCAAGACAGAGAAAAAAGAGATTATGGCCTAATGATCAGCCATAAACCACCACCACGAAATGGTAGCACCTTCGGGAGAAACCAAACAGGGTCCTAAATTGAAAGATGAGCTGGTTTTACGATCTCCTTTGTGGCCTGGCATCGGTGGCTTTCTTCTTCTTGTTGAGGAGTTCTTTTGGAATATACGGGAAGAGAACACGCCGTCTGACATATATAGATTATAATTATATATTTGATATGATATCTTTATATATATATATATTACAATATTTTTTACTAATATAAAAAAATACAAATGTGAGTACTTAGTTAAATATAAAAAGTTTAATTCTATTAAAAAATCACACTGAAACATTAAAAATGAATAAATAAATACACCAAACACAATTTTTGATAATTTCTATGGATAAATTTGAATATATTAATGAAATATTTTGATATAATTTTATTTATTTATTTTCAAATTCTCTCTCAAATTTATTAATATATTTTATTTATTCATATTTATATTATTCCCTATAATGCATATTTTGCAGAAAAAAATTATTGTTAATTATATATTTATAATATTTATTTAAAAAAAACTAAAACACTGCATTTTGGTTTCTAACTCCATTATAAAACGTATATATACACTGCGTGACATTGAAAATGGAACACCAAGAAATAGTGGCCAGAAAGTGATGAAACTCGGCAGACAGAGAGAGACAGGGACGAACAATAAGTGATCTTTATTTCAAAATGATAGTCATAATACAGAGCGAGAACGGCGTCGGCTTAGTAGCAAGTAGGACCACCGCGGACGGCGATGCACGCAGCAACACGTCTAGGTAGAGAGTCAATCAGAGTACGGATGGCGTCCTGAGGGATGGCTCTCCATTCTCTCTCAACCATTTGCCACAGTTCGTCTTCTGAACGCGGCTGTGGCAAGGCATGCAAACGGCGTCCAATGATGTCCCAGACGTGCTCGATTGGTGAGAGATCAGAAGAGTACGGTGGCCAGGGAAGCATCTGTACATCTTGCAGAGCTTGTTGGCTAATGCGAGCAGTGTGCGGTCGGGCGTTATCCTGCTGATAAAGGGCATTGGGTACCCCCTGAAGGTAGGGGAGTGTCACCGGTCGCAGCACATCATCAACGTATCGTTGGGCCGTCATAGTGCCCTGAATACGAAGTAAAGGTGACCTGGAATCATACGCGATTGCGCCCCAAACCATGATTCCACGTTGTCGCACGGTGGGGCGTTCCACAATTGCTGCCGGATTAGACCTTTCTCCACGTCGACGCCACACGCGTACACGGCGACTATCACTGGACAAGCAGAAACGCGACTCATCTGAGAACACGACCCTGTGCCATTCCGTCATCCACGTCGATCTATCCCGGCACCATTCCAAACGTTGGCGCCTATTCGGTGGGGTCAATGGCAGTCTTCTTAGCGGACGGCATGAGTGCAAGCCATTAGCAACCAATCGACGGGAAATGGTTCTGGTCGAGATGGAATGATCTAGGGTGTCTTGCACATGTTGCAGGATGGCGGTACAAGTGGCTTGTGGGGCCGCCACTGCTTGTCGAAGGATACGCCGATCCACACGTGCTGACGTCACTCTGGTTGCACCGACATTCCTATAAATTGCCACATTTCCTTGTTCCAACCA
Source organism: Cordylochernes scorpioides (assembly GCA_030710605.1). Lineage (NCBI taxonomy): Eukaryota > Metazoa > Arthropoda > Arachnida > Pseudoscorpiones > Chernetidae > Cordylochernes > Cordylochernes scorpioides. The sequence goes on from CP092871.1 coordinate 48,054,459, forward strand.
TCTTCTCCACAGTCGGTGCACCGTGGACGCACCAAGGTGTGTATTAGCTGCGATTTGACGTATGGACCAACCTGCCCTTTTCAGTCCGATCACCATGCCCCTCGTAAAAGCGTCTGTCTGCTTGAACTGCCTCCGTTTACGATGACCTGGCATTCTCTGTTATTACACGTGTCTTTTGACACAAGAACAAAATTTCTACAATGATTTTCCTTGAAGAAATAACGACACGAATACTGTCCTTTCTGCAAGTTCCTTCCCTTATATCTTACTCCATGTGCGCACGAGGGCTGCGCATTTTACATCATTTGCATAACTCGGTTAGGCGCGTCTACCCTGAAATTTGCATAATTTTCTGGCCACTATTTCTTGGTGTTCCATTTTCAATGTCACGCAGTGTATATATAATGATGGTAATAGAGAATAAATCAACACCAGGTTAGGAAATTCCAGACAAAAAATATACAGGTTGTTGGCTGTTGTCTGGATTTTCCTAAACTGGTGTTATGGCTCATTATTTATCACCACCGTATTGTGCTGGAATGATAAATCTAAATATAGTGTTTTAGTGAATTTTAAAAGGAAGCGTCGCCATTTTGGTACATATTTGGTTCAAAATTTCGGAAGAATTGATAGAATAGAGAGTTGATAGGAAATCATCATTATAATTTTAACTCAAAAATATATATATATTATATATTATCCAATATTTCGATGGACCAATCGTCCATCTTTTACGAGGTTTTTGTTATGATGCACACAGCAGGTCGCGTGCTTCAGGTGAGCCACGGACGTCTTACAAGCTTTTCAGGCTATATATATATATATATGCAAAGTAGTTTTCTATTGGGCTGATCTATATAGATTTTGAATAGCCCCCCAATATGGTAAACCATATCCTCAGATACCTTCATGTAAAATCTCTTAATGATTTATTCAATCACACAGCACATTTGTTGAAGAAAAGTTGAAACATCGAATCAGTATTTCATTTTAAACAAATATCATACGGGGTGAAGAATGGACGCTGTCAGTATTAGACAGATTTATGTGTGAACCTTGTCCTTATTGTTAACGGAAGAGCATTGCTCGCTACAAATATTAAATGTAATTCCACTATCCTAAAAGCTTATGTCCATAGTTTGCTTAAATACCAATTTTGAATATCTACCCTTCAGTATAGCATATAAAAGCAGAATGATCCAATACAGTATTAGAGCTCTAAAGAAACGGTCTGGTAGATTAAATTGAAGAAACCGCTGGGAAGGTTCACCACTGATGAGCCAATCCTTCCCAATTTTTTTTCATCGCAGTGAGGACAGAATAAATTTGATTTATGTATGAAAGAAATATTCGCGTCTTAATGTTTCATTTGCTATCAGACTTCTGGAGGTTTTTGAGATGTTACGCTGGAGATGTTTGTTCAGCCCACCGTGAACAAACGACAAAGTGTTAGCACTAACGTAGAAAATATTTGTCTCATTATGTAATACATATGAAAATAAGACTGAATTTTGGATAAGTGATGTTTTAAGACATGATATCCCACTGATTGAAGTCCACATTAATGATATTAGCCAAGACAATTTGACAATTTAAACAATAATAGTGATTTTTCTAATCAATTGTTACAAAGGTGGAAAAAATATATAATAAAATAGTAAATAAAAGGTGTATAAAAATCTAGGGGAATATATATAGTTGTGTATGTGTACAAATTTATTCAGCAAAGAAGGCTTCCCCACCTTGAAGACGCCAGGATGGCCAGGGCGTCATCGTCTAGGCCATGCCGAAGACCCAGCCCTACAGGTCAGGAGGCCGCCCGATATTAGACCAAGAGGACGTACTACATTCGTAGACCAACTGAAGAGAAAAAACTAAGATAGAGTCTTACCACCAGTTGATATCTATGGCTATGAATTGACCATCTTAGAGAATCCGGATTAAGGAGGTACACCATCTTTACGACCGATTCATCTGGAAAATGTTCTTTTATGAAAAAGGTCGGTAACTGTCCCTATCTGCTATAGGGAAGAGAGCCCCAGCCAATCAAACCAATGTACCCTCATACTTGGTTTATTTTCGATGAAAACAATGGCTGGACATCAACTTCCTTATAAGGACAATGTCAACCGGAAATATGAACAAAGCAGTCATATGTGTTGTCTCCCGAGAATTTATGATCTTAGATTCTTCTTTTTTCAAAATTAATGATCCTGAACTGAAATGAAAGAAATGTAAATGACCTTCCTCGTTTTCCTAGAACATTATGTAAATAGTTTGGTTCTGTCAGAATGAGTTGCATAGAAGAGCCGGTAGATCGGTTTCCTGAATTGTATGCTTTTATTCTTTCTTTATGAAGCTTAGGAAGAAAAATTGGTAGAAAGCCATAGTAATCATAGGGATAGACCGTTACGACGTTTGTACTAGAAGCATAATATATGTATATATATGTCTGTATATATAATTAGAAAATTGTATAAATACGTACAAAAAGATGCACCTCTCTCCTTAGAAATCATTAAAACAATGCATTTTGCTCATCATCCTAGAACAAAGCCACAACACCAGTTTCAGCACATTCAGACAAAAGTTAATCTATATACTAAAGTTTCAGGCTATGCCCCTCATCAGTACAGGGGTGGCTGTTTGCCAAAATTGGTGTTGTGGCTCATTCTTCATTACCACCTTTACGTTTTGTACCGAGCTGATGACCAAAATGTATAGTGTGTGTTTTAATGTAATTTCTAAAGAAAGAGGTGCCCCCCTTTTCAACAGGAATACCATCCTACTGCAACTTTATATTGTATATACATGTAAAAGTTTCTACCATTGCAATATCTCTATCAAACACCAATACTACTAAGAATAAACTTTAAATCTATTTTTCAAATTTAAAGATATTCATTTATTACCACCAGACACGATATCCCCACAAGGGATGCTTGCGTCAAGAAACAACACTAAATTCAGAGAACTATTTTACATAAACAATTGGTGAATTACAAGGTTTGAGTAGAAGTTTAAATAAGAAAGGAAATGACTAAATTTAAAGATATAATACCTGTATTATTACAATATTAGCAAAATTAAATTGTATTGGAACATTATATATTTGACTGCACGCCTCTCAATATATATTTATGTAGAGGATTTCATGTTTCTCGCTGTAATCCTTGCTGTCGAATGGATAGACCACTGCTCTCTGTAAATGTATCTCGAACTTCTCTTCCAGGAATTGAAGAGAGAACCCTACTAAGAAGCAACAAAACAGTAAAAGTCTATGACTATCATACTGATTAGAGAGCTAAGACTTTCCCTTAATGCACTAAATGTCTATATAATCAATTTTGACATTGCACTTTCAATCAAAAGGTCCCTTCTCGTCAAATATTTCGACTTCTAGGAAAAGTATTGGATTTTATAACAGAGAGGACCATACTATAGATGGCATCTAGTTTTGACGTCTATTTTGACAGGAGAAGCGACCTTTTTAGCCCCATTAGTATGATAGGGAAGGAAGGGGCTCGGCTGATTAGTTAGAACCCTGGAAGCTCTCTTTCTCTTTCTGTTTTGTTCAAGAGAATCCTGTATTGTGCTGACGGTTTTAATATAAGACTTTGTGTGTGTATAATATACTTGGTGGGGGAATGGTATAAACTGTCGATGCTCGACAGTCACGACAATCACGGGATCGAATCCCGCATCAGGCACTGTTTTTTTTTTTTTTATTATATCAATGGCCCTCAATTCTTGCAAAGGTCCAACTCAACCAGCGAGTGAAAGAAACCAAACGGTGCTCTGGCATATTTGTAAGTGTATGTAGAACTGCTTTCTACATGTGCAGATATGTGGTTCACCTACAGTAAAAGCAGTCGCTAACTGCACACCATGATTATCCTCGCCTGTACCAAACAACTAGCAAGTTTTTATCAAACGCCTTCATGAAAATTTGCTAGCTTGAAAGCTATACCAAACGCGAGAAGGTTGAAAAGGAAATAAATGTTAAATAATTTCATCCCCTCTACATAGAGATGGCGTTATGTGTTGATCACTGAGGTTGCCTACCTCAACAGACTATTGTATCCGTTGTCTTGTGTTCTTTAAACGGAAAAGTTTTGCTCGCAGCAAACGTATCTGTGAAATTTCCACAATCACAGGCATCTTTCTAGAGTTTCCTTAAACTCCACTATCAAGAATAAACCTTCAAATTACCGACTCTATATAAGCAGAATAAACAATATAGATACGTATAGGTATGGTGTATGAAATTGGTGAAATCTCTGGGAAGGTTCCCCACTGATGAGCCAAGCCTTCCCATCTTCGGTTCACTAAATGTCGAAATTCGTCCTTTATTAAAAAAAAATATCATTCAATAACCCCATCCTTAAAAATCATCATTATATATGTTTTTTTTTTAAAAGATCTCCTTCTCCTTTTCCTTCAATGCATCCTCTACTTAGGGTAGGCCATATGGTCTCTCCATACTTCCTCCGCCATCCTCTTCATCTCCTCGTGTCGTCCAGTCCAATGTTTTATAATCTAAAACATCTAAAAACATCTAAAATTTAGATCGTCCTTGTATCCCTGTCGTCTCCTTCCCCTCGATCTCTTCCCCTGAAGCTTTCTCTCCTACACTGTCAGCAATGTCTCTCCTGCTGATCCGCGCATCACATGTCCAGCAAATGTCCGTTTTCGTTGTTTTATGGACTTTATCAGCTGGCGTTCTGTACCCATTCGATCAAGGACTTGATTATTTGTTACCATATCTGTCCAGATCTCACTTGATTTTAAATCATTTGGTGATGTCTAGGTGAGCCCCATCAGTTGACCAGTGGAAGGGGCCTCCTCACCCAGGGCCCCACCCTAGCCGGCTGGCCGTTGGGAAACCTATGGACATAATTGGTCCTTTCTTCCCACGATCTCCCCAACCGCCGATTACTCAGCGGTTAACTTCGCGGAACAGTTTAAAACCGCCAGGAGGTGTCAAGATCCGCATGGCTAGAGTTGATGCTAGAGTTGTATCTTATAATTATATGATTGCTATCTTTGGAAATTTCTCGTAATATAGTACCTTGAAATTTTCTCGGCCTCTGGAGGAATGACAAAAATTAATAACTTTACATGCTGATAAACGTAACAAGTCGAATCTTTATCAAGTTTTTTCTGATTCGTTGGCCTTTGTAAGCTTTGTCTACACGTACTACCAAATCTACATTTCAGCAGAAAAGTTGAGAATATTGTTTTAAAAAAGATAATTAGAAGACACGGCGCTATAGTTATTATGTCCCTCTCCACCAAGATTGGATGTAGCTGATTACCTATTTACATATTGATGTTTTCTACCATCGTTAGCTTCCTTCTTGGACCCTGAGCAAGTCGATATAAGACGACATACCTTAATAAAATACTTTTGTTGCTGTTGAATTAATTCTTTGTAAACTTGAATTGTGTTATTTTGTTGAGAAAGGATGGCCGCCAAAGGGTCAAATAGGCTGAAGTTTACGTTCTTTCATTAATTTTTTCATTAAAATACCAAACACAAGGTAGCATAAAAATAGGCTAATGCAATGAGAATGATATTGGATGTGTCTGATTATTAAATTATGAATCCTCCCAACGGTTTCGCCAGTTTAATCTACTATATCTATTTCTTATTGTATTCACTACTCTGATGTTATAACTTGTAACTTAGAGGAATTCTTGGTGTAATGGAATTAAAATGATGAACCAGGCGCCCTCTATTGCAGTAGGGACAACGTAGGTAATTGTTTCGAATTGAAAATATAGGTTTCAGTTTTGTTTAAACTTTTATACATTCAATAAATAACTAGAAATTACACCTATATATTTTGCTATTCTTTTTGTCGGGAGTGGAATGGGATCCCAAAAAGATGTCATAACGATATTTAAAAAATTAAATCAAAATAGCTTGCTCACGTAAAAACCTGAATGAACAATGATATGCATGATTTTATTTACAAGATGTAAACCTCTAGTTACAAAGGACAAGAACGTCCTCTAAATTCCTTGTTTCTTCACGTAATCAGGTAGAATCCACATGTCTTTTGTCATTGTAACTGCTGATACACTTCATATTGCCACGTGGAAAATTAGGAAAGACAAACTTCAGGATGACACAGCAATTTATTTGAGGCAAGAACAAACCCGGTGGAATCCTGGAGCCAGTTTCTGAAAATGTAGATCACAGCACCCATGGCCTCTAGGTTTTCTCGACGATCTTCAGTTTGTCTTCCCTAATTTACCCAGCATAACTACCAAAATGCCACCTGGAAAATTAGAGAAGACAGACTTTGGAATGACACAGCAATTTATTTAAGGCAAGAACAAACTATGAATGATAAAAAAAAAAGATAAGCAATGAGGGAAGTTTACAGAGTAGCAAAATACAAACATAAAAATGATACTCTGTTTATTATTATTCTATATACAAGTATCAGAGTCATCAATTCTGTCATCGTTTGCTTTTGAATGTATGTAAATAATGGATTTCATATTTTTTATTAATTTTTGTTCTGGCCTTTATTTGTTTAAATCTCTTTCTAAAAATCATTTAAAATTCAGTCGCAATCATTAGCGAACACATATGTTTGCCTAATATTTCCATATGCTCTTTTATTTTTTACAGAAAAATATTTACATGCCAGTATTTTGGATTATTTTTTTATAAACCTTTTTTTTTAATTCTTACTGAGAAGATGGGTATCGCAGTCAGGATTTTTTACAGTCAGTCACTCAACTCAGGCAATTTCAAAGGTTAATGGGGGTTTGGTGGAAAAGCTGCGGTCTATTTAAACTATATTAATTTTGAAACAACTAAATGGATTGCAAAAAATAATTAAATCAAATACCTAAACACTAATATAATACAATTTTTGCCATTACACACTTTTTTTCCTGTAGTTTATGTGTTTCTTCTGTATTGCTATTCCATGGCACTTCTACTATTTATTATTGATGTACTTTCAGTATGAAGGATACTTCACTCGGGGTATTTCTCGGGCGAAGCCGGGTCATTCTTCTAGTAAATAATAAATACTTTGTCTTGTCTGTTTGACTCTTCGGTATGATTATTCACAGAGGGTAAATTTCTTCACTTTTCCTCTGTTTTTTTTTTTTTTTAGATTTCGAGACAAAGACTTGATGTTAGACAGTGGAAATTCGGGTAAGATTCATCTTTTTATTGGTGAAAAAGATGGAATTTTTTCGAGCACGACGCTCAGCTACTGGCTGGCCTATATAGAGAAATACTGGAATTGATTATTCTTCGTGCTATAAGTTAGTGAGAGATGACGAGCTAATCTCGTATCAAATAGGTATCCTCCAATATGTCGACGAGGCTAGGACGAGGCCATAGGTGTCTAGAAACTTTATATCCATTGGTGTGTGTGACAATTAGGCATATGTTAATAAGAAAATGATGGCAAAGAACTAAACAAATTATGACTTTTTCTGATTATTTCATGTGATATGGAAATTGTTTCACCTAGACTATTTATTTATACCTTATTGACACTCTTAGTTAATTGTTACAAAAATCAGAGAAAAACTAAACAAAGATAAATGGGATTATTTACAAATTTGGTGATAAAATATAAAAAGTTGTTCTCAGGGACGAGGCTCCTTGTCCTCCTCTTCCAGACAAAGACAGGATCTCTCAGTTCAATGTTGATATAATACTTATAGAGATACGTCATGTCACCTAGAATAATAGATATGGCGTTATTTCCGGGCCTCATATACTGTATATCAGCTCTTGGCGGAAAAAAAGCAGAGGATGTTTGACCCACCTAATCTCTTCCGTTAAAAACACTATTATACCATAAATTGGATTTACTTGCCAGGGTAATTAATCTCATTTAAAAGCCTAATTTAGGATTAATGGGATCAAGAGCTGCTAGGGTAAAAGAACAAGAAAAAATTACCAATAGATCCTTTTTTTAAGGCTTTCAATTCCACTCGGATCCTGTTAATTGAGAACAGTGAAAAATTTTCTACATTATATAAAAATATATTTTACCTTAAATAAATTTTGATTTAATGTACAACTTAAATAATGCAATGAGAGGATATTTTGTTGTATATATATTAATTAATTGTTACCACAGAGTGTGTGTAAGCTCACAGGTAAATAGGCGCTAACCGAAACAGAAAAAAGTTCCTTTGTTTAATATTGGTTTCCCTTTTATATTTTGTTCTCTCTCTTGTAAATCAATAAAATATAATGTTTAATTAATAATTATTGGAATCAGCTTCATTAATAATTCTAAGCAAAGTCAACATATTTCAATATATAAAATAATAGTCAACTTTTATACAAGGTTGTCCCAAAATTTAGTGAACATTTTCAAAAATTGAAATATCAATATTATTCGCCGTTATGTATAATGTCTTTGTGTTATGTATAAAGTAATTGTATTATGTATTATTATGTATTTGCCGTAATAATATTATTCGCCAAGTAATAATAAAAACAAAGTTTTAAAAAAACACGAACTTTTGGGACAATCTTATTCATAAAGTTTTATTTAAACGAAAAAAAAAAAATACAAGATAATGGTACTTAAATATAAGGCAATAATGCGCCATATATAGATAAGAAATTCACCCATAAAGCACGAATGTTTCTTTTTCAAATAAAACAAACTTTTATACTGTCTTTACTGCGATGAAAAATATTGGGAGGGCTTGGCTCATCAGTGGAGAACCCTCCCAGTAGCCCCACCAATTTAATACAACAGACAACCATTTGAGCTCTCTAAAACTATATTAGAAAATTCTGCCGATATATATGTGATACTGATGGGTAGAATCTTAGTTAACGTATTCAAGAAAACTATTGTAATTAGCTATGAACAGTAGAATTACATATAAATATTCTCATCGAGAAATGCTCTTCCTCAAACAATAAGGACAAAGCCAGTTAGGCATAAATTAAATATAAGGAAACCATTAAGCATAAATGTTTTATTTGAAAAATAAACATTTCTACATAATGGTTGTATTTCTTTAAAATGGAACTTACCAGATCAGTTCTCTCGGGAAAATTCAATTACACAAGGTCTTCTTTTTTAACTTCTTTGCCACTTCTTCCTTCGACATTTGATTGTCTTCAGCTGGCCTTGCAAGATTCTTCAGCTGCTTCATCTGGCCTTTCAAGATTCTTCAGCTGGCCTTGCAAGATTCTTTAGCTTCTTCAGCTAGCCTTGCAAGATTCTTCAGCTGGCCTTGCAATATTCTTCATCTGCTTCATCTGGCCTTTCAAGATTCTTCAGCTGGCCTTGCAAGATTCTTTAGCTTCTTCAGCTGGCCTTGCCATATTCTTCAGCTGCTTCAGCTGGCCTTGAAAAATTCTTCAGCTGGCATTACAAGATTTTTCAGCTGGCCTTGCAATATTCTTCAGCTGCTTCAGCTAGCCTTGAAAGATTCTTCAGCTGGCATTGCAAGATTATTCAGCTGGCATTGCAAGATTATTCAGCTGGCCTTGCGATATTCTTCAGCTGCTTCAGCTGGCCTTGAAAGATTCTTCAGCTGCTTCAGCTGGCCTTGAAAGATTCTTCAGCTGACCTTGAAAAATTCTTCAGCTGGCATTGCAAGATTCTTCAGCTGGCCTTGCGATATTCTTCAGCTGCTTCAGCTGGCCTTGAAAGATTCTTCAGCTGGCCTTGCAAGATTCTTCAGCTGACCTTGCGATATTCTTCAGCTGCTTCAGCTAGCCTTGAAAGATTCTTTAGCTGGCATTGCAAGATTCTTCAGCTGCTTCAGCTGGCATTGCAAGATTCTTCAGCTGCTTCAGCTGGCCTTGCAATATTCTTCAGCTGCTTCATCTGGCCTTTCAAGATTCTTCAGCTGGCTTTGCAAGATTCTTTAGCTTCTTCAGCTGGCCTTGAAAGATTCTTTAGGTTCTTCAGCTGGCCTTGTAATATTCTTCAGCTGCTTCTGCTGTCCTTGAAAGATTCTTCAGCTGGCATTGCAAGATTCTTCAGCTGGCCTTGCGATATTCTTCAGCTGCTTCAGCTACCCTTGCAAGATTCTTCAGCTGGCCTTGCAATATTCTTCAGCTGCTTCATCTGGCCTTGCAAGAATCTTTAGCTTCTTCAGCTGGCCTTGAAAGATTATTTAGCTTCTTCAGCTGGCCTTGAAAGATTCACCCACACACACACAAAAGCCTTTATTAAGACACACAGGTCTTACAGAGGATTCTCCTTGGGGTTACAAAACGGAGAAACCTATGAAAGTGGGAAATAAAAAATGGAGAAAGATTATATACATATGGTAAATATATACAGATTATAAGAAAGAATAAAAAAATAAAAAAAAAATTAAAAAAATTTTGGAAATATGGATGGGAGAAGTGGAGAGCGAAAAGAGGAAAGAAAACAGGTATTTACATATGGAACAAGACAATTTAAGCTCTTCTGCTCACACAGCACAGGTGGGCCATGTATTTTTTAAGAAATCTTTAAGAGATTTCCCAGGAAAATCCGAGTGTTCAGGGTTGTAAGGTAAACACCGTTTTATCAGTGTGGGGGTTAACTTATCGTACCTGCCTAAACAAATAATTGGATGTCAAACAGAAATTTTTGGTATGTTTGGATGTTCGGTTAAGTCTTTCTTTTTTACAGCATTTTTATGGAAGTTATATAGATTCAGAGCTACTGAACTATTGTCTATAAAGTTGGATAATAAAGAATATAATGTGAAGTGTGTATGGCCTATCTTAGAAAAGAGTATTTTTCTTTCCGTGTCAAGAGGCATGCATTCAAATATATAATGTTCTAATTCATTTTCGGTTCTATTTTTGCATAGTTGGCAATACAAGTCTTCTGTCCTTAGATATTTTATATGGTCTTCTCGATATAAAACAAATAGAATTCTCAATTGCGCAATGAGGCGTTTAGCCGGTAGTGGGAGTTCACTTAGTAGATAGTTCTCTGCTGCGAATGTTTTATGTAAATATTTGTAGTGTGTGTGTAGCTTCGAATTGGTTATTCTTGATTGATCGGTTTGGATAGACTGTTCTATAGTGATTCTGATAATTTGAGGTATTGCTTTCTGTAGAATATTGGGGTCTGAACAATTCTTTAACCACATGAATCCAGTTGAGTTTAGGATATTCATTAAATTTTCTGTAAAACCTATAAAGGTATTCGTCAGAGTGGACGTTTCTCATAATTGGGCTAGACAGATTGCGGGCAATCTGGATTTTTCCATTTTTAATATTCTTAACCAGAACTTTAGAATTAGTTTGGTTGCTGTGACTCCTAGTGAGAAGCGTCCGGTTTCCATGCGTAGTATGTAGCCTGGTGTGTTACTCGGCAAGTTCAATAGTCGTCGGAGATAGTTATTCTGAATTTGGTCCAAGATTTTGTACTTTTCGTTTGCCCAAATTGGAGCAGAATACAGCAGAGTTGACAGGATAATCGAGTCTAATAGTTTCATTGATGAACCAAATGAATTCAACCTGGATTTCTCCATAATTTTCCATACTTCGCCGGTAGCTGCAAGCGCTTTGCCTTTAAAGTATGAAGCCACTTGACTAAACGAGATTGTTGCCTTGAAAGATTCTTCAGCTGGCCCCTTGCAATATTCTTCAGCTGCTTCATCTGGCCTTGCAAGAATCTTTAGCTTCTTCAGCTGGCCTTGAAAGATTCTTTAGCTTCTTCGGCTGGCCTTGAAAGATTCTTCAGATGGCCTTTCAAGATTCTTCAACTGCCCTTGAATGATTATTCAACTGTCCTTGCAAAATTATTCAGCTGGCTTTGCAAGATTCTTCAGCTGGCCTTGAAAGATTCTTCAACTGTCCTTGCAAGATTCTTCAGCTGGCATTGCAAGATACTTCAGCTGGCATTGCAAGATTCTTCAGCTGGCATTGCAAGATTATTCATCATCAGCTGGATTAACAGAATCATTTCTTCCTTCGACTTATTTTGTATTCCTCAGCACTACTTGTGGAATAGTTATTCTTCACACATGTACACTAAATTTTTCTTTTGGCCTTTTCTCTACTTTCTACTTCCACAACCATTTTTTTCTTTTACCTTTTAACCTCAAAAATCATATATATCAGGTAAAATATATCAGTTTAAATTAATAATAATACTAGAGAAAGCCACAACAATTTGTAACTTCAAATATAATATCATGTGAAGTACACACATGGTATATAAGGCGTTATAGATATTTTAATGCGTGTTTTTTTAAGTTGAGCCTCAAATGGTTGAAACTTATAGCTGACAATTAATTCGAGATTTTAGTTCTTTATATTCTTAAACCTTTGGTTTTAAATTGATTTATAGGTTTTTAAAATGTTTTAAAATATTTATATGGAAATTCTGTTATGTGTGTGGACGGGGATCTTGCTTTCTATGCCAGCTAATTGTCAATATCTCTCAGCTATATATATTGACAGTGCAACAATATATATATTGTAGTGTTCAAACTGTCAATTTTCAATGTCAAACCGTATATGTGGCTGGTTAATTAATCCACATAAATGAATTTATTTTTTAAAAAATATTTATATATTTCACACCAAATTAAAATAATCTATTTATATGAAAAATAGACACTTCGGCCAGTTGGAGTTTTTATTTTCTCAACGTTTCGACAAAAATCGTTTGTCTTCGTCAGGAGAAGTAAATAAAAATAAAGCATTTGGCAAGGCGATAAAAATTGTTCTGAGGTTGCAAGGGCGTTCTCACGTGATTTTTCGAATTTAGTACAGCATCTAAAGCGCGAGTCAAAAACAAATATTAATATAAAACATATATATATATAACACAAATATTTAATAAAATTATAATCAAAATAAATAAATAAAGTAATATAATAATCAAAGAATTACATATTATTTTCTGAATTTCTAACTATTATGTTCAATTTATATCAAGCTTTTAACTACTTTTTAAATATAAAAATGAAGCATTTTGTTGCGGAATATCTTCAAATGTATTCATAGTTCTTGTCCCTATTTCTCGTGATATCCATCCCTCTAAAAATAATCTTTCCTTTTTAAATTTTATATTCCTATGAAATATCTCAATATCATTCCAATCTGGCCTATGTCCTGAAAATAATGCATGTTCCCCAATTTTGCTTAACGCCCTTCTCCCCAATAAGCCCTGTTGGTGTTCTTTAATTCTGGTCTCTAAATTTCGGCCGGTTTCTCCTACATAAATTTTGTCACATCCTGAGCATTTAATCCCATAAATTACGTTATTGGGTTTTGATGTGCTTATGTTATCCTTCATTATTTCTAGTTAAAAAATTCCCTTTTTGTCCCAGTACTATACCAAATATTACACTGGGGTGTCCAAAAAATAAGAAACTTAACCAATATTGAAATTTCTCAATAGCTAATTTATTAACAAATATAAAATTTAGTATACAAATAGTTTAAACTATGGAGAATTTGACTAGCTATATGAAAATAAAAAAATATATTTGAAATTATGAAAGATGCAAATTATTACCAACATACCCAAAGCTAAGGTTCCAGATCTTAAAGAAATAAGATATCAATAGGGAGTATGATCACCTCTAACAGCTATCAAGGTCTCACAGCGAGCCCTCCTACTGTTTACCAGGCTTTGGAGGAGGTCCAGGGGTAGTAAACCCTACTCCTCCAATAGAGCAGTTCTTAGCTCAACGAGGGTTCTGGGAGAGGGGTGACGAGCTCCAATACGCCTCCCTAGAGCATCCCACACAAGCTCTATTGGATTCAGGTCCGGAGATCTGGCTAGCCAATCCATCCTTCGAATATTCTCACTCTGGAGATATTCATTGACTAGCCTAGCCCTATGCGGACGAGCATTATCGTCCATAAAAATTAAATTGTGACCAATTTGATCTCTATAAGGTCTTAGATAGGGCTCAAGGATCTCGTCCCTGTACCTTTGGGCAGTTAAAGTGCCCCCCGAAAAAATGTGGAGGGGTGTGCGTCTGCTAGAACTGATGCCAGCCCAGACTAAGAGACTGCCCCCTCTAAAACTGTCTATTTCCCTGATGTTACTGGGATGATAGCGGGTTCCAGGCTCCCTCCAGATGAAAACTCGTCGAGAATCTGTGTTTAAACTAAATCTTGACTTGTCACTGAAGAGAACATTGGCCCACTGATCATGAGTCCAGGCGTGATGTTCCAAGCACCAATTCAAGCGGGCTCTCCTGTGAGCAGAGGTTAAAGGGATACAGACCATTGGTCGTCTTACATAAAGAGCACCTTCTTGAAGCCTTCGGTAAACAGTTTGTCTTGAAATTCTCGTTCCAGTAGCACTTGAGAGTTCATTAGAGAGTTGAATAGCTGTCATCTCCCTTTGGCGCTTGGCAGTTACGACCGGATAACGGTCTTCAGAGGTAGTTGTTTTTCTTTTTCTACCAGAACCTTCTTTTCTTTTGATGGTTCCTGTCTCAATGAACTGTTTCCATATTTTGCTGACCACAGATTTATTCAAATTTAGCCATTTTGCTACTTCAACTTGTGATTGCCCTGCCTCCATTCTTCCAACAGCTCTCCATTTTAAATCATCTGCTAAAATTTTTCGTAAACTCATAATTAACTAAGGATTAAATAAAATTATAATTGGACAATTCTTAGATGGGGTAAACGACACGCCAAATAGCACACTTATAAAGACAAGCAAAAATTTGCATATTTTCAATTTTACCGAATCGAATGGTTGCGATAAATAAATTCTACGACTTAAAATACCTAATTAAATTACTTTTTAGCTTTTAGCGTTGTATATTTTAAAAAATATCATTAAAAACAAAAGTTTCTTATTTTTTGGACACCAGTGTATATTTAAATTTTTCAAAATTCTAGATACTTCGTTATCAACTTCTCTAATATAAGGAATTATTATATTATTGTAACCTTCTGTAGTTCTATTCGAATTTGGTCTATCTATTTCATATCTTCTAATCCATTTATTTATGAAGCCAACTGGATATTCGGATTGTTCTAACTCCTCTCTAATTTTCTTCATCTCTTTTTTTTTTATATAAATATCTTGGTCTGTACATACCTGTTTGACTCTTTATACAAGATATTTATCACCTGCCTGTTGTGTAATATAGGATTGTTAGAATAAAAATTTAGATGTACCCACAGTCTGTTGGCTTTCTGAAAAGTCTTTGACGAGTTTAATATTTGTTTTTGACTCACGCTTTAGATGTTGTACTAAATTCGAAAAATCACGTGAGAACGCCCTTGCAACCTCAGAACAATTTTTAACGCCTTGCCAAATGCTTTATTTTTATTTACTTCTCCGGACGAAAACAAAAGACTTTTGTCGAAACGTTGAGAAAATAAAAACTCCAACTGGCCGAAGTGTCTATTTTTCATATAAATATGAATGCCGGCTAGGCAGCCTCTATCTTTACGATAAAATAATCTAGTTTTTTTTTTTTTTTTGCAAATAAATGTTTTTAATCTATGAGTTGCTTATTTGCATATTTTTTTAGTAAAATCTGTCTGTGAGGGATATTTCTATCACACACATATATATAGTTTATATATAAATCAAATATGTACATTTTGACTATATACAAATATATCTATGTATATTATATGGTTCCTACACTTATTTACAGTGGTTTCTTCTTACTTCCAATTAAATCTCTAAACACACTCTCAATTTTATTTCATGAATGGATAAAATGGCATCTCTTCCTTAAATGTTTAACAAATATTTGTGGAATTACCATCAGTCAAAACATATTTTTGACATATTCCTTAGATTTAGAATCGCCAAATGTGCCGTGGTCCATTTGGATGAAGAAAGCGAAGACGAGAACGCGGCTGATTCCACACTAGCCTGTTCAGTTATACGCTAACCTTGACGTATGCACGAAGGAACGTGTGGCTACTGGACATGCGTCGGACCTGTTGTTGGGTGCTGCGCTGCCTGGGGTACAGGAGCTCCATCTATGATTCCTTTCTTCCTGTGATGAATCTGTATAAGACCGGTGATCTTAATGAAGCTGTGTGTGTATAAAACGAAAAATATATTCGTTAGATTTAATCAGATTGTGAAACCGTCTTTGTGCCAATGCGAACCTAAGCCATTTTATAGAGAAAGTCCTTTTCCAAAATGGATGATACAAAATTGGCTAATTTCAAAATCCGTCGCTGTCGTAAATGTTCCAAGCGAGATCACAGAAGTACGGACCGCGGTATTTCGAGCCGCTGCTACAAATAGCCCAGATGTACCGTCGCCATTAAAGCAAAGCTTCCCAGGCATTCCCTGCGTTCAATTCTAATGTGGGACATCTCCAGAAATATCTTGTGGGATAGACACGTCTCTCAAGGTGAGACTTGTCTTCTGGAAGAGGACCAGAATTTCCACGTGTATTGACCATTTATCCTCATCTGCAAGTTTAAAGAAAGGACAAGTAGATGGGTATACTCCATCCTCTCGTAATACAATCTCGATTTAAAAAGTGTTTATTCCACAAACGTTCCTAAAACAATTCCTAATGAACCTCTTCCACCATACAAAAAATGCCTGGGGGGGAAGGAGTCGCTGTCTTAGTTTCAACCACCGAATATCATATTATGATGATAATAATAATTAATGAACTCCTATCATCACTACTTAACGACTGATAGCTAAAAATGAAATATGGATGTGTATCTCTGTGTTTATTTTTTCTGTTTAATATTTGACCATTCTGGATGAAACTTTGATACGATATAGAGATATTTCTGGAACCAATCTCATAGTTTTGACCATGGACGAACTAATTTGCATATTTTCGGTTGGAAAATGGTGATAATTTAGAAGTTGGTTAAACTCCCCGAACAGGGTACCATACGTATAGAAGACGAAGAGTTTATTTCATTTGTGTTTCGCTAAGAGAAACTTTGGGAAAACATCTCTGTTCCTGTACAGGTGTGGTGAAGGCTGTTAGAAAACTGACCTGTGTAATACTTGAGGAAGTATTTACATTGTGGCATTTTATAGAATGGTAGAAAAATAAAGGTAGCAAATCTCCCGTCAAAATTTCCATTTATATTTCGGCCATAGATTAGACATAGCCACTCTACCTGCTAAACCTCTCTTCGGCAGATTGTGAAGATTGTATTTGATCCTTTGTGCATCTCATGGAATAAAGCCCGCCTTGGACTGACTAGAGTTATAGCCCGAAACCATGGTCTCCTGTGGATTCTTCTCAGTTTGTCAAAGCTGGTGTTGTGGCTTTATTACTGATCCGACTACGCTTAGTTTAGCATCTATTTGGATGGGAGATGTAACCTTTATTTTATAAATCCATTTTGAGTAAAAACATCAGGTCTCCAGGGAAAGGTATCTTTTCAAAAACCTTTTTTTTTTTTATTTTCTAGCTTTCGGGCATGAACACCCTTCTACAGGAGAAATACCGTTACAATGATTCGCCAATAGAACACGAGTTAAAATATAACCAGATACTATTTTACATAATTTTATATGTAAAGGTTTTTATAGAATTATGTTGAATAGTATCTGATTATATTTTAACTTGTGTTCTATTGATGAATCATTATACCATGTTTTCTCCTGTAGAAGGACGTTCGTGCCCGAAAGCTAGAAAAATAGAGTGTTTGAAAAGATACCTTTCCCTGGAGACCTGATATTTCTACTCAATATTGATACAAAGGATTATCTTTAAATTATAATCCGAAATCCTTCTGGCAATATTTCCATCGATATAAGAATATTGTACAGTTTCAGAACACATACTGTATGATTTCATTCCTTGAGGATTTTTCCAAATGTTAGGTATTACTCAGGTCGGTTTTCTAACTACGTTCATCACACCTGTAGAACAACAGAGAAGGAAAGTTTGTAGCAACGAGGAACCTTTCATTCTGCTGGATAAATTATTTAAGAAACGCAAGCATTAAAAACCACGAATATTTCTTTTTAAACAAAACAAACTTCTACTGTCCTTACTGCGATATAAAATTTTAGGAGGGCTTGGCTCATCAGTGGTGAACCCTCCCAGCTGATGAGCTAAGCCCTCCCAATATGTTTTCATCGCAGTAAGGACAGTAGAAGTTTGTTTTATGTTTAGATGAAACATCCGTGTGTTAATGCTTCTATTTCTTACATATAGATAGTACTTTATCGACTTATAAAATTATTTAATGTGGATTCCTTTATACAACTACACTGCTTATTTTAAAATATCAAAAGGAACATTTTTTAAAATTTTGTTTTATGAAAATAACAGCTTTCGGAATACTTTACTTTTTTCTGCTCATTTAAGACACATTGAGACGGCTATGTGATGGTATATACTGCTAATAAAATATTGTTTTCGTCAATAAAATGTGTTTAAAATGTTGAAATATTAGTTGGGCGAATATTAACTCAAGCAGAAGAATCTAGGCGATGCCATAGGTCAATCGTCTGGTATTACAATCTATTTTATAATGTCCACGTAACATGTCTATTTTTAGGGATTTTTCCTTATGAAATAGTTGACTTTGTTGACGCCAGATGGCGGTAGACCGGTTTTTACCATCTTGGACGTTGAAAAGTCACATTACTTTCACCTGATTTCACCACAATTTTTTTAAGAATGAGATATTAGCATACAAGAATTTCACTCTAGGAGAGGTATTTCATTATTCATATATAGGGAAATTGAGATTTACTTTTATAAAATATCAAAACCCTTACGCAATAAGTTTCTTTATTACAACTAGAAGAATAAAAAAATACCAAAAGATTATAAAGACAATGTGTATTGTAAACTGATCATCACCGGACCTAAAACAAAAGGCAGATTCTACACAAGTCAATGTTACAAGTTACTTATATACATTTTGTATAGTACACACATTAGAGGTTTAACTATAATCAACTCTTGATTCTATTATTATATATAATATTGGTAATTTTTATCGACTATATATGCCTTTTTTATATAAATATTGTAGCAAAGTATTTATTATTTTATTAACAGAGTATCATTTTTAATGTTTATATTTTGCTACTCTTTAAACTTCTCTCATTGATTATCTTTTTTTTTTTTATCATTCATAGTTTGTTCTTGCCTTAAATAAATTGCTGTCCCATCCTGAAGTTTTGTCTTTCCTAATTTTCCACGTGGTAATATTTAGAAGAACACTTCTGGAAAGGCATGAATTCTTTATTATCGCTTTCTCTATCTCTCTCTGAACTGTGAATGGTTTCATATTTTGTTTTTATTTATGTCTTTTTATTTTTATAATTCTATCTTTTTATATATATTTATAATTATATTTATATATTTATAAATGTATGAAATTCTGCTGTCCTCAAAGATTATGTCCATAGTTCATCTAAAATACCCATTTAAAGAGTCTAGCATCAGTATCACTATAAAAGGAAGTTCGAAAAATGCAATATAACAGAGGTATGGTAGATTAAACTGGCGAAACCGCTGGGAGGGATCACCACTGATGAGCCAGGCCCTCCCATTAATTTTTCCATTGCAGTAAGGACACTAGAAATTTTTTATTTTTAAAAAGAATCATACGCGTCTATAATAGTTCCGAATTTTATATATATTTCATTTTATCTATGCTACCACATTGACTTGTATGATGTCATTAAAATATTTTTAAATCTCAAAAAATATATATATCTTTCGCTCTAAAAAATGTTTAAAAAATATATAGACAGCTCTATATTTGCATATAGTTGTTTAGATTTTTCTTTTGTTGTATAGTCCTGTGTTTTCTACCCCCTGTGTATATATACAGGAATCTTTTAATAAAAAGGAGAGCAGGAGAATACATATAACTATTACACTACAGATCTTTTAATGTAAACAACGTGAAATAACAAGGAATACACAGTAAGTAGAACAAACTCCATGATCCTCTCTACAAAGAAAATGTTTCGGAAGAATCCTAAGGTTTTGCCCAGATTCCGCTGAGTATATCAATATACACTTAGGTTGGGTTAGTTTGAGATAGGTTAGATTTGGTTAGTTCTCAGGTTAGGTTAGGTCAGGTTAGGTTAGGTTTCGCGTGACGGCCAATCAGACGCATAGTTCTGTATCTGGGCACAATGTTAGGATTCTCCCTAGCTTTCACCATCAAAATGACCATTTTTACCAAACAGCTGCTCTCTCTGGTGAGATGACATTTCTCCTTAAAGGACATTTTGGCTCTGCAACTAGGTAGTTTCCTTTAGATATAACCCCTACTGTGTATTTATATATTGGGTTGTAAAGAAAGTTCGTTCGGGTTTATTCGACAATTATTATAACAACTAATTAATCAATTATGTATTCTCCGTTATTATTTACGACCTCCTCCCAACGTTAGACTAGTTTGTTGATGCCGTTCCGCCATATAAAGGTGTATTAGTGTTATTAGCTAATAAATACTAACACAGTTTCTGTGTCCAGATTTGAGGCGAGGTCTCTATTCAGAAGCCTGTATGGTCGTTGTTTTGAGATGGCCACTATAGAGGCGATTTATTGCATTTATAAAGATTTATATAAATTAAAGCATATGGAAGGTTTCTCTCTCTCGGTGTGACCTTTTTGGCAGAATTTGTAAAAGATATTTATAAATGCTTAAATGCTCAAACACACACACACAACAATTTTAAAGTTTCAAATTTATTTAGCTTTAATTTATTTATCTTATATTATACACTATACTATTATATTTTCATAAGTTAGGATTTTTTATTTGAATGAATTTTGATACTTTTTACTTAAAAAACATGATAAACACTTTATTTTTGTTTAATTTTTTTATTATAAAATTTAAATTATATCTGAAGTTTAAATACATTGGAGAGCTATCGTAAATCTGAAATTGTATATCGTTTTATTTATATATTTTCAATGTTATAAAGACACGTTACAATTAAAACTTTTAAAATTAATAATTTAATAGTTATATAAGTTATACGTGTATGTGTGTGTCTATATAGTCTTGTTTTTGAAATACATATATCCCCCGATTTACACGGTACTTGTTTTACACGTTTTCGCTTTTACACGGTTTTCCAAATAAGTTTTTTGTTGTTGTTGTTTTTGTCGCACTATACTAAATGCTACTGTGATTGAACACATGCGCTGTGTACACATCTCACGAGGAATCTCCCGAGCTTATGTGCTGACTACATATTTTAACCTGTCAATGCATTTTATTTTTATTTCTGTGTACATCTATCCCCCGATTTACACGTTTTTCTCAGGAACGTATCTACCGTGTAAATCGGGGGATAGGTGTATAAAAAAATAATAAAAAAACATTTAAAAGCATGAAATATATTTAGAAATAAATATATAAAATTAATAATACTATTGCTATATATTTTGTATTATATAAACAACTGGTGTATTTAGAAGGAAAACATTTATATTTTTATAATTTCAAAAATTTACAAAAAAATAAATAGAAATTTACATTTTAAAACTATTTTATTTGACATTCTTTAAAAAATATATAGAGAGAGACATTTCTTTTTAATCTATAAAACAAAAAAAAATCTCAATTCCATCGAAGTAATCAAGTATAAAATTTAAAGGAAAAAAAAGGCACAAAATAATTTAATCAAGTTAATGAGAGAACGAGGCTAATTATAAAAAGCTAAGAGCGAAGAAAAAAAATCAGACGAGCGAAAGAAAGGCGGGATTCAGGCAGGAGGTCAGAGGCATCACGCGGGAAAAGAAGAAATTACCTAAGGGGAAAAAAGAAAGTGGTGAAAGTGGTCGTGCAGCATTTTTGATTCTGGGTTGGGTCAACGTCTGAAGCGTCAACGTAATAAGCGATGTCCATAAAAAGTGATGGCAGAAAGTAGCCCATAGCCGTTGGTGGCCTTGACGTTCTCCGGCCAATGTCCAACGAGTGACCTTTGTCTTGTCACGTGCATGGCCGAGACTTAAAAATAGCTCTTCTCGACGTCGGCTGACGCGCGCGCGACTTTCACTTTCATCGTCTGTTTTAGTTCCTCCTTTCACTCTTTTTCCGTGTTGGGAATATTTTGGCTGACATTTTTCTTTTTGCTGTTTATTATTTTTGTTTTGGAGAAAGTAATTTTGATATTATTTTAAAAGAAATAAATATAGACAAAAAAATTGCTATAAATTTATTAAATAAAAACAAACGATAGCATTGCGTCTCTTTATACATGAATCCGAAATTATCCGAAAGCTAGCATAATAAATTTCATGTATAAAGAGACGCAATGCTATCGTTTGTTTTTATTTAATAAAGAAATAAATGTTATATTGCTATATATATTACATGTTCAAAAATTACATAAATATAGTCACGTGAAGTATTAATTTATATATAAAAAATATTATTTTATTATATATATGTTTTTAAATACTGTGTGTTATGAATGTTTCTTTTTTTTTTTTTTTTCAATAAAAACAAATGGAAAATAGTAACAAGCCTTTGGATTTTCTCTCCCTAGGTTCACACACCTATAACAATTTATAAAAATTTGCAAAAAAAAAAAGTATAATCTAAATATTGTGGTTCTCAAAGAACATTATTTAATCAAATATAAAATAATATTGTGGGGTTCACATACTTTATGATTTAATTTTATCATTATTTAAATTTCCACGCTTTTTTGGGAATTTTTAGTTTTTAAAAATTATCATAAAAAAGTGACATAAATACGCAATAGTAATAATAATGCGAAAAATAATTTTAAAAAATAAAAAGCTCATGTGCTCGTGGTCAGGATATGCCTTCTTTTTTAATTGTAATAATAATATATTATATATAATAAATAAAATTATTAAAAATAATGAAACAATATTTGACTAAAGATTCTTAAAATAATTGCAAAAGCATAAACACAATATTTATTGAATGAAAATCATATATGATAAACAATAAACTTTTATATTTCTACTGCAAACAAAGTTTATTTATAAATATATATCAATTTATGAAATTTTAAAATTAGAAACAAAAATATTTTTGACCTTTTAAATAATTCAAATCAATAAATAGCAAACGTAATTTTGTAATTTATTGTTAATTGTTAATATTTTTGTTAACAGAGAAATGGACAATGATAATCTGGTCAGACCGTCCAAGAGTCTTTGCCCTATAATCTATCATCAACTTTTAATAAAAAACTAATTTAATCTTACAACACCGAATTTTTTATGGTTAATAATTATGAGGCACACATTCTTGCCATTAACCTTGCTCTTTTTAATTGATGGTTCTTCGCTGGGGGAGATGTACAGTATTTCCTTCCCTGTAGATATACAGTGGCAGGGAGGGCCTAATTTATCTAGGTTCTTCTTTACCTAGTTTTCTTTCTAAATATTATCTGTTGCTGGTTTTACCATTTCAGCAATTACAACCAGACCTTCTTAATAGTCTTATTTCTAGGGAACAACTGTTGCTGGTGAATATTTTCATGTAGTTGCAGCCAAATTTGAAGTTCTTCCTAAACGGCCTTCGTTTTAAGGGACTGCAGTTGCTGGTGAATATTTTCTGGCAGTTACATTGTAACAAAACACTGAGTATAAGTTTTTTGCTTTATTTAAACGATATCTCAAGCTTTCAGGTATCACAAACCCTTCTACAGGAGTATACAGAGGTATACTGGGTTTGTATCCTTGCAGCCCTCTATATGGCAGACATCAATTCAGAAGAGGACATCCATACGGACAAGGCACCTTTGTTGGCTGGTATTGTGATCAGGGTGCACGGACCAATCTGATCTGCTCCATGGACAAGACACCACCACCATTGGGTTTGTGATACCCGAAAGCTTGAAGATCGTTTAAATAAAACAAGAAAATTATCCTTGGAGGCAGGGTGTTGTTACAATTTATATACTTCAGAGGATTCTATCTTTCGATGTAGTTACATTCAAATTTTAAAAGTTCTTCATTGGGTTTCTTTCTAAGTATGACTCTATTTCTGGTAGATATTCCATTGTAGTCTCAAAGTAGTGTTAGACAATTGACAATTTAAACCATTTTATGGACTAGTAGTATGATAATCAACTTACAGAACTCCTTGCCTACCTGATTCTTTGTAGGTTCCCCCAATCAAATTCATATTTTCAAAATGTTCTTATCATAGGTAATGAGTCCACTAAGACACCACACACATAAGTAATTTAGATCTTACAATATTTGAGTCGAGAAGCAATCGTTAAAATAGAATGTCGATAGTGGTAAATATGGATGTTTCATCTATTGGTTTACTCTTCCAGTCAGCCTAGCTCAGTTTACACTTTTATATAAGAATTGGCAGTTCGAAGAACTTCTGTAAACATATACCATTTTCTTATCTCTTTCTCTAGCTCTTAAAAAGCTCGGTGACTTAGTAGTATACACTCTCGAAAGAGAAAAAGATTACTTAGTTAAAAATATCATTTTTACCTCTTTTGTAACCACGCCATCACCATCTCCTCAGTGGCGAAGTACGTCATCTACGTATTCTTCGTAGATCGCGAAATGCGTGTTGTCGCTGGAGACCTGCTGGTGATTCTTCACCAAACGCTGTAGCTGTAGAAGAGGCGCTATATTCATTGTACATAGTGTTACATTGCCACGTGGAAAATTAGGGAAGACAAAAACTTCAGGAGGAAACAAAATTTATTTCAGGGAAGGACAAACTATCAAAGGTAAACAAAAGATAAGCCAGGAGGGAAATTTACAGAGCCGCAAGATATAAACATAAAAATGACCACTCTGTTAATAAAAAATAATAAAATTAAGAAATGCCATGTTACATAGCTTCTTCCCTATGGGAGCTGTGACCCACAGCTAGCAATTATTGTAGATACTGACGTGGATTTGACGTGCTTCTGCCAAGGATTCCATCGAAGTCTTGGAACTTTGTCCCTAGTACTTTTGCGTCCATTTTCTTGCGGCGTGAAGAGCGGCTTTGTCGTCGTATCGTCGTCTGTAGGGACATCGTCATCTTGGAAGGAAGTCTTGGCTTTGACACGGCGGTGGAATCCTGGAGCCAGTCTCTAAAAATGTGGATTACAGCACCCATGGCTTCAAATTCTTCTCGGCGATCTTCAGTTTGTCTTCCCTAACCTACCCAGCATCTCCACCAAAATGCCACGTGGAAAATTAGGAAAGACAAAAACTTCAGGAGGAAACAACAATTTATTTCAGGGAAGGACAAACTATCAAAGGTAAACAAAAGATAAGCTACGAGGGAAATTTACAGAGTCGCAAGATGTAAAACATAAAAATAATCGCTCTGTTAAATAAAAAATAATAAAATTAAGAAATACTATGTTACATAAATAAAATTAATAAATACCATGTTACAATATATATATATTTGATTAAATATATATATATATATATAATTATCTTTTTTAAATAGTGAAAACTGTGCCCTTTTGCATGTATTGACAAGATGTCAATAAAATTATTCTAATTGTGAAATTGTTTTTAAAATGTAAACAGTGTTTTCCTTGTTGTAGAGAGAGTTCAGTGCTTCCTCTCTCATAACTTACCGATATCTATAAATAAATAGGAGAGCAGGATAAAGTACCTATAACCTATGTATATATAATGCTATATCCAAATAATTATAGTTCTATATATACATATTTCCCATATAACTTCGAATTTATTTCTACTTCTTTTTGGAAGTTATTATTTAACTTACTAATATGTCTGTATGTCTCTCTGTCGTTCTGTCTGTGTCCACAAATCTTTTAATCAATTTTAAATATACTTACAGAGCATCTAAAAGTCTGAAGTTTGGGGAACTTGTTCAAACACGATGACAATGTAAGTTGACAAAATACGTTACGTTTCAATTTTGTTTATTACTTTCCGACTACTTAGAAGTTATTTAATATAAACTCTAGTTCATTACAACTAACTTTGCGAAAGTGTACAAAATTTCTGACTCCTAGGGGGCCGTGAGGGTCGGGAATGAACTAGAAAATATAATTTCCATTCAAACGGACAAAATAGGCGGGGCCGTTTCTTTGACGTAATGAAAGCTAGAGTTCCATAAAAATGTGGTCAGGGTGGTCGGGACTGGAATAATTTCTATTTTCCTTTCAATTTTGTGATCAAGTTTTAACATAATTCCAGACCACATAGAATTCTGAAATTTTGTACATTCGCTCGATCCTGCTAAAAATGCAAGTCTACAAAATTTAAGACTTCTGAGTTGTCGGGATTGAACTATATATTTTCAATTTATATTTATTTTCAAATTTTTCGAATCAATTTTTAATATACTTCCAGAGACAACACGTAGAAGTTGAACATTTTGTACATTCACTCAATCAAGCTAACAATGAAAGTGTACAAAATATCAGACTTGGTGTCCGTGATGGTCTGGAATAGACTACACAATAGAATTTGTATGTATATAATAATACACACACAAAGCTTTATTAAGACCACCGGTCTTATACAGATTCATCACAGGAAGGAAGGAATCATAGATGGAGCTCCTGTACTCCAGGCAGCGCAGCACCCAACAACAGCCTCCAGGTCCGACGCATGTCCAATGGTCACACGTTCCTTCGTGCATATCTCATGCTTAGCGAATCACTGAACAAGCTAGTGTGGAATCAGCTGCGTTCTAGTCTTCGATCTCCTCGTCCAAATGGACCACGGCATTCGGCGATTCTATTAATCTCCTCCGAACGGTGACTGCGGCCTTGTATGTATATAATAATATCAAAAGAAGAAACTAGGTACAACCGTTTGTGGCATAATGAACAGCTGACCTTCCATAGAAATAAATCGGTAGTGTGAACTAATTATACATAAGTGTGAGGATATTGTCAGAAATATGTAATAATTTATAATAATTAAAATGCAAAAAAAAAAAATTCCCCAAATATAAAATTTATAAATATAATGATAAATTTGTACTTTTAGAATTACATAAATAATAAATTGAAAGAAGAAAAATATTACTTTTTAAGTTTCAAATAAAATCGAAAAATATCGTTTAAAAATCATAATGTTGTTATTAAAATGTATGGTTATTAAAGGGTAAAATGTATTAAAAGTGCAAAACCTATATATATATTGGGAATTTCTAGTTGTCTATTGAGCGAGGATGGGGTCTTGGTATTGATTAGGGAATTTAGAATGGACGGCTGATTCATAATATTGATATAATTGGAATATATTGTCTTTTTTTTATGGTTATGCAATATCCAATTATGTTATTTTATTCTGGTTGGAAGGTTTCTGGAGGTTTCCTATATATAAGCATTGGCAACTAATTGTATGGAATTTGTTCATCAGGTTGTTTTGGTTTTTCTTATTGTCAGATTTGGTTATTCTATTGCACACGCAATTTGGTTTGAGGCAATCGTAAGTTTTTTCTTATCAATTCGATGTTTTTATTTTCACTATGTAATCTTACTCTTTACAATTATCTTATAATATGCATGTGCGGTGTTGCAGACTAACATATTGCTAGCGTGTATTACAATACTGCAAAACAATAGATGCAACACAGATAATGGGTCTAATTTGATCTTAATTTCCACTTTCTGTAGATGACTTCTGTTTACTTCTGTTTACCCATCTGGCAGGATCATGTATGGGACGAGTGTTCTTAATAAAAGCTTTCTGTTTTTGTTGTATTACACACTACAAGTCCTAGATTATCTGCCAACCTATATGAGCCGCGGTCGTCTGAAAATAATAAGAACAGGTTACAAGATCACGTGGCCACATGAAATAGGTTTCACAGCCATTCATCATTTCAACAGTATTCTAACCTAAATGGTGTTCCAAAATGGCTTCTCTGGTGGCTGGGTGCTAGAAATAAAGAGACAACCACCAGCGAGAACAAGGTAAGTGCAAACAGCGGCTTGGAGAAGACATCTTGCGTCGTTCTTGCTGAGAATTCGTCGGAGACTTTCGCGCAGCATCTTCAAAATCCGAGTCTAGCTTAAAACACCGCTTTTCTTGAATGAAACCTATTTGCAGAAACTTTCTTACAATCATCTAAGATGCTTCCTCAGCAGAGATCCTGTCTGGTTCCTTCACCGTGGGGGAGATTCTGAGCAACTTGGATGAGGAGGCAGAGGATGGCCGATTGTTGGATTGATGGCCTGAGGGACCAACCACCCAGTCACACCCCGGATAGAGATTGAGATTGAACCCACTTTATCGACCACCAGTGAATGGTGGAAAGGGAAAGAAACATTATTTCAAATGTGAAAGAATGTGCCGGTTTTCTCTTTAGGATTAAAAAAGAAAAAGTAAACAAAAGTGAAGAAATAAGTCTGGGCGGAACGAAGAGAGAAGAAGGTGATGTTCTATGGAACGAGGTAGGCAGGACATTTCTGAAATAATTTAAAATATTTTATTAAAATGTACTGAAAATAAGAAAACAAATATTTCAGTTTCTGCCATTGAACAATTATATCTATATGGGTCAAAATAAAAACGGCGGGGGACTATCATCGTATATTGTGGGGAAGAGGTAAAATATTTAGTGAAACATAAAAAACTTTCTAATCATTTGCTTTATACTATTATTTATTTATATGTATTTAAATATCACATTAAGTTCGAAATTATTGATGATCGTTCCCCACCGCTTTTATTTGGACTTATATTGTTTCGCCCCAAAATTGTTTCTTCAACTTTCTGTTTCCTCAGGAATGTATATGAGCCTAAAGGTATTAATAATTGATATGTAAGAATTGGTAAACGTTACGTAAATCATTTCTATATAATCGTCTGTCAAAGACGGAATGAATCCTCCACAACATTATTAACACCTGAGAAGAAAACTCAATAAAAATCAATATTTAGCAAACATTGGTTTGATTATATTTTCTGACTTATTTATCAAAAGAGAGAATCTCACACAGACATAAAGATCTTCTAATGGGTGCAAGACATTCTTTGAAATAAAAGAGACCTATTCACAACACAATAAAGATTCAAGTACACCTGAAGACAATTGACAATTTAAAAAATTATATTGATTCTTCTAATCAATTGTTACAGAAACAGAAAATAAAGGAGTAAATAAAGATTAGATAAAATGTAGGGAAATATATACAGTTGTATATGTACATATTTCTTAGATGTGAGGTCATAGGCAGTCTAAGGATTACATGATCCAGCAGGGCTGGTCGTCTACAAGGAACGACAATCTCACGTCAACAAGGACGTCAAGTTCTTCCCGAGCCTTGAGGGGAGATAACGAAGACGCCTGGAAGAGGAAGGACTCTTCGGCCTTTATGAAACATCCTCGACTGCGGATAAATGTTAAAAGCATTGTTTTTAGAAAGTTTTATACCCCTTGAAATATATATGTACAATAGTTTTATACAGAAACATACAGGACAAACATTATTTCTGAAAAGCTGGGCACCTATAGATGATAACAATAGTATTAATAGAAAAATAGATATACCGCAATCATACAGGACAAACATAACAAGATTATTTCTGGAAAGCTGGGCATCTATAGATGAAAACAATAGTATTAATAGAAAAATAGACATACCGCAATCATACAGGACAAACATACAAGATTACTTATGGAGAACTGGGCATCTATAGATGATAACAATAGTATTAATAGAAAAATAGATATACCGCAATCATACAGGACAAACATACAAGATTACTTATGGAGAACTGGGCATCTATAGATGATAACAATAGTATTAATAGAAAAATAGATATACCGCAATCATACAGGACAAACATACAAGATTATTTCTGGAGAACTGGGCATCTATAGATGATAACAATAGTATTAATAAAAAAATAGATTTTAAATATAGATGAAGAATTCTTCCTGATTTGAAATTAAACGAAAAAACATGGTGAAGGAAGACGAGTTTCTTTTATTGATGCATAGGTGCAAGCTTTCGGGTAAAAACCCTTCAACAGGCGAAAAATAAAGCGCGACTTATAAGGACTATGGTACAAATGGTAGGAAGGAATTAATATATATAAAAAAAAGTTTTTAAACTATTTATATATGTTAATATTAATAGAAGACCGATTTTTGAAAAAGTAAATATTAAATCTGCAGTATGCAGTCTGAAACCACGAGACGGCGCATGATTAGGGCTATTGAAATAAACATGTGGGAGGTTTAAATAAAGGACAAGAGAGGATGATAAGCTTCTGGAAGATCTATTTTTCTGTTGATGCTGTTCAGTTTGTGGGATACTATGGATTCTAGGATAAGTCTTTGGTGTAAGATATGTATGTGCCTGTAATGTATGGTGGGGTTATTGATGTTGAAAGTATGGCCTGTGCTCTGCATATGTTGATAAATTAGGGATTTGGTATCTTGCCTGTAAATATTGCGGGAATGTTCAGTCATCCTGATGGCCACAGATCTACCTGTCTCACCAACGTAAGTGGCAGGACACTGTTCACATGAGACGGAGTAGACTGCGCCCATAGAACGAAGAGGGTCAGGAGGAGCTGAGGACTTAGTATGAGGATGACGGAGGGATGAAAGAAGATTCGGGGAGTTTTTATATATGGTACGGATGCCATAGGATTTAAGTTTTCTGGCTATATCTACTGAAGAGGGGGAGTAAGGAAGAAAGCACAATTTCCCCCAGCCAACTGAAATATTGGTAAAAAAATGATATTTTCATCCAATATATGCCATTTTCATTAAAGATTTATTTATGGATTGCTCTATTTTCAAATATATATATATTATATAATCTAAAATACAATTATTTTATTTTTTAGAAACATATTTTATTTTCATTCATTGACTATTATATATATTTGACCATAGATGCAAAATATACCACTTTTAATTATATTGTTGTAAATAATGTATATTTAACCCTACCTATCTTTTATTCACGATTTATAGAATTCATTTAATAAGTTCTATATTCCTGTGATAAAAATAATTTTATGTATATTTTTACTTCAAGAGATTCAAAATAAAAATCTGCTTGAAAGGTAAATAATTATCTTTACTTTTCCACGACTGCACCTCCTTTCAACAATCAAACACACAAAAAAATTCTAATCATAATATATATATATCTTAACTTTGTGAGTAGGAGTTACCATTGACGGATGTCAATAAAATTGTTATATAAATCTACAATTTAAAGATATCTCAGCGTGTGGTACAGCCTAGAATATATGTATACTGAGTTCTTCAGCAGACGATCCTGACGAACAAAGGCAGAAATGTCCGTCCAGGAAACTGCGGGTGGTCAAACCACAAACATCCGGCTGGCCAGTTGACCATCTCTTTAGGCCACCGCCCTTTCAAGACTTCTTGGAACTTTTTATTCTTTTGTGATTGTTCTGTAATGTTGATAAGGAGGACCCAGTGTTGACATTCTAAGGATGATTGGATTCTTGGAACTCTTTTGTGATCATCTCTAATAGCAAGTTTATCTTAGTATTCCTCATTGGTCTTCTACTATATCTGTTGTTGCCTTAGTTCTTGGTTCAATAGCTTCGAATGACTTGGTGTTTCTTTTAAAAATATTTTTGTATGTAGAGAATAAATAGATGACCCAGTAATTATTATAGATTTCTATCGTGGAGATATATATATATATATAGATGGAAATTTTGCCGGGAGGAAATTGATCTTAAGAGACAAGGGTCGCCTCTCCCGTCAAAATAGACGTCTAAAACCAGACGCCATCTATTGACCGTCGCCGCAACTAGCGGCCTCGGGTCGGTGACAAAGCCACAACACCAGCTTTGGCAAACTGAAAAGCGTCCACCTAGAGACCATGGTTTCGGGCTAATGGCCCTCGTCAGTCTAGGGCGGACTTTATTCCATGAGATCCACACGGGTTCTAATGGAATCTTGACAATCTGCCAAAGAGGTGTTTAGCTGGCAAAGTGGCTGGGCCATATCTATGGCTAAAATATAGATGGAAATTTTGCCGGGAGGAAATTGATCTTAAGAGACAAGGGTCGCCTCTCCCGTCAAAATAGACGTCTAAAACCAGACGCCATCTATTGACCGTCGCCGCAACTAGCGGCCTCGGGTCGGTGACAAAGCCACAACACCAGCTTTGGCAAACTGAAAAGCGTCCACCTAGAGACCATGGTTTCGGGCTAATGGCCCTCGTCAGTCTAGGGCGGACTTTATTCCATGAGATCCACACGGGTTCTAATGGAATCTTGACAATCTGCCAAAGAGGTGTTTAGCTGGCAAAGTGGCTGGGCCATATCTATGGCTAAAATATAGATGGAAATTTTGCCGCTAGTTGCGGCGACGGTCAATAGATGACGTCTGGTTTTAGACGTCTATTTTGACGGGAGAGGCGACCCTTGTCTCTTAAGATCAATTTCCTCCCGGCAAAATTTCCATCTATATTTTAGCCATAGATATGGCCCAGCCACTTTGCCAGCTAAACACCTCTTTGGCAGATTGTCAAGATTCCATTAGAACCCGTGTGGATCTCATGGAATAAAGTCCGCCCTAGACTGACGAGGGCCATTAGCCCGAAACCATGGTCTCTAGGTGGACGCTTTTCAGTTTGCCAAAGCTGGTGTTGTGGCTTTGTCACCGACCCGAGGCCGCTAGTTGCGGCGACGGTCAATAGATGGCGTCTGGTTTTAGACGTCTATTTTGACGGGAGAGGCGACCCTTGTCTCTTAAGATCAATTTCCTCCCGGCAAAATTTCCATCTATATTTTAGCCATAGATATGGCCCAGCCACTTTGCCAGCTAAACACCTCTTTGGCAGATTGTCAAGATTCCATTAGAACCCGTGTGGATCTCATGGAATAAAGTCCGCCCTAGACTGACGAGGGCCATTAGCCCGAAACCATGGTCTCTAGGTGGACGCTTTTCAGTTTGCCAAAGCTGGTGTTGTGGCTTTGTCACCGACCCGAGGCCGCTAGTTGCGGCGACGGTCAATAGATGGCGTCTGGTTTTAGACGTCTATTTTGACGGGAGAGGCGACCCTTGTCTCTTAATATATATATATGTAATATACATATATTTTTATTTAAAGATTTATTTATGGATTGCTCTATTTTCAATACATATATATGTTATGAATTTTTTTAAATAAGATTTAATAGTGCAGTCGTGTTTTAAATATATTGAATGAGAAATAATATAAAGTAGTTCATTTTTCAAAATACTTGAATAAAAATTACAACGAACCATTTTTTCACAGTTATATAGGATTTTTAAAATATCAACCATATATTAATGAATTAAAAAAGGGTAAAATTAAATATACATATTTACAACACAAATTAAAATGGCATCTTCTAAAATAAATATATATCTAATATTATCTTATGAATATAGAGTTCTTGTCTAGTTTATTAATCTTTATATCCACACATACACGCAAGCACAAAGACCACCATCAGAGATCAGTATTAAAAGAGAGAAAGAAGCTATGTACAGTCAATAAAATGATATCTTTCGAGAAATTCCCTACAATATATTTACATACTCGGTCTATGGAACTTTTCTGTTTGTTTTTATCTATTTGATAACTTATTTTAAAATCTCTTTCTGCTTCATATCTACCTTATCCAAACATCTTTAAAACGTTTAGTGTGTATGCACCAAATAGATAGCCAGTTTTCTATGGATCAGATGATTTTAGGTTCGTATCTTTTACTCAAACCTTGTAATTAATCCATTGTTAATTTAAAATAGTTCTCTGAATTTAGTGTTGTTTCTTGACGCAAGCATCCCTTGTGGGGATATCGCGTCTGATTTGATAATAAATAAACTAGCCTTTTTTTTAACCATACAAATATATTTTTATACTACTTGAAATTTTTAAAATTATAGGGATATCTTTTATGAAGCATTTTTTTGTAACATAATGCATAGCTATATGAAAAAAAAAGTATAAATGTGAAATTACACTTGGATTAGGTGGTCGAATTGTAGGAACAAATTATATCCTGATCTTGACATAAACAAACTTTAAAGTTTTTAAAGACTTGCGCCATCTGTAGGAATAAATATATACTTATCGTTGTTGTTTATATTGGTCCGGAAATTGGCTAAAAAATCAAGAAATGTATATGGATAATTTTGTGGAATAATTGAAAGTTAAGGAATAGTTGATATTTTGTTACATATAAATGGCGCAACTTTCAGTTTCTCATCAGGAGATGTTTTTTTTTTCCTTAAAATTTCATAGTGTTTTGCAGATTTTAGGCATCGCAAGACCATATTTTTATTTTTTTATTTATTGTTACAAAAGCACGAAGTCCAAAGGACTATTGTGCTGTGCTAGTATTATATATATATACATATGATTAATTATTTACGCGATGGATTAGTATTGTTTTGTAAATTATTGTACAAATAGTTCTAAACTTAACAAAGTTCTCATAAGATAGAGTATATACACAAAGAGAATTTAGGAATGTTTCAAAGTATCTACATACAATTTGATTAGTCAGAGGGCAAGATAAAAGAAGATGCTCTGGTGATTCAACATCTAAGCGGCATTCACATGTTGGATCATTGATAGCATTCAGTTTGAATAAGAAACTTAAGAAGGGTCCTTTGCCAGTTAAGAATAAAGTAGTGAATTTATCAGAAGAAATGAAATTTGGGACAGCAATTGGAAAGAATTTCTTGAACAGTTCATTAGATTGAGAAAGATAAAACTTAAATTTTAGATCCAGATATAGTTTGTTTAATTCTTTTTGAAGGGGTTTTTTGAGTGTTCGATCTGTGAGAGAATTTGTCATATTATACTTTGTTTGTAATAATTCAAGATAATCGGACAGTAAAGGGGTTTTCGCTAGTATATGTGTGATGTAAGAAGATGAAGTCCTATAAGCATGAATGCATCTAATAAGAATTTGATATTGTATAGAATTCAACTTGGATCTTTTTGCTGCAGTGATAAAAGGAAACCAAATATTTGATGCATAGCTTATTGTAGAGCGTATCATAGCTTTATATAAGATCAATCTACGTCGAGTATCAATGCCCCAAGTACGTGCACATAATGAGAATAATATATTCTTAAGTTTCGTAGCTTTCATAATTATATTGTCAACATGTGTTCCAAAATTAATCTTATTCCTTTGTCTATGATTTTTAAAAATAACTCCCAAAATTTTAACAGTTTCTGATGGTTGAATTATTTTTCCATCAAAATTAATGGGCAATTTTTCATAGTTATGTAGATAGAGTATACCTGTTTTGTTTGGACTTAGTGAAAGTTTTACCTTTTCACACCATGCTTTGATTTTTATTAAACATTTGGTAATATTAAACTGAAGATCATAGATGTTTGAACTCCATACCACAAATGTCACATCGTCCGCGAAAGCAATTACTCTAGCAAAACTTTCGTTAAAAGATAAGTTGAAATCATTAAGTAATATATTCCAAAGAATAGGAGAAATAATACCACCCTGGGGACATCCCTTATTTATCTTTTTTATACACTTTACATTAGTATATTTAAACTCTACACTCCGGTCTTCAAAGTAAGAATTAATTATTTTTATAAGTACCGCTGGAAAATTTGCCTTGTCCAATTGTTGGAGAATTGCCGGATGCCATGCGTTGTCGAAAGCTCCGCTGATGTCCACTGTTACTATTGCCGTATTTTCTGTTTCTCTTTTCAGAAGACTTAATTTAGTTATTTCTTGTAAAGCAGAGATTGTTGATTTTTCTTGTGTAAATCCATGTTGAGCAGGATGCATAACATTATTACTATTAATATGATTTAAAAGTTCAATATGAATTAGACTTTCAAAAATTTTACCTAAATTAGAAGACAAGCTTATAGGGCGGTAGGCTTTCGGATCTTTATAATTTTCTTTATTAGGTTTTTTTATAATCATTACTGCTGACTTTCTCCAGGCCTCCGGATAATAATTAAGTCCCATACAAGCATTGAACAATTTTGTTAACACAGGAGATATATGATGAACTGCCGTTTTGATCATCTGATTGCTTATATGATCTATTCCTGGAGCCTTGCTATTTTTAAGTTTTTTAATTATTGAACATATTTGAATATTATCAAAATAAATTATTTTATCATTAGAAAAAGTATAACTCTTGTCTCTGATTAA
This sequence comes from Cordylochernes scorpioides, assembly GCA_030710605.1. Lineage (NCBI taxonomy): Eukaryota > Metazoa > Arthropoda > Arachnida > Pseudoscorpiones > Chernetidae > Cordylochernes > Cordylochernes scorpioides. The sequence goes on from CP092871.1 coordinate 48,090,471, forward strand.
TTTATGATAGTTTGTGTCAGAAGATTGACAGTCATTCGGAAATAGAGAAGATAAAAGATTTTTCATTTCTGATTCGAGCACATCTTGAGATACATCTAGAATTGGTAAATCAAAAGACCTAGGAGAAATTTTTTGTTTAAAAGTTTTGTAAGTATTACCAAAAGGAGATGTAATATGCTACTATAAGGTTTTGTAAAATTATTTATTTTTATTATACACAGCGCACAATGAAGTCTAAACACTTCTCTCCAAAAAAAAAAAAAAAAAGGTAAAGAAAAGAGATACATCAAAACATATATTCTGTTGAAAGTACTGACACAGAATTGTCCTTCCCAGTAAATCTGCCAATACTTTCATCCTCTATAGAATACCAACAGGACGAGTGGTTAAAACCCTCGATTCCCAACAGCCATGAACCAGGATCGAATCCCGCATTGTACACTTTTTTTTCTGTGAAGAACCTGTTCATACTTTTCATTGTAAATAACATAAGCTAGATTTCTCTTTTTGAGCGGTACCTAATAAAGTTATTTTGGAACAGGCAGGATAACAACGATCAAATAAGAAAACACACCTTTTCAACAATGAATAGAAAAAGTTAAAAAGTTAGCTAGAATTCGCATTTAAAATTCAGTTTAAAGAAACGAAGATGATACCAACATCTAAATATTTACAAATAGGCTTTTTGGTAGATATTTGACCATATATGTAAAACGACGTTTGACAAGTTTTACCGCAAATGTTTCTTTTGAACGAAAAATCGTAATTTATTTTAAGGAGAAATAACGACTATTTCTTTCCTTAGGGATGAAGTAGGAAAGGATGAATTATGAAGAGTATTGATGAATGGAAAAATAAAAAGTGTCCAGGAATGGGAATATTTGCAGTAAAACTTGTCAAACGTCGTTTTACATTCATAAGCCGCATTATATTGTATTATAAATTGACCATATATATTTAAAATATTTTAAAGCATTTAACAAAATAAATAAACTTCACAAACAAACAGAGTACGAAGGGAACTACTGGACTTTCTAAAATAGGGACAGTTGAAAGAAAGGAAGATGGCACCTGCTGCCCAACATGTGACCTTCCAGGAAAGGAGGAAGTAAGGGCAGTAGTCCATAAGATGCTCCAGAAATCCGTCAAGCATGAATGCACGCAGGACCTGGTCCACTTTCTCCTTCAGCGAGACTCTCTCTGTAGGCTCTTGGAACTGAAAATAATTGTATTAACATCAGTCAATATTATTAAGGAAAAATAAATAAATACAATTAATATATATAAAGAATGAAGACATTAAGACGCGAATGTTTCTTTTCACAAATAAATCAAACTTCTACTGTCTTTACTGCGATGAAAAATATTGGGAAGGCTTGGCTCATCAGTGGTGAACCCTACCAGCGGTTTCGCCAATTTAATCTACTAGACCGCTTCTTTAGAGCTCTAATATTGTATTGGATCATTCTGCTTATATATACTGTACGGTATATGGCCTAGTATTCCTTTGCACAATTAGTATACAGTTAAACCTGTCTATAGCGCCCCTTCTAAATAGCGCCTCCCTCTCTATAGCGCCCGATTTTAAATACGTAGTACAATGCGATATTTACATTAAAAGTGACCTGTCTATAGCACCCTATTTTAGTGAATCCCAAGAGGGGGCGCTATAGACAGGTTTAACTGTATATACAAGGTTGTCCCAAAAGTTCGTAAACATATTATGATTTATATTTTGTAAGTGTTTACGAACTTTTGGGACAACCTTGTAATTCTGAAACTTGGCTTATCTGCTATTTGCCACCCTTGATATAGAAAAACATCAGAGATTAAATCATTCTTCTATAAGATGATTGATAAATGTTTGAAATTTTAAAATAAAGAATGTTAAAAAATACACCAAACTCATATAGGCTGTAAATTTAAGTCAAGCTTAATTTTTCTGGATATTGAAATTGTTAAGGCTTCTATTTTGAAAATAGAGCAATCCATAAATAAATGATATTTTGATAGAATATATGCCTTTTTATTCAAAGTCTTCAATGTAAAAAGAAAGAAATTTTTTATCAGTTGATTTTAAATCAAAGGTTTAACTTTATTTATCGTTGTGTCCCTGTATCTGAGTAATCTTTTCTTAAACTACACTATTTACATATCTATGATGATAGATCGAACACTCAGTGATAATATATTACTCTGTTTATTAACACATAATTAAATTAAGAATATTTATAACAAATAACTTTACCAATACATGACACAAATATACCCCCAAACAGAAATAATACAGAAAATGTGAATCAAGTTTTATATTTATTGAATACACTGATAAATATCCAAACAGAAATCATTCTGAAGTTTTAAATCAAGTTTGTACATTGACAGGAATGTCCAAACAGTCAGCTCAGATATATTTACTTAAGTTTGTCGACTGCTGGAAATGTTTAAATTTTATTATTGCTGAAAATTTGAATTGATGTTATAATTGTTAAAAATATTTAATTTTCCTTCTTCAGTGGAGAAATTTGAGTCATTTTTCTCTTATTGTTGAAAACGAGAGTTTCCGAATAAAATTATTTTATAAAAATATATCAAATTTCACCATTTATTAAATTGTCCAAACATTCGATTTAAAAAAAATCGTTTGTTAATTTCTGTAATTAAAATCTAATTGAGAATTAGAAAGTTCGCATAGCATCAGTATGATAAAATTTACTGGCCGAAGTATCTTTATTTTCAAGAAGTATGATAAAACTCGATTCAAATTTATATAATCAGTCAATCAATAACTTTATTAGCACCTTTAGTCTTATATATACCTATTCTCTGACAGATACAGAAATGAGTGGAAAAGAGAGGGAGAAGGAAATAAGAACAAACAATATAGGAAGGAAATAAACATAAGAAAAAGGGACTTCGCATATATTCAATCCTTGGTTCTAAAAAAAAGACTATGCAAATTATCTCAACAGAAAAGAATAATGAACCTCACGATAAGTCCCAGTAAAATAAAGAAATAGAAGTCATGGATAGATTGTTGAAACGATGTAAGGAGCTGGCGTGTGAAGACGAGGAAGGTGGAAAACCGGACATGGAGAACAGGGATATGACGACCATAGAAGAGATCCAGGAGAACGACCTAGAGCAGATGACAGGAGACCTGACAGAGAAGAATGGATCAAGGCCAGGGGACCATTTTATCGAGGAGCCACCAGAAGAGGCCATAGAAAGACTGCTGGAGAGCTGCAGGACATCAGGGGACCTTATCTGCGAGGGCCACAGCACTGACCAGGAGTCAAGATAGCAAATGTAAATATCTTTGCTAACTTTTACTCTTATTATTTTTTGAAGTTTTAAATAAAATATGTAAATAGACTGACCATCCGTTACACTTTTTAGAGAAAAACTTTTAACCTTTTTGAAAATAAGTTATATTATTATTTTTGTGTGTTGTATAACATAAAATAACTTGTAGACATTTTATTTTAAATTATTCCATGTTTCAGTAAAAAAAAAAAAAGAAAAAAACCTTTTTGTTTATTGTATATATTAAAAAACATTCTAAACACAAATTTGTTTCTTTGAAATAGAAATAAAAATTGCCATAATTTTTTAGATTAAATGATATAAGGTTATATAAATAGAGAAGTTTCTCTAAATAATAGTAAAGAAACATTGTGTAACACAATATTTAATTAACAGATTTTCTCAATTTAGATATTTTGTTACTCAGCATATTGTCTCTTATATTGTCTTATTGTTAATAAGATAGCAAAATGAATGTATTTGTCATCTTCATGTTTGTAATGTTTGTTCAATTTCTAAACGACAATATTGATAGCCTCATATGATTTGATATTTTTGTTCGATTGTTTTTAAATTTCTTTATAGAGAGTTTTCAAATTTTGTTGTTAATTTTGGTTGAAGATTTTGAGAAATTTGAAATAAAATATGTCTATTAACATCTAATATATTTTATTATGTAATACAACATTATAAAATAAGAATTAATTAAATGCAAAAGATTATCCTTTGTTTTTAAAATAAAAACATACTTCGTATTTCTTGATGGTTTTTATTGATTTTTTTTCATAGGTCCTTGAGATGAGAAAGGTACATAAGGCCGGCAGCAATTGGCAATTCGCACTTACAAAACAATCGAGAAATTCTTCAAGTCAAATGTCGGGGATTGTTACAATAGATGTGGTGGGAAAAAACAGCATTCCATCGGGAGGTTTGATTCTCTCTTACCGGAGTTGGTCAAATATTGGAGAAGCTGGTGGGTGGAGCGGGCGGTCTGACGTGATGGAGTGACCTTAGTCAAGGTCATTCAGGATCACAACACCGGCAGACGACACGTTCTTGTTGTGTATATCGCAGTTATTACTCACTTTTAAAATAAACCTTTATTGAAAGTAGAAACTAAAGAATGAATTTCTAAATATATCTTAGTTAGCCTTTCTGGAAAAAATTACTTATCTCTCTCTAACAATATTTATATAAATTACCTCACTTATCTCAGAAATCTGCTTATATACATGCCACATATTATTATAGTCAATGAATATAAATTAATATTTGAATGATATCCAACAGTTCCCAGGGAATCTTCCATCAAAGTCCATCACAATTCAGTGACTCTCATCAAGGCCAGGTTTGTTATAGCAGCTTCAGCACTATAGCAGGTTCTTAGATCTTAGACCTCCTTCTCTTCATCGTATTCAGTATTCGTTCTCAGTATATCGTTATAAGTATATTATCTCCAGATAAGTTGGATACACTTTGATCTTATCCAAATGGCCGAGAAGTGATAAGTTGAATGATGTCATCTGTCGTGTGTGATTCAATGATTCCAGTCAAGGTCACTAGGACGAAGACATTATTACCAGAGTGATGGCGTTTGTAAAACATCCATTTGAACATACCGTCTTCTTAAATAATCTTAATATCATCATAATGATCTGTTCTGTCATTATACGTTTATTTCTCCAGCTATGCCGGGGATGTTTTAATTCAATGACCTCATTCAAGGTTACATTGGGGTCGAGGCTGAATGGCAACAGTTATCCAACTTGTAGGTGTGGAAGACAATCTGAAGAATACACGGTGTTCAAATAATTTCGTAATTTTATTTAATGATGTTCTCATTATGTTCAGTTAATTTTATCTACAGTTAAGACCATGTTGATAGGGACTGCTCTAGTATCGTAATAATTTGTTAGGTTGATCTAAGTCTTGCTTCTATTGAATCTTATTGAAGACTTTATAATAGTAACTTAACGACATGTTCACCATAAGTCCATCAATTTGTTATGATTTAGGTTCCATATAGTTAAGTTCCATGTTTATAAAGGCAGCTTTAGCATCGTAGCAAATTCTTAGGTTGACAGAAAGTCTTGCTTCTATTGAATCTTATTGAAGACTTTATAATAGTAACTTAACGACATGTTCACCATGAGTCCATCAAATTGTTATGATTTAGGCTCCATAGTTAAATATCATGTTTATAAAGGCAGCTATAGCATCTTAGCAATTTGGCAGATTGACAGAAGATTTTGTTTCTGCAGCATCTTCTTGGGTATGTGGTAATAACCTAAGAATATCTATTTACGATCTCAATTGTTTTAATTAGGTTTTCTCGTATATATCTTTCTTATCTCTTGTGTATATATAAATTTCACTATTAATATTAAATATATGATTAGCTTTTACTTCTTTTTTCACTTACAGAGACTACGGGGTAAATCCAGGTATAAGAAATTTATTTTTCTCCAATTTACCCAGACTTATCTATTTATTAGTTTGATTGTCTTAATTAAGTTTTCCTGTATATAAATTCAATATTACCATTATATGCGATTAACTTTAAAATAATAATAATAACAATGATTTTATTACTGGTATTATTACTGTTTTCCTGCATGTATCCTACATTTCTGCTCGGAGAATCTGTATAAGACTAAAAGGTCTTAATAAAGCTTTTTGTTGTTGTTGTTGTATTATTATCCCAAGAATGTGATTATACCATTAGTTTTACCATGATTGAGCTTCTCGAGCGAGTCAAAGCCACGCTTATTGAATCTGCATAATCTTAACATTGGCTTAAGTTGGTAGACAGCATTCCTTACTGTTCCACAATGTTAAGGTTACAGTAGTGTGGCTTTGACCAGTATGGTGAATGTAACGGGCTGTTGTGGTTCAATGACCATTAAAAGCTACGCACGCTCTTAGAACTACCCATGCTCTTGAAGAATTGCATCCGTTGTCTATGCTATCGAAAGCTTGTATTCAATATTTTCTTCCCAGGAAATTTACCATATTACTTTATTAATCCGTCTATCATCAAAAAACTATATTTAAAATGTCTATCAAAATGTCCTTATATAGGTGGTAAAATTTTGAAAATAGTTTTCAAATTTCAACAAGGAAAGACTTTTACCAAAACATTTTGCCTTCTATAGACTCGTCTCGGAGTCCAAGAAGGAAAAATACAATCGAACATTAGTAACAAATAAATAGATAATCAATTATACATCGTCTCTCTTGGCCTGAGACATGAAAACTACTTCGAATCTTCTAGTCACCTTCTTTTTCATTTTAAATAATATTCTCTTCTGCCGAACTATAGAACTGGTAGTACAAGTACACAGAGCTCTCATCGGCTAATGGATTCGAGAAAATCTTGTAAATCTGTGACTTGTTACGTTGATAAGCATATGAAAAGGCCAATGTGTCTTTCCCTCTGAAGCTGGGAACAATAAAGGATACTATGGGACATCTTGTGAATTTCATCTCCGCACATTTTAAGTTAGTCTTTCTTACAATATTCTGAGCGACTTTTAAAAAATAAATTAATAAATAAATATTGAAAACCTAAGTCTTTTTATCAAATGAGTAAATACAGTAGAACCTCCCTGTAAAGGACACCTAATTGCAGAGTCAAAGTGTCCTTTAGGGAGAGGTGTCCTCTTACCGGAGAGTTGCTAAATTGTAAAAATGGTAATTTTGCAAATGAAAACTGTCCTTTGTGGAGAGGTGTCCGCTAGCGGGGTGTCCGCTAAAGGGAGTTTATACTGTATATACGACACACTTCATTCAAGATTATTTAAAAGAGAATTAGAATTAACCAGGAGTTTCCCGAACACTACGTTAGCGAACCTACGTTAGCTGAACACAGCAAGAAAGATCTAGTCAAAGGGTTGAACACAGAAGCTAACCAAGTGGTATGTGAACGAGCACTGAAGGAAACCCAATGATGTTGGGTTGAAATTTGCCACACTCCAAGAAACAGGGCCGTTTGTGCATCCTGTAGTACAGGAAAACAGGGCAGTTAAAACAGGAGGTGGCCCACCTTATGTGGCTCTTCCAGACAGTGAATATAGATTGAACCAAGGTCTGTATACCAAAGTACAAGATCATCCTGGACCTGGCCTTCAATTCGATATATTCCTTTCTGACCTAAAGAGCTTGACATAGACAACTAGAGTTTTGATCAAGAGAGTCTAACCAGAAAATATGCATAAGCAGCCCATAAAACTCTATTAGAGTTATACTAGAGTTGAATTTTCTATGGTGTTGCTTACTTTCTTAGATTTTATATCGAAAAGTGAAATACAGTCGACTCTCGATAATTTGAAACTCATCAATTTGAATCTCTCGATAATTTGAAATGTTTTCCCGGTCCCTTGAAAATACGCGATAAGTTGAATAAAATCAATATTAATTGGTCCTTCCGGTAATTTGAAGTTGAAGGAATAGTATCTTGCCATAAATTAACATTTGTAAATAATTGTACAAATGTTAAAAATAATAGATCACGAATTTTGAGATCAAACTCTTGTTTGAGAAAGGGCAAGGCCTGAAAGCTCCTTATAAATTTATTAATTAAAAAAAAATTGCAGTAAGTCACTTTTTAATCTTGTATCAACATAGTATGTATATCCCGAAATTGCCAAAACTTCAAACTTGTTTACTTGATTTTTTTCCCACCTTAGTTGTTTAAACTCCTGTTATTTTGAACTCTTGATAAATTGAAAATTTTCTCTGGTTCTTTGAGTTTCAAATTATAGAGAGTCAACTGTATTTTAAAATCAATTCACGCAAGACGTGAACAAGTTTGATGACATCAGCGCATCTGTGATATCCATTTCAACAATTATTTTAGCAGAAAAAGTTACCATACTTTATCCAGTATACCTATTTATCTGACCTACTGTAATTGTGATTATTTCTCTCTTTGTGATTTTAAGAATTACCTTATTTCCATATTCATATGAGGGGTTTTGAGTGTTCCAACAAAGGTGCAAATCTCGGTAGCGTCTTCATCTCAACATTTCCATATATGGTAGTGGGGGTGATGATGATCTGACAGAGACAGAAGGTGAACGTCCTCTTGGGTGATTGGCACCGGGATAATATTCAGCCTGTCACTAGGAATAATCAGTGAATGAAGGATGGTGCCATGACGGAAGCCATTTCTGTGTCTACGACTCAATCCCGTGTAAATAAATACATTGCTATCTTCTGTTTCCCAACGCGCTATTATTATTATTATTTTTTTTTTCGTTTGACATACCATTCAAATTTCTACCATTTATAATATTATATGTTAGAAAAAAAAAATTGTGTGTTCCAAATATTTTTACTTTAATCCTCTTCTATGAAATGAAAATTAAAATTTTTAATGGGGGCCAGATATTTTACATAAACAAATTTATGTATGTATTTGAAGTAAAAACATATTTTAACAAATTGAAAAGGCTGCAATTTACTTTATAAAATCATTGTTTCTTTTTTTAAATAATAGTCTTTTGTGTGTGTGTGAAAATTTATTGATATTTTAGTTAAAATATAGTCACTTTTTAAAGGCTACTTGAAAATATTCCAAGTTAAAAAAAAAATGACATTAGTATCTACAAATTTTTGTAATGGGAAACAGGTTTATTTTTTGCCATTTGCATCTAATTACTGGAGGCGACGAACTCATTGAAGGCCGTTTCATCATCTTGTTTTTGAATTTCTCGAGTTAGAAATTGTTGACAAGGTGTTATTTGGAAAAAACTCATTATTTTTATATAATTGTATATTTGTATGTATTTGTGGGTGAAATATATATATATATATATATTTAATATATAATACAAATTTGAGTAAATACACAAGCAACATAATAAAGAAATATATACCAAACGATGATTTTATATTTTATCTAATTTTGCGCTAATTTTTCAAGCCTCAAAACTGATTACCAATAAATAATTTTATTATACAAGCTGTTTAAAAATATAGAATAGAAATTTTGTAAAATCCACGAAAATTTCAATCATTTTAGCTAAGTCAAGGTAAAAAAATATCGTTTGTAGAAATAATAAAGAAATAGGTAGAAAACCAAGGTGAGAAGTGGACAAAGAAAGTATGTGAAAGTTCAAAGAGTGTTGGACAAAAAGGCAATTGGCAATACCTACCAAATTGCCAAAGCTATTGATTACACAGGCGAAAGTTTTGACCTATTTCTGAAGCCACCCATCCTCAGGCAAAATGGCTTCCTCAAGGTCGTTTCCTTATTGGCTAGGAAAGTCCAAGGTGAGAGTTGGGGGGAAGAAGGACATTCCCCTATAGCTTGTCCCCAACCACAATAACAACTTCCTCTATCAACCATCTTGTGAAAATATGAAAAATGTCCCCCCCCCCCCCCCCCCGCAATATTATTTAATTGTAGGCTACAACATCGCTGGCACAAAATTTATGATTTATTTATTTCAATTTAAAGCGCTATGTTCCTCTAGGGACACTTGCGCTGTCATACATGTATGCCTTTAAAATTGTCTATACATATATATTTACAAAATTTTAGGCCGTAAAGAGAATAGTCATATGATATTAACAAGGAGAAAGAGAGAAAAACAAAAAAACGAGAACAGAGAACAGTGTACAAAAGAAAGAAATGTCTGGCAATATCTACAATCAACATAAAATAAATTATGATTATACTTCAAATTTTCGAATTGTTTTCAAAACAATTTTTATATTTTATCTTAACCCCACACGATCGTGTGCAAATATATGTGATTTTTTTTTTTTAGATTTAAAAATCCTTGACAAACTCAACCTGTATTCATAACAAAAATGAACACACTTTAAGTAATATTTTTTTAAATGCAAGTATTCTTTACAGAAAATAAATATTACAACGCTTAAAAAATTGTAAAATTGTTTAAGAATGAGAATATACATATTTCCAATTATATTCCTTTCTTTGAAATATCATTAAATTATTTCTAAAATAAATTTCTTATTTTGAAAGATCAATTGATTAAATGATCAAATATTACATTTGTTAATCAAGTGTGTGTGTTTTATGATTAAAATAATTTGCATTATGTAAATAATTGTGCTATATTATATAGGATATTATTTTCACACACATTCAATAAATCACACACATTAAATTATAAATAATATAGTAAATATTACAAAGATATTTTAATTTAACAAATATATGTATAAATGTTACTAAAAGAATAAAATATAGAAATCTTCTGTGAATGACAAATACACGTTTAATAATATATATAAAATGGATTTTTTTAAAATTACTTCAATATAACGTTGAGTTGTGATTACGTTCTAAATAAAAAATAATGCTTAAAAAAAACAGGAATCCCTGATTTTTATATATGTATCAGGTATTTTGTGTTTCAATTTTCTATTTATTTACTCCCAACGTAGACAGAGAGTTTTGAAATTTTCAATCTTTAACAGGCAAAATATGGATTCAACAACAAAGGTTTTGCACTTTTAATACAAAGTTTATACTTTTGTTGTTGTAACTTGAAAAAGGTTGGCGTTAGGCCAACTGAAATATTGGTAAATGAATTATTTTTAAAAATCTAATATATATATGCCTTTTCAATTATATTACAGTGTACACTGCAATAACAACTATTTACATGTTTTAATAATAACTCTATCAAATTTTAACTTGAAATTTTAATTGAAAATATTCGCGGTTTTCATTTTAAAATGTTTAAATTTATTATAAATAGATATTTTAGTTTTTTAATACGAAGACTTTTTAAAAATTGAAATTTGTCTCTTTTTGTATATTTTATTTAATATTCATTTTTTAATCAAGCAATATAAATTAAACATTTGATATTTCTCTCATGTAAGTTAACCACTTCAATATGGCGTTGATCTTTCCCATATTTCCGCCATAAGCTACTTCCCAGCTTCCGGTGTTTTCATGTTTTTCAAATAGATTTCTTTAGTCTCAACAATACATTGGCATTATGGTTCAGAAATCTTTGAATTTCTCTGTTTCGTGTGCGTATGTTGTAGAACTTCAATATTATTTCAGGATAAGAACTAATATTGTAATTCGAAAACTTTTAAATATATATATCTATGTGAAAATAAATTTGTCGGCTTACTATTATGATATATTTTTGTTGTAAGATAAAGATTTGAAGGTGCAGTCGTGTTAAAAGAAAAACAGAAGACTACCACAAATAGTTTTATTTTCAATTACTTGAAGAATATTACAATAACACATTTTTCACAGTTAGAATTTATAAATTAATTCTATATCAATGAAATTTTAAAAATAGGTGAGTTAACTTTACATATTTACAACAAATATCAAAAGTTGCATATTCTAAAACTATGGTAAAAAAATCTAGAATTATCAATGAATGAAAATAAAATATATATTTATATTTTTTAAATTATAAAATAATTTTATTTTTAGATTATATAATATATATATTCAAATTATATTATGTGTCAATTAGACCATCAGCTGGTAACAAATGCGACGGAGTAATTTATCTTGATATATCTAAACAGAAATATTAACTTGTGTAATGCATTTTTTTCATATTCAGCCTAAAATGAAAGGTATTTAAAACAAATATGAAAACATATAAAGTTTTAGCTGGAGGAAGCATCTTGTAGTGGGAATATGGAGAAAATTATCACTCCATATAAAATGGTGATTACTTTGAGAGAAAACTCAAATATATTTGTATTGATTGAGTAAAATTGATATAAAAAAGGCATAAAATAGACTAATTTAAAATAAACGTATTTCTATCAAAACTGAAAATATCTAAAATAATTGTTCTTTCAAATAGAATAGAAAATTATTACTTAAGGAGATAACATTGTTATTAAATTGTAAAAAATTGCCATTAAAGTGTAAAATTTTTGTCTCAAAGTGCGCAAAACTTATATATACAGTGCGGCAAATAATTTTTAAGACTCGCTCTAGATAAAGGCCAATAGCAGAGCCAGTTATGAAATTGCGCATGCGTATATATATTCGAAGCCTTATCTAGCGCGTGGCTTTGTTTCAGCCATTTTGGTTAACTCTTTAAAAACATACAGGCGATTTTTGAAAAGTAAAATTTTTTGTTCGTCGGAATTCTGAGATGGAACAGAGAGCGGTCATTAAATTTAATGCAAAACTTGGTAGAAGTGCATCGGAAACATATATTTTGATGAAGCAAGTTTATGGTACGTTATGTTTGAGTAAATCAAATGTTTTCATTTGGCACAAACGTTTTTCGGATGGAAGAAATACGCTAGAAGATGATAAGCATACTGGACGACCAAGTTCTTCAAAGACACCAGAAAGTATAGAAAAAGTGCGAGAATTTGTTGAAAACAATGATGGCAGAGGTTTTACACATCAACAAAGAAACGATTCGAACCATTCTGCATGAAGATTTAGGTAAAACTAAAGTCTGTACTAAATTTGTTCCACACACTTTAACGGGCGAGCAGAAATCAGTGTGAATTGCACATTGCAGGGACATCATTTCTGCCTATGAAAATAATTCAAACTTCCTGAAATCAATTGTTACGGGTGATGAAACATGGTGTTTTCAGTATGACCCAAAGACAAAGCGCCAAAGTGCCGAATAGAAGTCAAAAAACTCTCCACAAGCCAAAAAAACGCGAAAAGTGCCATCAAAAATCAAAACAATGCTGATTACCATTTTAGATAGTAGAGGTATTATCCACAAAGAATTTGTTCCCGCTGGACAAACCATTACTGGAGAGTATTATTTAAACTTTTTGAAACGTTTGATTGCCAGAATTCGTCGCATTCGTCCAGAATATCGCGATGAAGACAGTTGGTGTTTGCTGCATGATAATGCACCGAGTCACTCATTGTTCGTCGCTTTTTGGCCAAAAATAACGTCTGTGTGTTGAATCATCCTCCGTACTCGCTTTATTTAGCACCATGTGACTTTTATTTATTTCCAAAAATAAAATTGAAGTTAAAAGGTTTTTTTTTTTTTATGATATCCCGACCATCCAGAGAGCTGCGACGAGCACTTTGGAGGCGATTCCTCAAAGTGGCCTGCAAGAGGCATTTAATTCCTTATTAAATCGTTGTAACATATGTATTGAATCCAGAGGGGATTATTTTGAATAAAAAAATAGTAGAAATTGAATTAGCTTGTTTATGTTTTATTTTACAAACCCATTCTTAAAAATTATTTGCCACACTGTATATAGTTAATATTTATGTGGGTGTATAAATATAAATTTAAAAAGTAGTTTTTTTTAAATTTAATACTTTGTTTTATTCACACCACGTTTATATAAAATATAAATCCAATAACAATTTTAAATAAAGAATATTTCTTAGTAAAAAAAAACATAGAGATATATTGTACATAACACAACACTTACTAGATTTTGAAAAAAAAAGTGCGTTTTAAAAGGTAATTTAAAACTTTTAATAGACCTATATATTTTTTAAAAGAGCATTTATATACGCTTTCAAAAATCGGATCCTAACTAATGTTATTTTATAACATACTTTATTTTTAAATGACGAAGCAAGCATTGAAGCCGTTTTTATCACCTTTCAAGCAGTTTGATTATTCTTTTAAAGTAAAAAAAAAAAGTCGTTCTCTCTTTATTTTCACTTTTCTTAAAGAAAGGATGCAAATTCAAGGAGTAAACTGCTTCAAATTAAGTTTTTATAGCCTGCGCGTTAGAGCTTCTTGTATTTCTAATTTTTCCAGGCGTTTATTTATGGATCTTTTGGCATATTAGATACATTCGTATGACCTGAAAATGATTCAGTTTTCATTAAATTCAAAGCCTGTCAATTCTTAATCATATGCGTTAAATATATATTAATATATAACATCATTTAGATATTTCATAAATATGTTGTTATATATATGTTACCTTTTGATAAGGACTCGACTTTGTCCAGAAACTTTTCAGATGGATGTTTGCCAAACGAAAATTGTTTTAAAATTTGATTATGTGTGTGTGTGTGTGTGTGTGTATTACGATTATATTATTATTCTTAAAATAGTTGTAGCCGTAATGATAGGAGTTTATATATATTTAATTAATATTATCAATAGGATCATTTACTGAGATTTTATAATATACAGCTCTCTTCAAATGATCCTAAAATTTAATTTGATAAGTCAAATATTGTGGAAATGTATATGGAACAGACACGTCTAACTTTAATTTTAATTTATATAGAATATATTTATATATATATAAATATTCTCACATTGAATTTCTGTAAAATTACCTTAACATTTCATTCAAAATAGGTAATGAAAATACATATATGATGATTTTTACGACACCGATTAATATATATTAGCAGTTTAAAAAAAACAGATAGGAAAAGTTTATATAATTTATAATATTGTAAATACTTTTAAAACAGACTTTTTAAAACGTATATACAATGTTTAAAAAGATCCTATTAACTGGATAATAGGATCTATATTAAATTTTGCAACAGAAATTTAAAATACATTTTCTGTTTAAATCCACAATTATTTGTAGGATTCTAAAGATGAAAACCATTACTCTCTTTCGATATTTCTGACTATAATGGTGAAGCTAATGATGTAAATATTCAGTCATTAAATAGGTTGAAATATGATAAAATAAATATTTAATTTATTATATCTATTATATATATATGCGGCACAATTAATTTATTAATAAATATATATTTCTATATAATTATATATATATATATTATCTCTTATTTTATTTATAAATGCTAATATATCTTTCAATAAACTAGGACATTTTAATTTTTGGAAATAAAATTAGTATGAGAGAAAATTGATTCCTTTATATAAATTAAATATTCAGCTAAAAAAAATGACTTTATATAAAAATCCTTTTATATATTTTAAGTAATTGATATTTTCATGTTAGTGCTTTTTTAAATAAAATTAATATTTAATTATATAAACTCACTTTAGAGCGTAAATATAAATCTTTCTATATATTTTTTATTTTTATTTGTTATTAGAACTTTGCTCCAATTAAAATAAACAAGAAATGCATTTACGAAAGGATCAACCATATCAACATATTGTAAAAAAGAAAGAAAGAAATGACAAAAAATGTCCCACAAATGAAATCAAAGTATCTATGATAACCTTGATAGAGAGAAAGTTATCCTTGGCAGCTGAACATACAAAGAAAGATTAAAAAATGTGAAGCATTTTTCAACAAAGAAAATATTCAATAGTTGGTAGACCAATTTTCGTGCCACTCAGAATTGGGAAAAGGCCTCTTAAAAGATGGGCAGACGCCCCAAATCTTGGTGGGTCACGGCCAAGGGGAGAGGCCACGGTCGGGCACTTTCTCCAGATCCGTAGGAAGTGGTAGCACGTAACGTCTTTCTTCTTGAGTAAATATTTGAGACATCAAGGTGACCTACTCAACCTTGAGATGACTCTGACATGGTCTCATAATTGACGCACTACATATTGGTGGCACGTCATTCCTAATGGGGTAAGATCCAAGCAGCCCCTGCATGGGCACGTTGAGGCAAGAAACTCGAAATCACAACTGGGATTCATAACTCACGCTATCGCGCTAAGACTTGTTGAATCCAACTTGTATGTAAGATTAGTACATGATTTTAGGTAAACTTTTGTTAAATATAATAAAATTATTTTTAAAAAATTAATATTATATAGCCTATGTTTATTTGAGATAAGCCTGTAACGGAACGATTTTCGCTTGAAAGCTTGTGTTTCAAATAAAAAAGATAAGGGTGTTGTGAAAAATCTCATGATTTTATGATCAGAATACATGTTGGGGAAAGGTTGTCAAGCGTGACATATGTGATCTAAGAAACCTAGATTTCTGATGAAGACTCCTTTAGATAAAACCGGTTTGGTAAAGAGGTGTTGAATTCAAGAAAAAAATTGATGTCAGGTGAGAGCGTATTGAATTTTTAAAAAAATCAGGATTTTATGAAAGAGATTTTTTTTATATCCAAGAAAACCCGAGTGTCAGTTTAGACGCGTTGAATTCAAGAAAACATCAATACCAGCGAAGGTGCATTGAATTCAAGAAAACACCGATACAAGCGAAGGTGTATTGAATTCAAGAAAACACCGATATAAGCGAAGGTGTATTGAATTCAAGAAAACATCAATACAAGCGAAGGTGTATTGAATTCAAGAAAACACCGATACAAGCGAAGGTGTATTGAATTCAAGAAAACACCGATACAAGCGAAGGTGTATTGAATTCAAGAAACCGTCAATACCAGCGAAGGTGTATTGAATTCAAGAGAAAATCGATACAAGCGAAGGTGTATTGAATTCAAGAAAACATCGATACAAGCGATGGTGTATTAAATTCAAGAAAACATCGATACAATCGAAGGTATATTGAATTCAAGAAAACACATCAATACCAGCGAAGGTGTATTGAATTCAAGAAAACATCGATACAAGCGAAGGTGTATTGAATTCAAGAAAACATCGATACAAGCGATGGTGTATTAAATTAAAGAAAACATCGATACAAGCGAAGGTATATTGAATTCAAGAACCTATATTTGTCAGGTGAGAAGTCGTATTGAATAATAATAAGACTCACTATGTCAGTAAAGACATGCTGAATCCAAGAAGGATATTTAGTTATAAATTGGAATAGGTATATCTTATGATAAATATAAAAATTTACTTCTGATACATGAATATTATTGTGATATTGTTTTGTTGCAGTCGTGAACCTTTTAAAACATACAACAAAATCAATTTAAATCACAATTTGCTTTAATTGTGCTAATTTGAGAAAGCACTAACTGACTTAAGGCTTGAAGAATAAATAAAACAAAAGACTTATTTACATATCTACAGAAAGATTTGAGCCGGCCAACGTATAACAACAATGAGTTTATATAGGGAAAGCAGCGACATCTGGTGGTCGACTTTACAGAGTAGTTTTTGTTCTAAAATTATAATTTCAAAATAAAATAATTTTGATATAACATATATAGAGTTTAATCTGAATTGGCTTTGTAACTTCTCTGTGATTTGAAAAACCTTAAAAACATCCCAAAACACAAGAAGTAGAAAAATAATAAAATCTGAAGTATACAATATCCTCTGTGACTTATGCAAATCATAATTACGGGGTTCCTGATTAGGGTTATACTCTTTCTGTTTTATACACTTTTAAAGATTAATTACTAACACCAGTTATTACTTTAGGAAAAGTTCTATATTACAATTGATATTTACCCAAGTTAATTGAAATGGCTAATTTATGATGTATTTACATATTGCATCATTCATGCTTATTCACGAAGAAGACGTGGATCGCATGTTTTGCTGCTGAGGTGATGTTCCTTGAGGCCCACCGCGAAGATCCAGGACTGCAGGTCAGTCAGCCGCCCGATGATGGAGAACGCCTCTCGGGATGAGAGGGCGGACGGCGCTGCAGGACCAGTAGCGGTGGCCCAGGTCGCTGGAGACACAGGCGATGTAAACAGGCTGTCTCGACTACGGGGGTCCCATATGAGGCAGGGCGTGCAGGGCCAGCCGCAGAGCGATGTCAGACACCTCCAAGGCACGCTGGAGGGGGGCACGTCGACCACGGGCGCCTAGCACGGAAAATTCACAGAATGCAACGCGCAGTAAGTGTGCATATGCGCAGGAACGGTGTGGCTGTCCCGCGCAGGTCCTCTCCTGGTACTGGCTTCTAGCATTCTCGGTCAGCAGCCGCTGGCAGAAATATCCGTGGACACTCCACGTCATCCTGGTATGGAGCAGCGGACCAGAGCCCGCCAGGTCGCTGACACGTACTCCAACCCACCTTGAGAGAGCCCGAAACGATAGCGTAGCAAGGGACCTGCAGGCACCGACGAGGGGCAGGTTCAATAAGGTGAAAGTGTGCACCACCCGGTGATTCAGGCCCAGGAGACCTGCTCCCACAGATCTAGGAGCCGACGGGGCAGTAACCAGGAACCCGAGGACAAGGGGGCCATCCAGGCTCCGAACTCCGCCAGCCATGAGTAGGCGTTCTTTCCCCCAGCTCTACATGGTCTAAACCACCTTGAAACAGGCGAGCTGGGTCCTGATGTCCATTAACCCCACGCCACCGACGGACACAGGATGTTCCAGTGAAACTGTGGACGCGATGACAGGAGATGCGACCATTATTTGTTTAGACAGGTCGCTTCATTTAGAGTCTTCAAGCAAAATTCGAGAGATTATGGCCATGTTCAGGATTTAAAGGCAACATTACCACCAAATACCACTGCCGGATATTTACACACTTAATATCAATGAATTATGACGGGTTAATCCATCAACTGGGATTTCCCTTCTGTTGCAACGGCCATCTGTTTAAGAATTTCTTCCGGAAGACATCCAAGAACCTCGTTTCTCTTTTCCTTGTCCGTTGGAAATAAACACAGTGACTCAGAAGATGACTGAGTGATTGATTGGTAATGGACGTTGGTCATGTGAAAATTGTATAAAGAAAAAAGCTTCCTTTCGAACTCACATATGTATCTACATGTCTACTTCTTTTATATCTCCTGGCTACTTGTAGACAGCAGGACCTATAGCCTAGGTACATAAACAGATTATAGCAAAATAAGTAGAGAGGTACGTATTCCCGTATAACTTTGTAAATTTCTTTATTTCTCTTTTTCCCCACTACTTTTCTGTATCTCTCACAGACGTATATAAGACTAAAGGTCGTAATAAAGGTCTTAATGGATTGATCTCTTGACTACCTCTTGTATGTTTCTTGAATGCTTCTTATGTATTTCTTTGATAGGAAAGCGAAGACTAAAACGCGGCTGAATCCACACTCGCCTTTTCAGTGATACGCTAACTTATGCACGTGGATTCTGTGGTCACTGGACATGTGTCGGACCTGGAGGCTGTTGGGCTCTGCGCTGCCTGGAGTATAGGAGCTCCATCTATGGTTCCTTCCTGTGGTGAATCTGTTATAAGACTGGTGGTCTTAATAAAGCTGTACGTGTGTGTATGTATTTTTTGTTACTACTTGGCTACTTCCTGACTATATGTTGTCTGACACAACAACAACAATGGCAACAAAAAGCATTTTATTGGGAACTTATGTCCTACATTGATTCGTTCTGGTGATAACCGCCCAGAAAAGATTATTTATATGAAAAATAGACACTTAGAGGTTTTTATTTTCTCAACGTTTCGGCAAAAATCTTTTAGCTTCGTCAGGAAAAGTAAATAAAAATAAAGCATTTGGCAAGGCGTTAAAAATTGTTCTTGCCAAATGCTTTATTTTATTTATTTCTCCTGACGAAGACAAAAGATTTTTGTCGAAACGTTGAGAAAATAAAAACTCCAACTGGCCGAAGTGTCTATTTTTCATATAAATATGAATGCCGGCCAGGCAGCCTCTATCTTTACAGAAAATATTAGTTATTTATATCTTGTATGACACAAAATTAAATAAGTGACTTACTGCAAATTTTTAAAGATTATATATATTTATTGGGAGCTTTCGGGTCTTGCCCTTTCTTAACATTTAGGTTAAAAAAAGGTAAAGACCAGAAATCTCCCAATAAATAAATTTTAAAACTTGTGGTAAGTCATTCATTTAATTTTGTGTCAACATAGTATATCCCGAAATTGCCCAAATTTCACATATATCATGTTTGTCTTTATAAATATTTTTGTTGTTGTTTCAGACGATTGGCTGACAAGTGAACGAATGTGTAAAATGGGAAGTTTATTAAAATCACACAATGTCTTTCAGATATTTAAGAAATAAATTTGTTTATCATGTATTATATATTGTAGGTTTATTGTTTACTTCCTATGTATTTCTTGGTTACCTGTTGTTTACTTCCTATAACTATTAAAATATTGTAGTGTAGAAATCAAGTTTTGGAATATCTCAAGACGTAAAAGTATTTATTGATGACGTCAGTACGACCAGTCGACAATTATCAAACAGAACAACTATATACAGCTAGGGAATATTGAACAAGCAAGCTAAGTACCATGTATGATGATTTCAGAAATTCATAGTAATAATCTGTGTTAAATGTTTTCATTGTATAATTATATTAAATAATAAAATATAAATTATTTATTCGCGACAATAATATTCGAGAGAAATAGAATTATCAACTTAAAACCCTTCAAAAATCAATAGAAAAAGAAAAATAAAATCACCAAGAATGAGTATCATATATTTAATGCTTTACGTTTCAAGCTTTCGGGTATTAACGCCCCTTCTACAGGAATAAGAACTAATGAATGAATCTAGATGGATCAACTGGTTATAAACATATATACAGTTAAACCTGTCTATAGCGCCCCTCTTGGGACTCACCAAAATAGGGTGCTATAGAGAGGGGGTGCTATAGACAGGTTACTTTTAATGTAAATCGCATCGTACTACGTATTTAAAATCGGGCGCTATAGAGAGGTAGGCGCTATTTAGAGGGGGCGCTATAGACAGGTTTAACTGTATAATATTTACATACCTGTTTTCAAAATTAGAGAATTATTTAAGTTTTTTTTTTAATTTAGAGATAAAATTGTCACGAAGGCTAGCATAGCTCAATTCAAATCAGAAGATTACACGTTTTGGTGACGTAATGACACATGTTTTTTACCGTTTAGCCATCTATATAATGAGCATAGACAAAACTGGAGTGTTGATCACTTCTTTACATATTCAAACTAAACAAAAATTATCAAATAGGCTGATTAGATTCCTGTGTTTAAAATCCCCATGTTACGGTGCAATCGAAAATACAGGGTGATCCAAAAGTCCCGCACTATTTTAAAAATTAATAACTCCGCGAATATTTGCGCTAGAGCAATGCGGTAAACACCATTGTATTCAGGATGCAATGGGATTTTTTATGGCAAATAATGAAAAATTCGAAATTGATTTTAGTTACAATTTTATTCGCCAGATGGCGCTCTACCGGAATTAGAGATTCAGCGGCCAAATTGTTTGATAAATTGAAAAATATAACTGATCGACATGTATTTTTCCTTTTTGAATACCAGGAAAGAACCCTAATAATATCAAATAACAAATTAATAAAACACCACTTCGCCAAAAGTATGAAGAATTGTTTAACAATTTTAAATACAATCAGAGATATGTAAAATAGGTAAATGCAAATTAAAACATGTAGCAAAATATTTATTTTTATATGAGGTTTTGTGAAATAGATTGAATGTTTGAAAAACACTGCTGATATCAATACACGAATTTTTGAAATGTTAATATAGTACCAAAAATTATGATGGCACTATTAATAGGATTTCTTGCTATAAGAAATGTGTAGTTTCTTGACTGATTGGCGACCCTTGACTATTTAACTGGATATTTGTCATGATCCAACAAATGAAATATAGAGGGGAGTGACAAAATATATTTGTCGTACTTTATTCCAAATATCCTATGGGCTTGTCAAATGTTATCATTGTTTATTATACTGTACACAATTTTAAAAATGTGCCCCCTCAAATAAAAATAAATTTTAAATCGACCTTTTGCGTTGAAAAACGTGGTATTAAAATCATTTTGTATTTTTTTTTCACAAAATTTCTAAAGTTATTAGTGTACAGAAAATATTCCTTATGCTACATGTATTTCTTATGTATGTATTTCTATGTTATCTATTATCTATTATCTATGTATTTCTTCTAATGAGCGAAAAGCGAAAAACTAAACATAAGGGGTAAAATTGTGTGTACCAGTGTTATTCGAGAAGTTATAACACTCTGGTTTGCACGACATAATATGTGAGCAAATGACAAACAAAATATACTGTTCACAAAAAAAAAAAGAGTCAAGATGTGAGGACAGCATTTATTATCCCCATATCCCAACACAAAGAGCTGCAAAATATTGATAGATAATATAATACATGGCGGCTTATACAACACATGAGGTAACTGCCTTCTCTCTTGTATTAGGTCACAATCCTTGCTCAATGTGGCACCCTTCATTCTCAATCACCGCCTGCAGACGATAAATGACAGAATGGACAGCATTAAATAACATATCTGTTAAATTGATAAAGCGTGCCATCTGATAGAAGCCTTCAACATGGCCAATGTGGTAGGCCAGCATCGATAAACACACGATTTAATGTATCCCCATAAACAAATATCGCAAGGCGTCAAGTCTTTTGATCTTGGAGGCCACTGGTATATAAAGTGGCGACCTATCACACGATTTTCACCGAACGTATCCTTCAGCAATTGTTTGGCACCTCGGGAGATATGAGGAGGTCCTCCATCTTTCATGAATGTTATTTCGCTTAGTGCTTTTACCCTGCAATATGGGAATACCCTTTTCTCATAACGTTCACCAGTTACAAAAACGGTTTTAAAAGTTCTTCCATTGATTTTTCAAAGAAAAATGACCCAATAATAAAAGAAGTGAACCCACACAAAACTGTAACTCTAGGCTGGTAAAGTGGCATTTCTGTGAAAATCCTAGGGTTCTCTGTTGCCCAAATGCGGCTGTTTTGAATGTTGAATTCTCCGTTTAGAGAAAAGTGAGCATCATCTGTCCACAGAACATTCGACAGCCAGTTTTCATCAATATCAATTTGCCGGAAAACCCATGCAGCGAATTCTTGACGCATCTCAAAATCGCCAACTTTCAGCTCGTGAAATCTTTGCATTTTGTATGGGTACACACAATAGAGACATTAAGTGAAGCGTCTTCGGATATCACAATCATACTTCGGCGAATTTAACGCCAGAAGTTCAATTCGGGGATCACCTGTCCAGGATAACAAAAGTCAGTAGGTTGAGGACATGCTAACCGACCTCGACCTTACACCGTTAAATAACGGAGAGAACACCTATCTATCTAAGTCCACAGGCACAGAATCCGCAATAGACATCACAGCGATAAATTACAACATCGCACCCACAACACAATGGAAAATCCTGAGAGGTGCAATCAGTGACCACAGACCAATTTTAACAACCCTAAACTTCAAAATTGAGAATGTCCATTAGAATAAAAGAACATGGAACTTTAGGAAAGCCGACTTGAAAAAAATTCACAGAAAAGCTTGAAGAACTGTGCAACGAAAAATTGAATTACAGAACGCTTGACAAAAGCTTGGAAAAATTCACTTCGAACATTTAAAAAGCTGCAAAAGAGCATCGATAACTAGAGGTAGACGTAAAGACCTGTGGATACCTTACTGGAAGGACCACAACATCGAGGCAATGATTTCAGAGAAAGAGACAATATCAATGGACTTCTTAAAACAAATAAAACAGAAAGGAACTCATTGAAATTATTCACAAAATATAACAAGAAATTTGGATATTCAAACAAGAAAAATGGCATAATTCTGCGAAAAAAATGGATCCAAGAAAGGACAGCCAACACTGGAATATAATTAGAGTGTTAGAGAACAATCAAAACCAACACCAATCCTCCAATACTCTAACCGATATGAATAGAACAGCGAGAACGAGAACAAACAGATGGCTGACATAATTGCTGAATATCTTTCAAGCACTTCCATACTCAACTATACGAATGAAGACAGGACTCTAAAAATAATATAAACCAGTTAGTTAAACAAGCAAGAAACTTCCATCAACAAGATATTTTCTCGAGAGACTTCACACTGAATGAGCTAAACTCATCAATAAAAAAATCCAAGAGGTCACCAAGAGATAATCTAATCTTTGGTCAAATGATTAAACACTTTGAAGTCAAAGCTAATAATCAACTCCTACGAATACTGAACATTTCATGGCAAACTGGTAAACTACCAAAGAATTGGAAGATATCAATTATAGTGCCAATACTGAAGCCAAACAAAGATGCCAAGGAATACAAGAACTATCGGCCAATTGCTCTCGCCAGCATACTTTGTAAAATACCAGAACGAATTATCCACTCTAGGCTCATAGTCTGGCTCACAAAAAATAATAAAATAAACCTCTACCAAACGGCCTATAGATCCCAGCACTGTACAACTGATCAACTGTTCTACTTCTGTCAATCAATAATAGATTCTTTCCGGGAAAAACCGCCAAAGAAGACCACGGCTATATTCCTTGATATGACCTCAGCTTTTGATCGAGTGTGGAGGGAGAAATTACGTGAAAAGCTGCACAACATCGGAGTAAGAGGAAAAACCTTAATCTGGATTGCAGACTTCTTAAGGGGAAGAAGGTTAAAGGTTTGGGTCAATGGAGAATTTTCCAAGGAAAGAAGAACATGGGCTGGTGTACCTCAGGGATCTGTGCTCAGTCCTCTACTCTATCTGCTATATATTAACGACATACATCCTTACCTCACTGAAGACACAAAGGTTGCCTGTTATGCAGATGATAAAGCCATATGGCACACAAGTAGCAGCATAGAAAAATCGTAAAAGATACTGAAGACATCAATGAGAGGACTGGAGAAGTGGGCAATGGAACTCCAAATGACCATAAACCCAATAAAACCAAACCTATGCGTCTTCTCCACTCCCAGGGAAAAAGGCATAAATATAACAACAAAATAAGCATAAACAAACCAATAATTGATAAAATTAGAAATCCATAATACCTAGGTGTGATACTGCAGTCCTGGATCTTTCCAGTTGGTCTCGAGGACCACGCCATCACCATCTCCTAAGCGGCGAAGTACGCGATCTATGTATTCATCGTAGATCGCAAAATACGTGGTGTCGCTGGAGACCCACTGGCGATTCTCCACCAAACTCTGCAGCGCTGGCAGAGGCGCCATATTCATTGTACATAGTGTATATAATGCATATTATATTTTTTTAATAGTGCAGACTGTGTATGTATTGACAAGATGTCAACAAAATTATTTTAATTATTATTTATGAGGAATTTTAATTTTCATAGCACATAATTAGCACCTCAAATAGAGCTATCAGAAAACTAAACATTCTGAGAAGGCTATGTGGAACAAATTGGGGAGCAAAACCCAGAATTCTCAGAACAACATATACCACCTTAATAAGACCGGTAATGGAATATGCAACACCGGTCTGGGCTCCCTCAAGCTCATCACTAAAAGTAAGACTAGACAGTGTTCAAGCAAAAGCGGCCAAAATAATCACTGGTGCTGTTTCATCCACCAACAATGAGAAAATTCAGAGAGAATGTGTTCTAGACCTACTCGCTCGAAAGCAGAAGACAAAATAAAAACAACTTGGATCGGCACTTCGGAAACGAGGAACCAGAGGACGAGATCTCTCTGACCACTTGTGGTTTGGTGGATCCGCCCTTTTCTGAGAATGAGGTGAAACTGACGGCTTTCAAGTTCGGGAAAAGGAAATCTTCTGGTCCCGAAGGGATCGATAACACGGTCGTGAAATCCCTGGTAAGGATGTACCCATCGCTTCTTTCCAGGTTATTCAATAAGTGCCTGGACACTGGTACATTTCCTGAGGCATGGAAGGTTGCCCGAGTAGTGCTTCTCGAAAAGTCTGGTAGAAAGGGTAATTTTCCTAATGATTATCGTCCGCTTTCTTTACTAGTGTGTCTAGGTAAGGTCCTGGATAGCCTACTAGCTCAGCGACTGAAGCACTGGCTAGAGAGTAATGAGCTCCTTTCCTCTTTCCAACATGGTTTTAGGGAAGGGAAGTCCACAACCACAGCTCTGAACGAGGTGTTAGAGGGGGTTGAGATGGGCTTAAATAAGGGTGCTTGGGTTCTTTTCGTGGCCCTGGACATTGATGGCGCGTTCAACTCCATGAGCTGGAACAAGTTGATGAGAAATTTGATGGACATGGGTTGTCCTGATAATTTGTGCAGCTTGATTTGTGACTTCCTGAGGGATAGACGGATTAGCCTCAGTTTTGGTGGGCGGAAGTTGGAAAGAAACTGTGCTAGGGGTTTCCCCCAGGGCTCTTGTTGCGGACCTATTCTGTGGAATATCCTGGTAAACACCGTTTTCCAGGAGGGGCTCCATGAGGGAGACAGGCTGGTTCTCTATGCTGACGACCAGTTCCTCATCATTGAGACTGCTTCGAGAGCGAAGGCTGAGAAGTGTGTTGAAACTTCTCTCCAAATTTTCTCGATCTGGGCCCATGACTCTGGCCTTAAGTTCAATGTCTCCAAAACTAAAGCCCTCAGCCTAGGGACATAAGAACTAAAAGGAAACACAAGTCGGCTATCCGGATGGAAGGACGGAGGGTAGCGTTGGTCAATAGGATGACCATCCTGGGGGTGGTCATTGATGACAAGATGGGTTGGCAATACCAGGCGGAGGAGATGGTGGCGAGAGGCAGGGAGGCGTTGTGCAGGCCTGTCCTGGTTGGCCCTCAACAGGGGGGGGGGGGGGGGGGGGAGAAGGAGGGTACTATTTTTAGGAACCTCTGCCTCTCCTGTGTCGAGCCAATCCTGCTATATGCTTCCAGGGCTTGGTGGCGCCGAAAACAGGGATCAGAAGGTGGCAACAACTCTAGAGAGAGTGCAGAGGACAGCGGCACTCAGAATCACAGGGGGATATCGCACTACCAGCAGGTAGGCCTTATTGGTCCTCGCTGGGCTTATTCCCCTGGGATTGAAACTAGAGGAGGAGACCATCAGACAGAAGATCTGGGAGAAAAGGGAAGATGCCCTGGGACTTTAAGCGGGGGCCCTGGAATCGAAGAGGGACTCAAGAGAGCCTCCGCAGTGGTTGCCAAAGTGGAATTGGAGTCCTAGAGGGCCGACGGGGATTGGCACGGAGGTTTTCACTGATGGTAGTAAGTCTGGAACCAATACTGGAGCTGGGGTAGTGATATACACTAATGGAGAGCTGATCTTCCAAGAAGGTTTAGCACTCAGAGTGGACGAATTGGTCTTTTCAGCCGAGCTGGTTGCGATCAGGGAAGCCCTCAGAGTGTGTGCCGAGAAGAACTTCAGCCCCTGGACCGCCTCTATTCAGATTGTATGTCGGCCCTCGTCGTTATCAATCTGGAGAAAGGGCAACTCGCGCATCAAATAATCCAGGAGCTGGAGATGATGACGCGGGCCCAGGAGCTCCCTTGGTTTAGGAGACACAGCCTCATCGAAGGTAATGAGTTCGCAGACAGGATCGCTAAGGCAGGATGCTTTAGAGGTAGATCACTGAGGACCCCAGTGACCAAGAAAGAAGTTTATAGGAGGATCAGGGGTCACGTCCAGGACTTATGGTTGGACAGATGGAGGAACAGTGTGAAGGGGAGAGAGGTATTCAATGGGGTAACAACACCCAAGTACCTCTGTAAGGTAATGTCCCACAAACTCATTAGGGTAGTTCGGGACATGGGCTCTCTTCCCCAAGTCTCCACAGATTTAAAATTAAGAGAAACCCTGATTGCGTCTATGGAGAAAGGGATGTGAATGCACGCCACTACGTCTTGGATTGCCCAAGGGTAGTGGGTGTGCAGGAAGAGAGAAGGAGGGCGAGGGGCGCGATCGAGAGTAAGCTGCTGAGAAATCACAGCAAGCTTCTTGAGAAAGCCCACGACGTGGCAGCTGAGCTTTTCCTCAGCTGTGAGTGAACAGAGTCTACCGGGGGCTGCCTCCCCGCGGTCCCTGCTGGACACAGTAGATAGTTTCCTATTTTGCTGTGATTAAAGGCCACCGGTATAGAAATCCTTCCAAACACGTTGTCTGGGAGGTGGTGTTTCCAGGTACAATGTCCAAGCACTAGCTTGGATACCGTTACTTGGCTTATGAGTTGAACAGAATAGCAGCGAAGGGCATGCTTCGCATGCCGGCTTGTGGACTGAAAGGTCTGGGTGGCCATCTGCTTCTAGGGTGTACCAACTGTGCTTAGGTGAGATCCTCCAGTTCTTGTTTATTTTGGCTACTGTTTCTATTTCTTTAAAAGTAAGTTTATTTTTCTGTAGCAAGGGTTATTTTGTGCCCTTTTTCGCTAGCGCATCAGCAGCTTCATTGCCTTCAATGCTAACATGTAAGGGTATCCATTGAAGGTGAATTTTTGAGGTATTGAGAGTTTTTGGAGATAACCAATTATGTTCCTGCTTACTTTGTCTCTAAGTTCCCCTGTGTGACTCAAGTGTTGTATGGCACTTCTACTATGAGTAAGAATCCATATATCGTGATGTTTAGTATTTCTGATGGATTTTAAGACTTCATAGATGGCTATAAGTTCTGATCTGAAGATTGAGCAAAAATCTGGGTTTCTTCTGTTCATTTTCTCATTGCCATTTGTGGGTTTAATGAGAGAGCCACTGCCAGTGTGTCCCAACTCGTCTCTGCTACCATCGGTATAGATAGTTATTGCATTTTTAGGAATTTTATTAATTATTTCTAATGATAATTGTTTTAAGTATTCTGGATTTTGGTATTGTTTGTTGGTGGGTTCGTTCAAAGTGGCATTAAAAATAACATTTTGTTAGTGGTTCGCATGTAGATATTTTTTCAGCTAAATAATATTTTTCCACTTTATATTTTAAAAATCCATTTCTTTTGGCCAGGTGTAGAGGGCCTTCTTTTTTGAGTCTTATTTTGGGTTCCCAAATAAGTATGTAATTGAAAGTTCTGTGTTTATTTTCATAACTCTTGATTTTGTTTATATATTTTGGCAGATTGTAGCTTATTCTATCCTTTAAGGGCATAATGTCTGCCTCGCAAAGTACAATATTATTAGGGCAGGTATTTCGAAGACCTGTAATAATTCTAGGTGCATTTAGTTGTATCCTTTCCAGTGTTTTTAGATTTGTTTCAGATGCTGTACCATAGATTTGATATCCATATTCCAAGATAGGTCTCATTAGAGATGTGTAAGTTAATTTTAGTGTTGTTGCTTCAGCTCTTCACTCTTCCTGAAATATATTTCAAGATTTTTAGTCGGTCTCTTCCTTTTCTAACAACTCCTTCAATATGTTTACTGGAGTTAATTTCTGGATCCAGGGTGTAGCCGAGATATTTAGGATGTTTATTATATTGCAATTGTTGTTCTTTCAGAATAATATTTGGTCTTATTTTGTATAGTTTCTTATCGGTAGTAAAAAGACAGGTTTCAGATTTTTGGGGGTTAAATTCTAATTTATGTTTATTAGCAAATTTTTCTAGGTGGAGAATTATCTTGGTCAAATCTCTTTCAGCTTTTTTTTCCAGTTAGTGTTGCTGCTCCATAGAATAATGTCATCAGCGAAAAGTCCAATATTGGTTTTATGTGAAAATTTGTCTTCTATGCCTGCAATAAATAGGGTGAAGAGAGTTGGGCTAAGGACTGATCCTTGTGGTAATCCTTGGTACAATTTGAAGGTTTTAGATAGAGTGCCATTATATTTGACCCTGATGTATATATTTTTAAGGGAATCATTTATCCAAGTGATAGCTTTTCCATCAATTTTGAAATGTTTGTATAATTTTGTAATTAACTTGTTTTTCCATACCTTATCAAAAGCTTGTGTAAGGTCTAAAAAGCAGCTATGGTGTGGTTAGTTGGCTTTTTGTTTTGTGCATCTTTTACCTTTTGTGTGAAAAATAAGAGTTGGACTATTGTCCCATGTCCTTTCCTAAATCCATATTGTTCTTCTGGTAAGAGATTTCTTGTGTCGGGGTGGTAGGTGAGTCGTCTGAATATAATTTTTTCCATTAATTTGCAGCAAATATTTGTGAGGGAGATAGGTCGGTAGTTTTTTTGGGTCATCAGCAGATTTGTCAAGTTCTTTAATGGGAATTATTGTTGCATTTTTACAGTCTTGAGGCAATTTTCCAGTTTTCCAGGAGTTATTGAAAATATTAAGAAGTCTTTGCCAATTTTGCCCAAGTTTGATATCATTCGGCCATGGATTCCATCTGGCCCAGGAGTCTTGTTTAGGTCAGTGTTTTCTAATGCATAAGCTAGCTCTTTCATATTGATTTTTTTCATGGAAAATATTATGAGTGCTGGTGACATTTTTACAGTCATGAATAATCTTTCGGGCCTTTTTTCAACCTTGATTTTACTACTTATTTGATATGAATTACCTAAAAGATTGGCAGCAATTTTGTCATTAGTTGCTGGTGTACCATCTGTATTCTCAATCATATTTGTGTTTTCAGTTTAGGCTGGACTCTGCCAATTTTTTTTACCAAATTCCAAAGTTTTGTATTTGGGTTTCTTGGGTTCAGGTTTTCACAAGTTTGTTTCCATTTTTCCCTTTTCACATTTACGTATAATCTTTTTATTTTTTCAATCACAATGTTCAGTTCTACAATTTGTTTGGTTTTGGGTGCACTTTTTTGTAGTTCATTTCTTTTAGTTATAAGTGTTTGAATATTTTTTGCCTGGTGTGTATAATTTGGAATCCATTTCTTAATATAACCTCTTGGTATTGACACTTTGGCTGCTTTAATAATGGTGTTTTCGAAAGATATCATATTAGCCTTTTTGAAGTTCCATAATTTTTCTTAATTGAGCTAGTTTTGGTCTTGGTGCTAATTTCTATCAAATTAGGCAAATGATCACTTTCAAAACCTATTAATATTTGCTATTTGCATTTGTGGAAAATGTCAGGATAGTAAAAACTTATATCAAGGGCTTGTGCAGTATTATAGCTGTAGGAATGATGGGTAGGATTCCCATCATTTAAGCACATGAGAAGGCATTGTCGTCAAATATGTTTGATAGTATTTTGCCTCTTGGGTTTGGCGTAGAACATCCCCATAGTTGATGTTTGGCATTAAGGTCACCTAAAATAATAGTGTTGTCTTTAAGAAATTGAGCCATTGTTCCATCGTCAATAAATGTATTGTTTGGAGGGTGATACATATTGTATATGTTGATGGCTTTGTTTTGATTTAGGTAGACTTTGATACCTTGGGTTTCGAGGTCTAATGTGTTTGGAATATTAACGGCTATGTCCTCATAGTACAAATTATTTATTAAAAATGCTAGGCCACGCCCTTTAACAGCATATACAGATGGATCTTCAGACCTTACCCTGAGTAATGGAGGGGCCGGAATTAACATAATACTGCAAGATGGAACAAACATCAAAATCAAAGAAGGAGCAGGACAGATTTCGTCAAACTTCACTTGTGAACTGACAGCTATCTGGAAAGCCCTTGATGTATGCCTTAACCAACCATCCCTGCATCAAGCAGAAGGAATTTTAATATACAGCGACTCCATATCCGCTCTAGAAGCAATTCAGAAGGGCAATACTAAAATCACACAGAAAATACACTCGTTACTTACCCAACTGGAACCATTGGAGAATAACTGCATTCTACATTGGATCCCTGCCCATGCTGGGATCGGAGGTAATGAAATGGCATTTGAATTGGCAAAGGAAGCCAGAAAGTTGAGCCAAAGGAAAGAACAAATGTCATTATTTGACGCTGATTCTTTTTCAGAATACAAGATAATTAAACAAAAAAATAAGAAAAGATCAAAATGCGAAATAAACTCTGAGAGAAAAATGACAAAAACTATAACAAGACTTAAAACAAAACACTATAAAGGAATGACAATACATCCAGATGGCACAAGAACCTATAGGGCATGCAACAATTGTCCTGGTGTGGAACTTACACCTACCCACATATTCTCATGTCCAGCAATGGCCGCAGCCTTGCAGAAATTTGACATAGACCCAGAGCAGCAGCTTTACACACCCAAGATAGTGGACATTGCTGCTGATGTGATGGAGATGCATGGTACATCTGAGGCTCTTTATTGGACACGACAACAACAACGGCATTCCAGAGTAAAATAAATTATCAGAGATAGATACATATTTTTCAAATGAATTAAAATAAATATAATCGATACTGAGTGAGAGTTGAATTAAAAATATTAGAAATATATTATCTTCAGAAACAAACCGTATCTAAAATATCAATTTTCTTTTTGCTACATGTTTTAATTTGCATTTACCTATTTTACATATCTCTGATTGTATTTGAAAATCGTTAACCAATTCTTCATACTTTTGGCGAAGTGGTGTTTTATTAATTTGTTATTTGATATTATTAGGGTTCTTTCCTGGTATTCAAAAAGGAAAAATACGTGTCGATCAGTTATATTTTTCAATTTATCAAACAATTTGGCCGCTGAATCTCTGATTCTGGTAGAGCGCCATCTGGCGAATAAAATTGTAACTAAAATCAATTTCGAATTTTACATTATTTGCCATAAAAAATCCCATTGCATCCTGAACACAATGGTGTTTACCGCATTGCTCTAGCGCGAATATTCGCGGAGTTATTAATTTTTAAAGTTGTGCGGGACTTTTGGATCACCCTGTACATTGTGAGATTCAATTTCATAAGTTATATCTCGTAGTAATAATTAATTCTACGAAATCAAAAGGAACACAACTATTTTACTAGTAGCTCTCTTAGAGTATATGTATTGTAGCTTTGTTCACAAAAAATAAATAAATAATTATTTCAAATTTCACTTTTTTTTTTGTTCATCCCTAGTACACGTGGTACAGGCCATGATAATCATGGTGGGTAGAAGTAGGCGACTGCTTTTACTGTAAGTGCACCACACGTATACACATGTAAAAAGCAGTTTGACTTTGCACTTACAAATGTGCCTGAGCCTCGTTTAGTTACTTGCACTCGCTGGTGGGGTTGGACTTTTGCAAGAATCGGGGGCCATTGGAGCATTTTTTTTTATTAGAAAAAGTGCCCAATGCGGGAATTGAACCCGGGTCGTAGCGGTCGAAAACCAACGGTTTAGACCATCCTTTCACTGACCCTCTTTATTATTATATTATTTTTAAATATATTATTAATGTTTTGATTTAACCAACTTTTCAAAAACATTTTATGCGCTTTGTGTTTTCGATAAATTTTTAGTTAATCATTTTTTTTTATATATAATGTTATTTTTATTTAAAAGATTATCATTACACACATAATACAAATAATTGTAAATATAAAATAGGCCTTTTTGTTAATATTAAAAATATTCACACCCTTATTTTACAAAATTTATTTTGTCTATAATATATATATCAAAAATTTTCTCCCTCCCCATTGAATATATGCAAAAATATATTTAAACATATTTCTATTAACGTTATGTGGCGCTGAGTTTGTTGTTGACATAAATATGTTGTAATACCTTGAAAAAGGTTGGCGTACAGCCAACTGAAATATTGGTAAATATATTATTTTTGACCAAATATATGCCTTTTTAATTGAAAAATAAATTTGTTTAAGAAAAAACACTTCTAATAATTAAAATATTTTACCTAGCTTCCCTAGCTATTTTCCCTTCTCCAATAAAACCTTTATTTTCTACATATGATCTCAATTTTATAAAGTTGCTGTCAAAATAGGGAACGCAATAAAAAACCAAGAAGCTGATAACAAGCGAGATCTCTTGTATTCTCACTTTATGTAAATGTCTTTTGTTTGTTTTCTTCTTCTAATTTTGTCTCTTTGGAAACTTGCGATGTGAATCCATGTATGTGAAACTAATTGTCTTAATAAATTATTTGTGTGTGTGTATCCTTTGTATTTTTGTTAAATGAAAATATGCAACTTTTCCTTTGTTTTTTAAACTTCGAGGCGAATCTAATGATTAAGATATTTTAATAAAAAGGCTTTATGCTTGTTCTTAGCTTTTTTATTTCACTCATCGCAAGACACGTGGTACAGGTCATGATAATCATGGTGGGTAGTTAACATCAGTTCTTTACTCTAGGTGCACCAGATGTCTATACATTTTGAAAATAGAGCAATCCATCACTAGATCTTCAATTAAAAGGCATATATTGGATCAAAATATAAAAGTTTGTTGTTGACATAAATATGTTATAATACCTTGAAAAAGGTTAGCGTTCAGCTAAAATATTGCTTAATAAATTATATTTTGATCCAATATATGCCTTTTTAATTGAATGTCTATACAAGTGAAATGCAGGTCGACTTTTTCACTGCAGAGCAAATTTTGATTAGTTGCACTCAGGCCGTTTTGAACTTGTGTAAGAATCAGGGAATTAAAGCAGAAAAAAAAATTGCCAATGCGGGATTCTATCTCCGATCGTTAGTGTTTAGGTTATAGTGAGCATTACTCCTCCGCCAACCCCCTAATTAGCCTTTATAAATGATGTTTCTAAAATGTGGGGAGATCGTCCAATATTGTAAGGTTGTCTGAAGAGTTCGTAAACATATTATAATTTTTATTTTGCAGATGTTTAGGAACTTTTGGGACAACCTTGTAATTCTGAAACTTGACCCATCTGCTGATTGGCCACCCTTTATATAGAACATAAGAGATTAAATCATTCTTCTATAATAATTCTGTTATAATTTTACCAAGGTTCCCAATATTTATAAGGTTGTCCCAAAAGTTCGTAAACACTTGAATAATCATTATATGTTTACTAACTTTTTTGGGTACAAACTTATAGACTCAATTATATATTTTTAACGTTAATTTTTCAGCGAGTTGCTTCTCATGTTCATGCACCACCACTAAAGGAAAGGGCGTCAAGATGTTGAATGTCCTACTTGCTCAGTGCAGAAAGAGAGATTCCTGTTTGGATATGTAGTTGGTCTGTTTGTTGCAGAGCTCCTTCTCAGCTACAGCAGACCTTCTGCAGGAAGTGAGGTAGCCATTCTATTTTTTCCGTTAAAACGATGTTTGAATTTAAAAAAATACATTTCAATGCTTTTCGTTCAAAATATGTCAAAATGCATTAAAAGAAGGCGTATTTTAATCGTCTCTGTGTAGTGCGGGTCGTT
Organism: Cordylochernes scorpioides; assembly: GCA_030710605.1. Classification (NCBI taxonomy): domain Eukaryota; kingdom Metazoa; phylum Arthropoda; class Arachnida; order Pseudoscorpiones; family Chernetidae; genus Cordylochernes; species Cordylochernes scorpioides. The sequence goes on from CP092871.1 coordinate 48,125,447, forward strand.
TCAGATCAAAGAAAGAGCCACAACATCAGTCATGAAGACTTCAGACAAAAGCCAACCTCCTGTATATTATAGTTTCGGGCTATGGCCTTCATTAGTACAGGGATTTCGCAACTTCCTAAGAGAGGAGTTATGAAATCGGCCGAATCTGGCAAAGAAATGTTTTTTTCTGATAAAGTGGTGGGAAAAATACAGAACACATTAGAAAGTGCGGGAGAATGATATTGATGTACAAAAATGATATCTATTCCTTTGAATAAGTGTTTTAAATGTATTCTTGTTCGAATCTGATAGAGCAGGCTGATTTCTATATCTGAGTATTCGGCGCTGAGACTGAAAAGAGAGGTGTCTTTGTTTGGATATGTATACTATCCTCTTCCGTATTTTATAACACAGATACAGTAGAACTACCTCCCTGTAAAGGACACCTAGTTGCAGAGCTAAAAGTGTCCTTTAGGTGTTCTCTTATCTCGGAGAGCTACTAAATAATAAAGATGGTAATTTTGTAAATGAAAACTGTCTTTTATAGAGAGTTGTCCTCTAGCGTGAGTGTCTTCTGATGGAGGTTCTACTGTATATATTATTTAGATTTTAATTTATTTTTTTAATAGTATGATTTATTTTCTGAATGTTTATTACGAGTTTTTTCTTTAATTAGGTGAAATTACACTTTGAAGAAAGAGTATAAAATGAAGAAAGATAGAGAGGGGAATGAGATAATCAGACACTGACTTGGTGAATCTTAAAAATTATTCTCTTCCATTGTCACATCAAATTGGTAAAGCAAAATATTTGGTAGAATTTGCTACGAACTTGCGGAGCAGATCGACAAACTAGAATCCCTTGAAGGCTTATTCATTTATAGTACATTCCAGGCTGTTGATCAGTAGCTGGCTGTTGGGGAATGACTATAGAACTGAGGCGGAAAATCAACTCTTTTAACAACTGTAGCTTGCTGGAAGAATTCTCAAGATCAAATGGACAGATTGGGTAACAAATAAAAAAGTTTAGAGATTCAATAGAGAGTAAAGCCTTCTAAATAAAGTATAAGGTTGACCCAAAAGTTCGTTTTTCTTAAAATGTTGCTTTTTCTTAAAACTTGGCGAATAATATTATTACGGCCAATACATAATAATACATAATACAATTAATTTATACATAATACAAAGACCTTATACATAACGGCGAATAATATTGGTATTTCAATTTTTTTGAAAGTGTTTACGAACATTTGGGATAACCTTGTAATCAAAACGGAAATGGAAGTTTGCTGGATAGGTAATCCGAGGATAACCGCAAGATTGTCCATACTGGAGGATTGAAGAATTAAGGTAAACCAAGGAAGGATTGGTTGGATAGAAGAATTTAGAGAGAAGATATAAAGAGAGAGAATTGCTCAGAACAATGACATTCCATGATGAGCGACATCAGTATCAAAGATAGTACCACATAATGATGATCATGTTGAAAAAGTCTTGAAAGTTATCAAATAAATACAGACCTGACTACTGCAATTTTAATGAGTGTTTTTATCCAAAAATGTTGGTAACTGTTGTGGTTTTAAGGGATAATATTGATAATTAATGATTTCTGTGGGAGGTTCTCTCAGCAATAAGATTCTTGCATTGTTCAGGATAGCGGAAGAAACGGGAAAATAATGGGACGAGGCCCAAATTAGAAGATCCACACGTCCAAATGGCAGGGTGGTCAGACCGACTAACATCAATAACCACAGAGTAGGCTATCTACGATTTATGGCGTGACGATCATTTATCATTCAGCCTGGCAACATTAACATGATGTAATTATGGCACCGCGACTTTACATAGCAGAAATTCATATCAACAACATTTATATGATATATTTATTTATATATAGAGAAATATGTTTTTTTCTTGTGAATTAAAATTGAAAGCCTATATATAAACCTTTTACATTTCAAAATATAAATGTATCAACTTTGTTTATATTTTACTAACCGACCTAGCTTTGCCTGTATTCTGCCCGAGTGATATTTGCTCAGCAAATGGTGTATTATATAGAAATTAATAAAACCCCGAGTTCGATTCCCGCATTGAGCACTTTTTTCTTATTAAAAAAAAAATGCTCCAATGGTCCCCGATTCTTGCAAAATTCCAACCCCAACAGCGAGTGCAAGTAAACAAACGGGACTCTGGCACATTTATAAGTGCAAAGTCGAACTGCTTTTCACATGTGTAGACATGTGGTGCACTTACAATAAAAGCAGTCGCCTACTTCTACCCACCATGATTATCATGGCCTATACCATGTGTACTAGGGATAAGCAAAAAAATTATTATCCTTATCATAAGTATCCACCAGACCGCTTCTTAGAGCTCTAATATAGTATTCTCTAATTCTTTATGCTGCAAACTAATTATCATAATCCAAACTCCAATAAGAGACCACTTCCAGGAGAAAACAGGATTATCCTTGTTCATTGGGATATGGTCTCTTATGGATGATTCTATTGTATTGGTTTCTTCTTGGTGCGCACATCTTTCCTATGCAAATAATAATTTCTTAAGGATCACATAATTAAGGGTCGTTAAAATTTTAAGACAAAGAGTTTATTTTAATATATTATACACATACTATCTATCGAGTCAATCTTTCGTCTTCACCTGTAGGACAGTTGTGTGTGTTCCAAACCTAGTACGGATATCTGATGCAAGCCATATAGTTACCTAGTCATTATTAAAATAAAGATAAATTATTTGATAGGTAAAGGGTTTCTGTTATTTATAGTGAAGTGTTGCGAGCTTTGAGCTTGTTATCTCTTTAACTGGATATAGATATATAACACTAAAATATGGAGAGATCTGTAAGGTATTATATATATAGTGTTTGCCAGTGACTCTAGAATACATCCAGATGACACAAGAACCCACAGGACATGCAACAGCTGCCCTGGTGTGGAACTAACACCTACTCACACATTCTCATGAACAGCAATGGCCGCAGCCTCGCATAAAATTAACATGGATCCAGAGCAGCAGCCTTACACACCCAAGATAGAGAACATTGCAACAGCTGTGATAGAGATACCCGGAGACATTTGAGGCTCTTCATTGGACACGACAACAACATTAACAGAAAATTGACATGGAGCCAGAACAGCAGCTTTACACATCCAAGATAGAGGACAATGCAACTGCTGTGATAATGATGCATGGAGACATTTGAGGCTCTTCATTGGACACCACAACAACAACATAGTGTCTGCCTTTTCTGTAATACCTTTCAGATCTACAGCCTATTGAAGAGTTTGTTCGCTTCTCGAAAGATTGCATCATTTCAATAGATAAAAGATTACCCATCGAATAATTTTCCCTTTATCCTAGAGAGGATACGTTACTTGAAACAAGAGAACTAAATTTGGAGCGATTTTTTTCCCTATTCCGATAAAACTGGGCGAGCTTTCAAGTCAAAATACTTTTTTCTCCACAGCCTCTCTAATACATTATATACTATTATATTGGCTTATGTATGCATGTATAAAATGTAAATTACAGCGTTTTTTTTTTTAAATTTTATTTTTGTATCTTCTTCTCGGATTTACCCATACAAATCTGTTTATGAGCTCTTAACTATTTATTCTTGTATATATATGTCATTATTAATATTAAACGTGATTAGCTTTTACTTTTTTTTTCTTCATTTGGACTCCATGGTAAACCCATGTATAAGAAATTTCTCTTCCTTCAATTTACCCAGAAGTCTTAATTAAATTTTCCTGTATATAAATTTCATATCACCACATTAAAAGTGATTAGCTTTAAAAATAATAATAATAACAATGTTTATTACTTGTATTATTACTATTATTCCTGATTGTACCCTAAATTTCTGCTTTGGATAATCTGTGAGACTAAAAGAGCTTAATAAAGCTTTTTGTTGTTTGTTGTTTTATATGCTATTATATTATATACGATAATATAGTATTAAGGCTATAAGGAAGACATTTTGGCTTGATGACTCATTCATTTTATCGGAATAAGAAAATAAATTGTTATAAGTTTAGTATTCTCGTGCTTTAAATAACATCAGCGATGTAAGGTTTATTTTAATGTAAGCACCGATATATGTTATATTAAATGAAAAATGCTTTCTATGAAGTTTTAGAGACAGTTTTTGTGAAATCTTAAATCAAACTATCCATAAAGAATTATCACGCTATAAATTCAACTTTCTGTAATTAAAAGTGTTAAAAGTGGCAATTCTAGAATATTTCAGCGATGTAATACTCTGTTGTAATTTGTTCGTTGTTGTAGTATTGTCTATGAGTAAAGGTCAAAGACTCTTCCAGTAAGATATGTCAAGTAAGTAGTTTCAGAAGATGAGTTTCTTTTAATTGTAAAACATTACAAGCTTTCGGGCAATGCCCTTCTACAGGTAAAATAAAAATAAAAACAAAAATTAAAGGTAAATTAAGGCAACTAAGCAACTGAGAATTAAACACAATGTAAATGTATATCAGCTAACCATAGAAAATAAAAACAAAAATAAGATATATATACACACTCGCGTGAGACTACTCGCGCGTCTGGATTTGAATGAATTAAAATTGTGTTAATATTTGAAAAAATTAGAGAGTTGGAAAAATTATTACAATGATATTACATAACTAAATATATCTAAGTAACTATTACGTGTAAATTTGTGTGGTTAATGACTATGCTATGGACTGCCATCTATGAATTGGTATTTAATGATTAGTGAGAGAAAAACCGTTTTTGACCGGTGTGACTGAGGTGGTGGAAGGGGGGTTATTAATATACCAGAGGTAGAATCTGAAAAATTCAATTGGAGATGTAGGATGTGTAGATTGCGGGAATGTCTATTTTTCTATTTATGCTGTGTAGCTTGGAGGAAACAATGGATTCCAGAACCAATCTTTGGTGTAGGTTGGAGATATTTCTGTAGTGAATGGTTGGGTTAGCAGTGTCAAAGGAATGGCCAGAAGATGCAATGTGTTGAAAAATGAGGGAACGGGGATCTCGGTTGGTGATGTTGCGTGTGTGCTCGGACATTCTAATGGCGATGGTCCTACCGGTCTCACCCACATAGGTGGCAGGGCACTGTTGGCATGAGACCGAGTAGACCGCGCCAGTAGATGTTAGAGGGTCAATGGGGGAGTCGGTTTTTGTGATGGGATGCCTAAGGAGTGAGTGGAGGTTAGGTGTGTTAGTAAAAAAGGTACGGATGCCAAAGGGTTTGAGGAAACGGGAGAGGTTAACTGAGAGGGAAGAGAATGGGATCACACACGTGGATTTGTAGGCTGCAGGGGGGTTAAGAGGAACAGGCGAGTAGGTGTGTTTTTCTATAAAGGACAGAGGGAAAGCTGAAGCTGTAAGATGGGAGATGATGCGGTTCTTTTCAATAGTTTTGAAGATGGGGAGTGAGCAGTGGGTTAATAGGCGGCGGGTGAGGGCTTTAACTCTTTTGATTTTGTGGGAAGTTGGGCAGTGTGACCTATAATGGGTGTATCTGGGGGGGTGGTTTTTCTTGTAGTAGACTGTGGTATGGTAGGTATTTGGTGTGCGTATGACTAGGACGTCCAGGAAAGGAATAACAAGCTCGCGTTCTCTCTCGAGAGTGAATGTGATGTTGGGATTGTAAGTGTGGAGGTCGGAGAGAATGGTATCCTCGCTGTCGGTTTTGCATATGCAGAAAATATCGTCAACGTATCGTCGCCAGAAGAAGATGTTTGAGGGGTGCCGGTTACAAATCCACTGGTCTATGGTAGACATGGTTATTTCAGATAAAATGGATGAGAGGGGGCTGCCCATTGGGGTTCCCCTGATCTGTTTAAAGTGGGTATGGGAATAGGTGAAGGTGTTCATGCACAGGCAGATTTTGGTGAGTGAGATGATGTTACTAGCTATGGTGACATCTGTGTGGATGGATGAAAGAAATTGGTTGAGGTTATCTATCATGAGGCTGTGTGGAAGGCTGAGGAATAGGGACGATACGTCGAACGAACACATGGATGAGTTTGGAGGGGGGAGCAGGTTTGTTATATCTTGTATGAAACTGGTGGAATTGGGTATCGTGAAGGCTCTCCTGTTATTATTCCATAGCTAGTAACATCATCTCACTCACCGAAATCTGTCTGTGCATGAACACCTTCACCTATTCCCATACCCACTTTAAACAGATCAGGGGAACCCCAATGGGCAGCCCCCTCTCATCCATTTTATCTGAAATAACCATGTCTATCATAGACCAGTGGATTTGTAACCGGCACCCCTCAAACATCTTCTTCTGGCGACGATACGTTGACGATATTTTCTGCATATGCAAAACCGACAGCGAGGATACCATTCTCTCCGACCTCCACACTTACAATCCCAACATCACATTCACTCTCTCGAGAGAGAACGCGAGCATGTCATTCCCTTCCTAGACGCCCTAGTCATACGCACACCAAATACCTACCATACCACAGTCTACTACAGATTAGAAAATTCGGCTCACCTAGCCAGGGACGATATAGGCAGCAATGCCCTTGCGTCCCCTCTAGCGTCACACAGCCCGAAGGAATGATGCATTCTCCATGCATCGAGCGGCCTTTGGTAGGCCCCTCGCGCCCGCCAGTATGGTCCGGCTTCAATGGGGTTGACCATTCACCCACAGGCGTCTCCGAGAGTTCATTGGCTAGGTTGCTGACCGAGCCCTCTCGTTCGGACTTAGATCGACCCGTCCTACGCTCCTATAGGACTCCCCCCCCCCTTTAGCCCTCGCACCCTTACCCAGTCCTCCCTGAATCTGCCGTCGAATCAAGGACCTCTGAGGTGCCGAGGTTGACGCGGGGACACCGACGTGGAGGCGGGGGGGTGGTACTACTGTGTGCACCCCTTGGTTTCTCATGGTGCGCACGGCAAGGACGCTCCCAATGGCGCACACACAGAGCGAAGACCCAAGAGTTTCAAGACACGTGCGCCTCGCTTTCGCGAGTGCAACACGTAGAGACGCCTCTCTACACTCACTCCCCTCTAGGGTGACCGTAGAGGGCAGGACCCACAGGGTCTTCCGCCCCCGCCACAGTCTACTACAAGAAAAACCACCCCCCCAGATACACCCATTATAGATCACACTGCCCAACTTCCCACAAAATCAACATAGTTAAAGCCCTCACCCGCCGCCTATTAACCCACTGCTCACTCCCCATCTTCAAAACTATTGAAAAGAACCGCATCATCTCCCATCTTACAGCTTCAGCTTTCCCTCTGTCTTTTATAGAAAAACACACCTACTCGCCTGTTCCTCTTAACCCCCCTGCAGCCTACCCGGTCAAAAACGGTTTTTCTCTCACTAATCATTAAATACCAATTCATAGATGGCAGTCCATAGCATAGTCATTAACCACACAAATTTACCCGTAATAGTTACTTAGATATATTTAGTTATGTAATATCATTGTAATAATTTTTCTAACTCTCTAATTTTTTCAAATATTAACACAATTTTAATTCATTCAAATCCAGACGCGCGAGTAGTCTCACGCGAGTGTGTATATATATCTTATTTTTGTTTTTGTTTTCTATGGTTAGCTGATATACATTTACTTTGTTTAATTCTCAGTTGCTTAGTTGCCTTAATTTACCTTTAATTTTTGTTTTTATTTTTATTTTACCTGTAGAAGGGCATTGCCCGAAAGCTTGTAATGTTTTACAATTAAAAGAAACTCATCTTCTGAAACTACTTACTTGAAGTATTGTCTATGCTAATTTACATTTCTGTTTATATATCACAACTTTGTTGGATTGTTGTTGGGCTAGCGGTTATATTGGATAGGGCAGGCCGCTGATAAGCGTGAGCTGCTGGTGTACATATAATTTAATCTTTAATCAATTCTTGTCCTTCCTTATTGCTTATAAATACCTTTAAGTAATAAATGATCTTCGTAATTATCAGCCTTCTTTCTCTTCTACGAATATATATATATTTTTCCTAACATTCTCCAATGTTCTCTTTATTTATTTATCTGAGTTTCCAGGAATCCTTAGGTAGGCAACTAGACAAACATTAAATGGCTTCTGGGAACAACTACCGGTGAGAAAGGAATTCCTAACTACTATTTTAATCCAATGTAGTGAGAAGTTAATATAATTAAAGAGACACACCAATCAATCCGATTTATGGAGATAGCTCATTAATTTGAAAATTGGGAGAAAGGATTTTGAGTCCGTCGCGAATAAATTCCAGGAAAATACGCTCACTGAACGAATTTACTCTATGACTCTAATAAAATAGTATTTGACTTCATTTAATATTTATTATTTATATTTTTCTATTTGATTCAAAGAAAGAAAAAAAATCGTATAAAAATTCAATTAAGGTATATAAAAAAATGCAGAAAAACGTCATCAAAAGAATTTCAAACGTTATTAAATGTATTAGTAATTTAAATATTTGTTTTTTTTTCTGAATGTATAATTTATTAGAAAAATGTTTATGTGCTTTAGTGTAGCATTGGCCTAAAACCAATGGAGTAAATGCACATATACCTTGTTTGAAAAATCGGTTAATTTTTTTCTTCATTATGTTTTCATTTATAATATACCATTTAATATAAAATTATGTCACTCCATAATTCATAGGAATATATGTCATAATTTGTATATAATTAAATGCAACCCCGACCCACTATGTATGTACCATGTATGATTTTCAAAGATTTAATAAAAGAATAAGGTAACTGGAGGAAAGAAAGTAACAAAAGACATAGAAAGTAGATCTAGAGGAGAGCATATTTATTAATAACGACGCAGTTAACCTTCTGACCCCAGGTCCCTGCGAGCTAAGTTTAAACCAACACTTCCTGGAAAAACAGGACGTATCTAGTGACCAGAAGTTATAAATGTTGAAGCTAACACCCAATATTTCCGGCAAAGACAGGACGTATCTAATATCCGTCGAAGCTATAAGCGTCAAGCCACCCAACACTTCCTGACGAAATCGGATATACCAGGCAGGGCACATCTTTCATCAAGGAGAGCCGCGGGCCAATCAGAAGATAGCTCCTTAAGTAGGTCAACCAATAGGAAAAGATCATGTGACATCTCTCGACCAATCATAGAGAAACGGAGTCTTGGTGTTAAATCGAAAGGCAAGGATGGTCAGTTAGGTTTTCGCTCTCATAGGAACAACACCTGCAGTAGCGACTTGGCTCCCACCGAGTTCGGATCAGCCTTCGACTTGCTCCCACCAAGGTAACATCTACTCTAGAGATATCTCTCTCCGCTCATTTCATCATCGCCATGTGATCAACTAATTAATAAGTCAAATCGCTCAACTCTTCTCAAGCTTTCTTCCCTCCAACACAGTTGCCTCTTATTTTCCAACTCAATCACGTGTCCTGATTATTCCTAACTGTATGCTTCACTTACCACTCAACGACTGCGCTTCAACCAAATCTCACCATTCGCATCCAACAACAGAAACCCCGCAACGATATTGCCACAGAACGGTTAAGTCGACAGGATAAAGATTATAGAGCTTAATCAGGATGAAGATGGAAATTAACCCAGGCGCCAGCACAACAAAAGGCAATGATAAACCAAGAGAGAAGAAACTGACAACGAACGAAGCGACAAGAATACCCTGGCGACGGTAATTTTAGAACTGACCGCCGCGCTACAAGGGGCGAGATCCACGCAACTGGAAGCGGTCTTCCGGAGCGCCACCCTCGGGACAACCGCCGCCCGCACCGCCGGTACGTGTCCGAACAACCTGACGTCCACCGAGGAGTCGCCATCCGCCATGCCGTACCCGTGCACCCGGAAGCAAGCCACGCGACACGGGCCCAGTGTACCGACAACGCGGTCCACTCGAATGGAAGCAGTACAAATGACTAAATTTCCCTTTCAATTGCGAGGACAGTGCAAAAGGTCCCGACCCGGTCCAACAGATATTCCAAGCCAGCCACACCAAGCCGAAGACGCCACAATGGAGACTTTTCGAGACTAAGGTAGGCAATCCACCCAATGACACCATCAAATTAACTTTGGACTTGTATCTGACCCAGGACCTACCATGTACCTTTCTCATTGAACCAGACGCAGGTTCGAACATATTGCCGTATCATTTATACAATAGATTAAAAGCACAACTTCCCAATTTAAGTATTAAAAAACCTTCCCTTGATCTATCCACCCTAAATAGTTTTACGAAAATAATAGGACATTTAACTTTCCCTCTGACAATAGGCCAAATAACCCGTAGAGAGAACTTCCACGTGGTAAATGCATCCTTGCCATTTGGAGTTCTTACCTTAAAAACCCTTTATCAATATAAATTAAAACTAAATTATAATCGCGGCACTATTTTCCAACTTGGCGTCCCATTGTCTAATCTTATCTACCACTTTAAACATGTGTCAAATGAATGCAAGCACGGGCTAGGCCAAAACCTGTCCCAAAGGACTCGCACAGCACCCAAAGCTTTCACACATGGAAACCCTTGCCTGCATTCATTGCCCAAACCCCAAATATTTACATGCCCCCATTCTAATCTCACACCACGCAACTTTTCACTCAACCCAATTGCCAATACTTTATGCCCACCACATATAAAGCCACCACGACTCCAACCTACAATTCCAATAATGCCCAAAAAAATGTCCGTACACCGACACAGCTCACCCACTTACCACACAAAATCCACACATGACCATACTTCACAACACCATAAACACGCAAATGTACCTCACAACATACACGCACCCATACGCCACCACGCAACAAACACGCACAACCCGCACAACAAACGCAACACGCACGCCAAAAGACAACAACAACAAACAAGCGCATGCACAACCGTTAAGGATAATACAATCATCCCGTCTACACAAAACATAGAAAAAATTCACGCCACCAAACAACCACACAATCGAAAAACATTGCGATCTTTCCTAAAAGCTGTGAACGCCTATAAAGAGTTCATTCCAGACCACGCCCGCTTGCGGACGCCACTTATCAACCTTCTAAAAAAGGATATCATGTGGGTCTGGGATGACGAATGCCAGAAAGCGTTCACTAACCTGAAAGAAACCCTTACCACACACCCCACATTACACCTTTACCAGGAAGGTCTGCCATGCCAGGTGTACTGTAACACCTCAACATTCAGCATTACAGGCGTTCTTAAACAAGCCTACCCTGATGGGAAGACATACACCGTTCAACATTTCAGCCGATCTCTGCGTAGTCACGAGCGAAATTATTCAGACTTGGAACTACAATGCCTAGCCATTGTGGAAAGTGTGGATAATTTCCGCACCTGTCTAATGGACAGAAAGTTTACAATATTTTCTGACCATCCCGCATTGCAGTGGTTGAAAGAGATCAAAGCTCCGTCAGGCAGATTGTTTCGATGGAGGTTAAGATTGTCAAGATACGAATATGAGGTCCGTAGCATAAATGGAGTACAACAATATGAAACGGGCATTGGAACTCGTATCCCATTTTGTGGCTTTCTAGATGCGCCACTCATACAGAGCCAACAGTCTTCTCCACCGGGAAAATCTCGCGTGACTATAGATCACAATAAACTGCGCACCGTCTCCCGAAAAGGAGTACTTAAAACTATAGTCCCAAGTTCACTTACAACCAGACTCCTTAAGTCCGTACACACTCAACACCACCATCCAAACATCTCCAAGATGACGAGACTCATCTCAGCACAATATTATTGGCAGAACATGACACAAGACATCGCAAAACAGGTAAAAACCTGCCCCACCTGCCGATTCGCTAGAAGAATCGATGAATACAAACAACCTGCACGTAAAAAATACCGACACAGGTACCCAAACAAAACAAAATTCGTACATAAAGCACAGCGTACACACAACACAAATAATGCCAAAATTACCACATCCACGTCAGAGAAAAGATCACACATCTCAACCTAAACCAATTACCGCCGACATATCTCTAATAAAACCATTGACGATCAAACAGGAGAACTATAAACCGGACAAACAGTTCAATCATACCACATCACTCCCTAAAGATATCAAACAAGAGAACTGCGAACCTACCAATCATTCAATTTCTACAATTAATAAGGATCAAACAAATATTTCAAAATCCCCATTTACAAAAATACGAGAGAACATGGGGCAATACCCTATTTTTCATCTGATTTTCATCCTTTGTTTGTTACTTCTGCCATACAACTGTATTCCAATTTTATTCATCAATTACTTGTTTATATATACCATGCCCGCTCAGAAAATCTTCGAACTACAAGAGGCAGTTTTTAATTTTGGACAAACATTAGGAAACATCTTTGCAGAAAATCTAAATAAACTCCGAAAAGATAGCAGTAACTGAAAGATAACCAACCGATGTCGGAGAAGCCGTACTCCAAAAACAAGCCCCGAGCCGCACCAAAAATAAATAGACGGCAGGAAACGAGAATTTGAGACACCACGACGGAAGTGTAGTTCGCAGCGATAAATTCGGCCTCTGTAAACAAAGCGGAGCGCCCTCGTCCGATCTCCAATTTCATTCCCTCTCGTTTGCCCGACACACCCCGCTTCCGTATCTCTAATTACAATGAGAAGATCCCCTATTGAGGTCAACTGGGAACCTCGCTATACCACCGATTTTGATTCCAGTTCGAGTCTACATATCGATTTTTACCAACCAACTCCACATCCACGAGACAACACATGGAACTAACTCACACATTTCTTACACAACAGACTTCTAACATTTTTTCACAACACACACACAAAGACAAAAATTACACATAAAGGTTATATAGATTTCCATGTCTCCTGTACACACAGCATAAACGCACTTGAGGACTAGAATCACGTTTTTCACCTAAGTGTCGCTACAGATGAGACAAAAAATTTATAGGGCATAATTGAGCAAGTAAAACATTTATAGGGCAAAATGGAACAATCAATACATTTAGATCAGGGCATGTAGATACCAAAGGGTTCCAACCAATACACCTTATTTTTCATATCAATCATTTTCATTATTTTCTCGCAATTAAAAATGTAAATATTTAATCAATTTATCAATTTATTCAACTTATTGCCACTTTTAATCATTAATTATCATTTTTTTTTTTCCAATTAGTTTATATTATCATTTTTATTTATCAATTATCATTCTATTTACCACTTAGCTTATATTGCCACAACTCAATTATCAACGAAAACCCACTGGTTTTCGATTAAACTAAAAACATTAAATCACCCTTTGTTGTTGAAACCTTTTTATTTTTCATTTTTCTTTTTTCAAACACTCAACTTTGATTTCGCTCAAAAAAACTTTTATTTTATTTTTATTTTTGATTTCTCAAAAGACCTAATAGAATTCCTTCGATTTCATTCCCAATCTCGAATAGAATATGGTTAGGCATTTTTCCTTTTTTTTTCACCATTCAACCAAGCACTCAACTTTGATTTCGCTCAAAAAACTCTTATTTTATTTTTATTTTTGATTTCTCAAAAGACCTAATAGAATTCCTTCGATTTCATTCCCAATTTCGAGCTAGAATATGGTTAGGCATTTTTCCTTTTTTTTTTCACCATTCAACCAAGCACTCAACTTTGATTTCGCTCAAAAAACTTTTATTTTATTTTTATTTTTGATTTCTCAAAAGACCTAATAGAATTCCTTCGATTTCATTCCCAATTTCGAGCTAGAATATGGTTAGGCATTTTTCTTTTTTTTTTTTCTCACCATTCAACCAAACACATTCAATTTTGTTTTCATTCAACTACTCTTATTTTATTTTGTTTTGATTTCAAAGCGCCTTATGAAATTTCCTCGATTTCTTTTCTCAAAAGTCGAGCAAAAAAGTAACTAAGCAGTTGTCTTTGTCACCATGCAACAAAATATTTTTCTTTTTCAACCAAACACATTCAATTTTGATTTCATTCAACTATTTTATATTATTTTTATTTGATTTCAAAAGCCTTAATAGAACTCCCTCGATATCATTTCTTATCTCGAGTAGAATTCGTTTAGGCGCATTTTCTTTTTTGCCCACTATGTACCATAACATTCATTGATTTCTTACAATTAAAAATTTTTTGATTTCTATTAATTATACTCAACCTATATCATCAACACCATTCTATTTTACTTATTATGTCACCAGCAATGCTTGTATATAGCCCCTCAATACCCACAACTAATTTTCCCACAAAATTATTTTTCACTTTACAGAATTCTCTCAGGCTAACCCCTTCTTGAATTCTTCACATGTAGGGGGCGCATCTGTCATAATTTGTATATAATTAAATGCAACCCCGACCCACTATGTATGTACCATGTATGATTTTCAAAGATTTAATAAAAGAATAAGGTAACTGGAGGAAAGAAAGTAACAAAAGACATAGAAAGTAGATCTAGAGGAGAGCATATTTATTAATAACGACGCAGTTAACCTTCTGACCCCAGGTCCCTGCGAGCTAAGTTTAAACCAACACTTCCTGGAAAAACAGGACGTATCTAGTGACCAGAAGTTATAAATGTTGAAGCTAACACCCAATATTTCCGGCAAAGACAGGACGTATCTAATATCCGTCGAAGCTATAAGCGTCAAGCCACCCAACACTTCCTGACGAAATCGGATATACCAGGCAGGGCACATCTTTCATCAAGGAGAGCCGCGGGCCAATCAGAAGATAGCTCCTTAAGTAGGTCAACCAATAGGAAAAGATCATGTGACATCTCTCGACCAATCATAGAGAAACGGAGTCTTGGTGTTAAATCGAAAGGCAAGGATGGTCAGTTAGGTTTTCGCTCTCATAGGAACAACACCTGCAGTAGCGACTTGGCTCCCACCGAGTTCGGATCAGCCTTCGACTTGCTCCCACCAAGGTAACATCTACTCTAGAGATATCTCTCTCCGCTCATTTCATCATCGCCATGTGATCAACTAATTAATAAGTCAAATCGCTCAACTCTTCTCAAGCTTTCTTCCCTCCAACACAGTTGCCTCTTATTTTCCAACTCAATCACGTGTCCTGATTATTCCTAACTGTATGCTTCACTTACCACTCAACGACTGCGCTTCAACCAAATCTCACCATTCGCATCCAACAACAGAAACCCCGCAACGATATTGCCACATATATATAATATTCCGCAATAGAATAAATCGAATAAAAACGTCAAGTAAAAAACACATTTTTCCTAATTTTCTAAGGTAGCATATATGACATTTGTATTAAGAGCTTTTATATATGGGTTTTGCAATTTTAATATATTTTTCATTTTAATAAGAACACATTTTAAACTTTAATAACAACGTTTTTCATTTATATAACAATATTTTACACTTTAATAACATTTTCATTTTTAAACAGTATTTTAAACAGTATTAGAATTTTTAATTAAACTGATCCCAAGAAAATATTAATCAAACATTATATTTATCGATTTACAAGAGAGAGAATGTTGTATATATATTAATTAATTGTTCCACAGAGTGTGTATAGGCTCACAGGTAAATAGGCGCTAACCGAAACAGAAAAAAGTTCCTTTGTTCAATATTGGTTTCCCTTTTATATTTTGTTCCCTCTCTTGTAAATCAATAAATATAATGTTTAATCAATAATTATTGGAATCAGTTTCATTAAAATTATTCTAAGCAGAGTCAACAATTGGTAGCAGAGCGTGGTTGTTCAATATAAAGCTCAAAAGCGAAAATATTTAATCTGAAGATTAAGCAAGAAGTTTATTCTGATTGGTAAACTGAAGCACTTCTAAGAAGATTAAAGGTATTTATATAGATTAAGTTAAATTATATCTATATATTGCATGTTTAAAAGCTACCCAATATTTAAATAAATTTAAAATGTATATTGGTATTTAAAATATATTGGTTTGTTTATATTCGCTCAAAAGGCGAAAATGCATAATTCTAATTTTTTATCCCAAACAAAAATTGAACCATTAACAGGAACTAATTATCAAATATGGGCGTTGAAAATCGGCGTAGTTCTGAGAGGAAGAAAATTATTTAAATGTGTAATTTCCTATCCAGAACCTGATATGGAAGACAAAAGTTCTTGGGAGATTTGGAGTGATAAAAATGATGAAGCATTTGGGATAATCATCACTACGTTGACAAATGAGAAAGCTGGAATGTTTATTGGAGAAACAAATGCTAAAAAAGTATGGGACTCACTGAGAAAAACATACACAGGCAATTTGGAAGATAAAATTATTGATATAGGCTTAGAATTAAAGAACATTAAAATGAAAGATAATGAAACTGCAGATGAATATATAACGAGGGCAAAAAATATTGCTGCTAGAAGTTCATCATTAGGGCATCAATTTACCTAAAGAGAACTTTCATTTCACATTGTCAGAGGCATATACCCAAGGTATGAAAATATTGCTATTGTCTTAAGATCTAAAAGAGAGGCAACAGAAGAAGAGATTCAACAAACCCTAAGAGAAGAGGAGTCAAGAAGAAATATGAGATTAAATCAATCGGTTGAGAATGGGCATGAACAAGCATACAGAATTAAAGATAGAAAAGTTAATCAATTTCAGCCAAAAAGATGTTTTGTTTGTAAAAAGAAGGGACATCTAGCTAATGATTGCTGGTTTCGAGATAAACAGAAACAAGGATATCACAACAAATGGACTCCTGGTTATAGAAATCACAAATACAGTATGGAACATTCAAATAACCTAGTGGATACTATGAAAAGTGGATTTAATGAGCAAGCATTTAAAACATATGTAAAAGAATTTGAAGATTCACCAGATGGGAGAAATGAGAGGCAAATATGGTGTATAGAATCAGGATGCACCGCGCATTTAACCCCAAACCTAACTTTGATGGAAAATGTGGTAGATTATGAAAGTGGAATCAACCTAGCTGAGAAGGGCAAAACTACCCAAGCCATAGCCAAAGGAGATATGAGACTTACTACATGCACAAGTGAAGGCCAAGAAAAAATTCGCATTAAAGATATCTTACATGTACCAAATCTAAGAAATAATTTATTGTCAGTATATGAATTAGTCAACAAAGGAAATTCAGTTATTCTCAATAAGGATGGAGCAAAAATTTATAATGAAGGGAATGATTTAGTTGCTGAAGCATATATTAAAGATAGAATGTTTATGATGGAAACAAAACTAAGAAATGTACCAATAGCAAAAATTGAAAATGTCATGGTTATAAATACACATTTATCAAATAAAAATAGCAATATAAGTTTATGGCATAAGAGATTAAACCATATAAATGAAGAATACATGAGAAAAATGATTCAAGGACATATTGTAAGAGGATTGGATCTAAAATTTGAAAGGTTGCCAGAGTGCGAAGTATGCATAATGGGAAAACTGGTTCAGAAGTCATATAATATTACAGAAATTTATACAGTTAAGCACCTGCAGTTGATTCATATGGATTTATGTGGACCAATGCCATGTCAATCTTTAGGAGGATCTAAGTATTTTCTTGTTATAGTAGATGACTACAGTAGAATAATATTTGTATATTTCCTGAGATCAAAAGATGAGACCTTTGAAAGATTTGAAGAATATAGAGCAAGAGCCGAAAACGAATTAAGTCTTAGATTAAAAGATGTTAGAACCGACAATGGAACTGAATTTTGTAACTCTACTTTTCAAGAGAAGTGGGATCCATAACCATCTTACCACCACATACTCACCACAAAGTAATGGAGTCGCAGAGAGAGTGAATAGGACTCTTATAGATACAGCGAGAACCTTACTAATTGACTCAAAATTACCCATGAAGTTTCTGGCAGAGGCAATTGCTACAGCTACATACATTGGGAATTGTACCCCCCACAGGTCTATCAAGCACCATACACCTATGCAGAGATGGAATGGCAGGAAACCATCGGTCAAACACATTCGAATATTTGGATGTTTGACACATTGGCTTAAGAGCAAACCAAGAAGAAACAAGTTTTCACCAAAGGGTAGAAAGGGAATATTTATTGGTTATTCCATTAAAAGAAAAGCCTACAGAATATATGATATAATGACAAAGAGAATCCATGAAGTCAGATCAGTAAAATTTAGTGAAGATAAGAGAGGAATTGATTATGCAAATGATATTCAGGAAGATACTAATTGTGATAATTTGACCTATAAAGGAAATTGTGAATAAATAGTTGCTAAAGACTTTCTTATCTTTAAAGAAGACAATCCTGTCACAGAGAGCGAAATCAAGTCTAAGGAGGATACTTCAGTAAAACTAGGTGGTGACTGTGAAAATGACTCCTCACAAACTGAACCGATACAGGAGAGATGCGTAAAAGGAGGAAGAAAGAAAGGAGAAACAAAGAGCATCTTAGAAGAACGGCACAAACAAGTCTTGAAGTACAAGAAAGGAAATTGATCAAAGAAGAAGTTCGACGCTCACAAAGAATAAAAGATAGGAATGAGGCAAACTTAATTATGGAAATAGATCATTATATTCCGGAGAAATTTAAAGAAGCAATAGATAGTGGAGAAAGAGATGAATGGCTCAAAGCAATTGAAGAAGAGCTCAGTGAGATAGAGAAACATAAAGTATGGACACTAGTACCAAGGGAAAATGGCATGAAAGTCATCAATAGTAAATGGGTCTACAGTAAAAAGAAAACATCAAATGACGGCATATATAAAAGAAAGGCCAGGCTGGTTGCTGTTGGTTCCCATCAAAGATATGGAGTAGATTATAACGAATCTTTTACATCTGTACTCAAAAAGGAAAGCTTGCGAACAATAGTAGCTCGTGCAACACAACAGAATTTAATCATAAAGACTTATGATGTGAAGACAGCTTATCTCTATGGTGAGTTAGAAGAGACAGTATATACATAAGACAACCAGATGGTTTTATGCAAAAAGGAGAAGAAAACAAAATGTGTAAATTGGAAAAAAGCCTGTATGGTCTACCACAATCAGGAAAATGTTGGAACAAAAAGATCAATGAAATTTTATACCATTTGGGAATGATTAGAACCAAATGTGATCCATGTATCTATAAACTCCAGAGAGGAGAAGAGTATGCAATACTGGGTCTATATGTAGATGATCTCATCATTGCAGGAACTAGTAAGGAAATTAATGACAACCTAGCCTCAGAAATAGAAAAATATGTTATCTAACAGAAAAGAAAGATAGCGAACCATTTATTGGAAATGAAATAAAAAGGGCAGAAGATGGATTTTATCTATCTCAGACTCATTATATTGATACAATTCTTCACAGATTTGGACTGGAAGAATGCAATAGTGTGCAGACACCTGGAGATCAAAATCAAAATTTGGATGAATATTTGGACTCTAAGCCAGTAGATAAAACTGTTTATCAGGAAATGATTGGATCGCTTATGTACCTTCTACGGGTACTCGACCGGATATATCCTTCAACGTCAGAAATTTATCACAGTATAGTAATGATCCAAGAGAAATACACTTAACTGGAGTTAAAAGGATTTATAGATACCTGAAGGGAACAAGAAATAAAATGTTGGCATATAAGCCAAAAGACAACAATATCACAATAAGTACTGATGCGAGCTGGTGCACAGCCCGAGACGCAAAATCCTATTCAGGCTATACAGTCAAATTTGGCGACAACTTAATAAACTGGATAAGTAGAAGCAAAATTTAGTAGCCTTGTCTACATGTGAAGCAGAACTTATTTCAATATGTGAAGGAATTACAGAAGTATTATGGTTAAAGGGATTACTAGAAGAACTTTGTGAAAATTTAACTTTCCCAATTACCTTGAAAAGTGACAGCCAAGGCTGCAATAAACTGGATACAATCTGACAAAATTACTTCACGAATAAAGCACATAAACCGAAAGTATTATTTTGTGAAAGAGGAAATTCAAAATGGAATCAAGCTGGCATAGACTAAAACTGAAGACATGGAGGCGGATATACTAACGAAGAGTCTACCTAAGGACAAACTACGGAAATGTGCAGATAGCCTTGGACTTGCTGATTAGGGCTTACACACAGGGGAGCGTGTGTTGTATATATATTAATTAATTGTTACCACAGAGTGTGTGTAAGCTCACAGGTAAATAGGCGCTAACCGAAACAGAAAAAAGTTCCTTTGTTCAATATTGGTTTCCCTTTTATATTTTGTTCTCTCTCTCTCTTGTAAATCAATAAATATAATGTTTAATTAATAATTATTGGAATCAGTTTCATTAAAAATATTCTAAGCAAAGTCAACAGAGAATAAAATATAAAAGAGAAACTAATATTAAAACAAAGGAACTTTTTTTCTCGGTTGGCGCCTAATAACTGGTGATCTTACACACATACTCTGTGGGTATAATTAATCAATTAATATATATACAACAGAACATATTTATTAGTTTTCAATGGTAATATTACAAGTTTGTCCCAAAAGTTCGTAAACACTTCCAAAAAATTTAAATACCAATATTATTCACCATAATATTATTCGCCGTTATGTATAATGTCTTTGTATTATGTATAAAGTAATTGTATTATGTATTCGCCGTAATAATATTATTCGCCAAGTGATAAGAAAAATAATGTTTTAAGAAAAACACGAACTTTTGGGACAACCTTATAGTACCTATTGCTGTATGAATATCAACGCACTCGAAGGAAGTACTAACTTACGTGATGTTTACTTTGAACCTATAAAAATGAATTTAGAAAACACAGTTTTATGAAAATGGATCAAGGTTAAACTAGTGGCCATCTAGTAGTGGGAATGTAGGTATATAATTTGATGCTAAACAGTGATTGGCTCTTTATTGAGAAAATCTTAAAGTGTCATTACTAATGCTTGATTAAAACGGATATAAAAATGTCTTTAAAAAGACCAATTTCTATCAGAATAAAATTATTTCGATGGAAACTAAAAATATCTATATATATAGTAAAATATTTGAATTTTTTTTAATCGAAAAATACCGTTTAAAAATGAAAAATGTTGTTATTAAAGTGTAAAACGTTATAATAAAATGAAATTTTTTTTTTGCTTATTTTCCTAGTACACGTGGTACAGGCCATGATAATCATGGTGTGTAGTTAGCGACTGCTTTTTACTGTAAGCGCACCACATGTCTACACATGTGAAAAGCAGTTCGACTTTGCACTTACAAATGTGCCAGAGCCCCGTAAAAAAAATGAAAATGGTTGTCATTAAAGTGTAAAATGTAGCCTTAAAATTGTAAAACCTATATTTATCATCGAAATGAGAAATTTAATAAAAAAATATTATTATATATATAATTTGTAAGAATATTAAATATTTAATATACCTTATATATATATAAAAATAATAAAATATTATTTAGATAAATTTATTAAGAATTTATATTAACCAAAATATATATTCTTGACCACTCTCTAAATTTTAAAATGCAGACTATTTATGTGTTCTTTGTGCCTTGCAAACTTCGTTTAACTTTCAGAAGACAGAGATGAATTATGTGACAGAAGAGTAAATAGGATGGCTTTTTTTTTAAATCTAGCAGAGCTGAGTGAATTTTTTTCGCTATTATAATTTAGAATTGAAATATTTTGTTTTATTAAAATGTTTATTATTCCACCTATAATATAATCAACAAGAATAAATACTCTAAACTTGTAAAATAAAATTGATTCAGTTGAATAACGACTTTACATTTTCATATATTTTTATTAGATGATTCTTATTATATTGAATTTCTAATTGAAGTGTTCCCCATAGGCAATGTATAATTTTCTGATATATTTTAGAAAAATAAATTGATGAATATTCAAAAGTTGTTGACTTTGCTTAGAATATTTAATGAAACTGATTCCAATAATTATTAATTAGACATTATATTTATTGATTTACAAGAGAGAGAACAAAATATAAAAGGGAAACTAATATTAAACAAAGGAACTTTTCTTCTTTTCGGTTAGCACCTATTTACCTGTGCGCTTACACACACTCTGTGGTAGCAATTATTTAATATAAATACAACAAAAGTGTTTGCAAATTATTTTTGTGAAACTATTTTTATGGTTAGTGTCAGCTTTATGTCAATAGATTTAAGATCTTTTTATTTTTTCATTTTATATTAATAGATTAGGATGGCCGATGATCTGCTGTTGTACAGCCATCTCTCCCTCTTTCTCTCTCTCTTTGATACAGAGATTGGCCATCATAGAACGCTATTTAATATTTTCTAAGCAACCCTCTTCATATCTCCTAATTCCAGACCATTCTATTAGATTATCAAATACCAATTCTTCATTGGGCTAGATTTCCTTCCATTTTCAAGGTGTATCTTTCCAGTATAAGGCTAGTCTCGATTAAATATTTTCCAAACTTCTTTTTTTATGATATTGTCTGTTCAATTGATCTTGTGGATTTTCCTTTTATGTACACCATCATTCATGTTGTAAGAGTTGAATAACATAAAGATCGACCTTCCCAATATGGAATTGTAGGTACAAGAAGGTAGGAGCAGTTAAATAAGAGTAGATACCCTCAGCCATGTAGAGTCCCGTGCCTAGTCAAGTGGTCAAAAGCAATGTACGTGTATATATATATATATATGCTTTAAAATAGAGCAATCCATATATTAAATTATTCAAAAATGCTTATTTTGGATCATAAAGTTTTATTTTCCAATATTTCGTAAGGCAACTCGCCAAACTTCTTCGGGGAACAAGATTGTTTTGAGATGCTCGCGTATCAATTCACGAGTATGTACAACTGCTATAAAATTTAAAATATCTAAAATTTACAATATTCATGTTTATAAATATAATAAATAATAATATAAAATAAAATAATATATAAAATATTAATATATAAAGAATAAATAAATATATACATATAAAATATAAAATTGAAAATTATTCTTTATATATTAATATTTTATATATTATTTTATTTTATATTATATTATTTATTATATATTTATAAACATGAATATTGTAGATTTTAGATATTTTAAATTTTATAGCAGTTGTACATACTCGTGAATTGATACGCGAGCATCTCAAAACAATCTTGTTCCCCGAAGAAGTTTGGCGAGTTGCCTTACGAAATATTGGAAAATAAAACTTTATGATCGAAAATAAGCATTTTTAAATAATATATATATATGCAAAAACAATAGAATTTTTTTTTTGGTTGCAGTGGTAAAGCCTACTCCACGCTGACGAGCGCCAACAGCGCGAAACGCGTTCGTGGATGGCTTTTCTTGATTTATCAAGAAATTGGGTTGGCCAAATATCAGGGAACAGGCTAAATCAATGAATAGTTGATTCTGTTCCACCATATGGCGCTCTGCCTTCTGAAAAGCACATGTGCTCCTGGTCAGGATATGCCTTTTTATTTTTAATATATAATATGCTGCATCTCCGTCATGGGAGGATGGCTTTACATTCGATTGGTGCATAGCGGGAATGTAAGTGAGGCAAGATCGACTGATCAATAAACAATTTTATTTTTGAAGGTAGCTATTTATACCCTTTTTGAGATATCACTGAAACAAACTGAGGGAGCTATAAAACAAAATATTTACAAATGAAGGTCACGTGACTGATGATGATTGACCAAGTCGGCCATCACAGAGAAATACGTATTATACACGGATTACGTATATCATATATTAAATATTTACGTATTATATATGTTGGTATCCATAGGATTGCTCAGAACGGAGGAAATAAAAACCATTCTTGCCAACCCCACATATCTTTGCCATCGTCTATTTCACACCTATTTGTAAAGTAAATTATCATGAGGATGGTGAATAAAAGACACAGCTTCTCTCCTCCAATCAGGAAACGGTGGAAGCGCTAGAATAAGAATGGTACAGAGCAATGGCAGTTATTCTCAGCAGGAGACGTTGTATTGTTAAACTGATCGTACAAAAGGACATTTAGTACGATGTAAGATTTATGTATGTGCGGCGATATATATTGACAGGAGGAATGGTCGACAGAAGGAAGGACAAAGAAGGATCTCAATTGTTTAGGACTTCCGACCAGTTTTCCTTGTTTTCCCCTCCATGCACCTGCTTGTCTGTCGGCAGTGGGTGGGTGGGTGGAGTTTTGTTTTTCCCTCTTGCCGACTACTTCTTTTCGAAATCACTGAATAAATTCAACTTTAATGCTTCCATGTTGTTGTTGTCGTGTCTAATGAAGAGCCTCAGATGTCTCCATACATCTCTATCACAGAAGTCGCAATGTTCTATATCTTGAGTGTGTAAAGCTGCTGCTCTGGGTCCATGTCAATTTTCTGTTGTTGTTGTCATGCCCAAAGAAGAGCCTCAGATGTCTCCATACATCTCTATCACAGCAGTCGTAATGTCCTCTATCTTGGGTGTGTAAAGCTGCTGCTCTGGGTCCATGTCAATTTTCTGTTGTTGTTGTCATGCCCAATGAAGAGCCTCAGATGTCTCCATACATCTCTATCACAGCAATGTTATCTATCTTGGGTGTATAAAGCTGCTGTTCTGAGTCCATTTCAATTTTCTGCAAGGATGCAACCATTGCTCTTCATTAGAAAATGGGTACCGTTGCCACGTTAGTCACCTTGGACCATGCTTTGGTCGAATATTCCAAGGGTCCAAGGCAGGGAGTATGGTTGGACTTCTCCCTCCCAATTCTTCAATCTGGTGAACATATATAGAGAGAGACCCTAGTATAATCAAAATTATATTAGAATAACATCTTTCGAATAAATTTTACTCATTTTTTCAGCACTTGATATTTTTTATATATGTTTCTAGGATTATATAAATCTTAAATATCATCAAAAACTAAATAATTATGCGTAACCCGGACTCTAGGAGCATACAAAAGTCGCCAACTGCCCAGAAGATTCCATCTACAGTATCACATATAGTGTGTGATCATCCAATACAATCTTAGATCTCTCAAAAGCAGTCTGGGTTTGATTAAACTGGCAAGACAACTGAGAGGGTTTACCACTGATGAGTCAGGCCCTCTCAATAAATTTTTATCCCGGTAAGGATAGTAAGAAGTTTGCTTTATTTGAAAAAAAAAGTGTTTAATAGTTTTATTTCGTGCATAATTGTATAGATTTAACGTACTTTTAAATATTCAATCTATATCGTTGCGTCCAATGGACTGGTGTAGCTAGTTTTGCTCACCCACAGCATGGAAGCACCAGACGAAACCAAATGATGTTTATACTCTGGACTGGTACTTCAAAAGTATTGAATATTCATATTTTCTGATGGTAAATTTTTATTCTTTTAAATTTCCTGGATATTTTAATCAAATAAGTGCTACAGGTTTCTGGAGATGAGTTTGTTTTCATTAAATGTGATCTCGAGCATCTCTGTCCCTCTATAGGAGTACAGCGTGGTGTCGCTGGTGACACCAAACTCTGCAGCGGTGGCAGAGGCCATACATAGTGTTATGCATATATATAAGTAAAAACAAAGTAGGCATATTCTGACTAGGAGCACATGTGCTTTTCAGAAGGCAGAGCGCCATCTGGTGGAACAGAAATCAACTAAACATTGATTTAGACTGTCCCCTGATATTTGGCCAACCCTATTTCTTGATAAATCAAGAAAAGCCATTCACGAACGCGTTTCACGCTGTTGGCGCTCGTCAGCGTGGAGTAGGCTGTACCACTGCGACCAAAAATATTTTTGGTCCCAGTGGCTTCTTGAGAAACCAAGAAATGGGTATTTAAGGCCAATCTTGCGTGAATACGCTTAACACATGAAAAAAACAATAGAAAAACAGCGCGAAACGCGTTCGTGGATGGCTTTTCTTGATTTATCAAGAAATTGGGTTGGCCAAATATCAGGGAACAGGCTAAATCAATGATTAGTTGATTTCTGTTCCACCAGATGGCGCTTTGCCTTCTGAAAAGCACATGTGCTCCTAATCAGGATGTTTTTAATATCAACACCTGATCTTTTCATTTTTTCAGTTTTTTTTTTTCATATATATAAGTATCTTTTTAAAATAGTACAGACTGTGAACTTTTGTATGTATTGACAAGATGTCAATAAAATTATGTTAATTGTCAATTGTCTACACTACAGAATATATTTCCATGTACTCCTGTAGAAGGGCAGAGATGCCCGAAAGCTCGAGATCACATTTGAAAAGATAAATAAATTCATCTCTACAAGCCTGTAGCATGTGTTCAATTAGGTAAATTGTTATCTATCAAATATCGCGACTATAGCAGACCTACCGATACTACAAAAGATTACTGTATTCGATTTATTTGTGATTATGAAGAATTATTGGAGATATAAGGATCTTAAAATAGCAGGCCTCCACAGAGATAAGTTTATTTTTTAAGAATTTAATTCACCAATCTAGCTTTGGGGCATGGAAGGCCTTCTATAAGAGACAAAGACGATACAATAAATCGCCACGAGTTAAAAATATAATCAAATACTATTCTTGATGAAATTGTGAAAAACGTTTTAAAATTACAAAATATTGTCTCACAATGAATTTATTTTTATTTCAAAACGCTAGCTTTCAAGTGATAATCGTTCTTCAACGGGCTTAATACAACATATAGTCGATGTTTTATTAAGCCCGTTGAAGAGCGATTATCGCTTGAAAGCTAGCGTTTTGTAATAAAAGAAACTCATTGTGAGAAAATATTTTGTAATTTTATAATCAAATACTATTTTACTTAATTTCATAAAAATGCTGTAGTTATAAATTTTTCATAATTTCATTTTTCAAATTATTATACAAATGGTGACTAAATTTTGAAATAAATATCAAATAAAGAAAATCTATCAACACATAGAAACACACAGGTCACACATTCAACTTAGAAGAATCAAGAACTTTTTACACTAACATAAACAATAAGCACAAAATACTTGAAGCCATAATGTCCAAGAAACACCAGAGCATCAACTGACATCCCAGAAGTTTACAATAGATTTATACATTGTCCAAATACCTAGAATTCCTTTAAAAACAACCTTAGATAGCCAATAGTATGTTTATTTTGCTGGATTTGTATATAGAAGATAAAACTCAATTTTAATTATATCACATCATAAAACAAACGCTAAATAAAATGTAAAATAGTTTATTTACACATTTTAAAGATATGTAAATAAATACAAGATATAAATGGTAGTTAGGATTCATTTCGTTGTATACTCCTGTAGAATGTAATACCCGAAAGCTTGAGAGATGGTTTAAATAAAACGAGGAACTTATCCTCAGTGTGTTGTTACAATAAAATAAATATGAAAGTCTGGAATTGATTGATTAATAAATTGAATATATTTAAACTCTTGTCGCCTTCTAGTGAATCATTTTATCGTGTTTTTCTCCTGTAGAAAAAACAGCTTTTGTGCTCGAAAGATAGAGAGATTGAGATTTAAAAATATTTTATTGACCTCATTCACAAGTCAATGGTAGTAGTATATAATAATTATAAAAAGAGGGATAAAATAAAAAAGGGATAAAAATAAAAGAGGGATAAAGTAAAAGAGCAAAATATATACAGTTATGTACAGTCGAGGAGATTCCCCCAAGGACGGAGAGTTCTCCTCCAGACAGTAAGGGGGTTTTCACGTTCTCTCCTCATCTCAAGGCTCAGAAAGAACCTGTGTATGGATGACTTGGCAGACGCGAGGATGGCAAGGGCGTCGTCATCCAGCCCTTGTCCGAAGAGCCAGCCCTGCAGGTCGGGTGGTTGCTGTATGATGTTGAAGGCCTCCCGTATGAGGGGCCTGATGAAGCTGCAGGACCAATAGCGGTGGGCCAACGTCAGGTCGCTAGAGCCACAGGCGATACAGGTCTCTCGAGCAGAGGCCGGATGTGCAGGATGGGGAAGAGCGTGCAGGGCCAGCTGTACTGCAATGTCGGCATTGTGCCCTGAAAAGGCGCAACGTCGAAGCGATGGCCAGCCGACGGTGAGAGGAATATTGACAGTCTTGCCAACGGTACAGAAGCTGGGCGATGGGCAGGGTTGCCAGGCGTGGTCGCTCAAGTGTACGGCGGATGGTGCGGGTAGTTAGGCGCATGAGCGAAGTCACCGTCCCGCGCAGCACCACAGCTTCGCCTAGGTTGTCCGCCCGGTGGGACCCTAGGAGGTTTTCTTCAATCAGCCTATTGCAGAAGTTGGCCAACGCTGTGGCGTCTGCAAGAGCGCAACGGGTCGGACGAGTGAGCGGTGACACAGGGCCATCGAAGTCCCCGATACGTGCTCCCATCCACCGTGCAGCGGCTAGGAGGTTAGGTGGCCGGAGGAACCTGCATCCTCCGATTATGGCGAGGTCCCTCAGCTGTTGTGTTGGAACTATCCGGTGGTCCAGTGCTAGGAAGTCTGAAACTGCTTCCCATATCTTCATGAGTCTACGACGTCGAGGTGGAAGCCATGTCCCGGATGGAAGGGGAGTTAACCAGGCCCCACTATCAGTGAACCAAGAGTTGGCGTTGAGACTTCCACGAAGCGAAGCTTGGACACCTTTCATACATGCCAGTCTCAGCTGCGTGCCGATGTCTAGGAGGCCGAAGCCACCCATGGAGACAGGACGTGCTAGAACACCTCCCGGCAGCCAGGCGGTGCGCCCAGGTCCCCAGACGAAACGCACCAGTCGAGCTTGGAGCTTAGAGATGGTGGAGTCGGTAGGCAGGTATCCGTGAAGATGGTGTACCACTGAGGAGAGCACCAGGGAGTTTGCAGCTCTTGCCCTCCCAACGAGAGAGAGGCTGCGGACAAAGGGGGACCATCTTGCAGCGGCCGTCTCCATCAGTTCGACCAGATGGTTCTCCTGGACTGATGTTCCATGTCCCGTAGTCACTAGGCAGCCCAGCACCTTCAATTGGGCTGTTGACCAGCAAATGTCCAGAGAGATTTGAGAATTATACAAAGTTGTCCTAAAGTTCGTAAACATTTTATGATTTATATTTTGCAAGTGTTTACGAACTTTTAGGGCAACCTCGGTATTATTGGTAACCTTGGTAAAGTTATAACAGAATTCTTATAGAAGAATGATTTAATCTCTGATGTTTTCTATATCAAGTGTGGCCAATCAGCAGGTGGGCCAAGTTTCAGAATTACAAGTTTGTCCCAAAAGTTCGTAAACACTTGCAAAATATAATTCATAATCATAAAATGTTTACGAACTTTTGGGACAATCTTATATTTTTTTGAAGAAACATATCCCCCTGGAAGCCCCTTCACCTTACTATTGATACAAGGGAATATTTTGATCAAATAAGGATCTTTGTTTACTGTAATTTTTAGAAGGCCAACTTTCTATCCTAGGCACTTCAATAGTCCTTTATATAACTTTGTAAATTCGAATTTCTTTCTCCCTCTCTTTTACACTCATTTGCTGTAGCTCTCAGAAGAATCTACTATATATAAGGCTAAAGGTCTTAATAAAGATATTGGTAGTTTTGGATATTTTGTGTCTGAATTCATTTTTGTTGAAGTGTATGGATGGATGTTGAGATATATTTCAAAGATTTTTTAAAAGTTTCTTACTGAGGCCTAGTCGTTATAGAGAAAGTTGAAAAATACATTTATTTAATTTTGATCTAATATTTTACTATCAACTATTTATTGAAAAATATAGGCTCCGATAAGCCGATTTTAACATTAAATTTGTTTAATGAATTCTATATTAGTGTTATATGAAAAATTAACTATATATACACGTTATTTAAACAACTCTCTATGAAAGAGACACCTCTTCAGTTAAAAAATGCATTAAAACTGCGTTTACTTTAAATTATAATTAAGGTCCTACCAAGTCCTGGGAAGTCCTCTAGCCGATCACCGGGTCCGTTCGAAGTCAAGGTACAGTAGCACGGCTAGGTATGACCAATTGTTAGAGGCTCGTGACCCAGGAAACCACATTTTAACTTGATAATTATTACGAAAGCGAAGACTAAAACGCGGATGATTCCACACTCGTCTTTTCAGTGATACGCTAACCTATGCACCGTGGATTCTGTGGCCAATGGACATGTGTCGGACCTGGAGGCTATTGGGCTCTGCGCTGCCTGGAGTATAGGAGCTCCATCTATGGTTCCTTTCTGGTGAATCTCTATAAGACCGGTGGTCTTAATAAAGCTGTATGCGTGTGTGTTTATGATTACGAAAACAAAAATAGATATAAAATATCATATTTTTAAATAATAAATATTTTTATTTCAAAATGTTCGTAAAATACTTTTATGACCTTTCAAATTTGATGCGATAATTTTGGCCTATGATCGAACTATGAATTTAGAAAAGGAATTTTCTACTTGAAAGATCCTACACATTAGGTAGCAGGTAGGTTTCGTGCTGTTGGTCCTTGCAGCGTGGTGCAGACTGTACCTCTACGACCGTGTTTACGAAAACTTGGCCTTAAATACCCATTTTTATTGATTTCTCAGGAAGCTTCTGAGACCAAAATTTTGGTCGTAGAGGTACAGTCTGCGCCACTTTGACGAGGGCCAACAGCCCGAAACGCGTATGTGGTTGACTTTTCTTGATTTATCAAGAAATTGGGTTGGACAAATATCTTTGAAGCAAGCTAAATCAACGTTTAGCTGATTTTGGTTCCTTTAGATGGCGCTCTTCCATCTAAAATGCTCATGTGAACAACCAGGAAAGGCCATTTTTGTTTCTAAATATCAACACCTGACCATTTTTATATATTTTCACAAGATTATATGTCTCATGTGGGTTAAATCCAGACAGATATTTAGTTCTATATTTTGTGCTGGGTTGAATTTTTACTCACCCAATTATTTGGAGATGTTTAAACATCTTCAAAAATTTATTAAATGTGAAATATATATTCTGTGGTACATTTGATTAATTTGAAAAAAAAAAAGGATAAATATAATATTCGTAAATATTTAAATTTATTTTATTTAATAAAAGAAAAATCTCTACAGGTTTAGCAAATTATATTTTACAAAAATTTTGTCATTTTAATTTAAATATTTAAAGAAAAAAACGCATTGCTTTTTTTCAATCAGTAAACTAATCTAAAAAATCAAACGAAATATTAATTTGGTTTTAATTTTATTGATTTAAAAAAAATCTTCAGATTTTTTGTGTTTAATTTAATTCTTAGGTAACTTTGAAGCAAAATATTTTATTATTTAAACACCACGTTTACTCTGTTGAGTAAACTTCACGTTAGAACAAGGGTCGGCAAACTGCGGCTCGCGAGCCATAGGCGGCTATTTGTATGTGAAGCTCTTTATATAGTTCTATACATAAATACTTATTTATTCGAGTACTATTTATTGTTGGTAATATGATGCACTAGCGAGGCATCTGTTTTCAAAATTCGAAACTATTTTTAAACGCGTAAGATTCTTTTTGAAATTAAACAATTTCTACTGCCCTTACTGCAATGGAAAAATTAAAGGGAGGGCCTGGCTCATCAGTGGTGAACCCTCCCAGCGGTTTCGCCAGTTTAATCTACCATACCGCTGTTATATTGCATTTTTGGAACTTCCTTTTATAGTGATACTGTTGCTAGACTCTTGGAATGGGTATTTTAGAATAACTATGGACATAAGCTTTGAGAACAGCAGAATTACATATATTACAGTATCACTATAAAATGAAGTTCCAAAAATGCAATATAACAGCGGTATTGTAGATTAAACTGGCGAAACCGCTGGGAGGGTTCACCACTGATGAGCCAGGCCCTCCCTTTAATTTTTCCATTGCAGTAAGGGCAGTAGAAATTGTTTAATTTCAAAAATAATCTTACGCGTTTAAAATAGTTTCGAATTGTTGGTAATAAAAACGTTTTGTGGCTCTTTAAAAAATTTAAAATTTTGTAAATTGTAAGTTGTGTACTTTTCCGACTCAAAATATTGTCGACCCCTGCGTTAGAGACACATTAGAATTTACAAAATCAACTATACACACACACACAAGGCTTCAATAAGACCCCTGGTCTTATACAAGATTCATCACAGAAAGAAAGGAATCATAGATGGAGCTCCTTTAAAATTAAATATTTATAGGATAGACAAAATACACTGGTGTCTAATATTATGTGGTCCATCAGACGCGTTCTTTAAGAATATATTTCTTTTTTTTAATTAAAGATAGAAAAGTTGGAAAACCTATTTAAAATAAGGCAAAAATGCGCCATCTTACATATAATATAGGAAACTACAAGGTTGTCCCAAATGTTCGTAAACACTTGCAAAAAAAATAAAATACCAATATTATTCGACGTTATGTATAATGTCTTTGTATTACGTATAAAGTAATTGTTTTATGTATTCGCCAAGTAATAATAAAAACAACGTTTTAAGAAAAACACGAACTTTTGGAACAACCTTATATTAAGCATGAATTTTCCTTTCTCCAAAAAAAAAAAAAAAATACTTCTACTATCCTTATTACAATGATAGAATATGAGGTGGCCATACGGAAAGGCTGCGTGCAGCGACAGCTCCTGCTATGTATTTATTTTTTCTTTCTCCATGCTTTTAAAGAATATTGGAGAAGGCATGGTCCATCACTGGTGAACCCTCCCAGCGGTTTCACTAGTTTACTCAACCTTTTTATAGCTCTAGTATTAAATATCATAACCAAGATTACCATTACAATGTTGTTGTGTCCTATGAAGAGCCTCAGATGTCTCCATACATCTCTATCACAGCAGTCGCAATGTCCTCTATCTTGGGTGTGTAAAGCTGCTGCTCGGGGTCCATGCCGATTTTCTGCAAGACTGTGGCCATTGCTGGACATGAGAATATGTGGGTAGGTGTTAGTTCCACACCAGGACAGTTGTTGCATGTCCTGTAATTTCTTGTGCTATCTTACACTACGCACAATAGCCCAATACGACAGTAGATCTTTTAAAAGCGGTATGGTAGATTAAACTTGCGAAATATCCGGAAGGGTTTACCACTAATGAACCACACAGTTCCTCCCAATATTTTTTTCCATAGTAGTATCAAGACAGTATGAAAAGTTTGTTTTACTCTGAAAATAAAAATGCGTGCTTAATAGTTTCTTTTATATTCAAAATTGTTTGATAAATTCGTCTGTTACAATAATTCGATTTAGTGAACAAAGAAACATGCAAATTTGTGATCATTCTTAATAAGCACTCGCTCCAATAAACTCTAAGAGAAGAATTACAAAAACTATAACAAGACTCAGAACGAGACACTATAAAGGAATGACAATACATCCAAATGTCACAAGAACCTAGAGGACACGCAACAATTGTCCTGGTGTGGAACTAACACCTACCCACATATTCTCATGTCCAGCAATGGTTGCAGCCTTGCAGAAAATTGACATGGACCCAGAGCAGTAGCTTTGCACACCCAATATAGTGGACATTGCGACTGCTGTGATAGAGATGCATGGAGACATCTGAGGCTCTTCATTAGACACGACAACAACAAAAACTCGCTCTATTAGCACATCATAATTTCTATGCTTTTTAAATCTTGCACATTTGGAAAGAAATATGACATAAAATGGCTTCACACAGTCGCTTATCCGATGGTCTATGATGGAGAGGTATTGGGAAGATGAAGCAGGCCTATCATAGGCACTAAATAGCTCAATGTTAACAAAAGCTCTGATATCAATTCAGTGAAACCAGGTCAGGAAGGCTCGTTTAAGATCCACTACGGCCCAAGAAGACCACTCGGACTGCTAAGCGTCATAGAGGGATTACAGCTCTCATGTGCCTGTACAACGACATTTTTCAAGACAAACTCTTTATCGAAGGGTTTAGAAGACTTGTCTATATGCAAGACGGCTAATGCATGTGGGGTAGACATTCTGTCACCCACAGGAGAGCCGCTTGTCATCCACAAAGTTATTATCAACAAGTCTTTATTTGGAGAGATCCTGCTCTCTCCCACTAATACCAGAGATCGTTTTGGGAGATGGGTCTCGTTATATGGACTGGCTTCATTTTGAACAGGCTTCACCTCTTCCCGTGTTTGA
>CP092871.1:48159495-48264431 GCA_030710605.1 Cordylochernes scorpioides
TATCACTTATTGTTCGTCCCTGTCTCTCTCTGTCTGCCGAGTTTCATCACTTTCTGGCCACTATTTCTTGGTGTTCCATTTTCAATGTCACGCAGTGTATCTCAATATCATTCCAATCTGGCCTATGTCCTGAAAATAATGCGTGTTCCCCAATTTTGCTTAACGCCCTTCTCCCCAATAAGCCCTGTTGGTGTTCCTTAATTCTGGTCTCTAAATTTCGGCCGGTTTCTCCTACATAAATTTAGTCACATTCTGAGCATTTAATCCCATAAATTACGTTATTGGGTTTTTATGTGCTTATGTTATCCTTCATTATGTTATTTCTAGTTAAAAAATTCCCTTTTTGTTCCAGTACTATACCAAATATTATATTTAAATTTTTTCAAAATTCTAAATACTTCGTTATCAACTTCTCTAATATAAGGAATTATTATATTATTGTAACCTTCAGTAGTTCTATTCGAATTTGGTCTATCTATTTCATATCTTCTAATCCATTTATTAATGAAGCCAACTGGATATTCGGATTGTTCTAACTCCTCTCTAATTTTCTTCATCTCTTTTTTTTTTAAATAAATAATTGGTCTGTACATACCTGTTTGGCTCTTTGTACAAAAGATTTATCACCTGCCTGTTGTGTAATATAGGATTGTTGGAATTAAAATTTAGATGCATCCCACAGTCTGTTGGCTTTCTGAAAAGCCTTTGACGAGTTTAATATTTGTTTTTGACTCACGCTTTAGATGTTGTACTAAATTCGAAAAATCACGTGAGAACGCCCTTGCAACCTCAGAACATTTTTTAACGCCTTGCCAAATGCTTTATTTTTATTTACTTCTCCGGACGAGGATAAAAGATTTTTGTCGAAACGTTGAGAAAATAAAAGCTCCAACTGGCCGAAGTGTCTATTTTTCATATAAATATGAATGCCGGCCAGGCAGCCTCCATCTTTACGATAAAATAATCTAGTTTTTTTTTTGCAAATAAATGTTTTTAATCTATGAGTTGCTTATTTGCATATTTTTTTAGTAAAATCTGTCTGTGAGGGATATTTCTATCACACACATATATATAGTTTATATTACATTATGAAGGACTGCGGCGTATGATTATAAAGCAACACTTAAAGCCTCCCCGCATAAGTTTCTTTTTTGTGAAAAATCAATATTAATTTCAAAGAGAAATATGTACTATTTCTAACTTTTTGGATGACGTATGAAAAGGTTGAATATATGAAGAGTAATGGTCTATATATGATTGGATAACTTATGCGGGGAGGCTTTAAGTGTTGCTTTATAGTTTATATATAAATCAAATATGTACATTTTGACTATATACAAATATATCTATGTATATTATATGGTTCCTACACTTATTTACAGTGGTTTCTTCTTACTTCCAATTAAATCTCTAAACACACTCTCAATTTTATTTCATGAATGGATAAAATGGCATCTCTTCCTTAAATGTTTAACAAATATTTGTGGAATTACCATCAGTCAAAACATATTTTTGACATATTCCTTAGATTTAGAATCGCCAAATGTGCCGTGGTCCATTTGGATGAAGAAAGCGAAGACGAGAACGCGGCTGATTCCACACTAGCCTGTTCAGTTATACGCTAACCTTGACGTATGCACGAAGGAACGTGTGGCTACTGGACATGCGTCGGACCTGTTGTTGGGTGCTGCGCTGCCTGGGGTACAGGAGCTCCATCTATGATTCCTTTCTTCCTGTGATGAATCTGTATAAGACCGGTGATCTTAATGAAGCTGTGTGTGTATAAAACGAAAAATATATTCGTTAGATTTAATCAGATTGTGAAACCGTCTTTGTGCCAATGCGAACCTAAGCCATTTTATAGAGAAAGTCCTTTTCCAAAATGGATGATACAAAATTGGCTAATTTCAAAATCCGTCGCTGTCGTAAATGTTCCAAGCGAGATCACAGAAGTACGGACCGCGGTATTTCGAGCCGCTGCTACAAATAGCCCAGATGTACCGTCGCCATTAAAGCAAAGCTTCCCAGGCATTCCCTGCGTTCAATTCTAATGTGGGACATCTCCAGAAATATCTTGTGGGATAGACACGTCTCTCAAGGTGAGACTTGTCTTCTGGAAGAGGACCAGAATTTCCACGTGTATTGACCATTTATCCTCATCTGGAAGTTTGAAGAAAGGACAAGTAGATGGGTATACTCCATCCTCTCGTAATACAATCTCGATTTAAAAAGTGTTTATTCCACAAACGTTCCTAAAACAATTCCTAATGAACCTCTTCCACCATACAAAAAATGCCTGGGGGGGAAGGAGTCGCTGTCTTAGTTTCAACCACCGAATATCATATTATGATGATAATAATAATTAATGAACTCCTATCATCACTACTTAACGACTGATAGCTAAAAATGAAATATGGATGTGTATCTCTGTGTTTATTTTTTCTGTTTAATATTTGACCATTCTGGATGAAACTTTGATACGATATAGAGATATTTCTGGAACCAATCTCATAGTTTTGACCATGGACGAACTAATTTGCATATTTTCGGTTGGAAAATGGTGATAATTTAGAAGTTGGTTAAACTCCCCGAACAGGGTACCATACGTATAGAAGACGAAGAGTTTATTTCATTTGTGTTTCGCTAAGAGAAACTCTGGGAAAACATCTCTGTTCCTGTACAGGTGTGGTGAAGGCTGTTAGAAAACTGACCTGTGTAATACTTGAGGAAGTATTTACATTGTGGCATTTTATAGAATGGTAGAAAAATAAAGGTAGCAAATCTCCCGTCAAAATTTCCATTTATATTTCGGCCATAGATTAGACATAGCCACTCTACCTGCTAAACCTCTCTTCGGCAGATTGTGAAGATTGTATTTGATCCTTTGTGCATCTCATGGAATAAAGCCCGCCTTGGACTGACTAGGGTTATAGCCCGAAACCATGGTCTCCTGTGGATTCTTCTCAGTTTGTCAAAGCTGGTGTTGTGGCTTTATTACTGATCCGACTACGCTTAGTTTAGCATCTATTTGGATGGGAGATGTAACCTTTATTTTATAAATCCATTTTGAGTAAAAACATCAGGTCTCCAGGGAAAGGTATCTTTTCAAAAACCTTTTTTTTTATTTTCTAGCTTTCGGGCATGAACACCCTTCTACAGGAGAAATACCGTTACAATGATTCGCCAATAGAACACGAGTTAAAATATAACCAGATACTATTTTACATAATTTTATATGTAAAGTTTTTTTATAAAATTATGTTAAATAGTATTTGATTATATTTTAACTCGTGTTCTATTGATGAATCATTATACCAAATTTTCTCCTGTAGAAGGACGTTCGTGCCCGAAAGCTAGAAAAAAAGTGTTTGAAAAGATACCTTTCCCTGGAGACCTGATATTTCTACTCAATATTGATACAAAGGATTATTTTTTAAATTATAATCCAATATCCTTCTGGCAATATTTCCATCGATATAAGAATATTGTACAGTTTCAGAACACATATTGTATGATTTCATTCCTTGAAGATTTTTCCAAATGTTAGGTATTATTCAGGTCGGTCTTCTAACTACGTTCATCACACCTGTAGAACAACAGAGAAGGACAGTTTGTAGCAACGAGGAACCTTTCATTCTGCTGGATAAATTATGTAAGAAACGCAAGCATTAAAAACCACGAATATTTCTTTTTAAACAAAACAAACTTCTACTGTCCTTACTGCGCTATAAAATTTTAGGAGGGCTTGGCTCATCAGTGGTGAACCCTCCCAGCTGATGAGCTAAGCCCCCCCAATATGTTTTCATCGCAGTAAGGACAGTAGAAGTTTGTTTTATGTTTAGATGAAACATCCGTGTGTTAATGCTTCTATTTCTTACATATAGACAGTACTTTATCGACTTATAAAATTATTTAATGTAGATTCCTTTATACAACTACACTGCTTATTTTAAAATATCAAAAGGAACATTTTAAAATTTTGTTTAATGAAAATAACAGCTTTCGGAATACTTTACTTTTTTCTGCTCATTTAAGACACATTGAGACGGCTATATGATGGTATATACTGCTAATAAAATATTGTTTTCGACAATAAAATGTGTTTAAAATGTTGAAATATTAGTTGGGCGAATATTAACTCAAGCAGAAGAATCTAGGCGATGCCATAGGTCAATCGTCTGGTATTACAATCTATTTTATAATGTCCACGTAACATGTCTATTTTTAGGGATTTTTCCTTATGAAATAGTTGACTTTGTTGACGCCAGATGGCGGTAGACCGGTTTTTACCATCTTGGACGTTGAAACGTCACATTACTTTCACCTGATTTCACCACAATTTTTTAAGAATGAGATATTAGCATACAAGAATTTCACCCTAGGAGAGGGATTTCATTATTCATATATAAGGAAATTGAGATTTACTTTATAAAATATCAAAAGCCTTACGCAATAAGTTTCTTTATTACAACTAGAGGAATAGAAAATACCAAAAGATTATAAAGACAATGTGTATTGTAAACTGATCATCACCGGACCTAAAACAAAAGGCAGATTCTACACAAGTCAATGTTACAAGTTACTTATATACATTTTGTATAGTACACACAATAGAGGTTTTACTATAATCAACTCTTGATTCTATTATTATATATAATATTGGTCATTTTTATCGACTATATATGCCTTTTTTATGTAAATATTGTAGCAAAGTATTTATTATTTTATTAACAGAGTATCGTTTTTAATGTTTATATTTTGCTACTCTCTTTAAACTTCCCTCATTGATTATCTTTTTTTTTTATCATTCATAGTTTGTTCTTGCCTTAAATAAATTGCTGTCCCATCCTGAAGTTTTGTCTTTCCTAATTTTCCACGTGGTAATATTTAGAAGAACACTTCTGGAAAGGCATGAATTCTTTATTATCGCTTTCTCTATCTCTCTCTGAACTGTGAATAGTTTCATATTTTGTTTTTATTTATGTCTTTTTATTTTTATAATTCTATCTTTTTATATATATTTATAATTATATTTATATATTTATAAATGTATGAAATTCTGCTGTCCTCAAAGATTATGTCCATAGTTCATCTAAAATACCCATTTAAAGAGTCTAGCATCAGTATCACTATAAAAGGAAGTTCGAAAAATGCAATATAACAGAGGTATGGTAGATTAAACTGGCGAAACCGCTGGGAGGGATCACCACTGATGAGCCAGGCCCTCCCATTAATTTTTCCATTGCAGTAAGGACACTAGAAATTTTTTATTTTTAAAAAGAATCATACGCGTCTATAATAGTTCCGAATTTTATATATATTTAATTTTATCTATGCTACCACATTGACTTGTATGATGTCATTAAAATATTTTTAAATCTCAAAAAATATATATATCTTTCGCTCTAAAAAATGTTTAAAAAATATATAGACAGCTCTATATTTGCATATAGTTGTTTAGATTTTTCTTTTGTTGTATAGTCCTGTGTTTTCTACCCCCTGTGTATATATACAGGAATCTTTTAATAAAAAGGAGAGCAGGAGAATACATATAACTTTTACACTACAGATCTTTTAATGTAAACAACGTGAAATAACAAGGAATACACAGTAAGTAGAACAAACTCCATGATCCTCTCTACAAAGAAAATGTTTCGGAAGAATCCTAAGGTTTTGCCCAGATTCCGCTGAGTATATCAATATACACTTAGGTTGGGTTAGTTTGAGATAGGTTAGATTTGGTTAGTTCTCAGGTTAGGTTAGGTCAGGTTAGGTTAGGTTTCGCGTGACGGCCAATCAGACGCATAGTTCTGTATCTGGGCACAATGTTAGGATTCTCCCTAGCTTTCACCATCAAAATGACCATTTTTACCAAACAGCTGCTCTCTCTGGTGAGATGACATTTCTCCTTAAAGGACATTTTGGCTCTGCAACTAGGTAGTTTCCTTTAGATATAACCCCTACTGTGTATTTATATATTGGGTTGTAAAGAAAGTTCGTTCGGGTTTATTCGACAATTATTATAACAACTAATTAATCAATTATGTATTCTCCGTTATTATTTACGACCTCCTCCCAACGTTAGACTAGTTTGTTGATGCCGTTCCGCCATATAAAGGTGTATTAGTGTTATTAGCTAATAAATACTAACACAGTTTCTGTGTCCAGATTTGAGGCGAGGTCTCTATTCAGAAGCCTGTATGGTCGTTGTTTTGAGATGGCCACTATAGAGGCGATTTATTGCATTTATAAAGATTTATATAAATTAAAGCATATGGAAGGTTTCTCTCTCTCGGTGTGACCTTTTTGGCAGAATTTGTAAAAGATATTTATAAATGCTTAAATGCTCAAACACACACACACAACAATTTTAAAGTTTCAAATTTATTTAGCTTTAATTTATTTATCTTATATTATACACTATACTATTATATTTTCATAAGTTAGGATTTTTTATTTGAATGAATTTTGATACTTTTTACTTAAAAAACATGATAAACACTTTATTTTTGTTTAATTTTTTATTATAAAATTTAAATTATATCTGAAGTTTAAATACATTGGAGAGCTATCGTAAATCTGAAATTGTATATCGTTTTATTTATATATTTTCAATGTTATAAAGACACGTTACAATTAAAACTTTTAAAATTAATAATTTAATAGTTATACAAGTTATACGTGTATGTGTGTGTCTATATAGTCTTGTTTTTGAAATACATATATCCCCCGATTTACACGGTACTTGTTTTACACGTTTTCGCTTTTACACGGTTTTCCAAATAAGTTTTTTTTTTGTTGTTGTTGTTTTTATCGCACTATACTAAATGCTACTGTGATTGAACACATGCGCTGTGTACACATCTCACGAGGAATCTCCCGAGCTTATGTGCTGACTACATATTTTAACCTGTCAATGCATTTTATTTTTATTTCTGTGTACATCTATCCCCCGATTTACACGTTTTTCTCAGGAACGTATCTACCGTGTAAATCGGGGGATAGGTGTATAAAAAAAATAATAAAAAAACATTTAAAAGCATGAAATATATTTAGAAATAAATATATAAAATTAATAATACTATTGCTATATATTTTGTATTATATAAACAACTGGTGTATTTAGAAGGAAAACATTTATATTTTTATAATTTCAAAAATTTACAAAAAAATAAATATAAATTTACATTTTAAAACTATTTTATTTGACATTCTTTAAAAAATATATAGAGAGAGACATTTCTTTTTAATCTATAAAACAAAAAAAAATCTCAATTCCATCGAAGTAATCAAGTATAAAATTTAAAGGAAAAAAAAGGCACAAAATAATTTAATCAAGTTAATGAGAGAACGAGGCTAATTATAAAAAGCTAAGAGCGAAGAAAAAAAATCAGACGAGCGAAAGAAAGGCGGGATTCAGGCAGGAGGTCAGAGGCATCACGCGGGAAAAGAAGAAATTACCTAAGGGGAAAAAAGAAAGTGGTGAAAGTGGTCGTGCAGCATTTTTGATTCTGGGTTGGGTCAACGTCTGAAGCGTCAACGTAATAAGCGATGTCCATAAAAAGTGATGGCAGAAAGTAGCCCATAGCCGTTGGTGGCCTTGACGTTCTCCGGCCAATGTCCAACGAGTGACCTTTGTCTTGTCACGTGCATGGCCGAGACTTAAAAATAGCTCTTCTCGACGTCGGCTGACGCGCGCGCGACTTTCACTTTCATCGTCTGTTTTAGTTCCTCCTTTCCTTTTTACTCTTTTTCCGTGTTGGGAATATTTTGGCTGACATTTTTCTTTTTGCTGTTTATTATTTTTGTTTTGTAGAAAGTAATTTTGATATTATTTTAAAAGAAATAAATATAGACAAAAGAATTGCTATAAATTTATTAAATAAAAACAAACGATAGCATTGCGTCTCTTTATACATGAATCCGAAATTATCCGAAAGCTAGCATAATAAATTTCATGTATAAAGAGACGCAATGCTATCGTTTGTTTTTATTTAATAAAGAAATAAATGTTATATTGCTATATATATTACATGTTCAAAAATTACATAAATATAGTCACGTGAAGTATTAATTTATATATAAAAAATATTATTTTATTATATATATGTTTTTAAATACTGTGTGTTATGAATGTTTCTTTTTTTTTTTTTCAATAAAAACAAATGGAAAATAGTAACAAGCCTTTGGATTTTCTCTCCCTAGGTTCACACACCTATAACAATTTATAAAAATTTGCAAAAAAAAAAGTATAATCTAAATATTGTGGTTCTCAAAGAACATTATTTAATCAAATATAAAATAATATTGTGGGGTTCACATACTTTATGATTTAATTTTATCATTATTTAAATTTCCACGCTTTTTTGGGAATTTTTAGTTTTTAAAAATTATCATAAAAAAGTGACATAAATACGCAATAGTAATAATAATGCGAAAAATAATTTTAAAAAATAAAAAGCTCATGTGCTCGTGGTCAGGATATGCCTTCTTTTTTAATTGTAATAATAATATATTATATATAATAAATAAAATTATTAAAAATAATGAAACAATATTTGACTAAAGATTCTTAAAATAATTGCAAAAGCATAAACACAATATTTATTGAATGAAAATCATATATGATAAACAATAAACTTTTATATTTCTACTGCAAACAAAGTTTATTTATAAATATATATCAATTTATGAAATTTTAAAATTAGAAACAAAAATATTTTTGACCTTTTAAATAATTCAAATCAATAAATAGCAAACGTAATTTTGTAATTTATTGTTAATTGTTAATATTTTTGTTAACAGAGAAATGGACAATGATAATCTGGTCAGACCGTCCAAGAGTCTTTGCCCTATAATCTATCATCAACTTTTAATAAAAAACTAATTTAATCTTACAACACCGAATTTTTTTATGGTTAATAATTATGAGGCACACATTCTTGCCATTAACCTTGCTCTTTTTAATTGATGGTTCTTCGCTGGGGGAGATGTACAGTATTTCCTTCCCTGTAGATATACAGTGGCAGGGAGGGCCTAATTTATCTAGGTTCTTCTTTACCTAGTTTTATTTCTAAATATTATCTGTTGCTGGTTTTACCATTTCAGCAATTACAACCAGACCTTCTTAATAGTCTTATTTCTAGGGAACAACTGTTGCTGGTGAATATTTTCATGTAGTTGCAGCCAAATTTGAAGTTCTTCCTAAACGGCCTTCGTTTTAAGGGACTGCAGTTGCTGGTGAATATTTTCTGGCAGTTACATTGTAACAAAACACTGAGTATAAGTTTTTTGCTTTATTTAAACGATATCTCAAGCTTTCAGGTATCACAAACCCTTCTACAGGAGTATACAGAGGTATACTGGGTTTGTATCCTTGCAGCCCTCTATATGGCAGACATCAATTCAGAAGAGGACATCCATACGGACAAGGCACCTTTGTTGGCTGGTATTGTGATCAGGGTGCACGGACCAATCTGATCTGCTCCATGGACAAGACACCACCACCATTGGGTTTGTGATACCCGAAAGCTTGAAGATCGTTT
Source organism: Cordylochernes scorpioides (assembly GCA_030710605.1). NCBI lineage: Eukaryota > Metazoa > Arthropoda > Arachnida > Pseudoscorpiones > Chernetidae > Cordylochernes > Cordylochernes scorpioides. The sequence continues at coordinate 48,169,041 of CP092871.1, forward strand.
AAATAAAACAAGAAAATTATCCTTGGAGGCAGGGTGTTGTTACAATTTATATACTTCAGAGGATTCTATCTTTCGATGTAGTTACATTCAAATTTTAAAAGTTCTTCATTGGGTTTCTTTCTAAGTATGACTCTATTTCTGGTAGATATTCCATTGTAGTCTCAAAGTAGTGTTAGACAATTGACAATTTAAACCATTTTATGGACTAGTAGTATGATAATCATGTCTATATACAGCCAAACTTACAGAACTCCTTGCCTACCTGATTCTTTGTAGGTTCCCCCAATCAAATTCATATTTTCAAAATGTTCTTATCATAGGTAATGAGTCCACTAAGACACCACACACATAAGTAATTTAGATCTTACAATATTTGAGTCGAGAAGCAATCGTTAAAATAGAATGTCGATAGTGGTAAATATGGATGTTTCATCTATTGGTTTACTCTTCCAGTCAGCCTAGCTCAGTTTACACTTTTATATAAGAATTGGCAGTTCGAAGAACTTCTGTAAACATATACCATTTTCTTATCTCTTTCTCTAGCTCTTAAAAAGCTCGGTGACTTAGTAGTATACACTCTCGAAAGAGAAAAAGATTACTTAGTTAAAAATATCATTTTTACCTCTTTTGTAACCACGCCATCACCATCTCCTCAGTGGCGAAGTACGTCATCTACGTATTCTTCGTAGATCGCGAAATGCGTGTTGTCGCTGGAGACCTGCTGGTGATTCTTCACCAAACGCTGTAGCTGTAGAAGAGGCGCTATATTCATTGTACATAGTGTTACATTGCCACGTGGAAAATTAGGGAAGACAAAAACTTCAGGAGGAAACAAAATTTATTTCAGGGAAGGACAAACTATCAAAGGTAAACAAAAGATAAGCCAGGAGGGAAATTTACAGAGCCGCAAGATATAAACATAAAAATGACCACTCTGTTAATAAAAAATAATAAAATTAAGAAATGCCATGTTACATAGCTTCTTCCCTATGGGAGCTGTGACCCACAGCTAGCAATTATTGTAGATACTGACGTGGATTTGACGTGCTTCTGCCAAGGATTCCATCGAAGTCTTGGAACTTTGTCCCTAGTACTTTTGCGTCCATTTTCTTGCGGCGTGAAGAGCGGCTTTGTCGTCGTATCGTCGTCTGTAGGGACATCGTCATCTTGGAAGGAAGTCTTGGCTTTGACACGGCGGTGGAATCCTGGAGCCAGTCTCTAAAAATGTGGATTACAGCACCCATGGCTTCAAATTCTTCTCGGCGATCTTCAGTTTGTCTTCCCTAACCTACCCAGCATCTCCACCAAAATGCCACGTGGAAAATTAGGAAAGACAAAATCTTCAGGAGGAAACAACAATTTATTTCAGGGAAGGACAAACTATCAAAGGTAAACAAAAGATAAGCTACGAGGGAAATTTACAGAGTCGCAAGATGTAAAACATAAAAATAATCGCTCTGTTAAATAAAAAATAATAAAATTAAGAAATACTATGTTACATAAATAAAATTAATAAATACCATGTTACAATATATATATATTTGATTAAATATATATATATATATAATTATCTTTTTTAAATAGTGAAAACTGTGCCCTTTTGCATGTATTGATAAGATGTCAATAAAATTATTCTAATTGTGAAATTGTTTTTAAAATGTAAACAGTGTTTTCCTTGTTGTAGAGAGAGTTCAGTGCTTCCTCTCTCATAACTTACCGATATCTATAAATAAATAGGAGAGCAGGATAAAGTACCTATAACCTATGTATATATAATGCTATATCCAAATAATTATAGTTCTATATATACATATTTCCCATATAACTTCGAATTTATTTCTACTTCTTTTTGGAAGTTATTATTTAACTTACTAATATGTCTGTATGTCTCTCTGTCGTTCTGTCTGTGTCCACAAATCTTTTAATCAATTTTAAATATACTTACAGAGCATCTAAAAGTCTGAAGTTTGGGGAACTTGTTCAAACACGATGACAATGTAAGTTGACAAAATACGTTACGTTTCAAATTTTGTTTATTACTTTCCGACTACTTAGAAGTTATTTAATATAAACTCTAGTTCATTACAACTAACTTTGCGAAAGTGTACAAAATTTCTGACTCCTAGGGGGCCGTGAGGGTCGGGAATGAACTAGAAAATATAATTTCCATTCAAACGGACAAAATAGGCGGGGCCGTTTCTTTGACGTAATGAAAGCTAGAGTTCCATAAAAATGTGGTCAGGGTGGTCGGGACTGGAATAATTTATATTTTCCTTTCAATTTTGTGATCAAGTTTTAACATAATTCCAGACCACATAGAATTCTGAAATTTTGTACATTCGCTCGATCCTGCTAAAAATGCAAGTCTACAAAATTTAAGACTTCTGAGTTGTCGGGATTGAACTATATATTTTCAATTTATATTTATTTTCAAATTTTTCGAATCAATTTTTAATATACTTCCAGAGACAACACGTAGAAGTTGAACATTTTGTACATTCACTCAATCAAGCTAACAATGAAAGTGTACAAAATATCAGACTTGGTGTCCGTGATGGTCTGGAATAGACTACACAATAGAATTTGTATGTATATAATAATACACACACAAAGCTTTATTAAGACCACCGGTCTTATACAGATTCATCACAGGAAGGAAGGAATCATAGATGGAGCTCCTGTACTCCAGGCAGCGCAGCACCCAACAACAGCCTCCAGGTCCGACGCATGTCCAATGGTCACACGTTCCTTCGTGCATATCTCATGCTTAGCGAATCACTGAACAAGCTAGTGTGGAATCAGCTGCGTTCTAGTCTTCGATCTCCTCGTCCAAATGGACCACGGCATTCGGCGATTCTATTAATCTCCTCCGAACGGTGACTGCGGCCTTGTATGTATATAATAATATCAAAAGAAGAAACTAGGTACAACCGTTTGTGGCATAATGAACAGCTGACCTTCCATAGAAATAAATCGGTAGTGTGAACTAATTATACATAAGTGTGAGTATATTGTCAGAAATATGTAATAATTTATAATAATTAAAATGCAAAAAAAAAAAAATCCCCAAATATAAAATTTATAAATATAATGATAAATTTGTACTTTTAGAATTACATAAATAATAAATTGAAAGAAGAAAAATATTACTTTTTAAGTTTCAAATAAAATCGAAAAATATCGTTTAAAAATCATAATGTTGTTATTAAAATGTATGGTTATTAAAGGGTAAAATGTATTAAAAGTGCAAAACCTATATATATATTGGGAATTTCTAGTTGTCTATTGAGCGAGGATGGGGTCTTGGTATTGATTAGGGAATTTAGAATGGACGGCTGATTCATAATATTGATATAATTGGAATATATTGTCTTTTTTTATGGTTATGCAATATCCAATTATGTTATTTTATTCTGGTTGGAAGGTTTCTGGAGGTTTCCTATATATAAGCATTGGCAACTAATTGTATGGAATTTGTTCATCAGGTTGTTTTGGTTTTTCTTATTGTCAGATTTGGTTATTCTATTGCACACGCAATTTGGTTTGAGGCAATCGTAAGTTTTTTCTTATCAATTCGATGTTTTTATTTTCACTATGTAATCTTACTCTTTACAATTATCTTATAATATGCATGTGCGGTGTTGCAGACTAACATATTGCTAGCGTGTATTACAATACTGCAAAACAATAGATGCAACACAGATAATGGGTCTAATTTGATCTTAATTTCCACTTTCTGTAGATGACTTCTGTTTACTTCTGTTTACCCATCTGGCAGGATCATGTATGGGACGAGTGTTCTTAATAAAAGCTTTCTGTTTTTGTTGTATTACACACTACAAGTCCTAGATTATCTGCCAACCTATATGAGCCGCGGTCGTCTGAAAATAATAAGAACAGGTTACAAGATCACGTGGCCACATGAAATAGGTTTCACAGCCATTCATCATCTCAACAGTATTCTAACCTAAATGGTGTTCCAAAATGGCTTCTCTGGTGGCTGGGTGCTAGAAATAAAGAGACAACCACCAGCGAGAACAAGGTAAGTGCAAACAGCGGCTTGGAGAAGACATCTTGCGTCGTTCTTGCTGAGAATTCGTCGGAGACTTTCGCCGCAGCATCTTCAAAATCCGAGTCTAGCTTAAAACACCGCTTTTCTTGAGTGAAACCTATTTGCAGAAACTTTCTTCCAATCATCTAAGATGCTTCCTCAGCAGAGATCCTGTCTGGTTCCTTCACCGTGGGGGAGATTCTGACCAACTTGGATGAGGAGGCAGAGGATGGCCGATTGTTGGATTGATGGCCTGAGGGACCAACCACCCAGTCACACCCCGGATAGAGATTGAGATTGAACCCATTTTATCGACCACCAGTGAATGGTGGAAAGGGAAAGAAACATTATTTCAAATGTGAAAGAATGTGCCGGTTTTCTCTTTAGGATTAAAAAAGAAAAAGTAAACAAAAGTGAAGAAATAAGTCTGGGCGGAACGAAGAGAGAAGAAGGTGATGTTCTATGGAACGAGGTAGGCAGGACATTTCTGAAATAATTTAAAATATTTTATTAAAATGTACTGAAAATAAGAAAACAAATATTTCAGTTTCTGCCATTGAACAATTATATCTATATGGGTCAAAATAAAAACGGCGGGGGACTATCATCGTATATTGTGGGGAAGAGGTAAAATATTTAGTGAAACATAAAAAACTTTCTAATCATTTGCTTTATACTATTATTTATTTATATGTATTTAAATATCACATTAAGTTCGAAATTATTGATGATCGTTCCCCACCGCTTTTATTTGGACTTATATTGTTTCGCCCCAAAATTGTTTCTTCAACTTTCTGTTTCCTCAGGAATGTATATGAGCCTAAAGGTATTAATAATTGATATGTAAGAATTGGTAAACGTTACGTAAATCATTTCTATATAATCGTCTGTCAAAGACGGAATGAATCCTCCACAACATTATTAACACCTGAGAAGAAAACTCAATAAAAATCAATATTTAGCAAACATTGGTTTGATTATATTTTCTGACTTATTTATCAAAAGAGAGAATCTCACACAGACATAAAGATCTTCTAATGGGTGCAAGACATTCTTTGAAATAAAAGAGACCTATTCACAACACAATAAAGATTCAAGTACACCTGAAGACAATTGACAATTTAAAAAATTATATTGATTCTTCTAATCAATTGTTACAGAAACAGAAAATAAAGGAGTAAATAAAGATTAGATAAAATGTAGGGAAATATATACAGTTGTATATGTACACATTTCTTAGATGTGAGGTCATAGGCAGTCTAAGGATTACATGATCCAGCAGGGCTGGTCGTCTACAAGGGACGACAATCTCACGTCAACAAGGACGTCAAGTTCTTCCCGAGCCTTGAGGGGAGATAACGAAGACGCCTGGAAGAGGAAGGACTCTTCGGCCTTTATGAAACATCCTCGACTGCGGATAAATGTTAAAAGCATTGTTTTTAGAAAGTTTTATACCCCTTGAAATATATATGTACAATAGTTTTATACAGAAACATACAGGACAAACATTATTTCTGAAAAGCTGGGCACCTATAGATCATAACAATAGTATTAATAGAAAAATAGATATACCGCAATCATACAGGACAAACATAACAAGATTATTTCTGGAAAGCTGGGCATCTATAGATGATAACAATAGTATTAATAGAAAAATAGACATACCGCAATCATACAGGACAAACATACAAGATTACTTATGGAGAACTGGGCATCTATAGATGATAACAATAGTATTAATAGAAAAATAGATATACCGCAATCATACAGGACAAACATACAAGATTACTTATGGAGAACTGGGCATCTATAGATGATAACAATAGTATTAATAGAAAAATAGATATACCGCAATCATACAGGACAAACATACAAGATTATTTCTGGAGAACTGGGCATCTATAGATGATAACAATAGTATTAATAAAAAAATAGATTTTAAATATAGATGAAGAATTCTTCCTGATTTGAAATTAAACGAAAAAACATGGTGAAGGAAGACGAGTTTCTTTTATTGATGCATAGGTGCAAGCTTTCGGGTAAAAACCCTTCAACAGGCGAAAAATAAAGCGCGACTTATAAGGACTATGGTACAAATGGTAGGAAGGAATTAATATATATAAAAAAAAGTTTTTAAACTATTTATATATGTTAATATTAATAGAAGACCGATTTTTGAAAAAAGTAAATATTAAATCTGCAGTATGCAGTCTGAAACCACGAGACGGCGCATGATTAGGGCTATTGAAATAAACATGTGGGAGGTTTAAATAAAGGACAAGAGAGGATGATAAGCTTCTGGAAGATCTATTTTTCTGTTGATGCTGTTCAGTTTGTGGGATACTATGGATTCTAGGATAAGCCTTTGGTGTAAGATATGTATGTGCCTGTAATGTATGGTGGGGTTATTGATGTTGAAAGTATGGCCTGTGCTCTGCATATGTTGATAAATTAGGGATTTGGTATCTTGCCTGTAAATATTGCGGGAATGTTCAGTCATCCTGATGGCCACAGATCTACCTGTCTCACCAACGTAAGTGGCAGGACACTGTTCACATGAGACGGAGTAGACTGCGCCCATAGAACGAAGAGGGTCAGGAGGAGCTGAGGACTTAGTATGAGGATGACGGAGGGATGAAAGAAGATTCGGGGAGTTTTTATATATGGTACGGATGCCATAGGATTTAAGTTTTCTGGCTATATCTACTGAAGAGGGGGAGTAAGGAAGAAAGCACAATTTCCCCCAGCCAACTGAAATATTGGTAAAATAAATGATATTTTCATCCAATATATGCCATTTTCATTAAAGATTTAATTATGGATTGCTCTATTTTCAAATATATATATATAATCTAAAATACAATTATTTTATTTTTTAGAAACATATTTTATTTTCATTCATTGACTATTATATATATTTGACCATAGATGCAAAATATACCACTTTTAATTATTATTGTTGTAAATAATGTATATTTAACCCTACCTATCTTTTATTCACGATTTATAGAATTCATTTAATAAGTTCTATATTCCTGTGATAAAAATAATTTTATGTATATTTTTACTTCAAGAGATTCAAAATAAAAATCTGCTTGAAAGGTAAATAATTATCTTTACTTTTCCACGACTGCACCTCCTTTCAACAATCAAACACACAAAAAAATTCTAATCATAATATATATATATCTTAACTTTGTGAGTAGGAGTTACCATTGACGGATGTCAATAAAATTGTTATATAAATCTACAATTTAAAGATATCTCAGCGTGTGGTACAGCCTAGAATATATGTATACTGAGTTCTTCAGCAGACGATCCTGACGAACAAAGGCAGAAATGTCCGTCCAGGAAACTGCGGGTGGTCAAACCACAAACATCCGGCTGGCCAGTTGACCATCTCTTTAGGCCACCGCCCTTTCAAGACTTCTTGGAACTTTTTATTCTTTTGTGATTGTTCTGTAATGTTGATAAGGAGGACCCAGTGTTGACATTCTAAGGATGATTGGATTCTTGGAACTCTTTTGTGATCATCTCTAATAGCAAGTTTATCTTAGTATTCCTCATTGGTCTTCTACTATATCTGTTGTTGCCTTAGTTCTTGGTTCAATAGCTTCGAATGACTTGGTGTTTCTTTTAAAAATATTTTTGTATGTAGAGAATAAATAGATGACCCAGTAATTATTATAGATTTCTATCGTGGAGATATATATATATATATGTACAAGAAATATGTAATATACATATATTTTTATTTAAAGATTTATTTATGGATTGCTCTATTTTCAATACATATATATGTTATGAATTTTTTTAAATAAGATTTAATAGTGCAGTCGTGTTTTAAATATATTGAATGAGAAATAATATAAAGTAGTTCATTTTTCAAAATACTTGAATAAAAATTACAACGAACCATTTTTCACAGTTATATAGGATTTTTAAAATATCAACCATATATTAATGAATTAAAAAAGGGTAAAATTAAATATACATATTTACAACACAAATTAAAATGGCATCTTCTAAAATAAATATATATCTAATATTATCTTATGAATATAGAGTTCTTGTCTAGTTTATTAATCTTTATATCCACACATACACGCAAGCACAAAGACCACCATCAGAGATCAGTATTAAAAGAGAGAAAGAAGCTATGTACAGTCAATAAAATGATATCTTTCGAGAAATTCCCTACAATATATTTACATACTCGGTCTATGGAACTTTTCTGTTTGTTTTTATCTATTTGATAACTTATTTTAAAATCTCTTTCTGCTTCATATCTACCTTATCCAAACATCTTTAAAACGTTTAGTGTGTATGCACCAAATAGATAGCCAGTTTTCTATGGATCAGATGATTTTAGGTTCGTATCTTTTACTCAAACCTTGTAATTAATCCATTGTTAATTTAAAATAGTTCTCTGAATTTAGTGTTGTTTCTTGACGCAAGCATCCCTTGTGGGGATATCGCGTCTGATTTGATAATAAATAAACTAGCCTTTTTTTTTTACCATACAAATATATTTTTATACTACTTGAAATTTTTAAAATTATAGGGATATCTTTTATGAAGCATTTTTTTTGTAACATAATGCATAGCTATATGAAAAAAAAAGTATAAATGTGAAATTACACTTGGATTAGGTGGTCGCATTGTAGGAAAAAATTATATCCTGATCGTGACATAAACAAACTTTTAAAGTTTTTAAAGACTTGCGCCATCTGTAGGAATAAATATCAACTTATCGTTGTTGTTTATATTGGTCCAGAAATTGGCTATAAAAATCAAGAAATTTATATGGATAATTTTTGGAATAATTGAAAGTTAAGGAATAGTTGATATTTTGTTACATATAGATGGCGCAACTTTCAGTTTCTCATCAGGAGATGTTTTTTTTTCCCCCTTAAAATTTCACAGTGTTTTTGCAGATTTTAGGCATCGCAAGACTATATGCTACTATTTAAAATGATAAATAATATTTTGTAAAATTATTTATTTTTATTATACACAGCGCACAATGAAGTCTAAACGCTTCTCTCAAAAAAAAAAAAAAAGGTAAAGAAAAGAGATACATCAAAACATAAATTCTGTTGAAAGTACTGACACAGAATTGTCCTTCCCAGTAAATCTGCCAATACTTTCATCCTCTATAGAATACCAACAGGACGAGTGGTTAAAACCCTCGATTCCCAACAGCCATGAACCAGGATCGAATCCCGCATTGTATACTTTTTTTTCTGTGAAGAACCTGTTCATACTTTTCATTGTAAATAACATAAGCTAGATTTCTCTTTTTGAGCGGTACCTAATAAAGTTATTTTGGAACAGGCAGGATAACAACGATCAATTAAGAAAACACACCTTTTCAACAATGGATAAAGTTTTTTAAAAAAAGTTAGCTAGAATTCGCATTTAAAATTCAGTTTAAAGAAACGAAGATGATACCAACATCTAAATATTTACAAATAGGCTGTTTGGTAGATATTTGACCATATATGTAAAACGGCGTTTGACAAGTTTTACCGCAAATGTTTCTTTTGAACGAAAAATCGTAATTTATTTTAAGGAGAAATAACGACTATTTCTTTCCTTGGTGATGAAGTATGAAAGGATGAATTATGAAGAGTATTGATGAATGGAAAAATAAAAAGTGTCCAGGAATGGGAATATTTGCAGTAAAACTTGTCAAACGTCGTTTTACATTCATAAGCCGCATTATATTGTATTATAAATTGACCATATATATTTAAAATATTTTAAAGCATTTAACAAAATAAATAAACTTCACAAACAAACAGAGTACGAAGTGAACTACTGGACTTTCTACAATAGGGACAGTTGAAAGAAAGGAAGATGGCACCTGCTGCCCAACATGTGACCTTCCAGGAAAGGAGGAAGTAAGGGCAGTAGTCCATAAGATGCTCCAGAAATCCGTCAAGCATGAATGCACGCAGGACCTGGTCCACTTTCTCCTTCAGCGAGACTCTCTCTGTAGGCTCTTGGAACTGAAAATAATTGTATTAACATCAGTCAATATTATTAAGGAAAAAATAAATCAATACAATTAATATATATAACGAATGAGACATTAAGACACGAATGTTTCTTTTCACAAATAAATCAAACTTCTACTGTCTTTACTGCGATGAAAAATATTGGGAAGGCTTGGCTCATCAGTGGTGAACCCTACCAGCGGTTTCGCCAATTTAATCTACTAGACCGCTTCTTTAGAGCTCTAATATTTATTGGATCATTCTGCTTATATATACTGTACGGTATATGGCGTAGTATTCATTTGCACAATTAGTATATAGTTAAACCTGTCTATAGCGCCCCTTCTAAATAGCGCCTCCCTCTCTATAGCGCCCGATTTTAAATACGCAGTTCAATGCGATTTACATTAAAAGTGACCTGTCTATAGCACCCTATTTTGGTGAGTCCCAAGAGGGGGCGCTATAGACAGGTTTAACTGTATATACAAGGTTGTCCCAAAAGTTCGTAAACATATTATGATTTATATTTTGTAAGTGTTTACGAACTTTTGGGACAACCTTGTAATTCTGAAACTTGGCTTATCTGCTATTTGCCACCCTCGATATAGAAAAACATCAGAGATTAAATCATTATTCTATAAGAATTCTATTAGAATTTTACCAAGGTTACCAATATTACCAAGGTTGTCCCAAAAGTTCGTAAACACTTGCAAAATATAAATCATAATATGTTTACGTACTTTTGGGACAACCTTGTATAGTATAGTAGTTATCAGTCTAAGAGGCACCGACAAAGATATTGATGGAGTCGACTCCTCTCATCTCTAGGTTAAACAAATGTCATCGCAGTAAGGACAATGGATGTTTGATTTATCTGTGAAAAGAAACATTCGCGTCTTAATGTCTTCCTTCGTTATATATAGATGGCACATTATTGCTCTATATTAATTTATGCCTAACTTGTCCTTATTGTTTATGGAAGAGCATTGCTCGATGTAAATATTTAAATGTAATTATACTATCCGAAAAGCTTATGTCCATAGTTTACTTAGATACCATTTCTATGATTCCACCCTTCAGTGTAGCATATATAAGCAGAATAATCCAATACAGTATTAGAGCTCTAAAGAATCGGTCTGGTAGATTAAATTGGCCAAACCGCTGAGAGGGTTCACCACTGATAAGCCAAGCCCTCCCAATATTTTTCATCGCAGTAAGGATAGTAGAAGTTTGTTTTATTTGTGAAAAGAAACATTCGCGTCTTAATGTCTTCATTCTTTATATAAAAATGTTTATCAATGCAGGCTTTGGCCGTTATTAGAATGAATGGCTATGACGTCATAAAATTTCATCCAATTCCTTGGATACAAGCCGTTTTTATAAAATCTGCAGTGGTCTGACAGAGAATACAAACTGTCTTTAATATTTCTTTAAATTTAAGACATTTCGGCCAGAAGTGTTTTTAATTTTTTTTTTTTTAATTCTTCAGGCTGAAGTGTCTCTTATTCTTAAGAAATATGAATGCTGGCCTGGCACCCTCTATCTTTAATATCTTGAGTATTTTTATAGCGAAATGTAGCAGTTTATATTATTATATATATTAATTTTTGCAAAAAGCATTTATATATTTTTAAATTATTTAAGTTTGTTAATTGTAAGCAGAAAGATACAAACATTATTCTGAAAATTTGAACCAAAATTATCAATTGTTGAAAAAAGATGATTGATAAATTTTTGAAATTTTAAAATAAAGAATGTTTAAAAAATACACCAAACTCATATAGGCTGTAAATTTAAGTCAAGTTTGATAATTTCTGGATATTGAAATTGTTAAGGGTTCTATTTTGAAAATAGAGCAATCCATAAATAAATCTTTGAATAAAAATTATCATTTATTTAACCAATATTTCAGCTGGCCGAACGCCAACTGAAATATTGGTAAAATAAATTATATTTTGATAGAATATATGCCTTTTTATTCAAAGTCTTCAATGTGAAAAGAAAGAAATTATTTATCAGTTGATTCTAAATCAGAGGTTTAACTTTATTTATCGTTGTGTCCCAATCTGAGTAATATTTTCTTAAACTACACTATTTACATATCTATGATGATAGATCGAACACTCAGTGATAATATTACTCTGTTTATTAACACATAATTAAATTAAGAATATTTATAACAAATAACTTTACCAATACATGACACAAATATACCCCCAAACAGAAATAATACAGAAAATGTGAATCAAGTTTTATATTTATTGAATGCTGAAAAATTTCCAAACAGAAGTCATTCTGAAGTTTTAAATCAAGTTTGTACATTGACAGGAATGTCCAAACAGAGTCAGCTCAGATATATTTACTTAAGTTTGTCGACTGCTGGAAATGTTTAAATTTTATTATTGCTGAAAATTTGAATTAATATTATAATTGTTAAAAATATTTAATTTTCCTTCTTCAGGGGAGAAATTTGAGTCATTTTTCTCTAATTGTTGAAAATGAGAGTTTCCGAATAAAATTATTTCATAAAAATATATATATCAAATTTCACCATTTATTAAATTGTCCAAACATTCGATTAAAAAAATCGTTTGTTAATTTCTGTAATTAAAATCTAATTGAGAATTAGAAAGCTCGCATAGCATCAGTATGATAAACTTTACTCGCCGAAGTATCTTTATTTTCAAGAAGTATGATAAAACTTGATTCAAATTTATATAATCAGTCAATCAATAACTTTATTAGCACCTTTAGTCTTATATATACCTATTCTCTGACAGATACAGAAATGAGTAGAAAAGAGAGGGAGGAGGAAATAAGAACAAACAATATAGGAAGGAAATAAGCATAAGAAAAAGGGACTTCGCATATATTCAATCCTTGGTTCTAAAAAAAGACTATGCAAATTATCTCAACAGAAAAGAATAATGAACCTCACGATAAGTCCCAGAGAAATAAAGAAATAGAAGCCATAGATCGATTGTTGGAACGATTTAGGGAGCTGGCGTGTGAAGACGAGGAAGGTGGAACACCGGACATGGACCACAGGGTTACGACGACCATAGAAGAGATCCAGGAGAACGACCTAGAGCAGATGACAGGAGACCTGACAGACAAGAATGGATCAAGGCCAGGGGACCATTTTATCGAGGAGCCACAGAAGAGGCCATAGAAAGACTGCTGGAGAGCTGCAGGACATCATGGGACCTTATCTGCGAGGGCCACAGCACTGACCAGGAGTCAAGATAGCAAATGTAAATATCTTTGCTAACTTTTATTCTTATTATTTTTTTAAGTTGTAAATAAAATATGTAAATAGACTGACCATTCGTTACACTTTTTAGAGAAAAACTTTAAACCTTTTTGAAAATAAGTTATATTATTATTTTTGTGTGTTGTATAACATAAAAGAACTTGTAGACATTTTATTTTAAATTATTCCATGTTTCAGTCAAAAAAAGAAAAAAAAAACCTTTTTGTTTATTGTATATATTAAAAAACATTCTAAACACAAATTTATTTCTTTGAAATAGAAATAAAAATTGCCATAATTTTTTAGATTAAATGATATAAGGTTATATAAATAGAGAAGTTTCTCTAAATAATAGTAAAGAAACATTGTGTAACACAATATTTAATTAATAGATTTTCTCAATTTAGATATTTTGTTACTCAGCATATTGTCTCTTATATTGTCTTATTGTTAATAAGATAGCAAAATGAATGTATTTGTCATCTTCATGTTTGTAATGTTTGTTCAATTTCTAAACGACAATATTGATAGCCTCATATGATTTGATATTTTTGTTCGATTGTTTTTAAATTTCTTTATAGAGAGTTTTCAAATTTTGTTGTTAATTTTGGTTGAAGATTTTGAGATATTTGAAATAAAATATGTCTATTAACATCTAATATATTTTATTATGTAATACAACATTATAAAATAAGAATTAATTAAATGCAAAAGATTATTTATCTAAATACAAATGTTTATTTAAAAATTAAAGATTATCCTTTGTTTTTAAAATAAAAACATACTTCGTATTTCTTGATGATTTTTATTGATTTTTTTTTCATAGGTCCTTGAGATGAGAAAGGTACATAAGGCCGGCAGCAATTGGCAATTCGCACTTACAAAACAATCGAGAAATTCTTCAAGTCAAATGTCGGGGATTGTTACAATAGATGTGGTGGGAAAAAACAGCATTCCATCGGGAGGTTTGATTCTCTCTTACCGGAGTTGGTCAAATATTGGAGAAGCTGGTGGGTGGAGCGGGCGGTCTGACGTGATGGAGTGACCTTAGTCAAGGTCATTCAGGATCACAACACCGGCAGACGACACGTTCTTGTTGTGTATATCGCAGTTATTACTAACTTTTAAAATAAACCTTTATTGAAAGTACAAACTAAAGAATGAATTTCTAAATATATCTTAGTTAGCTTTTCTGGAAAAATTTACTTATCTCTCTCTAACAGTATTTATATAAATTACCTCACATATCTCAGAAATCTGCTTATATACATGCCACATATTATTATAGTCAATGAATATAAATTAATATTTGAATGATATCCAACAGTTCCCAGGGAATCTTCCATCAAAGTCTATCACAATTAAGTGACTCTCATCAAGGCCAGGTTTGTTATAGCAGCTTCAGCACTCTAGCAGGTTCTTAGATCTTAGACCTCCTTCTCTTCATCGTATTCAGTATTCGTTCTCAGTATATCTTTATAAGTATATTATCTCCAGATAAGTTGGATACACTTTGATCTTATCCAAATGGCCGAAAAGCGATAAGTTAGATGATGCCATCTGTCGTGTGTGATTCAATAATTCCAGTCAAGGTCACTAGGACGAAGACAGTATTACCAGAGTGATGGCGTTTGTAAAACATCCATTGGAACATACCGTCTTCTTAAATAATCGTAATATCATCATAATGATTTGTTTTGTCATTATACGTTTATTTCTCCAGCTATGCCGGGGATGTTTTGATTCAATGACCTCATTCAAGGTTACATTGGGGTCGAGGCTGAATGGCAACAGTTATCCAACTTGTAGGTGTGGAAGACAATCTAAGGAACACACGGTGTTCAAAATAATTTCGTAATTTTATTTAATGATGTTCTCATTATGTTCAGTTAATTTTATCTACAGTTAAGACCATGTTGATAGGGACTGCTCTAGTATCGTAATAATTTGTTAGGTTGATCTAAGTCTTGCTTCTATTGAATCTTATTGAAGACTTTATAATAGTAACTTAACGACATGTTCACCATAAGTCCATCAAATTGTTATGATTTAGGCTCCATAGTTAAATATCATGTTTATAAAGGCAGCTATAGCATCTTAGCAATTTGTCAGATTGACAGAAGGTTTTGTTTCTGCAGCATCTTCTTCGGTATGTGGTAATAACCTAAGAATATCTATTTACGATCTCAAATGTTTTAATTAGGTTTTTCTCGTATATATCTTTCTCATCTCTTGTGTATATATAAATTTCACTATTAATATTAAATATATGATAGCTTTTACTTTTTTTTTTCACTTACAGAGACTCCGGGGTAAATCCAGGTATAAGAAATTTCCTCCAATTTACCCAGACTTATCTATTTATTAGCTTGATTGTCTTAATTAAGTTTTCCTGTATATAAATTCAATATTACCATTATATGCGATTAACTTTAAAATAATAATAATAACAATGATTTTATTACTGGTATTATTACTGTTTTCCTGCATGTATCCTACATTTCTGCTCGGAGAATCTGTATAAGACTAAAAGGTCTTAATAAAGCTTTTTGTTGTTGTTGTTGTATTATTATCCCAAGAATGTGATTATACCATTAGTTTTACCATGATTGAGCTTCTCGAGCGAGTCAAAGCCACGCTTATTGAATCTGCATAATCTTAACATTGGCTTAAGTTGGTAGACAGCATTCCTTACTGTTCCACAATGTTAGCGTTACAGTAGTGTGGCTTTGACCAGTATGGTGAATGTAACGGGCTGTTGTGGTTCAATGACCATTAAAAGCTACGCACGCTCTTAGAACTACCCATGCTCTTGAAGAATTGCATCCGTTGTCTATGCTATCGAAAGCTTGTATTCAATATTTTCTTCCCAGGAAATTTACCATATTACTTTATTAATCCGTCTATCATCAAAAAACTATATTTAAAATGTCTATCAAAATGTCCTTATATAGGTGGTAAAATTTTGAAAATAGTTTTCAAATTTCAACAAGGAAAGACTTTTACCAAAACATTTTGCCTTCTATAGACTCGTCTCGGAGTCCAAGAAGGAAAAATACAATCGAACATTAGTAACAAATAAATAGATAATCAATTATACATCGTCTCTCTTGGCCTGAGACATGAAAACTACTTCGAATCTTCTAGTCACCTTCTTTTTCATTTTAAATAATATTCTCTTCTGCCGAACTATAGAACTGTTAGTACAAGTACACAGAGCTCTCATCGGCTAATGGATTCGAGAAAATCTTGTAAATCTGTGACTTGTTACGTTGATAAGCATATGAAAAGGCCAATGTGTCTTTCCCTCTGAAGCTGGGAACAATAAAGGATACTATGGGACATCTTGTGAATTTCATCTCCGCACATTTTAAGTTAGTCTTTCTTACAATATTCTGAGCGACTTTTAAAAAATAAATTAATAAATAAATATTGAAAACCTAAGTCTTTTTATCAAATGAGTAAATACAGTAGAACCTCCCTGTAAAGGACACCTAATTGCAGAGTCAAAGTGTCCTTTAGGGAGAGGTGTCCTCTTACCGGAGAGTTGCTAAATTGTAAAAATGGTAATTTTGCAAATGAAAACTGTCCTTTGTGGAGAGGTGTCCGCTAGCGGGGTGTCCGCTAAAGGGAGTTTATACTGTATATACGACACACTTCATTCAAGATTATTTATATAAGTTGAAAATCTGATATTAATAATAAATACTTCGATAAAAGAGAATTAGAATTAACCAGGAGTTTCCCGGAACACTACGTTAGCGAACCTACGTTAGCTGAACACAGCAAGAAAGATCTAGTCAAAGGGTTGAACACAGAAGCTAACCAAGTGGTATGTGAACGAGCACTGAAGGAAAGCCAATGATGTTGGGTTGAAATTTGCCACACTCCAAGAAACAGGGCCGTTTGTGCATCCTGTAGTACAGGAAAACAGGGCAGTTAAAACAGGAGGTGGCCCACCTTATGTGGCTCTTCCAGACAGTGAATATAGATTGAACCAAGGTCTGTATACCAAAGTACAAGATCATCCTGGACCTGGCCTTCAATTCGATATATTCCTTTCTGACCTAAAGAGCTTGACATAGACAACTAGAGTTTTGATCAAGAGAGTCTAACCAGAAAATATGCATAAGCAGCCCATAAAACTCTATTAGAGTTATACTAGAGTTGAATTTTCTATGGTGTTGCTTAATTTCTTAGATTTTATATCGAAAAGTGAAATACAGTCGACTCTCGATAATTTGAAACTCATCAATTTGAATCTCTCGATAATTTGAAATGTTTTCCCGGTCCCTTGAAAATACGCGATAAGTTGAATAAAATCAAAATTAATTGGTCCCTTCGGTAATTTGAAGTTGAAGGAATAGTATCTTGCCATAAATTAACATTTGTAAATAATTGTACAAATGTTAAAAATAATAGATCACGAATTTTGAGATCAAACTCTTGTTTGAGAAAGGGCAAGGCCTGAAAGCTCCTTATAAATTTATTAATTTAAAAAAAATTGCAGTAAGTCACTTTTTTAATCTTGTATCAACATAGTATGTATATCCCGAAATTGCCAAAACTTCAAACTTGTTTACTTGATTTTTTTCCCACCTTAGTTGTTTAAACTCCTGTTATTTTGAACTCTTGATAAATTGAAAATTTTCTCTGGTTCTTTGAGTTTCAAATTATAGAGAGTCAACTGTATTTTAAAATCAATTCACGCAAGACGTGAACAAGTTTGATGACATCAGCGCATCTGTGATATCCATTTCAACAATTATTTTAGCAGAAAAAGTTACCATACTTTATCCAGTATACCTATTTATCTGACCTACTGTAATTGTGATTATTTCTCTCTTTGTGATTTTAAGAATTACCTTATTTCCATATTCATATGAGGGGTTTTGAGTGTTCCAACAAAGGTGCAAATCTCGGTAGCGTCTTCATCTCAACATTTCCATATATGGTAGTGGGGGTGATGATGATCTGACAGAGACAGAAGGTGAACGTCCTCTTGGGTGATTGGCACCGGGATAATATTCAGCCTGTCACTAGGAATAATCAGTGAATGAAGGATGGTGCCATGACGGAAGCCATTTCTGTGTCTACGACTCAATCCCGTGTAAATAAATACATTGCTATCTTCTGTTTCCCAACGCGCTATTATTATTATTATTTTTTTTCGTTTGACATACCATTCAAATTTCTACCATTTATAATATTATATGTTAGAAAAAAAAATTGTGTGTTCCAAATATTTTTACTTTAATCCTCTTCTATGAAATGAAAATTAAAATTTTTAATGGGGGCCAGATATTTTACATAAACAAATTTATGTATGTATTTGAAGTAAAAACATATTTTAACAAATTGAAAAGGCTGCAATTTACTTTATAAAATCATTGTTTCTTTTTTTAAATAATAGTCTTTTGTGTGTGTGTGAAAATTTATTGATATTTTAGTTAAAATATAGTCACTTTTTAAAGGCTACTTGAAAATATTCCAAGTTAAAAAAAAATGACATTAGTATCTACAAATTTTTGTAATGGGAAACAGGTTTATTTTTTGCCATTTGCATCTAATTACTGGAGGCGACGAACTCATTGAAGGCCGTTTCATCATCTTGTTTTTGAATTTCTCGAGTTAGAAATTGTTGACAAGGTGTTATTTGGAAAAAACTCATTATTTTTATATAATTGTATATTTGTATGTATTTGTGGGTGAAATATATATATATATATGAAATATCTTCCAAAGTTATTACACTGCAATATTTGATGTATTACACTGTTGTAGAATCCTGTCGACTTTAGGAATAGCTGTGGTATTCTACTATGTTGGGAAACCTTACTCTTGGTGTTGAAGGTTGTTGAAGTGGTGACGCAGTCGTGGTGAATGATGCAGTCGTGGTGGATGATGCAGTCGTGGTGGCTGAGTGAAAGGATTACACACAGGGGAAATAAGCCGGGACACTCGATGGTTGAAAATATAAGGCAACGGGTTGGAGGAAAGAAAGCTTTTGAGAAAGGCAGAGCGGTTTTTGATGATTAATTAGTTGATCACATGGCGATGATTGGATTTAGATGAAATGAGCGGAGAGAGAGGTCTCTAGTGAGTAGACATTACCTTGGTGGGGTCGAGTCGATGACTGGGTCTGAACTCGGTGGGAGTGAATGAAGAACTGTAGATGTTGTTCAGATGGGAGCCAAAACACTACTAGGTCCGAACTCGGCGAGAGCGAGTGAACAACTGACCATTCTTGCTTTTCGATTTAACACCAAGACTCAGTTTCTTTTTGATTGGTCGAGAGATGTCACATGATCTTTTCCTATTGGTCGACCTATTTAGGTACTGTCTTCTGATTGGCCCGGCGGTTTTCTTTGGTGTTGCTTTTGCCGGAAGATATATCCGATTTCGCCAGGAAGTGTTGGGTAGCTCGACGCTTATAACTTCGGCGGATATTAGATACGTCCTGTCTTTGCCGGAAATATTGGGCGTTAGCTTAACATTTATAACTTCTGCGGTCACTAGATACGTCCGGCCTTCTGTCAGGAAGTATTGACTGTACAAGTTATTTATAATTGTGCCCGCTTTAAACCTATTTCCTATGTTTGGTTGCTACTTGCTTTCCTCCAGTTACCTTATTCTTTATTAAATCTTTGAAAATCATACATGGTACATACATAGTGGGTCGGGGGTGCATTTAATTATATACAAATTATGACAGATGCGCCCCCTACATGTGAAGAATTCAAGAAGGGGTTAGCCTGAGAGAATTCTGTAAAGTGAAAAATAATTTTGTGGGAAAATTAGTTGTGGGTATTGAGAGGTTATATACAAGTATTGGTGGTGATATAAGAGGTAAAATAGAGTGGTGTTGATGATATAGGTTGAGTATAATTAATAGAAATCAAAAATGTTTAATTGTAAGAAATCAATGAATGCTATGGTACATAGTGGGCTAAAAAGAAAGGAAAATGCGCCTAAACGAATTCTACTCGAGATAGGAAATGAAATCGAGGGAGTTCTATTAAGGCTTTTGAAATCAAAATAAAAATAATATAAAAATAGTTGAATGAAATCAAAATTGAATGTGTTTGGTTGAAAAAGAAAAATATTTTGTTGCATGGTGACAAAGACAAATGCTTAGTTACTTTTTTTGCTCGAATTTTGAGAAAAGAAATCGAGGAAATTTCATAAGGTCTTTTGAAATCAAAATAAAATAAAATAAAAAGTTGGAAGAAATCAAAGTGAATGCTTGGTGCATGGTGAGAAAAAAAAAAGGAAAAATGCCTAACTATACTCTACTCGAAATTGGAAATAAAAACGAGGGAGTTCTATTAGGGCTTTTGAGAAATCAAAAATAATATAAAAATAAAAAGTTGGACGAAATCAAAGTGAATGCTTGGTTGCATGGTGAGAAAAAAAAAAAGGAAAAATGCCTAACCATATTCTAGCTCGAAATTGGAAATAAATCGAGGGAATTCTATTAGGTCTTTTGAGAAATCAAAAATAATATAAAAATAAAATTTCATAAGGTATTTTGAAATCAAATAAAAATAAAAAGTGGTTGAGCGAAATCAAAGTTGAGTGCTTGGAAAAAAAAAAGAAAAATGAAAAATAAAAAGGTTTCAACAACAAAGGATGATTTAATGTTTTTAGTTTAACCGAAAATCAATGAGTTTTCGTTGATAATTGAGTTATGGCAATATAAGCTAAGTGGTAAATAGAATGATAATTGATAAATAAAAATGATAATATAAACTAATTGGAAAAAAAAAGATAATTAATGATTAAAAGTGATAAAAAGTTGAATAAATTGATAAATTGATTAAATATTTACATTTTTAATTGAGAGAAAATAATGAAAATGATTAATGTGAAAAATAAGGTGTATTGGTTTGAACCCTTTGGTATCTACATGCCCTATAAATTTTTTAATTGCTCAATTATGCCCTATAAATTTTTTGTCTCATCTGTAGCGACACTTAGGTGAAAACGTGATTCTACCCCTCAAGTGCGTTTATGCTATGTGTACAGGAGACATGGAAATCTATATAACCTTTATGTGTAATTTTTTGTCTTTGTGTGTGTTGTGAAAAAATGTTAGAAGTCTGTTGTGTAAGAAATGTGTGAGCGAGTTCTATGTGTTGTCTTGTGGATGTGGAATTGGATGGTAAAAATCGATATGTAGACTCGAACTGGAATTCAAAATCGGTGGCATAGAGAGGTTCCCAGTTGACCTCAATAGGGGACCTTCTCATTGTAATTAGAGATACGGAAGTGGGGTGTGTCGGGCAAAAGAGAGGGAATGAAATTGGAGATCGGACGAGGCGCTCCGCTTTGTTTGCATAGGCCGAATTTATCGCCGCGGACTACACTTCCTGTCACGGTGTCTCAAAATTCTCTCTTCCTTCCGCTTATTTAATTTTTGGTGCGGCTCAGATCTTGTTTTTGGAGTGTGACTTGTTTCTTCTATTTCTTCGGAGTTTATTTAGATTTTCTGCAAAGATGGTTCCTAAAATTATGAGAAGTTTTATAAATGTTTGTCCAAAATTAAAAACTGCCTCTTGTAGTTCGAAAATTTTATGAGCGGACATGGTATAGATAAATAAATAATTAAGGAATAAAATTGGGATACATTTGTATGGTAGAACTAACAAACAAAGGATGAAAATCAGATGAAAAATAGGGTATTGCCCCATGTTCGTCCATATTTTTGTAACTGGGGACTCTGAAATATTTGCTTGAACCTTATTAATTGTAGAATTTGAATGATTGGTAGGTTCGCAGTTCTCCTGTTTGATATCTTTAGGGAGTGGTGTGATATGATTGAGCTGGTTGTCAGGTTTGCAGTTTTTAACATCGGGGAAGAGTGATGCAAATCGTCTTGTTGCAAAAATGGCAGGGTCTAAATGCCTGAAAGGTTCGCTGCTGGTGGGTTTGAACCTTAATGACTCTGTTGGGAATAATTCGGGTGTTAAATGTTTGAAAGGGAACGTGTAATTGGGGTTGTGCTTTATATGATATGTGCTAACGGCGGGTGGTGATATATAACGGATTTTTTCTGTATACAGCTTAAGTTTGTTGACGTGGATTGTGTCAGTGTCTCTTTGAAGTGGTTGATTTGGTCGATCTATGCGGACCACATTTGGTGAAATAATTTCTAATATTGTGTGAGGTCCTGTGAAATATGGCGCAAGTTTCCCTGTATTTGGGTGGTGATATAATTTTACTAACACTAGATCACCTACTTCAAAATGTGGTTGTTTGTGTCGTTGATCATAAATGTTTTTGTCTTGTAAATGCTTGTTTTGTGTGCGTGTGTGTGCAATTTTTCTAGCTTTGTCGATATCTGGGTAAGGTGTACTATGGTCAGAGAGTTCGGGGGGTAGGATACCAAACATTAAGTAGATGGGTGGAAAACCTGTGGTAGAGTGTGGGGTTTTGTTATATATAATTGTAACTCTTTTGACCAACTTGGTCCATGCGATCTTAGGATTTTCTAGATGCAATAGCCTAAGTTTTCCCGTGAGGGTGGCGTTCAGGCGTTCACATAGACCGTTGGCCTGTGGATTGTTGCTGGTTGTGAGTAATGGGTGAATATTTCTATTAAGTAGGAAACTACGAAATTTTGGCGAAGTGAAAGCAGGGGCTCTATCCGTAAGAAGGCGTTTTGGAGAGCCATCCTGTAATACTCGCTTAAGTACCTGTTGGTAGGTGATGATGCTGGTGGATTTAGATGGAAACGTCCACGCGTAGCGCGAAAAATGATCGACTACCACATGGAGGTATATTTTGGTGTTGCCATATTTGGCAAATCCTGCTATGGTGTCAAGGGATAATAGGTCAAAGGGTTTTTTGGCTTCCGGAGGTTGACTTAATTCCCCGTAAGTGGGTCCTACTGGTCGTTTTGTTAATTGGCAGGTGGGGCAGGTCTTAACCTTTTGTTTAATATCTTTGGACATACCTTGCCAGTAATATTGCGTGGAGATGAGTCGTGACATTTGTGAAATACCGGGGTGATTGTATTGTGTGTGTACTGTTTGTAAGAGTTGTTGTATGAGTGGTTTTGGAATTATAATCTTGGTTACACCTTTTCGGGAAACTGTATGTAATCCATTATGATCAATGGTCAAACTAGACTCTTTCGATGGAGGAGGTTGGTGGGTCTTGATAAGGGTGGCGTCCAAGAATCCACAAAACGGGTTACGGGACAAGAGATCTGCTTCGTATTGTAGTTTTCCCTTTATGTAGCGGACCTCATATTCGTAACTCGATAGTCGTAAACTCCATCGAAACAGTCTGCCGGACGGGTTTTTGATGGTTTTCAGCCACTGCAATGCGTGATGGTCAGAAAATATAGTAAATTTTCTGCCCATAAGATAGATGCGAAACTTCTCCACACTCTCAACGATTGCTAAGCACTCAAGTTCAGAGATGGAGTAGTTTTTCTCGTGTGGGCGCAATGTTCGGCTGAAATATTGAACTGGATATACGTTCCCGTCAGGGTGAACTTGTTTGAGAATGCCTGCTATACCGAGGGTGGATGCATCGCAATACACTTGGCATGGCAGACCTTCTTTGTAAAGGTGTAAGATGGGGTGTTGTGTGAGGTTTCCTTTCAGGTCAATGAACGCCTTTTGACAAACTTCATTCCAGTTCCATACGACATCCTTTTTGAGGAGGTTATTGAGTGGTGCTCGCAAGCGAGCGTATTCCGGAATGAATTTGTTATAGACGTTCACAGCGCCTAAAAAGGATTGTAGTGTTTTTCGGTTGTGTGGTTGTTTGATGGCGTGGATAATGTCGGTGTTACGTGTGAGTGGTGTAATTGTACCAGCTGTAATGGTGTAACCTAGAAAATCTATGGATTGCTTAAAAATTTCGCATTTCACGAAGTTAAGTTGTAGTTTCTCCGCTTCGCAAAAGGCGAAAAATTGCCGCAGGTGGTTTTGATGCTCCTCCAATGTGTTGGAGTAAATGATGAAATCATCAAAGTAATGTGCCACACAGTCAAGTCCGTGTCTCTGTAGGACCTGACTAATGGCTCGTTCGTAAATTTGAGGGCTGGTTTTTAATCCGAAAGGTAGTCGAGTGGGTTGGTATAACCCTTCGAGGGTGGTAAATGCTAACAGTGGTCGAGAATCGGGGTGTATCGGGACTTGCCAATACGCGGAGGATATATCTGCCGTGGAGAAATATTTGGCCTGTGCGAGGCGGTCTAGGATATCCTCGATTCTCGGGAGGGGATGGACATCAGAGCTGATTAGCTCGTTCACCTTTCTGTAATCGATACAAAACCGTTTGGTCTTGTCGCGCTTAGTGACGAGGGTGACAGGGCTCGAGAAAGGTGAAAAAGATTGCTCTATGATGCCGTTCTCCAGCATTTGTTGGATTTGATGACGGATTTCTTGTTGGTCACATATCGGAACACGATATGGACGTATGGTAATTATTTTCTCGGAATTCGTGGGTATTTTTACTGGTGGAATCCGTAATCATGGTACATTGAATTTGTTCTGTGTGAAAATGTGAGTGTATCTTTGTAGAAGTGTTGTGAACTGCGGTGTATAGCGAGTGTTAGGTGTTGTGTTGTAGTATGCATGTGGCAAAGGGTTTTGTTGTGTATTAGTGTGAGTGTCGATTTCGTTGTGTGGGTTGGTCATGTGGTAGTTGTGTGACGGTGTGTGATCACCTATGTGCTTGGTGTGCGAGTTGTCCCGCTGTGTGGGTACTTTTTGGGCATGTTTACAAGTTGAAGTCGTTGTGACTTGGTTATTTGCGGGCATGTAAAAAGGGCAATTGGCCTTAGTGAAAAAAGGGCATGTAGGTAAGGGGGTGTCTTTCAATGAATGCACGCAATGGTTGTCATAGGCGGAAGATTTGGTTGTATGGTGAGGTCTTTGTGACATCGCCTGACACTGCCAGTACGTGCATACATTTGGTACCTTGTTAAAATGGTAGGGTGGGGTAGACAATGGGGCGCCCAGCTGGAATATAGTGCATTTATTAAAATCTATGGTTAATCTGAATTTATGAAGGCTATTGATACTAAGAATTCCAAATGGTAACGGGGCATTCACTACATGGAAATTCTCTCTTCGGGATATTTGTCCTATTGTCAGTGGGATAGACAGTTTACCCATGGTTTTTGCAAAACCGTTTAGGGTTTGGAGGTCCAGTGAATGTCCCTCAAGGGTTAAATTAGGCAGATGGGTTTTTAACATATGATAAAGATTATATGGCACTATATTCAGGCTGGCGCCTGGGCTAATTTCCATCTTTATCCTGTCGACTTTATGAAATATCTTCCAAAGTTATTACACTGCAATATTTGATGTATTACACTGTTGTAGAATCCTGTCGACTTTAGGAATAGCTGTGGTATTCTACTATGTTGGG
Organism: Cordylochernes scorpioides; assembly: GCA_030710605.1. NCBI lineage: Eukaryota > Metazoa > Arthropoda > Arachnida > Pseudoscorpiones > Chernetidae > Cordylochernes > Cordylochernes scorpioides. The sequence continues at coordinate 48,194,740 of CP092871.1, forward strand.
AAACCTTACTCTTGGTGTTGAAGGTTGTTGAAGTGGTGACGCAGTCGTGGTGAATGATGCAGTCGTGGTGGATGATGCAGTCGTGGTGGCTGAGTGAAAGGATTACACACAGGGGAAATAAGCCGGGACACTTGATGGTTGAAAATATAAGGCAACGGGTTGGAGGAAAGAAAGCTTTTGAGAAAGGCAGAGCGGTTTTTGATGATTAATTAGTTGATCACATGGCGATGATTGGATTTAGATGAAATGAGCGGAGAGAGAGGTCTCTAGTGAGTAGACATTACCTTGGTGGGGTCGAGTCGATGACTGGGTCTGAACTCGGTGGGAGTGAATGAAGAACTGTAGATGTTGTTCAGATGGGAGCCAAAACACTACTAGGTCCGAACTCGGCGAGAGCGAGTGAACAACTGACCATTCTTGCTTTTCGATTTAACACCAAGACTCAGTTTCTTTTTGATTGGTCGAGAGATGTCACATGATCTTTTCCTATTGGTCGACCTATTTAGGTACTGTCTTCTGATTGGCCCGGCGGTTTTCTTTGGTGTTGCTTTTGCCGGAAGATATATCCGATTTCGCCAGGAAGTGTTGGGTAGCTCGACGCTTATAACTTCGGCGGATATTAGATACGTCCTGTCTTTGCCGGAAATATTGGGCGTTAGCTTAACATTTATAACTTCTGCGGTCACTAGATACGTCCGGCCTTCTGTCAGGAAGTATTGACTGTACAAGTTATTTATAATTGTGCCCGCTTTAAACCTATTTCCTATGTTTGGTTGCTACTTGCTTTCCTCCAGTTACCTTATTCTTTATTAAATCTTTGAAAATCATACATGGTACATACATAGTGGGTCGGGGGTGCATTTAATTATATACAAATTATGACATATATTTAATATATAATACAAATTTGAGTAAATACACAAGCAACATAATAAAGAAATATATACCAAACGATGATTTTATATTTTATCAAATTTTGCGCTAATTTTTCAAGCCTCAAAACTGATAACCAATAAATAATTTTATTATACAAGCTGTTTAAAAATATAGAATAGAAATTTTGTAAAATCCACGAAAATTTCAATCATTTTAGCTAAGTCAAGGTAAAAAAATATCGTTTGTAGAAATAATAAAGAAATAGGTAGAAAACCAAGGTGAGAAGTGGACAAAGAAAGTATGTGAAAGTTCAAAGAGTGTTGGACAAAAAGGCAATTGGCAATACCTACCAAATTGCCAAAGCTATTGATTACACAGGCGAAAGTTTTGACCTATTTCTGAAGCCACCCATCCTCAGGCAAAATGGCTTCCTCAAGGTCGTTTCCTTATTGGCTAGGAAAGTCCAAGGTGAAAGTTGGGGGGAAGAAGGACATTCCCCTATAGCTTGTCCCCAACCACAATAACAACTTCCTCTATCAACCATCTTGTGAAAATATGAAAAATGTCCCCCCCCCCCCCCCCCCGCAATATTATTTAATTGTAGGCTACAACATCGCTGGCACAAAATTTATGATTTATTTATTTCAATTTAAAGCGCTATGTTCCTCTAGGGACACTTGCGCTGTCATACATGTATGCCTTTAAAATTGTCTATACATATATATTTACAATAATTTTAGGCCGTAAAGAGAATAGTCATATGATATTAACAAGGAGAAAGAGAGAAAAACAAAAAAACGAGAACAGAGAACAGTGTACAAAAGAAAGAAATGTCTGGCAATATCTACAATCAACATAAAATAAATTATGATAATACTTCAAAATTTTCGAATTGTTTTCAAAACAATTTTTATATTTTATCTTAACCCCACACGATCGTGTGCAAATATATGTGATTTTTTTTTTTAGATTTAAAAATCCTTGACAAACTCAACCTGTATTCATAACAAAAATGAACACACTTTAAGTAATATTTTTTAAAATGCAAGTATTCTTTACAGAAAATAAATATTACAACGCTTAAAAAATTGTAAAATTGTTTAAGAATGAGAATATAAATATTTCCAATTATATTCCTTTCTTTGAAATATCATTAAATTATTTCTAAAATAAATTTCTTATTTTGAAAGATCAATTGATTAAATGATCAAATATTACATTTGTTAATCAAGTGTGTGTGTTTTATGATTAAAATAATTTGCATTATGTAAATAATTGTGCTATATTATATAGGATATTATTTTCACACACATTCAATAAATCACACACATTAAATTATAAATAATATAGTAAATATTACAAAGTTATTTTAATTTAACAAATATATGTATATATGTTACTAAAAGAATCAAATATAGAAATCTTCTGTGAATGACAAATACACGTTTAATAATATATATAAAATGGATTTTTTTTAAATTACTTCAATATAACGTTGAGTTGTGATTACGTTCTAAATAAAAAATAATGCTTAAAAAAAAACAGGAATCCCTGATTTTTATATATGTATCAGGTATTTTGTGTTTCAATTTTCTATTTATTTTAACTCCCAACGTAGACAGAGAGTTTTGAAATTTTCAATCTTTAACAGGCAAAATATGGATTCAACAACAAAGGTTTTGCACTTTTAATACAAAGTTTATACTTTTGTTGTTGTAACTTGAAAAAGGTTGGCGTTAGGCCAACTGAAATATTGGTAAATGAATTATTTTTAAAAATCTAATATATATATGCCTTTTCAATTATATTACAGTGTACACTGCAATAACAACTATTTACATGTTTTAATAATAACTCTATCAAATTTTAACTTGAAATTTTAATTGAAAATATTCGCGGTTTTCATTTTAAAATGTTTAAATTTATTATAAATAGATATTTTAGTTTTTTAATACGAAGACTTTTTAAAAATTGAAATTTGTCTTTTTTGTATATTTTATTTAATATTCATTTTTTAATCAAGCAATATAAAACATTTGAGATTTCTCTCATGTAAGTTGACCACTTTATTATGGCGTTGATCTTTCCCATATTTCCGCCATAAGCTACTTCCCAGCTTCCGGTTTTCATGTTTTTCAAATAGATTTCTTTAGTCTCAACAATACATTAGCATTATGGTTTAGAAATCTTTGAATTTCTCTGTTTCGTGTGCGAATGTTGTAGTACTTCAATATTATTTCAGGATAAGAACTAATATTGTAATTCGAAAACTTTAAAATATATATATCTATGTGAAAATAAATTTGTCGGCTTACTATTATGATATATTTTTGTTGTAAGATAAAGATTTGAAGGTGCAGTCGTGTTAAAAGAAAAACAGAAGAGTACCACAAATAGTTTTATTTTCAATTACTTGAAGAATATTACAATAACACATTTTTCACAGTTAGAATTTATAAATTGATTCTATATCAATGAAATTTTAAAAATTAGGTGAGTTAACTTTACATATTTACAACAAATATCAAAAGTTGCATATTCTAAAACTATGGTAAAAAAATATAGAATTATCAATGAATGAAAATAAAATATATATATTTATATTTTTTAAATTATAAAATATTTTTATTTTTAGATTATATAGTATATATATGTTATGAATAAGTTTGTTGTTGTTGATAAAGGGTTAATAAGACAAAGGATCGATAAGATAAAGGGTTGAGGTGCAGTCGTGATAAAAAAAGATAATTATTTACCGTCAAGTAGCTTTTATTTTCAATTACTTGAGGAAAGATTACACATTTGTTAGTTTCACATTATATAGAATTTATAATTTAATCCTATATTAGTGATTTAAAAGGATTGATTGGTTAACTACGCATATTTACAACAAAATTATACAACTAAAACTAAACAACTAAACTAAAAGTCTTTCTAAAAACGATGATAACAAAAAATAAAATTATCAATGAATAAAATAAAGTATATATTTTTTAAAATATAGAAATATTTGAGGTTTTTAGATTATATAATATTTTTAGATTATATAATATTTTAGATTATATAATATATATTCAAATTTAAATTATATTATGTGTCAATTAGACCATCAGCTGGTAACAAATGCGACGGAGTAATTTGTCTTGATATATCTAAACAGAAATATTGACTTGTGTGATGTATTTTTTTTTCATATTCAGCCTAAAATGAAAGGTATTTAAAACAAATATGAAAACATATAAAGTTTTAGCTGGAGGAAGCATCTTGTAGTAGGAATATGGAGAAAATTATCACTCCATATAAAATGGTGATTACTTTGAGAGAAAACTCAAATATATTTGTATTGATTGAGTAAAATTGATATAAAAAAAGGCATAAAATAGACTAATTTAAAATAAACGTATTTCTATCAAAACTGAAAATATCTAAAATAATTGTTCTTTCAAATAGAATAGAAAATTATTACTTAAGGAGATAACATTGTTATTAAAATGTAAAAAATTGCCATTAAAGTGTAAAATTTTGTCTCAAAGTGCGCAAAACTTATATATAGTTAATATTTATGTGGGTGTATAAATATAAATTTAAAAAGTAGTTTTTTAAAATTTAATACTTTGTTTTATTCGCACCACGTTTATATAAAATATAAATCCAATAACAATTTTAAATAAAGAATATTTCTTAGTAAAAAAAACATAGCGATATATTGTACATAACACAACACTTACTAGAATTTGAAAAAAAAAGTGCGTTTTAAAAGGTAATTTAAAACTTTTAATAGACACTATATATTTTTTAAAAGAGCATTTATATACGCTTTCAAAAATCGGATCCTAACTAATGTTATTTTATAACATACTTTATTTTTAAATGACGAAGCAAGCATTGAAGCCGTTTTTATCACCTTTCAAGCAGTTTGATTATTCTTTTAAAGTAAAAAAAAAAAAGTCGTTCTCTCTTTATTTTCACTTTTCTTAAAGAAAGGATGCAAATTCAAGGAGTAAACTGCTTCAAATTAAGTTTTTATAGCCTGCGCGTTAGAGCTTCTTGTATTTCTAATTTTTCCAGGCGTTTATTTATGGATCTTTTGGCATATTATTATTAGATACATTCGTATGACCAGAAAATGATTCAGTTTTCATTAAATTCAAAGCCTGTCAATTCTTAATCATATGCCTTAAATATATATTAATATATAACATCAATTAGATATTTCATAAAATATGTTGTTATATATATGTTACCTTTTGATAAGGACTCGACTTTGTCCAGAAACTCTTCAGATGGATGTTTGCCAAACGAAAATTGTTTTAAAATTTGATTATGTATTACGATTATATTATTATTCTTAAAATAGTTGTAGCCGTAATGATAGGAGTTTATATATATTTAATTAATATTATCATCAATAGGATCATTTTCTGAGATTTTATAATATACAGCTCTCTTCAAATGATCCTAAAATTTAATTTGATATGTCAAATACAGTGGTACCTCGACATACGAGTTTAATTCGTTCCGCAACCTTGCTCGTATCTTGAATTACTCGTATCTCGAAGCAAATTTCCCCATACAAAACAATTGAACTACCATTAATCTGTTCCAACCTCCAAAATGTCACCCCAGTTATTTTTGTTACGTGGTTTTAAATAATAAAAACGTATTTATAAATATCAAATATTTATTGCACAAAAACAAAAAAGAGAATGTAAAGAAATAAATTAGATATCCTCACTGGTCTTTGCCTTCGGGTTCGACCTCCACATAACTTGCAGTTTTTCTTTCAAAATCTTATGTGATTTAAATGCTCTGGGGTTTTCCGAATGGTACGCGAGCAGAGGCTTGATCTTGCAGTCGCCACTCGCATTGGCGCACAGTGCTAGAGTCAATCTGTCCTTCATAGGTTTGTGGCCTGGCATCATCTTCTCCTCTGCCGTTAAATATGTTCTATTCGGCATCTTTTTCCAGAACAGCCCTGTCTCATCACAATTGAAGACTTGCTGAGAGATGTATCCTTGGGCTTTTATTAGATCGGAAAATGTTTTTTATGTAATCCTCAGCTGATAGCAGGGAATGCTATTTAGCCAAAAAATCTGCTAAGGCAAGCCTCACAACCTTTAAGGAAACGAACACTGACGTAGACCGCAATATTTATGTCTCAAATAGGAAAAGGTACACGACCTTAATAAACTTCAACAAGAAAAAATATCTTCAGGAAAAACAAGAACTTCTTAAAAATGCCCGTGACTCCGCAAACTTTTGGAAAACTATAGCTACCTTGAAAGACAAAAGCTATATACAAGGAAATATAACAATTTTAGAGTGGCAATGCTTTTACAACAAACTGCTCTCTGCTGAAACGACGATAGGAAGCGACCTATCTACTCTCTCACGAATTGATCCTGAACTCTACTGTGAAATCTCCATAACAGAAATAACTAGAGAAATCTCCAGTCTGGCAAATGAAAAAGCTTGTGGCGCTGACGAAATTCCGAATGAAGCATTAAAGACCCTACCTTTCGAACACCTTGTTACTCTAAAAAATATATTCAACAGAATCATTAATTCTGGTTCATATCCCTTAATATGGTCTAAATCTATCATCCATCCTATTTTTAAAAGCGGTGACCGGGATAATCCATCAAACTACCGCGGAATTGCCCTTATTAGTAATCTGTCAAAACTTTTCACATCAATACTAAAATCGCGATTACGCAACTGGATTGAAGGTAGATCAATTATTCCAGAAAACCAGGCCGGATTCAGAAAAGGCTACTCCTGTCAAGATCACATATTCACACTGTTGTCCTTGATACAGCTGACTCTCAGACGTAAAAGAAGAAAACTCTATGCTTTTTTTGTGGACCTAAAAAAGGCTTTTGACACTGTTCCCCACTCACTTCTGTGGTCAAAATTGGGTGAATTAGGTCTGGATTTCCGCTTTGTTAACCTTATCAGGAACTTCTTCGAACAAATGACAACGACGGTGAGATGGAATGGACTATTTACTGAACCCATCAAAATCCGATCGGGAGTGTTACAAGGAGAACCCTTATCACCCTATCTATTTATACTCTTTGTAACTGATTTAATCAACATTTTTAATGACTCTACTCTACCAGGCATATACCTCCCTAATTTTGGAACGGTCCACCTTTTGATGTATGCCGACGACATAATTCTCATAGGAGAATCAAAAATCAATCTACAAATAAAAATCAACATGTTGAAAAAATACTTCGAAACAAATCATCTAACCCTGAACGAATCAAAATCCAAGATAATGGTTTTCCGAAATGGTGGCCGCCCTGCAAAATCGGACAAATGGTTCTGGGGAGACCAACTGTTGACAGTGACATCGAAATATCTCTATCTTGGCTATCCCCTCACAACAACAATCTCGTTTAGTCAAGTGGCTTCATACTTTAAAGGCAAAGCGCTTGCAGCTACCGGCGAAGTATGGAAAATTATGGAGAAATCCAGGTTGAATTCATTTGGTTCATCAATGAAACTATTAGACTCGATTATCCTGTCAACTCTGCTGTATTCTGCTCCAATTTGGGCAAACGAAAAGTACAAAATCTTGGACCAAATTCAGAATAACTATCTCCGACGACTATTGAACTTGCCGAGTAACACACCAGGCTACATACTACGCATGGAAACCGGACGCTTCTCACTAGGAGTCACAGCAACCAAACTAATTCTAAAGTTCTGGTTAAGAATATTAAAAATGGAAAAAATCCAGATTGCCCGCAATCTGTCTAGCCCAATTATGGGAAACGTCCACTCTGACGAATACCTTTATAGGTTTTACAGAAAATTTAATGAATATCCTAAACTCAACTGGATTCATGTGGTTAAAGAATTGTTCAGACCCCAATATTCTACAGAAAGCAATACCTCAAATTATCAGAATCACTATAGAACAGTCTATCCAAACCGATCAATCAAGAATAACCAATTCAAAGCTACACACACACTACAAATATTTACATAAAACATTCGCAGCAGAGAACTATCTATTAAGTGAACTCCCACTGCCGGCTAAACGCCTCATTGCGCAATTGAGAATTCTATTTGTTTTATATCGAGAAGACCATATAAAATATCTAAGGACAGAAGACTTGTATTGCCAACTATGCAAAAATAGAACCGAAAATGAATTAGAACATTATATATTTGAATGCATGCCTCTTGACACGGAAAGAAAAATACTCTTCTCTAAGATAGGCCATACACACTTCACATTATATTCTTTATTATCCAACTTTATAGACAATAGTTCAGTAGCTCTAAATCTATATAACTTCCATAAAAATGCTGTAAAAAAGAAAGACTTAACCGAACATTCAAACATACCAAAAATTTCTGTTTGATGAGAAAGACAGAACCAACATCCAATTATTTGTTTAGGCAGATACGATAAGTTAACCCCCACACTGATAAAACGGTGTTTACCTTACAACCCTGAACACGCGGATTTTCCTGGGAAATCTCTTAAAGATTTCTTAAAAAATACATGGCCCACCTGTGCTGTGTGAGAGCTTAAATTGTCTTGTTCCATATGTAAATACCTGTTTTCTTTCCTCTTTTCGCTCTCCACTTCTCCCATCCATATTTCCAAAAATTTTTTTTTTCTTTTTTTGATTTTTTTTTTATTCTTCTTATTTTTTATTCTTTCTTATAATCTGTATATATTTACCAAATGTATATAATCTTTCTCCATTTTTATTTCCCACTTTCATAGGTTTCTCCGTTTTGTAACCCCAAGGAGAATCCTCTGTAAGACCTGTGTGTCTTAATAAAGGCTTTTGTGTGTGTGTGTGTGTGTGTAATCCTCAGCTGCCTTCATATCTGAACTTGCTGCCTCACCATGTCTGACAACGGAGTGAATACCGCAACACAAAACGCGAACACAAAACACAACTTATCACAGCGGAAGCACGCTGCTAACTGATCGTGATGGCGCGACTGCGTGTTACTACCTGTTGTGTTTTAACTTTAAAAGCACACAAAAATATAATAAACTTGAATTTGTTTATTCAAGTCTCAAAAAACAAAGCTTTGCATATAGAACAAATAATAATGAAGAAGAAGAAAGAAACATTTTAGGAAAAGCAAAAACAAAACAAAAGTACTGGTCAAAAAGAAACATTTAAAATCACAGATTAATATTTTCAACACTACCGAACCGAACTCGTATCTCGAATTTCGCTCGTAACTAAAAGCAAAAAATCACTTGCTCGTCGGCTCGTATCTCGAAAAACTCGTATGTTGGGGCGCTCGTATGTCGAGGTACCACTGTATTGTGGAAATGTATATGGAACAGACACGTCTAACTTTAATTTTTAATTTATATAGATTATATTTATATATATATAAATATTCTCACATTGAATTTCTGTAAAATTACCTTACCATTTCATTCAAAATAGGTAATGAAAATACATATATGATGATTTTCACGACACCGATTAATATATATTAGCAGTTAAAAAAAAAACAGATAGGAAAAGTTTATGTAATATATAATATTGTAAATACTTTTAAAACGGACTTTTTAAAACGTATATACAATGTTTAAAAAGATCCTATTAACTGGATAATAGGATCTATATTAAATTTTGCAACAGAAATTTAAAAGACATTTTCTGTTTAAATCCACAATTATTTGTAGGATTCTAAAGATGAAAACCATTACTCTCTTTCGATATTTCTGACTATAATGGTGAAGCTAATGATGTAAATATTCAGTCATTAAATAGGTTGAAATATGATAAAATAAATATTTAATTTATTATATCTATTATATATATATGCGGCACAATTAATTTATTAATAAATATATATTTCTATATAATTATATATATATATATTATCTCTTATTTTATTTATAAATGCTAATATATCTTTCAATAAGCTAGGACATTTTAATTTTTGGAAATAAAATTAGTATGAGAGAAAATTGATTCCTTATATAAATTAAATATTCAGCTAAAATAATTACTTTATATAAAAATCCTTTTATATATTTTAAGTAATTGATATTTTCATGTTAGTGCTTTTTTAAATAAAATTAATATTTAATTATATAAACTTACTTTAGCGTAAATATAAATCTTTCTATATATTTTTTAAATTTCATTTTATTAATCTTTCAAATATATATATATATTATTTAAATTTTTATTTTTATTTGTTATTAGAACTTTGCTCCAATCAAAATAAACAAGAAATGCATTTACGAAAGGATCAACCATATCAACATATTGTAAAAAAGAAAGAAAGAAATGACAAAAAATGTCCCACAAATGAAATCAAAGTATCTATGATAACCTTGATAGAGAGAAAGTTATCCTTGGCAGCTGAACATACAAAGAAAGATTAAAAAATGTGAAGCATTTTTCAACAAAGAAAATATTCAATAGTTGGTAGACCAATTTTCGTGCCACTCAGAATTGGGAAAAGGCCTCTTAAAAGATGGGCAGACGCCCCAAATCTTGGTGGGTCACGGCCAAGGGGAGAGGCCACGGTCGGGCACTTTCTCCAGATCCGTAGGAAGTGGTAGCACGTAACGTCTTTCTTCTTGAGTAAATATTTGAGACATCAAGGTGACCTACTCAACCTTGAGATGACTCTGACATGGTCTCATAATTGACGCGCTACATATTGGTGGCACGTCATTCCTAATGGGGTAAGATCCAAGCAGCCCCTGCATGGGCACGTTGAGGCAAGAAACTCGAAATCACAACTGGGATTCATAACTCACGCTATCGCGCTAGGACTTGTTGAATCCAACTTGTATGTAAGGTTAGTACATGATTTTAGGTAAACTTTTATTAAATGTAATAAAATTATTTTTAAAAAATGAATATTATATAGCCTATGTTTCTTTGAGATAAGCCTGTAAAGGAACGATTTTCGCTTGGAAGCTTGTGTTAAAAAAAAAAAAAAGATAAGGGTGTTGTGAAAAATCTCATGATTTTATGATCAGAATACATGTTGGGGAAAGGTTGTCAAGCGTGACATATGTGATCTAAGAAACCTAGATTTCTGATGAAGACTCCTTTAGATAAAACCAGTTTGGTAAAGAGGTGTTGAATTCAAGAAAAAAATGATGTCAGGGGTGAGAGCGTATTGATTTAAAATAAAAATCAGGATTTTATGAATTTTTTTTTTATATTCAAGAAACCCCAGTGTCAGTTTAGACGCGTTGAATTCAAGAAAACATCAATACCAGCTAAGGTGCATTGAATTCAAGAAAACATCGATACAAGCGAAGGTGTATTGAATTCAAGAAAACATCAATACCAGCGAAGGTGTATTGAATTCAAGAAAACATCGATACAAGCGAAGGTGTATTGAATTCAAGAAAACATCAATACCAGCGAAGGTGTATTGAATTCAAGAAAACACCGATACAAGCGAAGGTGTATTGAATTCAAGAAAACGCCGATACAAGCGAAGGTGTATTGAATTCAAGAAACCGTCAATACCAGCGAAGGTGTATTGAATTCAAGAAAAAATTGATACAAGCGAAGGTGTATTGAATTCAAGAAAACATCGATACAAGCGATGGTGTATTAAATTCAAGAAAACATCGATTCAATCGAAGGTATATTGAATTCAAGAAAACTTCAATACCAGCGAAGGTGTATTGAATTCAAGAAAACATCGATACAAGCGATGGTGTATTAAATTCAAGAAAACATCGATACAAGCGATGGTGTATTAAATTCAAGAAAACATCGATACAAGCGAAGTTATATTAAATTCAAGAACCTATATTTGTCAGGTGAGAAGTCGTATTGAATAATAATAATAAGGCTTACTATGTCAGTAAAGACATGCTGAATCCAAAAAGGATATTTAGTTATAAATTGGAATAGGTATATCTTATGATAAATATAAAAATTTACTTCTGATACATGAATATTATTATGATATTGTTTTGTTGCAGTCGTGAAAAAACCTCTTAAAACATACAACAAAATCAATTTAAATCACAATTTGCTTTAATTGTGCTAATTTGAGAAAGCACTAACTGACTTAAGGCTTGAAGAATAAAGAAAACAAAAGACTTATTTACATATCTACAGAAAGATTTGAGCCGGCCAACGTATAACAACAATGAGTTTATATAGGGAAAGCAGCGACATCTGGTGGTCGACTTTACAGAGTAGTTTTTGTTCTAAAATTATAATTTTAAAATAAAATAATTTTGATATAACATATATAGAGTTTAATCTGAATTGGCTTTGTAACTTCTCTGTGATTTGAAAGACTTTAAAAACATCCCAAAACACAAGAAGTAGAAAAATAATAAAATCTGAAGTATACAATATCCTCTGTGACTTATGCAAATCATAATTACGGGGTTCCTGATTAGGGTTATACTCTTTCTGTTTTATACACTTTTAAAGATTAATTACTAACACCAGTTATTACTTTAGGAAAAGTTCTATATTACAATTGATATTTACCCAAGTTAATTGAAATGGCTAATTTATGATGTATTTACATATTGCATCATTCATGCTTATTCACGAAGAAGACGTGGATCGCATGTTTTGCTGCTGAGGCGATGTTCCTTGAGGCCCACCGCGAAGATCCAGGACTGCAGGTCAGTCAGCCGCCCGATGATGGAGAACGCCTCTCGGGATGAGAGGGCGGACGGCGCTGCAGGACCAGTAGCGGTGGACCAGGTCACTGGAGACATAGGCGATGTAAACAGGCTGTCTCGACTACGGGGGTCCCATATGAGGCAGGGCGTGCAGGGCCAGCCGCAGAGCGATGTCAGACACCTCCAAGGCACGCTGGAGGGGGGCACGTCGACCACGGGCGCCTAGCACGGAAAATTCACAGAATGGAACGCGCAGTAAGTGTGCATATGCGCAGGAACGGTGTGGCTGTCCCGCGCAGGTCCTCTCCTGGTACTGGCTTCTAGCATTCTCGGTCAGCAGCCGCTGGCAGAAATATCCGTGGACACTCCACGTCATCCTGGTATGGAGCAGCGGAGCAGAGCCCGCAAGGTCGCTGACACGTACTCCAACCCACTTTGAGAGAGCCCGAAACGATAGCGTAGCAAGGGACCTGCAGGCACCGACGAGGGGCAGGTTCAATAAGGTGAGAGTGGGTACCACCCGGTGATTCAGGCCCAGGAGACCTGCTCCCACAGATCTAGCAGCCGACGGGGCAGTAACCAGGAACCCGAGGACAAGGGGGCCATCCAGGCTCCGAACTCCGCCAGCCATGAGTAGGCGTTCTTTCCTCCAGCTCTGCATGGTCTAAACCACCTTGAAACGGGCGAGCTGGGTCCTGATGTCCATTAACCCCACGCCACCGACGGACACAGGATGTTCCAGTGAAACTGGGGACGCGATGACAGGAGATGCGACCATTATTTGTTTAGACAGGTCGCTTCATTTAGAGTCTTCAAGCAAAATTCGAGAGATTATGGCCATGTTCAGGATTTAAAGGCAACATTACCACCAAATACCCCTGCTGGATATTTACACACTTAATATCAATGAATTATGACGGGTTAATCCATCAACTGGGATTTCCCTTCTGTTGCAACGGCCATCTGTTTAAGAATTTCTTCCGGAAGACATCCAAGAACCTCGTTTCTCTTTTCCTTGTCCGTTGGAAATAAACACAGTGACTCAGAAGATGACTGAGTGATTGATTGGTAATGGACGTTGGTCATGTGAAAATTGTATAAAGAAAAAAGCTTCCCTTCGAACTCACATATGTATCTACATGTCTACTTCTTTTATATCTCCTGGCTACTTGTAGACAGCAGGACCTATAGCCTAGGTACATAAGCAGATTATAGCAAAATAAGTAGAGAGGTACGTATTCCCGTATAACTTTGTAAATTTCTTTATTTTTCTTTTTCCCCACTACTTTTCTGTATCTCTCACAGACGTATATAAGACTAAAGGTCGTAATAAAGGTCTTAATGGATCGATCTCTTGACTACTTCTTGTATGTTTCTTGAATGCTTATTGTGTATTTCTTTGATAGGAAAGCGAAGACTAAAGCGCGGCTGAATCCACACTCGCCTTTTCAGTGATACGCTAACTTATGCACGTGGATTCTGTGGTCACTGGACATGTGTCGGACCTGGAGGCTGTTGGGCTCTGCGCTGCCTGGAGTATAGGAGCTCCATCTATGGTTCCTTCCTGTGGTGAATCTGTTATAAGACTGGTGGTCTTAATAAAGCTGTATGTGTGTGGGCATTTTTTGTTACTACTTGGCTACTTCCTGACTATATGTTGTCTGACACAACAACAACAATGGCAACAAAAAGCCTTTTATTGGGAACTTATGTCCTACATTGATTCGTTCTGGTGATAACCGCCCAGAAAAGATTATTTATATGAAAAATAGACACTTCGGCCAGTTAGAGGTTTTTATTTTCTCAACGTTTCGACAAAAATCTTTTGTCTTCGTCAGGAGAAGTAAATAAAAATAAAGCATTTGGCAAGGCGTTAAAAATTGTTCTTGCCAAATGCTTTATTTTTATTTACTTCTCCTGACGAAGACAAATTTTTTTGTCGAAACTTTAAGAAAATAAAAAACTCTAACTGGCCGAAGTGTCTATTTTTCATATAAATATGAATGCCGGCCAGGCAGCCTCTATCTTTACAGAAAAAATTAGTTATTTATATCTTGTATGACACAAAATTAAATAAGTGACTTACTGCAAATTTTTAAAGATTATATATATTTATTGGGAGCTTTCGGGTCTTGCCCTTTCTCAACATTTAGGTTAAAAAAAGGTAAAGACCAGAAATCTCCCAATAAATAAATTTTAAAACTTGTGGTAAGTCATTCATTTAATTTTGTGTCAACATAGTATATCCCGAAATTGCCCAAATTTCACATATATCATGTTTGTCTTTATAAATATTTTTGTTGTTGTTTCAGACGATTGGCTGACAAGTGAACGAATGTGTAAAAAGGGAAGTTTATTAAAATCACACAATGTCTTTCAGATATTTAAGAAATAAATTTGTTTATCATGTATTATATATTGTAGGTTTATTGTTTACTTCCTATGTATTTCTTGGTTACCTGTTGTTTACTTCCTATAACTATTAAAATATTGTAGTGTAGAAATCAAGTCTTGGAATATCTCAAGACGTAAAAGTATTTATTGATGACATCAGTACGACCAGAGTCGACAATTATCAAACAGAACAACTATATACAGCTAGGGAATATTGAACAAACAAGCTAAGGACCACTTATGATGATTTCACAAATTCATAGTAATAATCTGTGTTAAATGTTTTCATTGAATAATTATATTAAATAATAAAATATAAATTATTTATTCGCGACAATAATATTCGAGAGAGATAGAATTATCAACTTAAAACCCTTCAAAATCAATATAAAAAGAAAAATAAAATCACCAAAAGAATGGGTATCATATATTTAATGCTTTACGTTTCAAGCTTTCGGGTATTAACGACCCTTCTACAGGAATAAGAACAAATGAATGAATCTAGATGGATCAACTGGTTATAAACATATATATACAGTTAAACCTGTCTATAGCGCCCCTCTTGGGACTCACCAAAATAGGGTGCTGTAGAGAGGGGGTGCTATAGACAGGTTACTTTTAATGTAAATCGCATCGTACTACGTATTTAAAATCGGGCGCTATAGAGAGGAAGGCGCTATTTAGAGGGGGCGCTATAGACAGGTTTAACTGTATAATATTTACATACCTGTTTTCAAAATTAGAATTATTTAAGTTTTTTTTTAATTTAGAGATAAAATTGTCACGAAGGCTAGCACAGCTCAATTCAAATCAGAAGATTACACGTTTTGGTGACGTAATGACACATGTTTTTTACCGTTTAGCCATCTATAAAATGAGCATAGACAAAACTGGAGTGTTGATCACTTCTTTACATATTCAAACTAAACAAAAATTATCAAATAGGCTGATTATATTCCTGTGTTTAAAATCCCCATGTTACGGTGAAATCGAAAATGCATTGTGAGATTCAATTTCATAAGTTATATCTCGTAGTAATAATTAATTCTACGAAATCAAAATGAACACAACTATTTTATTCGTAGCTCTCTTAGAGTATATGTATTGTAGCTTTGTTCACAAAAATAAATAAATAATTATTTCAAATTTCACTTTTTTTTTGTTCATCCCTAGTACACGTGGTACAGGCCATGATAATCATGGTGGGTAGAAGTAGGCGACTGCTTTTACTGTAAGTGCACCACACGTATACACATGTAAAAAGCAGTTTGACTTTGCACTTACAAATGTGCCTGAGCCTCGTTTAGTTACTTGCACTCGCTGGTGGGGTTGGACTTTTGCAAGAATCGGGGGCATTGGAGCTTTTTTTTTTTTAATTAGAAAAAAGTGTCCAATGCGGGAATCGAACCCGGGTCGTAGCGGTCGAAAACCAACGGTTTAGACCATCCTTTCACTGACCCCCTTTATTATTATATTATTTTTAAATATATTATTAATGTTTTAATTTAACCAACTTTGCAAAAACATTTTATGCGCTTTGTGTTTTCGATAAATTTTTAGTTAATCATTTTTTTATATATAATGTTATTTTTATTTAAAAGATTATAATTACACACATAGTACACATAATTGTAAATATAAAATAGGCCTTTTTGTTAATATTAAAAATATTCATACCCTTATTTTACAAAATTTATTTTGTCTATAATATATATATCAAAAATTTTCTCCCTCCCCATTGAATATATGCAAAAATATATTTAAACATATTTTTATTGACGTTATGTGGCGCTGAGTTTGTTGTTGACATAAATATGTTGTAATACCTTGAAAAAGGTTGGCGTACAGCCAACTGAAATATTGGTAAATATATTATTTTTGACCAAATATATGCCTTTTTAATTGAAAAATAAATTTGTTTAAGAAAAAAACACTTCTAATAATTAAATTTTTTACCTAGCTTCCCTAGCTATTTTCCCTTCTCCAATAAAACCTTTATTTTCTACATATGATCTCAATTTTATAAAGTTGCTGTCAAAATAGGGAACGCAATAAAAAACCAAGAAGCTGATAACAAGCGAGATCTCTTGTATTCTCACATTATGTAAATGTCTTTTGTTTGTTTTCTTCTTCTAATTTTGTCTCTTTGGAAACTTGCGATGTGAATCCATGTATGTGAAACTAATTGTCTTAATAAATTATTTGTGTGTGTGTATCCTTTGTATTTTTTTTGTTAAATGAAAATATGCAACTTTTCCTTTGTTTTTTAAACTTCGAGGCGAATCTAATGATTAAGATATTTTAATAAAAAGGCTTTATGTTTGTTCTTAGCTTTTTTTATTTCACTCATCGCAAGACACGTGATACAGGTCATGATAATCATGGTGGGTGGTTAACATCAGTTCTTTACTCTAGGTGCACCAGATGTCTATACATTTTGAAAATAGAGCAATCCATCACTAGATCTTCAATTAAAAAGGCATATATTGGATCAAAATATAAAAGTTTAATGTTGACATAACTATGTTATAATACCTTGAAAAAGGTTAGCGTTCAGCTAACTTAAATATTGCTAAATAAATTATATTTTGATCCAATATATGCCTTTTTAATTGAATGTCTCTACAAGTGAAATGCAGGTCGACTTTTTCACTGCAGAGAAAATTTTGGTTAGTTGCACTCAGGCCGTTTTGAACTTGTGTAAGAATCAGGGAATTAAAGCAGAAAAAAAATTGCCAATGCGGGATTCTATCTCCGATCGTTAGTGTTTAGGTTATAGTGAGCATTACTCCTCCGCCAACCCCCTAATTCGCCTTTATAAACGATGTTTCTAAAATGTGGGGAGATCGTCCAATATTGTAAGGTTGTCTAAAGAGTTCGTAAACATATTATAATTTTTATTTTGCAGATGTTTACGAACTTTTGGGACAACCTTGTAATTCTGAAACTTGACCCATCTGCTGATTGGCCACCCTTGATATAGAACATAAGAGATTAAATCATTCTTCTATAATAATTCTGTTATAATTTTACCAAGGTTACCAATATTACCAAGGTTGTCACAAAAGTTCGTAAACACTTGAATAATCATTATATGTTTACTAACTTTTTTGGGGACAAACTTATAGACTCAAGAAAGAGAGATTCCTGTTTGGATATGTAGAGCTCCTTCTCAGCTACAGCAGACCTTCTGCAGGAAGTGAGGTAGCCATTCTATTTTTTTTCCGTTAAAACGATGTTTGAATTTAAAAAAAAAATACATTGCAATGCTTTTCGTTCAAAATATGTCAAAATGCATTAAAAACAAGGCGTATTTTAATCGTCTCTGTGTAGAGCGGGTCGTTTCAGATCAAAGAAAGAGCCACAACATCAGTCATGAAGACTTCAGACAAAAGCCAACCTGTATATTATAGTTTCGGGCTATGGCCTTCATTAGTACAGGGATTTCGCAACTTCCTACGAGAGGAGTTATGAAATCGGCCGAATCTGGCAAAGAAATGTTTTTTTTTTCTGATAAAGTGGTGGGAAGAATACAGAACACATTAGAAAGTGCGGGAGAATGATATTGATGTACAAAAATGATATATATTCCTTTGAATAAGTGTTTTAAATGTATTCTTGTTCGAATCTGATAGAGCAGGCTGATTTCTATATCTGAGTATTCGGCGCTGAGACTGAAAAGAGAGGTGTCTTTGTTTGGATATGTATACTATCCTCTTCCGTATTTTATAACACAGATACAGTAGAACTACCTCCCTGTAAAGGACACCTAGTTGCAGAGCTAAAAGTGTCCTTTAGGTGTTCTCTTATCTCGGAGAGCTACTAAATAATAAAGATGGTAATTTTGTAAATGAAAACTGTCTTTTATAGAGAGTTGTCCTCTAGCGTGAGTGTCTTCTGATGGAGGTTCTACTGTATATATTATTTAGATTATAATTTATTTTTTTAATAGTATGATTTATTTTCTGAATGTTTATTACGAGTTTTTTCTTTAATTAGGTGAAATTACACTTTGAAGAAAGAGTATAAAATGAAGAAAGATAGAGAGGGGAATGAGATAATCAGACACTGACTTGGTGAATCTTAAAAATTATTCTCTTCCATTGTCACATCAAATTGGTAAAGCAAAATATTTGGTAGAATTTGCTACGAACTTGCGGAGCAGATCGACAAACTAGAATCCCTTGAAGGCTTATTCATTTATAGTACATTCCAGGCTGTTGATCAGTAGCTGGCTGTTGGGGAATGACTATAGAACTGAGGCGGAAAATCAACTCTTTTAACAACTGTAGCTTGCTGGAAGAATTCTCAAGATCAAATGGACAGATTGGGTAACAAATAAAAAAGTTTAGAGATTCAATAGAGAGTAAAGCCTTCTAAATAAAGTATAAGGTTGACCCAAAAGTTCGTTTTTCTTAAAATGTTTCTTTTTCTTAAAACTTGGCGAATAATATTATTACGGCCAATACATAATAATACATAATACAATTAATTTATACATAATACAAAGACCTTATACATAACGGCGAATAATATTGGTATTTCAATTTTTTTGAAAGTGTTTACGAACATTTGGGATAACCTTGTAATCAAAACGGAAATGGAAGTTTGCTGGATAGGTAATCCGAGGATCACCGCAAGATTGTCCATACTGGAGGATTGAAGAATGAAGGTAAACCAAGGAAGGATTGGTTGGATAGAAGAATTTAGAGAGAAGATATAAAGAGAGAGAATTGCTCAGAACAATGACATTCCATGATGAGCGACATCAGTATCAAAGATAGTACCACATAATGATGATCATGTTGAAAAAGTCTTGAAAGTTATCAAATAAATACAGACCTGACTACTGCAATTTTAATGAGTGTTTTTATCCAAAAATGTTGGTAACTGTTGTGGTTTTAAGGGATAATATTGATAATTAATGATTTCTGTGGGAGGTTCTCTCAGCAATAAGATTCTTGCATTGTTCAGGATAGCGGAAGAAACGGGAAAATAATGGGACGAGGCCCAAATTAGAAGATCCACACGTCCAAATGGCAGGGTGGTCAGACCGACTAACATCAATAACCACAGAGTAGGCTATCTACGATTTATGGCGTGACGATCATTTATCATTCAGCCTGGCAACATTAACATGATGTAATTATGGCACCGCGACTTTACATAGCAGAAATTCATATCAACAACATTTATATGATATATTTATTTATATATAGAGAAATATGTTTTTTTCTTGTGAATTAAAATTGAAAGCCTATATATAAACCTTTTACATTTCAAAATATAAATGTATCAACTTTGTTTATATTTTACTAACCGACCTAGCTTTGCCTGTATTCTGCCCGAGTGATGTTTGCTCAGCAAATGGTGTATTATATAGAAATTAATAAAACCCCGAGTTCGATTCCCGCATTGAGCACTTTTTTCTTATTAAAAAAAAATGCTCCAATGGTCCCCGATTCTTGCAAAATTCCAACCCCAACAGCGAGTGCTGGTAAACAAACGGGACTCTGGCACATTTATAAGTGCAAAGTCGAACTGCTTTTCACATGTGTAGACATGTGGTGCACTTACAATAAAAGCAGTCGCCTACTTCTACCCACCATGATTATCATGGCCTATACCATGTGTACTAGGGATAAGCAAAAAAATTATTACCCATATCATAAGTATCCACCAGACCGCTTCTTAGAGCTCTAATATAGTATTCTCTAATTCTTTATGCTGCAAACTAATTATCATAATCCAAACTCCAATAAGAGACCACTTCCAGGAGAAAACAGGATTATCCTTGTTCATTGGGATATGGTCTCTTAGGGATGATTCTATTGTATTGGTTTCTTCTTGGTGCGCACATCTTTCCTATGCAAATAATAATTTCTTAAGGATCACATAATTAAGGGTCGTTAAAATTTTAAGACAAAGAGTTTATTTTAATATATTATACACATACTATCTATCGAGTCAATCTTTCGTCTTCACCTGTAGGACAGTTGTGTGTGTTCCAAACCTAGTACGGATATCTGATGCAAGCCATATAGTTACCTAGTCATTATTAAAATAAAGATAAATTATTTGATAGGTAAAGGGTTTCTGTTATTTATAGTGAAGTGTTGCGAGCTTTGAGCTTGTTATCTCTTTAACTGGATATAGATATATAACACTAAAATATGGAGAGATCTGTAAGGTATTATATATATAGTGTTTGCCAGTGACTCTAGAATACATCCAGATGACACAAGAACCCACAGGACATGCAACAGCTGCCCTGGTGTGGAACTAACACCTACTCACACATTCTCATGAACAGCAATGGCCGCAGCCTCGCATAAAATTAACATGGATCCAGAGCAGCAGCCTTACACACCCAAGATAGAGAACATTGCAACAGCTGTGATAGAGATACCCGGAGACATTTGAGGCTCTTCATTGGACACGACAACAACAATAACAGAAAATTGACATGGAGCCAGAACAGCAGCTTTACACACCCAAGATAGAGGACAATGCAACTGCTGTGATAATGATGCATGGAGACATTTGAGGCTCTTCATTGGACACCACAACAACAACATAGTGTCTGCCTTTTCTGTAATACCTTTCAGATCTACAGCCTATTGAAGAGTTTGTTCGCTTCTCGAAAGATTGCATCATTTCAATAGATAAAAGATTACCCATCGATTCATTTTCCCCTTTATCCTAGAGAGGATATGTTACTTGAAACAAGAGAACTAAACTTGGAGCGATTTGTTTCCCTATTCCGATAAAACTGGGCGAGCTTTCAAGTCAAAATACTTTTTTCTTCACAGCCTCTCTAAAACATTATAAACTATTATATTGGCTTATGTATGCATGTATCAAATGTAAATTACAGCGTTTTTTTTATATAATTTTATTTTTGTATCTTTTTCTCGGATTTACCCATACAAATCTATTTATGAGCTCTTAACTATTTATTCTTGTATATACAGTATATATCATTATTAATATTAAACGTGATTAGCTTTTACTTTTTTTCTTCTTCATTTGGACTCCATGGTAAACCCATGTATAAGAAATTTCTCTTCCTTCAATTTACCCAGAAGTCTTAATTAAATTTTCCTGTATATAAATTTCATATCACCACATTAAAAGTGATTAGATTTAAAAAATAATAATAATAATAACAATGTTTATTACTTGTATTATTACTATTATTCCTGATTGTACCCTTAATTTCTGCTTTGGATAATCTGTGAGACTAAAAGGGCTTAATAAAGCTTTTTGTTGTTTGTTGTTGTATATGCTATTATATTTTATACGATAATATAGTATTAAGGCTATACAGTTACGAGCGTCATGCGTTCTTAATTCTTCAGTTTTCATCTCTGTCACCGTTTGCTTTTTTTTTTTTGGAATGGCGCTCTCCTATTGGTTGGCTACGATCACGCCACCTTTGCCCCCCCCCCCCCCCCCATCATGCCCCCCCCCCCCACTCGCTTTTTCGTTTTTGTAACTATTGTGTTGGAGAGGGTCGCTCCTTAAATAAATGCATATATTAGTTAATAACTAAATGGAATCCTCTCTTTCTTTTTCCCAGTAAGAGACGCCTACGGAAGCCAACAGTACATAGACAGATAAAGCACATAGGCTATAGTTATTAACTAATATATGCATTTATATAAGGCGCCAAATTATAATTGTAACAAATAGTATTTGAATAAAAACATTCAATCGGGTAAAACACGGGCGTTGCCCGGGTCATTCGGCTAGTTAAGGCTATAAGGAAGACATTTTGGCTTTATGACTCATTCATTTTATCGGAAAAGGAAAATAAATTGTTATAAGTTTAGTATTCTCGTGCATTAAATAACATCAGCGATGTAAGGTTTATTTTAACGTAAATACCGATATATGTTATATTAAATGAAAAATGCTTTCTATGAAGTTTTAGAGACAGTTTTTGTGAAATCTTAAATCAAACTATCCATAAAGAATTATCACGCTATAAATTCAACTTTCTCTAATTAAAAGTGTTAAAAGTGGCAATTCTAGAATATTTCAGCGATGTAATACTCTGTTGTAATTTGTTCGTTGTTGTAGTATTGTCTATGCTAATTTACATTTCTGTTTATATATCACAACTTTGTTGGATTGTTGTTGGGCTAGCGGTTATATTGGATAGGGCAGGCCGCTGATAAGCGTGAGTTGCTGGTGTATATACATATATATACATATAATTTAATCTTTAATCAATTCTTGTCCTTCCTTATTGCTTATAAATACCTTTAAGTAATAAATGATCTTCGTAATTATCAGCCTTCTTTCTCTTCTACGAATATATATATATTTTCCTAACATTCTCCAATGTTCTCTTTATTTATTTATCTGAGTTTCCAGGAATCCTTAGGTAGGCAACTAGACAAACATTAAATGGCTTCTGGGAACAACTACCGGTGAGAAAGGAATTCCTAACTACTATTTTAATCCAATGTAGTGAGAAGTTAATATAATTAAAGAGACACACCAATCAATCCGATTTATGGAGATAGCTCATTAATTTGAAAATTGGGAGAAAGGATTTAGAGTCCGTCGCGAATAAATTCCAGGAAAATACGCTCACTGAACGAATTTACTCTATGACTCTAATAAAATAGTATTTGACTTCATTTAATATTTATTATTTATATTTTTCTATTTGATTCAAAGAAAGAAAAAAAATCGTATAAAATTCAATTAAGGTATATAAAAAATGCAAAAAAAAAAAAAAAGTCATCAAAAGAATTTCAAACGTTATTAAATGTATTAGTAATTTAAATATTTGTTTTTTTTTCTGAATGTATAATTTATTAGAAAAATGTTTATGTGCTTTAGTGTAGCATTGGCCTAAAACCAATGGAGTAAATGCACATATACCTTGTTTGAAAAATCGGTTAATTTTATTCTTCATTATGTTTTCATCTATAATATACCATTTAATATAAAATTATGTCACTCCATAATTCATAGGAATATATATAATATTCCGCAATAAAATAAATCGAATAAAAACTTCAAGTAAAAAACACATTTTTCCTAATTTTCTAAGGCAGCATATATGACATTTGTATTAAGAGCTTTTATATATAGGTTTTGCAATTTTAATATATTTTTCATTTTAATAAGAACACATTTTAAACTTTAATAACAACGTTTTTCATTTATATAACAACTAGACGAATGGCCCGGGCAACGCCCGGGTTTTACCCGAGTGCGTATATATTTTAAAAACGTTTTAATTCAAATACTATTCGTTACAATTATAAATTGGCGCCATGGATGTCACTCTTGTGAAACGTCCCGTTCCAAACTGTGTGTTTTAAAATGTTTTAATTAAAATACTATTCGTTACAATTATAATTTGATTGTATAAGAAACATATTTTCATTTAATTAAATATTGTACTTTATATAAAAAAGATTAAATAATTGTGCAAAACGGTATATTAGATAAATAAACATCAAAAGAAATAATGAGCCTATCGTTCAAATATAAAATTCGAATAAATATAAATGAGATACTAAAAATTAAATACCTATTTAATTAATATCATATTTTATTCTTATATTAAAATATTTATTCTTTTATTCTTAACTTTATGAACGGAAAAATATGTCCAGGGTAGCCAAGTGGTCATGGCATCTACCCAGTAAGCGGAAGGTCGTGGGTTCGATTCCCATCCCATGACACTTTTTTTATTTTATCCATTCTGACCAAAATCTATCCGTGAACTTCACACAGTGAACTTAACACAGACAGAATAAGGCAATTATATAAGTAGATATTATACACTTTAATAACATTTTCATTTTTAAACAGTATTTTAAACAGTATTAGAATTTTTAATTAAACTGATCCCAAGAAAATATTAATCAAACATTATATTTATTAATTTACAAGAGAGAGAATGTTGTATATATATTAATTAATTGTTACCACAGAGTGTGTGTAAGCTCACAGGTAAATAGGCGCTAACCGAAACAGAAAAAAGTTCCTTTGTTCAATATTGGTTTCCCTTTTATATTTTGTTCTCTCTCTTGTAAATCAATAAATATAATGTTTAATTAATGATTATTGGAATCAGTTTCATTAAAAATATTCTAAGCAAAGTCAACAATTGGTAGCAGAGCGTGGTTGTTCAATATAAAGCTCAAAAGCGAAAATATTTAATCTGAAGTTTAAGCAAGAAGTTTATTTTCTGATCGGTAAACTGAAGCACTTCTGAGAAGATTAAAGGCATTTATATAGATTAATTTGAATTATATCTATATGTTGCACATGTTTTAAAGCTACCTAATATTCAAATAAATTTAAAATATATATTTGTATTTAAAATATATTGGTTTGTTTATATTAGTTCAAAAGGCGAAAATGGCTGAATATAATTTTTTTTATCCCAAACAAAAATTGAACCATAAACAGGAACTAATTATCAAATATGGGCGTTGAAAATCGGCGCAATTCTGAGAGGAAGAAAATTATTTAAATGTGTAATTTCCGATCCAGAATCTGATATGGAAGACAAAAGTTCTTGCGAGATTTGGAGTGATAAAAATGATGAAGCTTTTGGGATAATCATCACAACATTGACTAATGAACAAGCTGAAATGTTCATAGGAGAAACAAATGCGAAGAAAGTATGGGACTCACTGAGAAAAACATACAAAGGCAATTTAGAAGATAAAATTATTGATATAGGCTCAGAATTAAAGAACATTAAAATGAAAGATAATGAAACTGCAGATGAATATATAACGAGGGCAAAAATTATTGCTGCTAGAAGTTCATCATTAGGGCATCAATTTACCTCAAGAGAACTTTTTTTTTCACACACACAAAAGCCTACCTCAAGAGAACTTTCATCTCACATTGTCAGAGGCATACATCCAAGGTATGAAAATATTGCTATTGTCTTACGATCCAAGAGAGAGGCAACAGTAGAAGAGATTCAACAAACCCTAAGAGAAGAGGAGTCAAGAAGAAATATGAGATTAAATCAATCGGTTGAGAATGGGCATGAACAAGCATACAGAATTAAAGATAGAAAAGTTAAACAATTTCAGCCAAAAAGATGTTTTGTTTGTAAAAAAAGGGACATCTAGCTAATGATTGCTGGTTTCGAGATAAACAGAAACAAGGATATCAAAAGAAATGGACTCCAGATTATATAAATCACAAATACAGTAGGGAAGATTCAAATAACCTAGTGGATACTATGAAAAGTGGATTTAATGAGCAAGCATTTAAAACATATGTAAAAGAATTTGAAGATTCACCAGATGGGAAATATGATAGGCAAATATGGTGTATAGATTCAGGATGCACCGCACATTTAACCCCAAACCTAACTTTGATGGAAAATGTGGTAGATTATGAAAGTGAAATCAACCTAGCTGAGAAGGGCAAAACTACCCAAGCCATAGCCAAAGGAGATATGAGACTCACTACATGTGCACAAGTGAAGGCCAAGAAAATATTTGCATCAAAGATATCTTACATGTACCAAATCTAAGAAATAATTTCTTGTCAGTACGATTTGTCAACAAAGGAAATTCAGTTATTTTCAATAAGGATGGAGCAAAAATTTATAATGAAGGGAATGATTTAGTTGCTGAAGCATATATTAAAGATAGAATTTCCGTTCGCCATTACTCTTCATGTTTCACCTTTCCATACCTCATCCTCAAAGTTAGAAATGTCGCTATTTCTCTTTGAAAATAAATTTCGATTTTTATAAAAGAAACATTCGCGGTATAATTTCAATTTTCGTTTTACAATCATCAGCCGCGTTATATTGTATAGAATGTTCATGATGGAAACAAAACTAAGAAATGTACCAATATCAAAAAATGAAAATGTCATGGTTATAAATACACATTTATCAAATAAAAATAACAATATAAGTTTATGGCATAAGAGATTAAACCATATAAATGAAGAATACATGAAAAAATGATTCAAGGACATATTGTAAGAGGATTGGATTTAAAATTCGAAAGGTTACCAGAGTGCGAAGCATGCATAATGGGAAAACTGGTTCAGAAGCCATATAATATTACAGAAAATTATACAGTTAAGCCCCTACAGTTGATTCATATGGATTTTTGTGGACCAATGCCATGCCAATCTTTAGGAGGATCTAAGTATTTTCTTGTTATAGTAGCTGACTGCAGTAGAAGAATCTTTGTATATTTCCTGAGATCAAAATATGAGACCTTTGAGAGATTTGAAGAATTTAAAGCAAGAGCCGAAAACGAATTAAGTCTTAGAATAAAAGATGTAAGAACCGGCAATGGAACTGAATTTTGTAACTCTAGATTTGACGGACTTTTCAAGAGAAGTGGGATCCATCACCAACTTGCCACCACATACTCACCACAAAGTTATGGAGTCGCAGAGAGAGTGAATAAGACTTTTAAAGATACAGCGAGAACCTTACTAATTGACTCAAAATTACCAAAGAAGTTTTTGGGCAGAGGCAATTGCTACAGCTACATATATTAAGAATTGTATCCCCCACAGGTCTATCAAGCACCATACACCTATGCAGAGATGGAATGGCAGGAAACCATCGGTCAAACACATTGTAATATTTGGATGTTTGGCACATTGGCTTGAGAGCAAACCAAGAAGAAGCAAGTTTTCACCAAAGGGTAGAAAGGGAATATTTATTGGTTATTCCATTAAAGAAAAGCCTACAGAATATATATGATATAAGGACAAAGAGAATCCATGAAGTCAGATCAGTAAAATTTAGTGAAGATAAGAGAGGAATTGATTATGCAAATGATATTCAAGAAGATAATAATTGTGATAATTTGACCTATAAAGGAAATTGTGAAGAAATAGTTGCTAAAGACTTTCTTATCCTGAAAGAAGACAATCCTGTCACAGAGAGTAAAATTAAGTCTAAGCAGGATACTTCAGTAAAACTAGGTGGTGACTGTGAAAATGACTCCTCACAAACTGAACCTATACAGGAAAGATGCGTAAAAGGAGGAAGAAAGAAAGAAGAACCAAAGAGCATCTTAGAAGAACGGCACAAAGCAAGACTTGAAGAACAAGAAAGGAAATTGATCAAAGAAGAAGTTCGACGCTCACAAAGAATAAAAGATAGGAATGAGGCAAACTTATTTATGGAAATAGATCATTATATTTCGGAGAACTTTAAAGAAGCAATAGATAGTGAAGAAAGAGATGCATGGCTCAAAGCAATGGAAGAAGAGCTCAGTGAGATCGAAAAACATAAAGTATGGACACTAGTACCAAGGGAAAATGGCATGAAAGTCATCAATAGTAAATGGGTCTACAGTACAAAGAAAACTTCAAATGACGGCATATATAAAAGAAAGGCCAGACTGGTTGCTGTTGGATGCCATCAAAGATATGGTGTAGATTATAAGGAATCTTTTTCACCTGTACTCAAAAAAGAAAGCTTGCGAACAATAGTAGCTCTTGCAACACAACAGAATTTAATCAAAAAGACTTATGATGTGAAGACAGCTTATCTCTATGGTGAGTTAGAAGAGACAGTATACATGAGACAACCAGATGGTTTTATGCAAAAAGGAGAAGAAAACAAAGTGTGTAAATTAGAAAAAAGCCTGTATGGTCTACCACAATCAGGAAAATGTTGGGAAAAAAAAGATCAATGAAATTTTATACCAGTTGGGAATGATTAGAAACAAATTTGATCCATGTGTCCATAAACTCCAGAGAGGAGAAGAGTATGCAATACTGGGTCTATATGTAGATGATCTCATCATTGCTGGAACTAGTAAGGAAATTAATGACAACTTAGCCTCAGAAATAGAAAAATATGTTACTCTAACAGAAAAGAAAGATGGCGAACCATTTATTGGAATTGAAATAAAAAGGGCAGAAGATGGATTTTATCTATCTCAGACTCATTATATTGATACAATTCTTCACAGATTTGGACTGGAAGAATGCAACAGTGTGCAGACACCTGGAGATCAAAATCAAAATTTGGATGAGTATTTGGACTCTAAGCCAGTAGATAAAACTGTTTATCAGGAAATGATTGGATCACTTATGTACCTTCTACGGGTACTCGACCGGATATATCCTTCAACGTCAGGCAATTTATCTCAGTATAGTAATGATCCAAGAGAAATACACTTAACTGGAGTTAAAAGGATTTATAGATACCTGAAGGCAACAAGAAATAAAATGTCGGCATATAAGCCAAAAGACAACAATATCACAATAAGTACTGATGCGAGCCGGTGCACAACACGAGACGCAAAATCCTATTCAGGCTATACAGTCAAATTGGCGACAACTTAATAAACTGGAGAAGTAGAAAGAAAAATTTAGTAGCCTTGTCTACATGTGAAGCAGAACTTATTTCAATATGTGAAGGAATTACAGAAGTATTATGATTAAAGGGATTACTAGAAGAACTTTGTGAAAATGTAACTTTCCCAATTACCTTGAAAAGTGACAGCCAAGGCTGCAATAAACTGGATACAATCTGACAAAATTACTTCACGAATAAAGCACATAAACCGAAAGTATTATTTTGTGAAAGAGGAAATTCAAAATGGAATCAAGCTGGCATACACTAAAACTGAAGACAAGGAGGAGAATATACTAACGAAGAGTCTACCTAAGGACAAACTACAGAAATGTGCAGATAGCCTTGGACTTGCTTATTAGGGCTTACACACAGGGGAGCGTGTGTTGTATATATATACTAATTAATTGTTACCATAGAGTGTGTGCAAGCTCACAGGTAAATAGGCGCTAACCGAAACAGAAAAAAGTTCCTTTGTTCAATATTGGTTTCCCTTTTATATTTTGTTCTCTCTCTTGTAAATCAATAAATATTATGTTTAATTAATAATTATTGGAATCAGTTTCATTAAAAATATTCTAAGCAAAGTCAACAGAGAACAAAATATAAAAGAGTAACTAATATTAAAACAAAGGAACTTTTTTTCTCGGTTGGCGCCTAATAACTGGTGATCTTACACACATACTCTGTGGGTATAATTAATCAATTAATATATATACAACAGAACATATTTATTCGTTTTCAATGGTAATATTACAAGTTTGTCCCAAAAGTTCGTAAACACTTCCAAAAAATTGAAATACCAATATTATTCACCATAATATTATTCGCCGATATGTATAATGTCTTTGTATTATGTATAAAGTAATTGTATTATGTATTCGCCGTAATAATATTATTCGCCAAGTGATAAGAAAAATAATGTTTTAAGAAAAACACGAACTTTTGGGACAACCTTATAGTACCTATTGCTGAATGAATATCAACGCACTCGAAGGAAGTACTAACTTACGTGATGTTTACTTTGAACCTATAAAAATGAATTTAGAAAACACAATTTTATGAAAATGGGTAAAGGTTAAACTAGTGGCCATCTAGTAGTGGGAATGTAGGTATATAATTTTAGCTAAACAGTGATTGGCTCTTTATTGAGAAAATCTTAAAGTGTCATATCTAATGCTTGATTAAAACGATATAAAAATGTCTTTAAAAAGACCAATTTCTATCAAAATAAAATTATTTCGATGGAAACTAAAAATATCTATATATATAGTAAAATATTTGAATTTTTTTTTTATCGAAAAATACCGTTTAAAAATGAAAAATGTTGTTATTAAAGTGTAAAACGTTATAATAAAATGAATTTTTTTTTTGCTTATATCCCTAGTACACGTGGTACAGGCCATGATAATCATGGTGGGTAGTTAGCGACTGCTTTTTACTGTAAGCGCACCACATGTCTACACATGTGAAAAGCAGTTCGACTTTGCACTTACAAATGTGCCAGAGCCCCGTAAAAAAATGAAAATGGTTGTCATTAAAGTGTAAAATGTAGCCTTAAAATTGTAAAACCTATATTTATCATCGAAATGAGAAATTTAATAAAAAATTATTATTATATATATAATTTATAAGAATATTAAATATTTAATATATCTTATATATATATATAAATAATAAAATATTATTTAGATAAATTTATTAAGAATTTATATTAACCAAAATATATATTCTTGACCACTCTCTAAATTTTAAAATGCAGACTATTTATGTGTTCTTTGTGCCTTGCAAACTTCGTTTAACTTTCAGAAGACAGAGATGAATTATGTGACAGAAGAGTAAATAGGATGGCTTTTTTTTTAAATCTAGCAGAGCTGAGTGAATTTTTTTCGATATTATAATTTAGAATTGAAATATTTTGTTTTATTAAAATGTTTATTATTCCACCTATAATATAATCAGCAAGAATAAATACTCTAAACTTGTAAAATAAAATTGATTCAGTTGAATAACGACCTTACATTTTCATATATTTTATTAGATGATTCTTATTATATTGAATTTCTTATTGAAGTGTTCCCCATAGGCAATGTATAATTTTCTGATATATTTTAGAAAAATAAATTGATGAATATTCAAAAGTTGTTGACTTTGCTTAGAATATTTAATGAAACTTATTCCAATAATTATTAATTAAACATTATATTTATTGATTTACAAGAGAGAGAACAAAATATAAAAGGGAAACTAATATTAAACAAAGGAACTTTTCTTCTTTTCGGTTAGCACCTATTTACCTGTGCGCTTACACACACTCTCTCTGTGGTAGCAATTATTTAATATATATACAACAAAAGTGTTTGCCAATTATTTTTGTGAAGCTATTTTTATGGTTAGTGTCAGCTTTATGTCAATAGATTTAAGATCTTTTTATTTTTTCATTTTATATTAATAGATTAGGATGGCCGATGATCTGC
Source organism: Cordylochernes scorpioides (assembly GCA_030710605.1). Lineage (NCBI taxonomy): Eukaryota > Metazoa > Arthropoda > Arachnida > Pseudoscorpiones > Chernetidae > Cordylochernes > Cordylochernes scorpioides. Next base: position 48,226,454 of record CP092871.1, read on the forward strand.
TGTTGTACAGCCATCTCTCCCTCTCTCTCTCTCTCTCTCTCTCTTTGATACAGAGATTGGCCATCATAAAGCGCTATTTAATCTGTTCTAAGCAACCCTCTTCATATCTCCTAATTCCAGACCATTCTATTAGATTATCAAATACCAATTATTCATTGGGCTAGATTTCCTTCCATTTTCAAGGTGTATCTTTCTAGTATAAGGCTAGTCTCGATTAAATATTTTCCTAACTTCTTTTTTTATGATATTGTGTGTTCAATTGATCTTGTGGATTTTCCTTTTATGTACACCATCATTCATGTTGTAAGAGTTGAATAACATAAAGGTCGACCTTCCCAATACAGAATTGTAGGTACAAGAAGGTAGGAGCAGTTAAATAAGAGAAGATACCCTCAGCCATGTAGAGTCCCGTGCCTAGTCAAGTGGTCAAAAGCAATGTAGGTGTATTTATATATGCTTGAAAATAGAGCAATCCATATATTAAATTATTCAAAAATGCTTATTTTGGATCATAAAGTTTATTTTCCAATATTTCGTAAGGCAACTCGCCAAACTTCTTCGGGGAACAAGATTGTTTTGAGATGCTCGCGTATCAATTCACGAGTATGTACAACTGCTATAAAATTTAAAATATCTAAAATCTACAATATTCATGTTTATAAATATAATAAATAATAATATAAATAAAATAATATATAAAATATTAATATATAAAGAATAAATAAATATATACATATAAAATATAAGAATTGAAAATTATTCTTTATATATTAATATTTTATATATTATTTTATTTTATATTATTATTTATTATATTTATAAACATGAATATTGTAGATTTTTGATATTTTATATTTTATAGCAGTTGTACATACTCGTGAATTGATACGCGAGCATCTCAAAACAATCTTGTTCCCCGAAGAAGTTTGGCGAGTTGCCTTACGAAATATTGGAAAATAAAACTTAATGATCGAAAATAAGCATTTTAAAATAATATATATATATATGAAAAAACAATAGAAAATGTTTTGCTTGCAGTGGTACAGCCTACTCCACGCTGACGAGCGCCAACAGCGCGAAACGCGTTTGTGGATGGCTTTTCTTGATTTATCAAGAAATTGGGTTGGCCAAATATCAGGGAACAGGCTAAATCAATGTTTAGTTGATTTCTGTTCCACCAGATGGCGCTCTGCCTTCTGAAAAGCACATGTGCTCCTGGTCAGAATATGCCTACTTGGTTTTTAATATATATATGCTGCATCTCCGTCATGGGAGGATGGCTTTACATTCGATTAGTGCATAGCGGGAATGTAAGTGAGGCAAGATCGACTGATCAATAAACAATTTTATTTTTGAAGGTAGCTATTTATACCCTTTCTGAGATATCACTGAAACAAACTGAGGGAGCTATAAAACAAAATATTTACAAATGAAGGTCACGTGACTGATGATGATTGACCAAGTCGGCCATCACAGAGAATTACGTATTATACGCGTTATACGTATATCATATATTAAATATTTACGTATTATATATGTTGGTATCCATAGGATTACTCAGAACGGAGGAAATAAACACTATTCTTGCCAACCCCATATATCTTTGCCATCGTCTATTTCACACCTATTTGTAAAGTAAATTATCATGAGGATGGTGAATAAAAGACACAGCTTCTCTCCTCCAATCAGGAAACGGTGGAAGCGCTAAAATAAGAATGGTACAGAGCAATGGCAGTTATTCTCAGCAGGAGACGTTGTATTGTTAAACTGATCGTACAAAAGGACATTTAGTACGATGTAAGATTTATGTATGTGCGGCGATATATATTGACAGGAGGAATGGTCGACCGAAGGAAGGACAAAGAAGGATCTCAATTGTTTAGGACTTCCGACCAGTTTTCCTTGTTTTCCCCTCCATGCACCTGCTTGTCTGTCGGCAGTGGGTGGGTGGGTGGAGTTTTGTTTTTCCCTCTTGCCGACTACTTCTTTTCGAAATCACTGAATAAATTCAACTTTAATGCTTCCATGTTGTTGTTGTCGTGTCTAATGAAGAGCCTCAGATGTCTCCATACATCTGTATCACAGAAGTCGCAATGTTCTATATCTTGAGTGTGTAAAGCTGCTGCTCTGGGTCCATGTCAATTTTCTGTTGTTGTTGTCATGCCCAATCAAGAGCCTCAGATGTCTCCATACATCTCTATCACAGCAGTCGTAATGTCCTCTATCTTGGGTGTGTAAAGCTGCTGCTCTGGGTCCATGTCAATTTTCTGTTGTTATCATGCCCAATGAAGAGCCTCAGATGTCTCCATACATCTCTATCACAGCAATGTTATCTATCTTGGGTGTATAAAGCTGCTGTTCTGAGTCCATTTCAATTTTCTGCAAGGATGCGACCAATGCTCTTCATTAGAAAATGGGTACCGTTGCCACGTTAGTCACCTTGGACCATACTTTGGTCGAATATTCCAAGGGTTCAAGGCAGGGAGTATGGTTGGACTTCTCCCTCCCAATTCTTCAATCTGGTGAACATATATAGAGAGAGACCCTAGTATAATCAAAATTATATTAGAATAACATCTTTCGAATAAATTTTACTCATTTTTTCAGCACTTGATGTTTTTTATATGGTAGCAGTTTTAGTTATTTATATATGTTTCTATGATTATATAAATCTTAAATATCATCAAAAAAACTAAATAATTATGCGTAACCCGGACTCCAGGAGCATACAAAAGTCGCCAACTGCCCAGAAGATTCCATCTACAGTGTCACATATAGTGATCATCCAATACAATATTAGATCTCTCAAAAGCAGTCTGGGTTTGATTAAACTGGCAAGACAACTGAGAGGGTTTACCACTGATGAGTCATGCCCTCTCAATAAATTTTTATCCCGGTAAGGATAGTAAAAAGTTTGTTTTATTTGAAAAAAAAAAAAAAAGTTTTCAATAGTTTTATTTCGTGCAAAATTGTATATATTTAACGTACTTCTAAATATTCAATCTATATCGTTGCGTCCAATGGGCTGGTGTAGCTAGTTTTGCTCACCCACAGCATGGAAGCACCAGACGAAACCAAATGATGTTTATACTCCGGACTGGTACTTCAAAAGTATTGAATATTCATATTTTCTGATGGTAAATTTTTATTCTTTTAAATTTCCTGGATATTAATCGCTCTTCAACGGGCTTAATACAACATTTATTCGATGTTTTATTAAGCCCGTTGAAGAGCGATTATCGCTTGAAAGCTAGCGTTTTGTAATAAAAGAAACTCATTGTGGGAAAATATTTTGTAATTTTATAATCACAAATACCATTTTACATAATTTCATAAAAATGCTGTAGTTATAAATTTTTCATAATTTCATTTTTCAAATTATTATACAAATGGTGACTAAATTTTGAAAAAAATAACAAATAAAATAAAATTTATTAACACATAGAAACACACAGGTCACACATTCAACTTAGAAGAACCAAGAACTTTTTACACTAACATAAACAATAAGCACAAAATACTTGAAGCCATAATGTCCAAGAAACACCAGAGCATCAACTGACATCCCAGAAGTTTACAATAGATTTATACATTGTCCAAATACCTAGAATTCCTTTAAAAACAACCTTAGATAGCCAATAGTATGTTTATTTCGCTGGATTTGTATAAAGAAGATAAAACTTAATTTTAATTATATTACATCATAAAACAAACGCTAAATAAAATGTAAAATAGTTTCTTTACACATTATAAAGATATGTAAATAAATACAAGATATAAATGGTAGTTAGGATTCATTTCGTTGTATACTCCTGTAGAATGTAATACCCGAAAGCTTGAGAGATGGTTTAAATAAAACGAGGAACTTATCCTCAGTGTGTTGTTACAATAAAATAAATATGAAAGTCTGGAATTGATTGATTAATAAATTTAATATATTTGAACTCTTGTCGTCTTCTAGTGAATCATTTTATCGTGTTTTTCTCCTGTAGAAGAGCAGCTTTTGTGCTCGAAAGATAGAGATTTGAGAATTATACAAGGTGCCTTAAAGTTGGTAAACATTTTATGATTTATATTTTGCAAGTGTTTACGAACTTTTAGGACAACCTCGGTATTATTGGTAACCTTGGTAAAGTTATAACAGAATTCTTATAGAAGAATGATTTAATCTCTGATGTTTTTCTATATCAAGTGTGGCCAATCAGCAGGTGGGCCAAGTTTCAGAATTACAAGTTTGTCCCAAAAGTTCGTAAACACACTTGCAAAATATAATTCATAATCATAAAATGTTTACGAACTTTTAGGACAACCTTATATTTTTTTGAAGAAACATATCCCCCTGGAAGCCTGTTCACCTTACTATTGATACAAGGGATTACTTTGATCAAATAAGGATCTTTGTTTACTGTATTTTTAGAAGGCCAACTTTCTATCCTAGGCACTTCAATAGTCCTTAATAATAACTTTGTAAAAAACAATAATAAACATTAAGAGGAGCCTTACACAAGAGGCTCCTCTTAATGTTTATTATTGTTTTTTAATGATCGTGATTTTAAGAGTTTCAATCCTACAATAACTTTGTAAATTCGAATTTCTTTCTCCCTCTCTTTTCCACTCATTTGCTGTAGCTCTCAGAAGAATCTACTATATATAAGGCTAAAGGTCTTAATAAAGATATTGGTAGTTTTGGATATTTTGTGTCTGAATTCATTTTTGTTGAAGTGTATGGATGGATGTAGAGATATATTTCAAAGATTTTTTAAAAGTTTCTTACTGAGGCCTAGTCGTTATAGAGAAAGTTGAAAAATACATTTATTTAATTTTGATCTAATATTTTACTATCAACTATTTATTGAAAAATATAGGCTCTGATAAGCCGATTTTAACATTAAATTTGTTAAATGAATTCTATATTAGTGTTATATGAAAAATTAACTATATATACACGTTATTTAAACAACTATCTATGAAAGAGACACCTCTTCAGTTAAAAATGCATTAAAACTGCGTTTACTTTAATTTATAATTTAGGTCCTACCAAGTCTCCTGGGAAGTCCTCTAGCCGATCACCGGGTCCGTTCGAAGTCAAGGTACAGTAGCACGACTAGGTATGGCCAATTGTTAGAGGCTCGTGACCCAAGAACCACATTTTAACCTAGATAATTATTACGAAAGCTAATACTAAAACGCGGCTGATTCCACACTCGTCTTTTCAGTGATACGCTAACCTATGCACCGTGGATTCTGTGGCCAATGGACATGTGTCGGACCTGGAGGCTGTTAGGCTCTGCGCTGCCTGGAGTATAGGAGCTCCATCTATGGTTCCTTTCTGTGGTGAATCTCTATAAAACCGGTGTTCTAATAAAGCTGTATGCGTGTGTGTTTATGATTACGAATAACATAACGAAAAACAGATATAAAATATCATATTTTTAAATAATAAATATTTTTATTTCAAAATGTTCGTAAAATACTTTTATGACCTTTCAAATTTGATGCGATAATTTTGGCCTATGATCGAACTATGAATTTAGAAAAGGAATTTTCTACTTGAAAGATCCGACACATGAGGTAGCAGGTAGGTTTCGGGCTGTTGGTCCTTGCAGCGTGGTGCAGACTGTACCTCTACGACCGTGTTTACGAAAACTTGGCCTTAAATACCCATTTTTATTGATTTCTCAGGAACCTTCTGAGACCAAAATTTTGGTCGTAGAGGTACAGTCTGCGCTACTTTGACGATGGCCAACAGCCCGAAACGCGTATGTGGTTGACTTTTCTTGATTTATCAAGAAATTGGGTTGGACAAATATCTTTAAAACAAGCTAAATCATCGTTTAGCTGATTTTGGTTACTTTAGATGGCGCTCTTCCATCTAAAATGCTCACGTGAGCAACCAGGAAAGGCCATTTTTGTTTCTAAATATCAACACCTGACCATTTATATTTATTTTCACAAGATTATATGTCTCATGTGGGTTAAATCCAGACAGATATTTAGTTCTATATTTTGTGCTGGGTTGAATTTTTACTCACCCAATTATTTGGAGATGTTTAAACATCTTCAAAAATTTATTAAATGTGAAATATATATTCTGTGGTACATTTGATTAATTGGGAAAAAAAGGATAAATATAATATTCGTAAATATTTAAATTTATTTTATTTAATAAAAGAAAAATCTCTACAGGTTTAGCAAATTATATTTTACAAAAATTTTGTCATTTTAATTTAAACATTTAAAGAAAAAAACGCATTGCTTTTTTTTCAATCAGTAAACTAATCTAAAAAATCAAACGAAATATTAATTTGGTTTTAATTTTATTGATTTAAAAAAAATCTTCACATTTTTTTGTGTTTAATTTAATTCTTAGGTAACTTTGAAGCAAAATATTTTAATATTTAAACACCACGTTTACTCTGTTGAGTAAACTTCGCGTTAGAACTAGGGTCGGCAAACTGCGGCTCGCGAGCCATAGACGGCTATTTGGATGTGAAGCTGCGGCTCTTTATATAGTTCCATACATAAATACTTATTTATTCGAGTACTATTTATTGTTGGTAATATGATGCACTAGCGCGCCATCTGTTATCAAAATTCGAAACTATTTTAAACGCGTAAGATTCTTTTTGAAATTAAACAATTTCTACTGCCCTTACTGCAATGGAAAAATTAAAGGGAGGGCCTGGCTCATCAGTGGTGAACCCTCCCAGCGGGTTCGCCAGTTTATTCTACCATACCGCTGTTATATTGCATTTTTGGAACTTCCTTTTATAGTGATACTGTTGCTAGACTCTTGGAATGGGTATTTTAGAATAACTATGGACATAAGCTTTGAGGACAGTAGAATTACATATATTACAGTATCACTATAAAATGAAGTTCCAAAAATGCAATATAACAGCGGTATGGTAGATTAAACTGGCGAAACCGCTGGGAGGGTTCACCACTGATGAGCCAGGCCCTCCCTTTAATTTTTCCATTGCAGTAAGGGCAGTAGAAATTGTTCAATTATATTCAAGGACATTGAAACGGCGGGCGTTGGGAGAGAAAGGGTGATTCAGGCAATCGCCAACAAAGGCCCTATGAAGGCGCTGATCGCTGCCCTGAATCCCGAGCAGGCGGCCTGCCTGACTGACCTCACCACCAAGTTGATATTCAATATAGAGGATAAGGCCTGCCACCTCTACAAGCGGCTCACCACCATCAGAGCTGCAGCTAATAGAGGGATGTCATGACCTTCCGCATGGCATGCCTCAATGTGCGCGGCATTGCCGTTCGCGAAAGGAGTGTGGAGTTGTGCTGCTTCCTTAAGCAGCACGCAGTTGATGTCGCGTTCGTCCAGGAGACGAACGTGCTGGCCCTGAACAATGTCCGGGACCTTTGCCTGGGCTACAGCGCCGTCTTCGCGCCATCATCGACACCCAGGGGATCCGGCCTCGCCGTCATCTTGGCGCCGGGAGTCACCGTCCTCTGGCATCGTGTCCAGTGGCCAGGCAAGATTGCCATCGCCAGCGTCAAGATCCGGGGTCTCGAGACCCGCGTCATCAACTGCCACCTCTCCCACACTCCCGAAGAACGGCATCTCCAACTGCAGATCATCGCAGAGGAAGCCATCAGAGAAGATGCGTGGGCCCTCGGCGACATCAACATCTCCGAGGAGTCTTCGAGCGACATCGGGTCTGGAGCCGTGGAAGCCTTCGCTGAACTCCTGGACCGGACTGCCCTCGTCGACATCGCCGCCATCTTCGATGCCGCGCACCTGCCTACCAGGGTCGCCAGTTATGGAAGCCGGGTTGACGCCGCCCGTCTGGATCGAGTCCTTATACCATCAAGACTCTCTGGGCGCGTCACCCGTTACTGGACCCTCAATTACCGCAACTCGGACCACCGTGCCATTCTTCTCCAAGTGGGGGATCCCCCTTCACCGCCTGCGCCATCCATCTCCGCGCTACTGCGATCAGCGCCAGTCATCGAGAGGATTGAGGCGCTTCTTAGCGAAGCTTCGCAGGAAATCGAAGGCATCCGTACTGGAGATCTATGGGGAAAATGGGGAAAATTGAAGCGGGAACTCGTTGAAGACATCAAGTGCCTCTACGTTCCCCGCGTTCAAGATGAGGACTACGTCACCAGGGCAAGTCGGTTTCTTCGCTCCAGGCTCGAAGCTGAGACCGTGGAGGCGGACTACCCTTCACTGCCTGAACTTGGGCGTGCCCTGCGTGTCCGACAACACCGCGCGGAACTGACGACCGTCTTCGACGCCCAGGGGAACCTCTTCGAGGGAAAGAGCTTGAGGCGCTACGTCTTCAACTCCTTCAGAGAGCGCTTCAACGGCTCTACCTGCAGCCCGGAGGACATCGCTGGGTTCTTGGAGGGAGCTACTGAGTGCATCACTCTGGAGGACAGTGACCCGCTTCATCGAGCAGATATCTCCTTGAATGAGGTGGAAGTTGCCATCAGCCGTCTGCCTCAAGGGAAAGCGGCTGGTTGGGATGGCACACCCTGCGAGCTTGTCAAGGGCTTCGAGGACTTCTTCGGTGGAGCCATACATCAAGTCCTCGCCGAATGCAAGCTTCGCGGGACTCTTCCAGAATCATCGAGGAGGAATATCATCTGCCTCGTCCCCAAAGCGCACGGTGGTCCGGGCCTAAGCGGTTACCGGCCCATATCACTTCCGACGGCGGACTACAGAATCGTCAGCGGCGTTCTTCTGGGTCGTCTACGTCGCCACCTTCCAGCTATCGTGCCGGATTGCCAGACATACGCAGTTCCGGGAAGATGTCCCTCCTGGAACATCGCGTGCGTGTCTGACGAGGTGGCCCAGGCCTTCAAGAACAAGACGCCGCTGGCAGTCATCTCCACCGACCTGCAGTCCGCCTTTGACAACGTGGACCGAGAGTTCCTGGCCTCCCAGCTACGCATCATCGGCCTGCCTCCGCCCTTCATGGAATGGCTCCACCTGCTCTACGCGGAGGCCGACGCTACCATCAAGGTGGATGGAAACTTCACCCGCCCATTCAAAATGCGCAGAGGGCTTCGGCAGGGTTGTGCCTGCAGCGCAGCCCTTTTCTCCATCTTTACGGGTCCCCTCCTGCGCCACTTGGAGAGAATCCTCGGAAGAGGGAACGTCCTGGCGTACGCCGATGACATTCTCCTGCTGATCCGCGAGGATTGGCAGTTTGAGAGAGTCAAGACCATCTTTGACGAATTCCGGCGTGCGTCGGGAGTCAGCGTCAACTTCCCGAAAAGTAAAGGACTGTGGTGCGGCGCCTGGAGGGACCGTGCCGACTCTCCGCTGGGCATCTCGTGGTCCGCATCCTCCATCACGGTGCTGGGCTGCGAAATAACATCAGGCCATGGAACCTCGGTCCAGGAAAATCACCTGCTGGGCATCTTGGAGAGGGCGATCTCCAGATGGTCCCCATTTGTCCGCGGCTTCTCCCTGGTGGGGCGGGCGAGAGCGGCCAACTCGCTAGTACTGGCGGCGGTGCTCCACCATCTGCACGGCTACCTGCCCGGTGATGCCACTATCGCCAAACTGCAGGCCAGGCTGACGCGGTTCGTCTGGGGATCCTGCCATCGCGCCGCCTGGCTCCCGGGAGGTCTACTGGCACGTCCTGTGTCCGTCGGTGAGGTAGGACTGCTCGACATCAGGACCCAACTCCAGCTCGCCTGCTTCAAGGGGGTCCAGGCTGCATCCAGAAATGGAGGCAAGAACGCCTACTCTTGGCTGGTGGAGTCTGGAGCCTGGATGACCCCCTTGTCCTCGGGTTCCTGGTGCCGCCACCGCTTCGGGCTCCCTCTAGATGGAGAGGAGTTCGCGTCCGCGACCTGGCAGGCCCTGCTCCGCCGCCCATCGCCAGGCTTACAAGAAGCGCCTGCGAAGATGCAGCTGCTCTTGGGGCATTTTGCCAACGCCTGGTGGCGGACAACGCGACGTGCGTCTACAGGGAGCGGACCTTGGAGGAAGCCGTGGTGCTGCGCGGGACGGCCACGCCGTTCTTGCGCATCAGCACACGCACTGCGCGTCGCATGTTGGAGCGTCCCCGCCTGGCCGCCGTTCCCATCTCGCGGTATCTCCGGCGCTGGGCGCCTGTCGTCGACGTGCCCTCCACCAGCCTGGCGTTCTCATCTCTCCGTCGCTGCTCCTTCGGGGGCCATGCAGCGGACATCGCTCTGCGGCTAGCCCTGCACGCCCTGCCTCATCCAGGGCACCCGCGGTCGAGCCAGCCCGTCTGCATCGCCTGCGGCTCCAGCGACCTGTCGCTGGCTCATCGCTACTGGTCCTGCAGCGCCGTCCGCCCTCTCATCCGAGAGGTGTTCTCCATCATCGGGCGGCCGCCGGACCTGCAATCCTGGATCTTCGCGGTGAACCTCGAGAACCACGCCATCACCATCTCCTCAGCGGCAAAGCATGCCATCTACGTCTTCTTCGTAGATCGCGAGATGCGTGGTATCTCTGGGGACCCATTGGCGATCTTCCATCAAACTCTGAAGCGGTGGCAGAGGCGCCATGTACATAGTTGTATTTTTTAATCATTTTTAAAATCATTTTTTATTATAACCATCATCCTCATTATAAATTTCTCATTTTCTTATAATTAGTGCGGACTGTGCACTTTACATGTATTGACAAGATGTCAATAAAAATATGTCAATTGTCAATTGTCTCTCTCTCTCTCTCTTTCTCTCTCTTTCTCTTTAAAAAATTTAAAATTTTGTACTTTTCCGACTCAAAATATTGCCGACCCCTGCGTTAGAGACACATTAGAATTTACAAAATCAACTATACACACACACACACACACACACACACACACACAAGGCTTCATTAAGACCCCTGGTCTTATACAAGATTCATCACAGGAAGAAAAGAATCATAGATGGAGCTCCTGTAAAATTAAATATTTATAGGATAGACAAAATACACTGGTGTCTAATATTATGTGGTCCATCAGACGCGTTCTTTAAAAATATTATTAATTTTTTATTAAAGATAGAAAAGTTAGAAAACCTATTTAAAATAAGGTAAAAATGCGCCATATTACATATAATATAGGAAACTAATACCAGAGATCGTTTTGGGAGATGGGTCTCGTTATATGGACTGGCTTCATTTTGAACAGGCTTCACCTCTTCCCGTGATTGAGGGAAGGACACGTTAACTGCTCAAAGATGCAGGAATGAGATTCTTGAATCCAATGTGAGATTTTTTCACGGGAGGGTCATTCCCTCAGTTCATTTTTATGGATGATAAAACAACGAATGCTGAGGTTTGCTGGACATGTGATGGGCGGATCAGCAGGAGAGACATTGCAGACAGTGTTGGAGGGAAAGCTCCGGAGGAAGAGATCGAGGGGAAGAAGCCGACAGGGATACACAGACGATATAAAACAATGGACTGGACGACACGAGGAGATTAAGAGGATGGCGAAGGAAATATGGAAAGACCATGTGACCCACCTTAAGTAGAGGAAGGCATTGAAGGAGGAGGAATGATGGTCCACATAGAGCAATGCTAATCTATGATTTCCTCATGAGTGGGGATATTAAAAGGATGAATTGGTCAGCCAGATCTCCGGACCTGAATCCAATAGAACATGTCTTAAGGAGATATACTGAAGCTCGTCCCGGTAACATTCTGTTAAAATATATGATAATATTCTCTATTTATAATATAAATATATTGACACGTAGTATCAATTAGTAAAACAAACTTCAGGAGATATACATATGACAAGGTAATTTATTTTAATCAAAACAATCCTCCACTTATTTAACATCAAATAATAGAGCCTGGCCTTGTACTTATTGTTTGCTGAAAGGCATTGCTCGATGCAAATTTTTATTAATAATTCTGCTGTCTTAAAAGCTTTTGTCCATAGTTTGCTTTAAAACCATTTCTAAGATTCCACCCTTCAGTGTAGCATATATAAGCAAAATCGTCCAATAAAGTATTAGAGCTCTAGAAGCGGTCTAGTAGATTAAATTGGCGGAATCGCTGGGAGGGTTCACCACTGATGAGCCAAGTTCTCCCAATATTTTTTTCATGGCAGTAAGGACAATACAAGTATGTTTGTATATTTAAAAAGAAACATTCGTGCTTTAATGCTTCAATTTCCTAAAGAAATATGCTGAGTAACAAAATATCAAAATTTAATAATCTGATGATTAAACAATGAATGGCGAAACCGCTGGGAGGGTTCACCTCTGAAGAGCCATGCCCTCCCTCTTTCAATTTTTTATCGTCTCAGGATAAGGGCTGAATAAATAATGTTTATGATTTTCATCGATATAGATGGCGTTAAGTGTTATTGATGATTTTTAAATTAATATTCTGTTTATTAAATATTGAATTAATATTTAAAATATATATTGTTTAAAAATTATTGTTTCTTTTTATCGTAAAAAACATGGAATCATTTTTTTAAGTTTCCACGGGAGCGATAAAATAAAAATAAATGAAACAGAATTCTTAACATTTTTTTTACTTATACAATGAAAATCAGGCATATAGTCACGTATGTGAATATTTGAAAAAAAAATTGATCTTTTAAAACGAATTAATAGGATAAATATAAAATAGCTCTTTTAGAGAATAGCAATATTGCCAATATTTCTTAATAAAATATTTTTCAAGTGAAAAAATCGTAATATTTTTATTTATATAATTTATAATAAATATAAAGTATTTTTTCAAATATATACAATATTGCCAATATTTCTTAATAAAATATTTTCAAATGAAAAAAAAAATCGTATTATTTTGATTAATATATTATTTATAATAAAATATAAAATTATTTTTAAAATATTGTATCTTCTGATTTTCTTTTAAACAATTTCAGAAAATCCCTACTCAAGACTATTAAATGTTAATTATTCCTACAACCTGTGTGTAGGAGAAAATGACGGCTAACTATTTCTAAATGAGAACTTTATCTTCTGTTGGTAAATGGTACTAATTTCGTCTAATTAAAAATAAACTGAAAACTAATAAGCCTTTCAATAAGCTTATTTAACCTTTATCTCTATTCATTTTCTCTGCTTAAATCACTTTAGTAGTTATTAGCGTTTATTTAAACGTTTTAGATGTTACGTCTGGTTTGAAAATATCATTGTGATTTTCACTAAATTACACTAGATTGGTAATATTGTATTTAAATATTAAAAAAAAAAAACAATATATAGGTTTTTAACTTTTAATTAGACATTTTAAATTTATATTTAGACATTTTTTTTTATTTTAATTTAGACACTTTCATTTTTATTTAGACATTTTCAATTTTAATTTAGACATTTTTCATTTCAATTTAGACAATTTTCATTTTAATTTAGACATTTTTCATTTTAATTTGGACACATGGACTTTTTATATAATATTTATTTAAGACACTTTAAAACACAACTAAATATATTATTAAAATATTATCGTCTTATTTTTACTAATTTCAAAATGAATAGAGGCTCACATCAAGCAATATAAAAAGGAAAACAGGAAACTTTAATCAAGTTGGTATGTTTAAAAGACGAAACTATGCAAGAGCTTCTAAGTTATTGAACATCAATTATAGTTCTGCTATGCAGAATTATAAAAAAGAAGGCTAATTAAAATTAATAAAGAAAGGAGGATTTAGACAAAAATAAATTTTCATTAAGCGATTTAGATTTTATTTTGAAAAGTATATACAAAATAATTCTAGTATAACTTTTTAAAAATAGAGAGATGAATTAAAATATTTTAAATCTGGAAGTGTCGCAAACAACAATAATCAATGCAATAAAATATTTTAAAATAACTCTGAAAAAGTCATCTATTGAGTTGATCAACATAATATCAGATGAAACTAAGCGAAAAAAAAAAAAGAAGATGCGAAATTGTTTATTGATAATTCATCTGATTTAAAAATGATGTCAAATATCGCTATTTCCATTTCAAACCTTTCTTTCTTATAATAAAAACTATATTCAAAATTTTTAGTTGTTTAAAATGCTCCTAAATAAAAGGAATATATAGAAAAGTCCATGTGTCTAAATTAAAATGAAAAATGTCTAAATTAAAATGAAAATTGTCTAATTAAAAGTTAAAAACCTATATATTAAAATAAAAAAACTGTATTTAGTGATAGAAAATATACAATTCAGAGATTATTTTTAATTCACTTTCAAATTATTTTTCCTTATATATGAATATACAGTATATATATAATTGAGGTTGAAAATGAATATTTAATGTATATAGCGGTATTTATTACTGTAATTTATATTGGGATTTTTTCCCCGAGTAAAATATATATATAAATTATTGAAAACATTTTACAAATATTTTTTCCGCATAAAAATTTCACTTCTAGGCAGTCAACATGAAGTTGTGGCAGGATATTTATCTACCAAAAAGCGGAACCTCTCCCTTTAATTATGCATTAGAACACAATGCATTATGTTCATCACCCTAGTAAAGAACTTTACTAGTGGTGATAAGTAATAAGCCACAACACCAGTTTTGGCAAATTTAGACAAAAAGCCTGTTGGAATGTTACACAGAGTAACAATGGCTATAGATGAGCTCGTGTTTGAAAAGGAACTTGTATGCATATTATAATTATTGTTTTTGTTGTTTTCACGTATAAACAAATACCAATATTTGTTTTGTATAATTGCTATTAATAATAAATAATATGTAAAGTTAAATTGGTTATGGATTCAACCTTCTTACTTACTTTAATTACATAACAAAGCCAACCTGTATACCATTGTTTCGGGCTCTGGTCCTCATCGGTACAGTTGTGATAAACATAATGCATTGTTCTTGTTACGTAGCCGTTGTGGTTTTATATTATTTATATTTTATTTAGTAATTATATTTTATTAATTTATTACCACCCTTTAATTGTAATATATTTTATTTACTACAAGCATGGCTGCGCTTGTTCTACACTATATTCTTATATAATACAACATTAATAATCATGGTCAAAAGTCAATAAACATAATAATATTTTTATGTTACATGTCTTTTTTTTTTTTCTTTTTCCTTTTCTCCCTTCTTCCCTTTTTCCTTAAAGATTCAACCTCACTGGGGGTTTAACTAGTCTTCCGCATCTGGTTCTAGTTGTGGCTGAAGTCTCCTCGCTCTGGGAAGATGTAAATGGTTGAGGGTCAAGTTGTTCTTGCTTTTCTGGAGGACTTTCTTTTTCCGTAGGTCCTGATAAGGTATCAGCTGGACGTAGATCTCGTCGATTTCTTCTAAGAACTGATCCTTTGGTGTCCTCTAGAAGATAAGATCAGGGGTGAACTCCAGGGGCTATAACTTTAGCTGGGGACCATTGCTTCTCTTGTCTAACCAACACAGACTGGCCGTTCTCCAATGAAGGGAGATCCCTTGCGTGTCGATTAAAATAAAACTTCATTCTGCTTTGGTTAGCTTCATGCTGTTTCCTGATGGAATCTTCGCAAATTCTGCTCTCGTTCATCAGTGTTGTCTTCATAGGCAAAAAGAGTCTCTGCTTTCTCCCATACAACATGACAGCTGGAGATGGCAATGAGTTATGCTCTGTGTTTCTTAGAAGTAGTAGTGCCTGATATATATCCTGTTTACTTTGTTGACATTTGATGATGGTACTCTTTAAAGTCTGGATAGTTCGTTCGATCATGCCATTGGACTGTGGGAATCTTGGGCTCGAGGTTGTGTGAGTCACATTCCATTCTTTGGCGAACTCCATCATCTCTGTGGATTGGAAGGGCGGTCCATTGTCAGTCATCATGATCTCGGGGACTCCAAATCTGGCGAAAACTTCTTTGAGCTTCTCTATAACCATTTCTTCTTTTGTTGACCTGAGTTCAAACACTTCCGGAAACTTGGTGTAATAATCTACAATTCCTAAGTATTTCCTTCCCTCTATTTCAAATAAATCAACTCCGATTTTTTGAAATGGATAATTGCCGGTTTCATGAGGTATAAGAGGTTCTTTAGTGTTATTCCGAGAATATTTTTGACATATTCGACATTTCTTTACAAATTCTTCCACTTCTTGACACATTCCTGGCCAATAGAATGTACTTCTTGCCAAGGATAATGTCGAGTTAATTCCTCTATGAGCCTTATGAAGTAGGCTCAATATGTGATTTCTCCTCTTTTCGGGGATTACTAATTTGACGCCTCTGCACAATAAACCTTCCCACTCGAATAGTTCTTCTTTTATATCCCAAAATGGCTTGACGAGGGGATTCATAGTTTTCTTATGGATTGGCCATCCATTTTCAATATAATTTTTAACCTCTTGCAGTACAGGGTCGTTATTAGTTGCTTCAACAAGATCTTGGTGACGGTTATTAGAATAAGTAACCATAAGAACTTGGTTATTTTGAGATATTTCTATCATTATCTACCATTGGTTTTTTCATTATAGTAAGCAGTGGTTTGTGATCGGTAAAAGCCGTAAATTTTCTACCATAAAGGTACAAATGGTTTCTTTTACATCCAAAGTAGACTGCTAAGAGTTCTTTCTCTATTTGAGAGTATTTCTTTTGTGCGGCAGACAGGGCAGTAGATGAATAAGTTATAGGGACACCCTGTTGCTGTAAAACTGCACCTAACCCGTTTGAACTCGCATCTGTTGAGATTTCTATGTCTAGTTTGGGATCAATGAAGCATGGTGCACTCGTTAATTGTAGTTTGAGATCTCTGTAATCTCTTTCTCTTAGGTCATTCCATACCCATGGTTCATTTTTACGCAACAACAGTCTCATATTAGCTGTCTTATCCGAAAGGTTTGGCAAAAATTTAGCCAAATACGTGACCATGCCAAGGAATCTTTGAAGGGCTTTCTTGTCTTGTGGTCTAGGCATATCCAGTATAGCTTTTACCTTAGACTCCAAGGGTCGTATTCCTTCCGTTGAAACTATGTGTCCCAGGTATCTCACAGATGGTTGCATTAGCTGCGTTTTGGTCTTATCAAATTTCAGTCCGTTTTCTCTGGCAATCTTCAATACCTGTTCTAGTATTTTTAGATGCTCAGTCTCACTATCACTATATATGAGTACATCGTCCATATAGGTAACAACATTTGGCACACCCAAATATAATTGATGTATTATTCTTTGAAAAATTTCAGGAGCAGAACTCAATCCATACGGCATCCTTGTGTAACAATATCTCCCATATGGTGTAGACATTGTGGTTAATAGTGATGCTTCATCAGTTAAGGGTATCTGCCAAAATGCATATTTTGCATCAAGGACGGTATATATGTTTGCCTTTTGAATCAAAGCTAGAACTTCCTCTGGGGAAGGCATCATGTATCTCTCTCTTTTGATCCAATAATTGAGTTTTCTTGGATCAATGCATATCCGTACATCTCCATTAGGTTTTTTAACTACTACCATAGGATGACTCCATTCAGTAGGTTTATTTATTTTCTTTATGACACCTAATTTACTCATTTTTTCAAGTTCCTCTCTAACTGGCTCTCTCAAGGCCAAGGGGAGTCTTCTTGCTGTATATGCCTGGGGAATGGCATCCTCCTTAATAAGGATAGATTGTTTATTTTTAAGAAGTCCAACTCCTTCAAAAACATCTTTGTATTTATTTAAAATAACCTCAGACGAGATATTATTTATGCAATGATGGAGGGAATTAACTTTTTCGATTAATCCAAATCTAGAACAATCTTTTAATCCCAAAATTGGTACAGTCTGACATTTAACCACAAAAAAATTCGAGTTAATCTTTTTACTTTGGAATTGGCATTCCAGTTCTACCTCACCCACTATTGGTATTCTTTCTTTAGTGTAGGTAAATATATTTTTATTTGTTGGTGTGATCACATATTTTCCTTGCAGAAATTTTAGTGATGCTAATGGTAATATATTAACATCCGCACCGGTATCTATTTTAAAGTTTATAGGGTGCCCTTGTATATAGATGGTTTCAAACCAGCCATCTTTTAATATATTATCAACCGAGAGTACATGCATATATATATATATATCATTTTCAGCAATGTCATGTACTATTTTATTTTTACAGCATTTTGCATAATGATTAGGTTTTTTGCATTTATTGCACTGTTTACCGTATGCTGGGCAATTACCATAATTATGTTTTGAGGCACATTTTCTACAAGCCTTGAAAAATTTATGATTTTTCTTTGCAAATTTATGCTCTGTATTTTTATTACTAGATGTTTCTTTATAACTAGATAGCTTATTCACAGTTACCTCCTCCTTTATTTCTTTTAATTGTGTCCTGGATGATTCTGCAGCTCGTCCTAGGGCTATTGCTTTTGATAAAGTTAAATCAGGATCTTGAAGATACCTTTCCGTTAGATTTTTGTTCAGTACTCCCAGAACTATTCTATCTCTAATTAATGATTCTGTAAGATCTTCAAAATCACAATCTACAGCTTTATTTTTTACTTTTGTGACAAAGTCATCAAACGATTGATTTTTTTCTTGAACTTCCGAAAAAAAGTTATATCTTCTGTAAATAACATTTTTAAATGGTTTGAAATGGTTATCAAATTTCTCCAGGATTTCAGTAATTGTAGGGTTAGTTAATGTTTCTTGAAAGCCAAAAGTTTTATATATATTTAAAGCGTCATCACCTATGTTATGTAAAAGAATGGCGCGTTGCTGTTTGACTGGCTTAGTTTCTAGTTGTATGGCGTCCGAATACAATAAAAATTTATACTTCCATGTTTCCCATGCTTCTGCATTATTTGTAGTTAATTCAAATTGCGATGGAGGTTTAAAATGATCCATTTTCCAAAATTTGTATAATCTATTCTTTCAAAATTGAAAAAAATATATAAAAATTTACTTACTTTAGAGGTATAGACTTTTCTTTTACTTCGTTTGCTTCGAAATTTTTAAGCTTTTTCTTCGTTTTCCGCTGCCACCATGTTACGTAGCCGTTGTGGTTTTATATTATTTATATTTTATTTAGTAATTATATTTTTTTAATTAATTACCACCCTTTAATTGTAATATATTTTATTTACTACAAGCATGGCTGCGCTTGTTCTACACTATATTCTTATATAATACAACAATAATAATCATGGTCAAAAGTCAATAAAAATAATAATCTTTTTATGTTACAGTTCTAATGCATAATTCAAGGGAGAGAAGCCTCTTTTGGTGCACTTTTAAACATAAATATAATTTACGTTTATGGCAATTATACAATATTTATTACAATCTTACTAGCTTAAGCAAAACTCCCGATATAAATTCATTTAAAGAATTTTGACAAATAGAAAATATGTTAAAATTAGTAAACAAATCTGTTAAATCAATATATTATGACCATTAGTCAGTATTTGTTTTTAAAAAGTAATATCCTAAAGTAAAGGCGAAAACTTTTTTCTCTCTCTCTCATTTTAAAAATTAGTTAGTTTAAATCTCTCTTTGTATTTGAATATATATATTTTTTAATTTATAAAGCTGCATTTATGTAAAATTGAAATAACCATATAACAAAATATAATGCACATTATTTTAGGTCAAAAGAATTTTTATTTTCTCTCTCTGTTCATTTGAAGTATTTTATATCAATTATTTTAATAAGTATTTTGTGAAAAATCGTCAACGACTATTTCAATATTTTCTCCCAAAATTAAAGAGATTGAAAAGCTTGTATTGGACTTAGTTATTATCCGGAGGCCTGGAGAAAGTCAGCAGTAATGATTATAAAAAAAAACTAATATAGAAAATTATAAAGATCCGAAAGCCTACCGCCCTATAAGCTTGTCTTCTAATTTCGGTAAAATTTTTGAAAGTCCAATTCATATTGAACTTTTAAATCATATTAATAGTAATAATGTTATGCATCCTGCTCAACATGGATTTACACAAGAAAAATCAACAATCTCTGCTTTACAAGAAATAACTAAATTAAGTCTTCAGAAAAGAGAAACAGAAAATACGGCAATAGTAACTGTGGACATCAGCGGAGCTTTCGACAACGCATGGCATCCGGCAATTCTCCAACAATTGGACAAGGCAAATTTTCCAGCGGTACTTATAAAAATAATTAATTCTTACTTTGAAGACCGGAGTGTAGAGTTTAAATATACTAATGCAAAGTGTATAAGAAAGATAAATAAGGGATGTCCCCAGGGTGGTATTATTTCTCCTATTCTTTGGAATATATTATTTAATGATTTCAACTTATCTTTTAACGAAAGTTTTGCTAGAGTAATTGCTTTCGCGGATGATGTGACATTTGTGGTATGAAGTTCAAACTTCTATGATCTTCAGTACAATATTACCAAATGTCTAATAAAAATCAAAGCCTGGTGTGAAAAGGTAAAACTTTCACTAAGTCCAAACAAAACAGGTATACTCTATCTACATAACTATGAAAAATTGCCCATTAATTTTGATGGAAACATAATTCAACCATCAGAAACTGTTAAAATTTTGGGAGTTTTTTTCAAAAATCATAGACAAAGGAATAATATTAATTTTGGAACACATGTTGACAATATAATTATGAAAGCTACGAAACTTAAGAATATATTATTCTCATTATGTGCACGTACTTGGGGCATTGATACTCGGCGTAGATTGATCTTATATAAAGCTATGACTCAAAATCATCTCTATAGTGTGCTTAAACAATTATGAAAAATCTTATATTTATGCAGATTAAATATATGTAATGATGCGTCTTACACTTCGTCAAACGGATTTCACTCGAGAAGAATAATAATTTTTATTCAACCTACGTTGGGCATTCACATATATATAAGGCTTTTACTAACTATGCAAAACAACTATACGAGGTTTGTCCAAAAAGTATCGCGACCTTTGAATTTTCGCGGGATACGTATATTCGAATTTCGATCTTTTTGTGGCTTTATGTTGGTACTCATGTGTCTCACTTATGCCGACAAGCTCGGCCATTTTCAATGTTCACTTAATTGTTGACAGCTGCTTTGCTTGCAGGTGTTTTGGATCGTCTTCGATTTTTACCTATTAAAAAAATGGATCAAAGAACCTGTTTCAAATTTTGTGTGAAAAACGAAATTAAGTGCGCGGATGCATTCCGAATGTTGACTGTGGCATACGGAGAAGCTACCTTGGACCGAAGCAACGTTTATCGGTGGTACAAAATGTTCTCAGAAGGCCGAGAAGATGTGAACGACGAAGAGCGTGCCGGACGCCCGAGCACTTCAACAACAGACGAAAAAATTAATGAAGTGGAGAAAATGATATTGGCCTATCGTCGAATCACCGTTAGAGAAGTTGCTGAAGACCTAAACATATCGATTGGCTCGTGCCATTCGATTTTTATCAATGATTTGGGCATGAGACGGGTCGCCGCGAAATTCGTACCAAAATTGCTCAATTGCGACCAAAAACAGCATCGCATGAATATTGCTAATGAGATGTTGGACTCTGTCCGCGACGACCCAAATTTGCTCCAGAGGGTCATAACTGGTGACGAAGCGTGGGTTTATGGTTATGACGTGGAAACCAAAGCTCAATCATCTCAATGGAAGCTGCCGCACGAACCAAGACCGAAAAAAGCGCGCCAAGTTCGGTCGAATGTGAAAGTTTTGCTGACAGTTTTCTTCGATTGCAGGGGCGTGGTGCATCATGAGTTCTTGCCACAGGGTAGAACGGTCAATAAGGAATATTACCTGCAAGTTATGCGCAATTTGCGCGAAGCAATCCGCCAGAAACGCCCGGATTTGTGGAAGAACAAAAATTGGCTTTTGCACCACGATAACGCCCCTGCTCACACATCGTTGCTTGTGCGCGACTTTTTGGCCAAAAACAACACACTAATGATGCCGCAGACACCGTATTCCCCAGATCTGAACCCTGTGACTTTTTCTTGTTCCCTAAACTGAAGAGGCCCATGAAAGGACGACGTTACGCTACGCTTGACGAGATAAAGAGGGCATCGAAGGAGGAGCTGAAAAAGATTTTTAAAAATGATTTTTTGAAGTGCTTCGAAGATTAGAAAAACCGTTGGCACAAGTGTATAATATCTCATGGGGATTACTTTGAAGGGGACAAAATAGGTATTCATGAATAAATAAATAATTTTTGAAAAAACACAAAAGTCGCGATACCTTTTGAACACACCTCGTATATAGGTGTAATTATTAAATATAAACAAAACAAGATGATGATAACTGACATAAAATATTATTATTGATTTAGGTAATCACTTATATGTTCATTGCGTGGGCGTAAAATTTATTTTGAAAAAAAATAGAGCTTTTCTATTGACATTCAATTCAAATAGCACAAAAGGTATGAAAGGTAAAATTGCCACAATTACCATTCATTCATTTATTATTTTTTATATCATATTTTAATTTTTAAATACAACTTTAACTTTACAAATTTTATTTTGTTGTATATATATTAAGTAATTGTTCCACAAAGTGTGTGTAAGCTCACAGGTAAATAGGCGCTAACCGAAAGAAAAAAAGGTTTATTTGTACAATATTAGTTTCCCTTTTATATTTTGATCTCTTTCTTATAAATCAACAAATATAATGTTTAATTGATAATTATTGAAATCAGTTTCATTAAATATTATAAGCAAAGTCAACAATTGGTAGCAGAGCGTGGTTGTTTGATATAAAGTTCAAAAGCGAAAATATTTAATCTGAAGATTAAGCAAGAAGTTTATTCTGATCGGTAAACTGAAGCACTTCTGAGAAGATAAAAGGTATTTATATAGATTAAGTTAAATTAAATCTATATATTGCATGTTTAAATGCTACCCAATATTTAAATAAATTTAAAATATATATTTGTATTTAAAATATATTGGTTTGTTTATTATAGCTCAAATGGCGAAAATGTCTAATTCAAATTTTTTATCACAAACGAAATTTGAGCCATTAACAGGAACGAATTATCAAATATGGGCGTTGAAAATCGGCGCAGTTCTGAGAGGAAGAAAATTATTTAAATGTGTAATTTCCGATCCAGAACCTGATATGGAATACAAAAGTTATTGGGAGATTTGGAGTGATAAAAATGATGATGCTTTTGAAATAATCATCACTACGTTGACAAATGAACAAGCTGGAATGTTCATAGGAGAAACAAATGCGAAGAAAGTATGGGACTCACTGAGAAAAACATACACAGGCAATTTGGAAGATAATATTTTTGATATAGGCTTAGAATTGAAGAACATTAGAATTAAATATAATGAAACTGTAGATGAATATATGACGAGAGCAAAAAATATTGCTGCTAGAAGTTCATCATTAGGGCATCAATTTCCCTCAAGAGAACTTTCATTGCTATTGTCTTACGATCAAAGAGAGAGGCAACGGTAGAAGAGATTCAACAAACTCTAAGAGAAAAGGAGTCAAGAAGAAATATGAGATTAAATCAATCTGTTGAGAATGGGCATGAACAAGCATACAAAATTAAAGATAGAAAAGTTAAACAATTTCAGCCAAAAAGCTGTTTTGTTTGTAATAAAAAGGGACATCTAGCTAATGATTGCTGGTTTCGAGATAAAAAATAAACAAGGATATCAAAAGAAATGGACTCCTGGTTATAGAAATCACAAAAACAATAGGGAACATTAAAATAACCTAGTGGATACTGTGAAAAGTGGATTTAATGAGCAAGCATTTAAAACATATGTAAAAGAATTTGAAGATTCACCAGATGGGAGAAATGATAGGCAAATATGGTGCATAGATTCAGGATGCACCGCACATTTAACCCCAAACATAACTTTGATGGAAAATGTGATAGATTATGAAAGTGAATTCAATCTAGCTGAGAAGGGCAAAACTACCCAAGCCACAGCCAAAGGAGATATGAGACTTATTACTACATGCACAAGTGAAGGCCAAGAAAATATTCGCATTAAAGATATCTTACATGTACCAAATCTAAGAAATACGAATTGTCAGTATACGAATTAGTCAACAAGGGAAATTCAGTTATTTTCAATAAGGATGGAGCAAAAATTTATAATGAGGGGAATGATTTAGTTGCTGAGGCAAATATTAAAGATAGAATGTTTATGATGGAAACAAAACTAAGAAATGTACCAATAGAAAAAATGAAAATATCATGGTTATATATACACATTTATCAAATAAAAATAGCAATATAAGTTTATGGCATAAAAGATTAAACCATATAAATGAAGAATACATGAAAAAATGATTCAAGGACATATTGTAAGAGGATTGGATCTAAAATTTGAAAGGTTACCAGAGTGCGAAGCTTGCATAATGGGAAAACTGGTTCAGAAGTCATATAATATTACAGAAAATTATACAGTTAAGCCCCTGCAGTTGATTCATATGGATTTATGTGGACCAATGAAATGTCAATCTTGAGGAGGATCTAAGTATATTCTTGTTATAGTAGATGATTACAGTAGAAGAATCTTTGTATATTTCCTGAGATCAAAAGTTGAGACCTTTGAAAGATTTGAAGAATTTAAGGCAAGAGCCGAAAACGAATTAAGTCTTAGAGTAAAAGATGTAAGAACCGACAATGGAACTGAATTATGTAACTCTAGATTTGAGGGACTTTTCGAAAGAAGTGGGATCCATCACCAACTTACCACCACATACTCACCACAAAGTAATTGAGTCGCAGAGAGAGTGAATAGGACTCTTATAGATCTAATTGACTCAAAATTACCCATGAAGTTTTGGGCAGAGGCAATTGCTACAGCTACATACATTAATAATTGTACCCCCCACAGGTCTATCAAGCACCATACACCTATGCAGAGATGGAATGGCAGGAAACCATCGGTCAAACACATTCGAATATTTGGATGTTTGACACATTGGCTTGAGAGCAAACCAAGAAGGAACAAGTTCTCACCAAAGGATAGAAAGGGAATATTTATTGGTTATTCCATTAAAAGAAAAGCCTACAGAATATATGATATAATGACAAAGAGAATCCATGAAGTCAGATCAGTAAAATTTAGTGAAGATAAGAGAGGAATTGATTATGCAAATGATATTCAGGAAGATACTAATTGTGATAATTTGACCTATAAAGGAAATTGTGAAGAAATAGTTGAAGACTTTCTTATCTTGAAAGAAGACAATCCTGTCACAGAGAGTAAAATGAAGTCTCAGGAGGATACGTCAGTAAAACCAGGTGGTGACACTGAAAATGACTCAATACAAACTGAACCGATAGAGGAAAGATGTGTAAAAGGAGGAAGAAAGAAAGGAGAAACAAAGAGCATATTAGAAGAACGGCACAAAGCAAGACTTGAAGAACAAGAAGGTAAATTGATCAAAGAAAGAGTTCGACGCTCACAAAGAATGAAGGATAGGATTGATGCAAACTTAATTATGGAAATATATCATTATATATATATATATATATATATATATATATATATATATATATATATATATATATATATATATATATATATATCCCGGAGAACTTTAAAGAAGCAATGGATAGTGGAGAAAGAAATGAATGGCACAAAGCAATGGAAGAAGAGCTCAGTGTAATAGAGAAACATAAAGTATGGACACTAGTACCAAGGGAATATAGTATGAAAGTCATCAATAGTAAATGGGTCTACAGTACGAAGAAAACATCAAATGACGGCATATATAAAAGAAAGGCCAGACTGGTTGCTGTTGGATGCAATCAAAGATATGGTATGGACTATAAGGAATCTTTTTCACCTGTACTCAAAAGGTAAAGCTTGCGAACAATAGTAGCCATTGCAACGCAACAGAATTTAATCATAAAGACTTATTAACACAAAGCAATAACGCGCCATCTATACATATAAAATAAAAGGATTTAAAAGCGCGAATGTTTCTTTTATACATAAAACGAACTTCTACTGTCCTTACTGCGATGAAAAAATATATTGGGAGGGCTTGGCTCATCAGTGGTGAACCCTCCCAGCGGTTTCGCCAATTTAATCCACCAGACCGCTTCTCAGAGCTCTAATAGTGTATTGGATCATACTGCTTTTATATGCTACACTGAAGGATGAAATCTTAGAAATGGTTTTCAAGCAAACTATGGACATAAGCTTATAGGACAGTATAATTACATTCAAATACTTGCTTCGAGCAACGCTCCTCAGCAAACTATAAAGACAAGGCCAGTTAGGAATAAATTAACACAAAGCAATAACGCGCCATCTATACATATAGAATAAAAGGATTTAAAAGCGCGAATGTTTCTTTTATACATAAAACGAACTTCTACTGTCCTTACTGCGATGAAAAAATATATTGGGAGGGCTTGGCTCATCAGTGGTGAACCCTCCCAGCGGTTTCGCCAATTTAATCCACCAGACCGCTTCTCAGAGCTCTAATAGTGTATTGGATCATTCTGCTTTTATATGCTACAAAGAAACATTCGCGCTTTTAAATCCTTTTATTTTATATGTATAGATGGCGCGTTATTGCTTTGTGTTAATTTATTCCTAACTGGCCTTGTCTTTATAGTTTGCTGAAGAGCATTGCTCGAAGCAAATATTTGAATGTAATTCTACTGTCCTATAAGCTTATGTCCATAGTTTACTTGAAAACCATTTCTAAGATTCCATCCTTCAGTGTAGCATATAAAATCAGAATGATCCAATACAGTATTAGAGCTCTGAGAAGCGGTCTGGTGGATTAAATTGGCGAAACCGCTGGGAGGGTTCACCACTGATGAGCCAAGCCCTCCCAATATATTTTTTCATCGCAGTAAGGACAGTAGAAGTTCGTTTTATGTATAAAAGAAACATTCGCGCTTTAAATCCTTTTATTTTATATATATAAAGACTTATGATGTGAAGACAGCTTATCTCTATGGTGAGTTAGAAGAGACAGTATACATGAGACAACCAGATGTTTTATGCAAAAAGGAGAAGAAAACAAAGTGTGTAAATTGGAAAAAAGCCTGTATGGTCTACCACAATCTGGAAAATGTTGAAACAAAAAGATCAATGAAATTTTATACCAGTTGGGAATGATTAGAACAAAATGTGATCCATGTGTCTATAAACTCCAGAGAGGAAAAGAATATGCAATACTGGGTCTATATGTAGATGATCTCATCATTGCTGGAACTAGTAAGGAAATTAATGACAACTTAGCCTCAGAAATAAAAAGATATGTTACTCTAACAGAAAAGAAAGATGGCGAACCATTTATTGGAATTGAAATAAAAAGGGCAGAAGATGGATCTTATCTATCTCAGACTCATTATATTGATACAATTCTTCACAGATTTGGACTGGAAGAATGCAACAGTGTGCAGACACTTGGGGATCAAAATCAAAATTTGGATGAGTATTTGGACTCTAATCCAGTAGATAAAACTGTATACCAGGAAATGATTAGATCAATTATGTACCTTTCTACGGGTACTCGACCGGAAATATCCTTCAACGTCAGCAATTTATCTCAGTATAGTAATGATCCAAGAGGAATACACTTAACTGGAGTTAAAAGTATTTATAGATATCTGAAGGGAACAAGAAATAAAATGTTGGCATATAAGTCAAAAGACAACAATATCAGAATAAGTACTGATGCGAGCTGGTGTACAATCCGAGACGCAAAATCCTATTCAGGCTATACAGTCAAACTTGGCAACAACTTAATAAACTAGAGAAGTAGAAAGCAAAATTTAGTAGCCTTGTCTACATGTGAAGCAGAACTTATTTCAATATGTGAAGGCATTTCAGAAATATTATGGTTAAAGGGATTACTAGAAAAACTTTGTGAAAATGCAACTTTCCCAATTACCTTGAAAAGTGACAGCCAGGCTGCAATAAACTGGATACAATCTGACAATATTACTTCACGAACAAAGCACATAAACAGAAGGCATTATTTTGTGAAAGAGGAAATTCAAAATGGAATCAAGCTGGCATACACTAAAAGTGAAGACATGGAGGCGGATATACTAACGAAGAGTCTACCTAAGGACAAACTACGGAAATGTGCAGATAGCCTTGGACTTGCTGATTAGGGCTTACACATAGGGGAGCGTGTGTTGTATATATATATTAATTAATTGTTACCACAGAGTGGAACGCTTCACGATTTTGCGTGTCATCCTTGCGCAGGGGCCATGCTAATCTTCTCTGTATCGTTCCAATTTTAGTATATGTACCGCCGAACAAGCGTGTACAAGCGTTACCACAGAGTGTGTGTAAGCTCACAGGTAAATAGGCGCTAACCGAAAGATAAAAAGTTCCTTTGTTCAATATTAGTTTCCCTTTTACATTTTGATCTCTTTCTTGTAAATCAATAAATATAATGTTTAATTAATAATTATTGGAATCAGTTTCATTAAAAATTCTAAGCAAAATCAACATATTTCACACACACATTTTCATTTGTCTCAATTAAATATAAAATGCCTTAGTATATATTATATATAGTCTTTTGAATATTTAAAAAAAAACATTAATACATATTTTGTTTTTCTCCTGATGTAGTGCAGACGACTCAAACTCTTCATTAAGTACTCTAGGAATTTGAAACCAGCACTTTAAACAACAGTACTTTTCATACAAGAAAGGTCAATGTTTTAAGTGCTAAACTTTTTCACTAACTTTCTTTTGATCGCAAGGGATATGAAATTTTAAAAGAATATAAAGATTTTAAAAACGACTTTGACAAGTTTTACCGCAAATGTTTCTTTTGAACAAAAATCGTAATTTATTTTAAGGAGAAATAACGACTCTTTCTATCCTTAGGGATGAAGTATGAAAGAATTAATTGTTAAGATTAATGATGAACGAAAAATAGAAGTGTCCAGGGATGGGAGGTGTATTAATTGTATTATAATATAAAGATTTCACGGCAAAATATTTTATACAAATATTTTAACTGCCATTTACATAAGCGTATATCAAAATAAATTTCCAAATTTCGTTTTTTTTAAATTTATAATTAAATATATTTTCAATTCTCTTTCGCTTTTTTATAGAAATATTATTAAGATATATATCACGAATATTATACTTTTTAAAAAGCAACCTCTTAATATAAAATATAAATATCTATATCTCACTCATACTAATACATTCGATTGATAAAATATATATTTTTTTTTGTGTAATTTAAATACCTATATGTGTAATGCTATATCACACAAATAAAAAAATAATCGTCGAAATAAAAAGATATTATTTAAAAAGTTAAGAAAGAAGAAGTAAATTTCATAAATTTATTGACATTTTATCATCACCACTATAAGATAGCCTGACGATAGTTAAAAATGTTGCAAAAGAGAAGTCATCTAATCAATGGGAGTTCGTATCATTCGAATCTAACATGGTCGTTTGGCTTCCTAACCGCCATTTCCAAATTCCCCCCCTACCCCTCGTGCCTATTGTCGACGCCATATTTAGATTTGTTGCATTATTTGGCATGCCCTAGTCTCACAACTATTTGGATTTCTTCAGAACAACGACTTAAAAGCTACTTTTTACGGAATTGAATGAAAATTGCGAAATATAAAAGTAATCAGACAAACCCTCTCTTAAGCGAATTAAAGCTGATTTAAAAAATCAAGAGATGTTTCTAAAGCTATTGAAAGAAGATTCTGCAATGTTATTTTTCTATTTGTGGCGTAAATATAGAATTTAGATTTGAAATAAAATTTACTTTTAGCTATATAATTCTGGAACTCTTACAGCCAATGATTGGCTAAATTCAATCTCATTTAGGATATACCAAACGTCAAGATGACAACGAAATTTTGTTTTGACATCCAGTTACCAATTATATTTATAAAAAAGCAGGTGAAGAAATAAAGAAAAGGTTATAGGTTTAATAATTAATATAAATAAATATAATATATTAATAAAAATAAAAACGAGAAATTGTGAAAATTAAACTGATTTTTTAACGTAATTTGAATAAAAAAGCTACAATACATAAATAGTATAAGTATATATTTAATAAGGTTTTATATAGATACTAGAGCATCTCAGCCCGTTTCAAATGCGGTGGAATATTTAAAGAATAATTGAGCCTATAAAAATGTCGATGTAATAAAATCAAATTAATGATCGTAGAACAAGCGTCAGATCTCTATAATTACAAATTATAAAACTCCGGCTTTGCCGGTCCCAAGCCCGGATGAAGGAGGGGGAGCAGTAACAAGCTCGCTAAAAAACCTGGGCTCAGCTGATAGTACCCTGTAAGGGCTCCTGATCCAGGGATACAGGATGAGCAGCGTTTGTACTCCATGTTAGGAGCGGCTGCATATGGTGTCTGTTCCTCATCTCAGAGGCGGCCATTTCTTTTGGAGCTAAGTCGGCCTGATACTGAGTAGTGATCCCAGTCTTAATGACAAAATCATTCTACTTCACCCAGTGTCATGAAAGATAAGAAAGAAGAAGAATTACAAATATTAGAATAAGCCAACAGCCAGAGTATACTTTGTTATACAAAGGATATTTTACATTTGAAATGGGATATTAAAGAGCAAAAGATCTTCAGAGTGTTCTAATAGCTATAGTGAGAAGGGTTCAATATTTTTACTTTATTTTGCTGGATAGAATGTTCTATTGATATTCGTATAATGTTAGGAATTTATTTTTGTAGAGCAGAATAATACTCGCAATTCTATAGAAAGGAAAATCCTCTAGAGTCCAAAATCTCAGCAAGACACTAAGTAAAGCTCATTCACAAAATCTGCATAAATAAATGTGCATTATAATGTGTTTTTGTTCAGTTTCCACAATATCTCCAATCTATACAAAATCCAGATTGTAAATAAGATCATGTTAGCGTTCTTCAGAATTACGCCAGTTGAAAGCTCTTGAAGCGGTTTTCTAGTAAAAGAGAAACTCATCAAACTTATTTTTCTCTTAGAACACTACTAATAGTAATAATTAAAATGATGTAATTTTGTCAAAGCTGGCACATACTGGTGTAAAACAGTGAGTAGGATGAGGGGTGTCATCTAGGGTTGACAGCCAGGGTTGTCAGACAGTTTCCTGTAGATGATGCCAAACAAGATTAGAACTTGTGAACAGATGGCTTCCTTCCTGAGTAGTTTTTTGTTGTTTTTAAATTAGAAGCCTGTTAGTTGTCGCGGAGATCAAAGATTCTCAAGTCTCAGACTTCGTTCTAAACAACCTTATTGATTCGGATCTTTAAAATAAATTTTTATTTCTGAACTCATAGCTCAACCATTCGTCAAAATAACATCGTATCAAATTTTTAGTGTGAGTGTTGTATCCGAATTTTCTATTTGTAGAACGACATTTGAAAATTATCCCGCATGTGTTTCTTTTGAACGAAAAATCGAAATTTATTTTAATGAGAAATAACGATTATTTCTAACCTTATGGATGAAGTATGAAAGGATGAATTGTGAAGAGTAATGATAAACTGAAAAATAAAGTGTCTAGGGATGGGAATCGAACCCACAGTGTTCCGCTTACCGGGCAGATGCCATGTCCACTAGGCTACCCTGGACATATTTTTCCGTTCGTAAATATTATAAAAAGTAATTTATAATAAAATATAATGCGGCTTATGATTGTAGTGTAATATTTATATATTATTTTTGTAGTTTATTTTCTAGATCGATTTTAGATATTTAGTTTTAAAATTACTTTGAATTCCAGTTGCGGCTCCAACAATGGGTCAGTTGGTCTGGGGCCGGGCTAAGACCATCACCGTACACGGTCGGTGGATTACACGGACTCAAGAGTCTGATGAACTTAGCTCTGTCAGAGCATTGGACTAGGTGTCCCTACAAGTCCTGGGGAGAGGTGAACCTTCCTAGGATTCCTAGGGGTCGAACCGCCACTATGAACAAAGGATAGCGCGAGGAGACAGATACCTCCAGGCTGATGTGACAAAAGTTACTTTTACGGGTTATCACACAAAAAAACAATATACTAGTGCCTACAGTAAGAGTAACTTAAACACAGAAAAACGTACACTCAAGAGTATCACACCAACAACAAAAAGGGGGCAAATAAAAAAAAACACGATTTGTTAAATAAAATAAAAAGAGTACTTATCTTTTATTTGCAGCGTTGATAAGGAGCGGACCGGGGTTACACAGGTTTGCGAGTTCACCAGACAAGCACACGGAGAACGCTTTAAGCGTCTCCACTCGATCACCCCTCCACGACTCCTCGCATTCCGTTTCAGCCCTCTTATGTACAAATATGGCCACATTCGTTCAATGAGAAGACGTGGGAGATCAGTTCACTTAGCAAATAAACAACATTCTTCCCGCATAACTGAGAAGATTTAAACTGCTTATGTTTGTGAAATAATTTGACAAATGTGAAAACTCTGTCTCCACGAATAACATATTTTTTACAATAAATAAATGTATGTCATATAATAAGGAGTCACATGTCTGTTTTAAAGTAATCTGTGAGGAGATATGAATAAAGAAAGTTGGTTAGTAAGATTAGGATTTACCCTTACAAATCTATTTATGAGCATAGTTGTCTTAATTAGGTTTTCTTGTGTATAAATTTCATTAACAATATTGATTGTGATTAGCCTTTACTTTTTTTTATCTTTATTTGCAGAGAATCCGTGGTAAATCCATGTATAATAAATTTATTTTCTTCCAATTTACCCAGACTTTTCTATTTATTAGCTTGATTGTCTTAATTAAATTTTTCCTGTATATAAATTTCATATTATCATTTAGGTACTATTAGTGTTTTTCCTGCATGTATCCTACATTTCTTTTAGGAGAATCTGTATAAGACTAAAAGGTATTTAAAAAGCTTTTGGTTGTTGTTAGTAAGATTGGGCCTAGTCAACCAAATTGTCTTGACTTCTTTCTTAGTGGATTCGATGGTCAGATCTCTACGTCTCCACGTAGGTAGTCGGACTTCCACTCTGGCTACTTCTCACGGGCTTCTGTCTCTTGTGCGAGTCCTCATCAGCTCGACTGCCCGCAGCTTGCCACATACATATAGGTAAAACATAAACAAGCAGGAGTTTTTTCCCTTTAACTTAAACCAATATTGTGGAATGATATTTATTTATAGGTTAGTCTAAGAGTGCAACCATTTGAGTCGGAAGAGTAAAAATTTACAATTTACAAAATTTCAAAGTTTTTGAAGAGCCACACATTTTTTCTTGCCAACAATAAATAATATTTACATAAATAAAGTTTTTATTTATGCGAGTACTACACACACATCCAAAGAGTCGCATGTGGCTCGCGAGCCGCAGGTTGCCAACCCCTGGGTTAGTCGATATTCAGGAATGGTCGTTATTGAAGACATTCTTATAAATGCGAGGACTTTTAAAAAGAGCTGGATAACTTGAGGTGGTCGTTAAAGAGAGTTGCTTACAAAGTGACATCTCTTCACAGTAAACTCTCTTTCAAATAAAATGTTAATATTTGGAAGCCTATTGCAACAGTACCCGTGTTTCCTATTAAAACATTGACCCATATATATGTGACGGAAATTTTTCAGAATATTTCATTCAAAATGTTTATTTTTGCAACGGAAACATTTTACTTTTTTAAAAATTATTATTTCATTTTTCAACACACAAGACGCGATATCCCGGCTAGGGATAATTGCGTCGCTTTACATTTATAAACAGAAACAATTATAAACATATTATACAAGAAAAAATTAATAATAATATTTAAAAAAAGAAACAATAAGATAAATTAGGATCCTGATCCTTTCAGGTTAGAAAGATAGTCATAAATATATTTACAAAAATGGTTAAATCTGTGACAATTATCTCTGGTATTTACAAATTCATACAGATCTACAACATTATTTACTGTCTGTTGTCTAGCGCTAAAGAAGAGTGGGCATTCCAGCAGTAGGTGTCCTGAGTTTCCTTGCTAAAACATTTTACTCTGGAGCTCTACAAATATCTATTAGTGTAAATCAATGCTCAATGACAATAATAGTGAACGCTTTTATAGGTTATTTCTATATTTTGTATAATATCTAATACTATATATAGGCACCGTTCACTTGTAAAAAATTGATAGAAAGATTCATTTTTCTCTGTTATTATTTGTGTGTTTCAAATATCTGTCTTTTATATCGTAGAGATAATGTTTATTAGATTTAGAACTTTCAGAATATCTCTAGGGTAATTTTTTTTACCTTATATCATCAGTATTTTGAGAAAAAAAAAAAGTACGAAAAAAAAAAAAAAAACGATGACGCAAACCATCAACAACTTTCAATTGCACAATCAGAAGATTCTTTTTTTTTTTTCTTAATTATATTATCAGATTTGATAAATATTTTTGACCAAAAATATCGATTTTGAAATTTAAAATCAATGCGAATTTTAAATCGTATCTAGAATTATAATTAATTATAGTCCACAATATAGGGACTTACCCCTTAATTACTATTTGCATGTTCAAAAATTAAAATGAAAGTCGCCAATAAAATAAGCTGAAATGATTTCAAGACTATCAATTCCTAGAAATTTCGAGAACAAAACAATATCTGATAACAAAAATAATTAAACATAAATCACAAATATATTCCAATAAACGCTTTTTAGAAAACCATTTTTAATCAGTGAAAATAGAAAAAGCTGTCTTCAGTGAAAGTGATCGGCCACCCTGCAAGCTATACAGATGACAGCCACAACAATGAAAAGCTAACCAACCACGCGTCTGATAAATTAAACTCCATTGTCTCAAAGCTAATTTTAAAAAATCATCTGCGTTACGTTTAAATAGAGCCAAGGGATTGGCTGCATTAGATAGACAGATTATATCCGGCTCGGCTCGCTGGTCAAAAAATAAAAACTGGTTGGGCAAGATCACTGATGTAGTAGAGGTCAAGGTGAAACGAAAAGGTTAATAAACCAATGCGAGTGCAGTTTTTTTTTCTTTCTTTTCTTGGTAGGGCAGGTTTAAACGACATCGTCTGGTTTGATTCTGCAATGGAATGTTGGGGGTTTTATCGTCTGCAAGTTGCCATTTTATAATCGTCTGCATTGTCACGTTCTTTTTTTTTTTACATTTGTTATTCACTTTTGATACATTTTTGATTATGAGTAGTGATAAGAGGAAAAAAGGTAAATATTATTTATATATTGTATAAGGGCGTATTTTATGTATTTATGAAAATTTTTGATTTTTTTTTTCGATGTTGCAATAGAATCTTCCATGAGAGACCATAGCCCAAAAGTTTATATTTCTGGGTTCTCCTGGTGGTGTTCCCTTATTGGAGGTTATGTTAGATGGGGTCAAATTATCTCAGTGTTTACATAGTGGTCGCTCAAGGAGGAGGTCGCTTATGGGAAGTTTGTTATATTTCAGTTTTATTCTAACTTCAATATTTAATATATGCAAATATATAATTCACTGAATGACCGCCCGGGTTCTTCCCGAGTGAATGTTTGCCCAGCTGTTTCTACAAATGTTACTTATTATGAACATATTAATACTAATTGTAGCAGTGCATCCAAACCTCTCCAAGGCGACGACCCAATAATTCAGCTAAAATTGGACGCTTTAGAGAGGTTGGACCTTTTAGAGAGGTCGGTAAAAGTAACTCGACTGTACGTACAAGTGCAAAGTCAGAATGATGGCAAACATTGCCAGAGTCAATAGCAAAACAGAGTTTTTAAATAACAATTTAAAAATCACTTTTGGAGGTTAATTCATTGAAACTTTCATTTTAAGATCGAAAAGAAGTGGTCGCTTTGAAGAATCGTGAGGGGTCGCCTTCGGGAGGTCCTATTGAAAAAAAGGCTATTTTTAAAAGGTCGCTTTAGAGAGGAAGTCACTTTCAGGAGGAGTTGATTCAGCAGGTTTAATAGCATTATTGATGATAGTGAATCATTTATCATCATTATGTTACAATTCCGAGATATGCAAGTCAGTTGGCCTAATATTGTAGAAGCTTATAAGTTAGCCTACATGTCAAATGTCTCAATGATTCAGTAGTTTTGGTGGGGAAAAAATAACATAATACTCGAATTAGTACTTCATTTTTAGGTAAGGGTTTTCATATATAATGCCAAAAAATCAGCATAATATATATTAAAATTGTATTTTATGATTTTTTTCTCATATATGAGCAGCTTCTTTCCAGATTGAATTCTAGACATTTTCTCTTGACATCATTTTAAAGTTTTGATTTAAGTTGTTCAAAACATTTTATTCATTGGCCTTTATTATTCTTTTGGCGTTAAATACCTTTTTCATGGTATAAAAGATTGTCCCATGCACTGCAACAGCCGATAAGTGTCGATGGACGAGTGGGTAACACCCTCGATTCCCGACAGCCATGAACCGGGATCGAATCCCGCGTTAACATTTTGTTTAATATGTAAATAATCTTCACCTATATTATTCATTTTTTTGTTGTAAATATCATAAACTAGGTTGCTCTTTTTGAGCGGTACCTAATAAAGTGATTTTGGAACAGCTGAATGGGATCTGGCTTTGGTTGGGAGTCCAAAACTTGCCGAACTTCTTTTCCTATTGCAGAGAGATGTCGGGAATAATTGAATGAACTAAATCCCACCGAGGTTCTGGAATAACAATTTATTACTTCTGTTATTTTTTTCTGCAATTTATATGATGTTTATTTGTTTTATATTCTATAGTATTTTTTAAACACCTGTCTCCCTCTTAACTCCCTGGCCTGGGAAATCTAACCTTTTTGAACAACTTTGGTGGCGTGCAGCACCTTGGTACTTTTCAATAGTGCATTGCGGTTTGTCTGCTTGCTACATCTATTTTTGGGATCAAATATCATACACTTTGGTTAGTAGCCCGTAAAACCATATTTTTTCTCCCTCTCTATAGGCCTTCCGACTTTTGGATAATAAAGGATTTTGTTAGGAAATATTTGTTGACATGCTGTGGCTTGTATCGCCGCCCAACAGCCAATTGATGTAATTTTGAGAATGGCTGTTGTTTTAAGTGCCACGGAATTGTAATCCGTGTGTTCACATAGATAAACATTGAATCTTTATTTGCCTTCAAAGAACAAGTGTCCACCGTTGTCCATGACACATAGGATGAAATAATACCATGGTCGTTTTCTGGCCTTCTGTACTCTCTATCGAAAGAGGTGGATAATGGATCCTTGCCTGGATGGAGTCTTGGAGGGGTCTTCTCAGCTTTTGCCACTCCCTACAGAAATTTATTATCGAATACCATTAAAGAAGAAGAATGCATATACAACATTTCTTGATGCCTACGAGACAGGAACTCTTAAAAGACAGAAATGGCAAAACTACAGGCTTTCGAGATATAGTGCCGATTCTGAGGATGAAAATACCATTGATTATTTCACTAGTAACGAAGATATCCAAAATTGACTAAGGATGAATCCGACCTTCTGGAAACGATTAAAAAGAACCAGCATGTTTGGACATTTTGTCCGACACTCGGAGTGGATAACGGGATTAGTGAAGGGAGGTATGGAGGAAGGCCGAGAATGGATAATTCGTAGATAATTTCGGTAAAAGACCTTATATTGTTGTCAATCCCTGGATATGAAGCTCTGGGAGGACAAGCATACTGCCGAAATTTGAGATGAAATACATATGTACTTCACATAGGAAGTGTATCCATAGAGAGACAGGCGGACTATCTGCAGATGTGACCATCTCCATTGATAGAGGATAACGATTATGACAAATTCTTTGAAAGTTAAATCTCTTCACATATTTCCAAAAGATGATCCGGTCACAAAACGTCCTGTGAACGCCAGAGGTCGAGCAGAATGGAGCAGTGCGGTGACCAGAACGTTCCACGTGGCCTTGGAGTATTTCTGGCTGACGCTCGACACTCCTGTACTTCTCATGTTGTTTTACAAGACGTCTTCTCCGAGTGATGTTTTTCCAACCAATTTTGTTTTAACAAGTGTTAATTATATATATATTGATTTTATACCAGTAATACTATTTTAGTAGTACAAAGATCGGACGTCATTCCTCAATACACGAGGTGTGGCTACAAAATAACGAGACTGATGATTCAGCAGAAGAACTAGACAGGTGACAAATTCGTACGACCAGCA
>CP092871.1:48264531-48276754 GCA_030710605.1 Cordylochernes scorpioides
CATCGCAGTCACTCACTCAACTCAGGCAATTTCAAGGGTTAATGCGCTGGGGCGGGTACCTCGGGATTTGGGTTGAAACAACTAAATGGATTGCAAAAAAATAATTAAATCAAATTATAATAACGAAAAGATTCAAAAAGGATAAGTTTCTTTATTTGAAAAATAATTCGAGCTTTCGGGCGTAAGCTGCCCTTCTACAGGAATATACCTAAACACTAATATGATACAAATTTTGCCATCACACACACCAGGGATTTGTAATCAGGGAGTGGATTGACCAGGGAGTTGTAATCAGAGAGTGGTTTTGAGTTGATTTTGGGTTTTGTAGTTGATTTTATTCCATTTTGAATTGTTTATCTAGACACGAGAGGTCATATTTACTTCGGATTTTTGCAATTTTAAAACAAATGTCTAATGCTACAAAGGTGGTCGCTCAGGGAGGAGATCTCTCATCATATGGATTGCTCATTGGAGGTTTTACTGCAGTGTTTCGGAGGAGGTCAAACAGCATCAGTATAAACGTTATTAACATCATATTGGGAATTACGGGATCCTGGGGTGTGTCTACAGTATCATTGGCTCGAAGTTTGATACATTCAGATATATTAACACAAATCACACATAACGCTACTCACAAAACCAACAAATCTATGAAATAAAATAGTGTTGCGAAATGTCTGTGGAAGGAAGAATTAGGCCTAAATTTGGCTACAAAACTTGCCTCATTCCAATAAAACGATTTGCTAAAAACCTACGCCGATATTTGAACTTGGTTTGCAGGAATACAAACTTTACTGGTAACGCAAAGGTGTGATATGTAAAGTTTTAATTCCTGTTCGAATCTTGTATGCGAAGCTGTTTACTACAGGCTTGTTCGGCGGTACATATACTAAAATACTAGTATACGTATATACATGTATATACCAGAAGTAGCACCTCTTCCTTTAAATATGCATTAAAACAAAATGGTCTATGTGTAAAAATGGCTTTAAAAATCGTTAAGCCCTCAAAGATATGTTTTAAAGCTCAATTTCCATCTCTGAAGACAATAATGTTCTTTGCAGGCTTTCAACACTTCTCTTCGCGCTTCTTCTATCTTCCACCCAGGTTATTCCAATCGTTTGTTGATCATATAAGCCTACAGCAGAAGCTCATGTGAGAGCTTTCTAATAACTTGGATCTTCTAGTATTTCACATTGGATAGTGTCTATCTAGTTCTCCTCAAGCCATAGGTTAGTGGCTGGTAAAATTCGTGTCCTCCCAGAGGTTCCTTTCCACTCTTTTGATGACAAAATAAGGTCTTCTCTTGAAATGGCCCAATGATTCCATTCTCGGCCTTCCTCTTCCCTCCCTTCAGTAATACTTTTAAACACCCCGCGTGTCGGACAAGATGTCCAAACATGCTCGTTCTGCTCCTCTCAATCGTTACCAGAAGGCTATATAATTTTTCGATCATTTTAAAGACATCTTCGTTACTTATTCTGTCAGTCCATGGTATTCTTATCATTCAACACCGGCAACATAGCTAGAAAGCTATAGCTTTGCTATATCTACGTTTCTATGAGTGTATGTCACGGAGGAGTATGTACTAGAGAATGCCAGAAGATATATGCGATAAAATATATTTGTCTTTAGTGGTCTTCTATAAGCTTAGGTTCTGTGGCCAGTGACAGAAGTTGGGAAGACTTCGCCGTCTTTCGCCAGGTAAGAGTTCATGGTTCACTATTGTCCATAACACATGGGATAAGAGAATACCATGTTCATTTCCTCATGCTTTCTATCTTCAATTCCAGTGGTTCCCAAACATATTTTTACACCAACATCCGCACACT
Source organism: Cordylochernes scorpioides (assembly GCA_030710605.1). Lineage (NCBI taxonomy): Eukaryota > Metazoa > Arthropoda > Arachnida > Pseudoscorpiones > Chernetidae > Cordylochernes > Cordylochernes scorpioides. The sequence continues at coordinate 48,266,364 of CP092871.1, forward strand.
TCGACGTTAAACTTCCACTCGGCGCCAGCACCACAACTCGAGAGCCTGTAGCTTTGCCATTTCTGCCTCTTTGAGAGTGTATTCGATCAACTGACGTCATTTTATAACAGTGGTCTCTCAGGGAGGTGATAAATCGTCATATGGGTCGCTAATGGGAGATGTATCTGCTAGTCCAGGGGTCGGCAAAATTTTGAGCCGGAAAAGTCAAAAATTACAATTTACAAAATTTCTGAGTTTTTAAAGAGCCACATATTTTTTTCTTGCCAACAATAAATAGTACTCGCATAAATAATATTTACGTATGGAACTATATAAAGAGCCGAAGCTTCACAACCAAAGAGCCGCATGTGGCTCGCGAGCCGCAGTTTGCCGACTCCTGTACTTGTCGGATAATAGGAATTTGCGTGGTGCAGGAGTCAACTGCTTTACATTCCTGAAGTACAAGACTGAGAATAAACTATTAACAAATTGTTCTGCAGTGAGTTCCCGCATTCCAACAAAGGATCCAATTTGTGCGACAAAAGCCTTAGAAAAAGTCCACTTGGCATTGTCATGAAGTTGTCACCATGAGCTACAATTTGACATGGCCCTTTGTTCTTGAGTTGAACATTTTTTAACCTTTCAGGTATTTTCTCACAGAAATGTCTCTCTCTCATGAGTCTTTTTGTCCGTTCTTCACGGATTCCGGCTTCTACCTTCGATGACCATGTTATGAACAGGGATGATCAGCAGTATCATCGGCTACAGCATCTGTTCGAAATTCTCATTGTAACAGCTCTTATTAAGCTTCTGTTGAAGCCTAAACCAATGATAATTTTTCTGTAATCTTTATTTTTTGACCACCTTTTCGCTCTATACATATTAAATACGCTTTCAAAAATAAATCTATGCGAAAAAAGTTTCTTTTAAAAATCATAATACTCTAAAATGTGTAATTTGTAAACATAAAAGTGTAATTACGTAGTGTTATTCGAAAAAATCTTTAATAACATTCTACTCTTGGGCTTCGAATTATCTAAGTTCAACTGCATTAGTTATTTACTGGTGATCGTTCATTTACATATCCATTTACACACAGCTCTCTTTTCTCAGTGTTTCTTCTCTTCCACACAGCCCTGCAAAACTTTATCAAGTGATAAATATAAACTCTTCCTACTATATCCGCTATAACACTCATTTATGACTGAAGACTTCTTTAATCTTCCATTACAATTGGAAAGTATCCCTGCAAAACAAAGGATACTCTGGCTATTTCTTCCCCAAAGCAGTTTAGAATATTGGAAGAAAGACTGTTGATTAAAATGTGAGTTATGCTACCAGTTCAACAGTTGAGCATAAAAGTTAAGAATACCGTTAAATAATGGAAAAGAAGATGACTAGAAGACACGCAGTTATATCTCTCCACTAAGACTATATATAACTGATTACCTTATTTATACTTTCTACCATTTGTATTTCCTTCTTCTCAACTCGAGAGTAGGTATGAAGAACAGCCTATATAAAATGTTTTTGTTGTTTGTATATGAAATATAATTCGATTTTGAAAAAATCTCTATAGACACGGGTGAAAATACAAACGGGCATAACCCGATCATTTCTCGGATCATTCGTTCAGTATTACATATACAGTATTGAATATTAGAGGTTTTTTTTTTAATTGCAAAGAAGAGAAAACGTCCCTATTGGGAAACATGGCCTGATCTCACCTGGCAGAATTAGACTCTGCAAGTCCCTTCTTTCAATCTAATTGAACTTATTCCGTTACTTTGGGTCAAATCGCAAAGAATGGTGCAGCAATCCCGCAGAGAACATTTCCCGATGGCCCACATGGTCACGTGAAGGAGGTCAGGCGAAGTGGAGTCAGTGGCTCAGTAGTGGCTGAGGAAACGTCAGGTATGTCTGCAGCTAATTGGACAGTCGGAATTCCTGGGAGACGTCTTCACGCTTGGGTAACATTTGTGTCGCCCTATGGCACCTCCATGGTACTATAGATGTCCTATGGTGCCTCTCGGATTGAGTACGGTAGAACAACACAGAACCTGTAGCTTCGTGTCATGGTACTATAGAATGTCCTATGGCACCCTTCTCGGTTCGAGTACCGTAGAACAACACAGAACCTGTAGCTTCGTGTCATGGTACTATAGAATGTCCTATGGCACCCTTCTTGGTTCGAGTACCGTAGAACAACACAGAACCTGTACCTTCGTGTCATGGTACTATAGATGTCCAATGGTGCCTCTCGGTTCGAGTACCGTAGAACAACACAGAACCTGTAGCTTCGTGTCATGGTACTATAGATGTCCAATGGTGCCTCTCGGTTCGAGTACCGTAGAACAACACAGAACCTGTAGCTTCGTGTCATGGTACTATAGATGACCTATGGCACCTTCATGGTACTATAGAATGTCCTATGGCACCCTTCTCGGTTCGAGTATCGTAGAACAACACAGAACCTGTATCTTTGTGCCATGGTACTATAGATGTCTTATGCCACCTCTCGTATTGAATACCATAGAAAAACACAGAACCTGTACCTTCGTGCCATGGTACTATATATGTCCTATGCCACCTCTCGGCTCGAGTACGATAGAACAACATTGTTACTGTACATACATATGATTACATTCCTTTGCTGGACCCTCGCTCCTTTCTGGCAGATCCGTGCCATTTCCTTGTATCGGACTGCCGTCTCCGTGTGAGATCTGACCAATTCCACCTTGATTGTACCATTCATATCACCTCCAATATAAGCATAAATGGAAATTCAGCCGGGGAGATATTGATTTATAAATAGAAAGGTTTCCTATCACGTCAAATTATACAGGCTGAAAATAAGCGCTATCTAGTAATCGCAATTATCGGACTAGTTAGACAACGCTTAGTGTCAGTGTAGACAGGAGAAATGACCTTTCTTTTATCGATCAATATCCTCTTAGCTAAATATACATATTAAACATACCGCAATAAAACGCGCCATGTAGACATAATAAATAAAACCATTAAACATAATATTTCCTTATAAGTAAATTAAACTTTCTACTGTTCTAAAATTGCAATGATATAATTTTGGGAGGGTCTAGCTCTTCATTAGTGAACCCTCCCAGTGGTTTCGCCAGTTTAATATACCGTACAACCTTTTAGGGCTTTACCATTTCATTGGGCGATTCTGGCTATATATGCGACACTGAATTGGTTATGGTGTTTGAGAAAATCATAAACATAAGATTAGAGGATTTCTTATATGTATAAAGAGCGCTTCTCTCGTCAAAACAGTCATTAAAACTGTGATATATCAATGAATGATCTGTATTTCAGAGAGATCAAGGGAGGAAAAGATGGCGCACGCAGGTATCAAGTTGCATGAAGATCCCGTTGAAGAAAATTATCACTATGTGAGTCCAGCTTCAGAGAAGATCCTGCCCAGAAGGAACCCACCATCCATGACGGAGGATGTGATATATCAATGAATACTCTGTATTCATAGAGATCAAAGGAGGAAAAGGCGCAAGCAGGTATCAAGTTGCAAGAATATACCATTGAAGAAAATGATCACGTGAGTCCAGATTCAGAGGAGATCCTGCCCAGAAGGAACCCACCATCCATGAGGGAGGATGTGATATATCAATGAATACTCTGTATTCAGAGAGATCAAAGGAGGAAAAGGCGCAAGCAGGTATCAGGTTGCAAGAATATACCATTGAAGAAAATGATAATGTGAGTCCAGCTTCAGAGAAGATCCTGCCCAGAAGGAACCCATCAGCCATGACGGAGAAGGTGATATATCAATGAATACTCTGTATTATGATACCATCATCCACCTTTATGTCCCTCATGCTGGCTAAACACTCTCGTAAATTGGAATGTAAAGATAAATACTGACTATTATATTGTGTTATTAGGGGATTTCTCAATCGTACTAGATACTACAAAAACTAAGCGCCATCTAGCATCCATTTTGACGCCAGGGGCAACATTAACTGTTATAGATCAATGTTCTTCCAGAAAAACTTCCACATAAATATAGATGAACCATATAGGTTAAGTGCTCAATGCGGGATTCGATCCCGGGTCATGGTTGTTGATAACCGACGGTTTACATCACTCCTCCAGAGACCTCCATATAGGATAAGTGTCAATGTGCTGTATCAAAACTTCGTTCCCATAAATAAGATTTTAATACACATTAAATAATATATAAACTTTAAATGTTATTCCAAACTCTATTACGTTATTTCAATCACGTGAGAACGCTCATCGACTGTTGAACTTAACCTATATTCATTTAAACTTAATTTATATATAGGTATATATTTAAATAATTTGATTTTATATTGAGCTTTCGCTTTGTGGGAACGAATCCCGCTTGTGGTATCTGTCTACGCGTAGGAACTGTCCGCCAGCTAACCGGAACATAACTCCACTCTCTGACTCATATCAGCTGTCGTACGCATCTGCGACCTCGTTCTGGGCGCCGCGGTGGAATTTGTCGCGTCCATATATTTCATATAGAGTATACTGATGAAGGCCTCCAGCAAGAACGTCCGACAATACAGAGTACCAAGCTGCTCCAAGCTGGTGTAAGAGGGTTCATCGACCTTTAAATTAAGAAAGAGATGCTGTGTATACTTGATAATATAAAATGTTTATAACGTGAGAGAGTTTCTTTCCTAAATTAAAGCACATTTTACTGCCCTGAATGCAATGGCATAAAACTTGGGTGGGTCGTTGTTTTATTTTTCAAAAGAGAATAAATTAATGCCGTAACAATAGTTTATATTTCCGAATCCAGATTGCGCGCTTTTGCATCATGTATGAATAGTAGTACTTGATACAGTGTAGGTTGTTGCCTAACCTCGGCATAAATATAGCACGACTGAAGAGAGAGCAGATGTTCCATCAAAATACTAAGAAAGCAGAAATTGAATTCTATAGATCATGTTCGGAAGATGACCGACTTCTGCGGCGTGTACAACGGAATTGTTTGAGATTCTTCGGTCACATCGCGCGACGCAGTGGAATGGAGAACACCATACTGACCGGAAAGACGTCTGGGCGACGTATACCTGGACGCCCGCCGACACGATTCGTGGACCAATTAAAGTAACTCACTGGCTTAACGGTCGCTGAGATGGTACAACGAGCTCAAAACAGAGATGACTGGCGTCGCATCGTGTTTGGGATGTAATACATACAGTGGGCCACAACGTTCGTCCGCGAATATAATGATATATTTATAGATCATGTTCTAAGCCTGTTAAAATATTTGTTGAAATATGTATTGAATGCATTAGGTGAAGAGGACGCCCTCACACTACATTTAGGGACCAACAAGAGAGAGACCAAGACAACCAAGTAACCATTTGGAAACTATGGCTTTGGATTGATCATCTTGAGGAGCCTGATTGAGGAGGCAGTCTTAGAGAACTGACATTTACATCAAATATTAAATACAAACGATTATCTAACTATCAGAATTCATAATAGTCAAGGGAAAGAGCACCTAGAAAAAATGTTGTATACTATCATCTTATTAGCATTTCAACTTTATTTCTCTCATAGCTTTATCTAACTATACATCTAGAGGCTTCCATCAAATAATAAATACCAAACGATTATCCAACTATCAGAATTCATAATATTCAAGGGAAAGACCATTTATAAAAATAATTATAGACTATCATCTCTTATTAGCATTTCAACTTTATTTTATAGCTTTATCTAACTTATACAAATAGAGGCTTGGCGATTTTCATGACTGGACAAGGCTGGTTGACGACTCCATTCTCATGTCAACCAAGACATCCTTCTACAGGCTCTTCTTGTGTATTGAGGTGAGGGGAGTTCACCAAGACCTCTGATTGTCTGGAGGAGGATTCTTCTTCGTCGCCTCCTCGACAGTACATACTTGTATATAGTCTTGTTTCTGTAATCTCTTGTTTATAATATTTTAACATTTACTTTCTATTATAGCTTAGTGTATTTCACCATTAAAATATGTCAATAAAATTGTTTACAATATAAACATACGCGTTTAAAGAACCTCAGTTTACCAACACTAATGTCATAATCTTCATTTACTGGAGCTTACAAGGGAAATACACTCTATAACAAAAATTAAAGGCACCAAGAAGGAGTTGTCCGATTTATATAAAAATACGTATGCAAAGACGTTTCGACCAAACATTTGAATGATTAAAATTTGGTGGCGGATTTATGCAAAGCAAGAGTTCCAGCGCATCTGAACTGTGCATCTAGCAGGAGAATTCTAGACTCAATATTCAGCTCGGCACGAACTCATTTTCATAATTTTCGTTTACTTTCTTTTTTGCAGTAAGCCTATTTCTACTGTATCAATGTCTCGTCGAAAAATATCCGTGCTCATTGCGAACATATCTCAGAGTTTGAAAGAGATCGTGCCCCATTGATTTGAAAGAGGCTGGTTGGTCAAATCGACCAATCGCTCGACATCTGTGTCGAAGTGATGCTGCTATTAGACAATGTTGGCTAGAGTGGGTCAACAATGGAAGAATGCAACGTCAGGACGGCAGCGGTCGACCAAGGGAAATAACAGAACAGGAGGACAGAGCGATTGTCTGAACGGCTGTCGCAGCACCGGATTCGACGTTATCTACCATACAACGTTGTCCGCCACACAAGTGTTCAAAATGACCCTCAACAGACGTCTGAGAGAGCGGAATCTAAGACCTCGCCGACCGTTACGATTCCTTACAGCCCTTACATCCGTACACCGACAAGTCCGACTACAGTGGTGTCGGAGGCGATCAACTTGGAACTGCGCTGACTGGGGAGGTATAGTCTTTAGTGACGAGTCCCGTTTCTTACTGTGTCCTGACGACCTTTGCAAACATGTCTGGAGGCGTCCTGGGCAGTGTGTGAATCCTGGCCTTACTTTCAACACCACACAGGTCCACAAAAGGACGTTATGGTCTGGGGTGCTATTTCTTTTGATATCAGGACTACATTGGTGTCATTCCTGGCACCCTGACAGCACAACGGTATTTAGATGAAATTCTAAGGACTGTTTTGTTGCCGTTCTTCTCACATAAACAAGACAATGCCCGGCCACACTCGGCACGTTTTGTTCTATGGTTTGTATTCAATCTTGCCGATCTTCCGTAACCAGCAAGGTCGCCTCATCTTTCACCCATAGAGTACATCTGGGAAGCAATGGGAAGACGATTTCAACAGGAATTTTGACTATTTTTCCCGACAGTTAGAGTCCTTTTGGTAAGAAATCCCGCAGCACACCATCCGGAATCTTTGCCAGTCCATGACACGCCGGGCGGCAGCCTACATCCAGGCCAACGACATATTGACCATCTCAATTTGTGACAATCAAACTCTGGAATAAAACAATTACTTGTTCTGAAATTTTAAGTTTTTAAAATACCATACATGTTCTTCACATGCATAATTTTTATCCCAATCGGACACAATTCCTTCTTGGTTTGTCAATTTTTTCATAGAGTGTAATTATTATCAATAGAAAAGTAAATATACATTATATAGATCTGTACATAGAAATATGGTGTTCAGTGGAGTTATATTGATATAAGAACTGGGTTCGAAACCTGCATTGAAGCCTTTTTTAAATATATAAATTACGTCATTGGTCCACCGATTCTTGTAAAAATTCAAACCCACCAGTGGGTTACAGTAACTGTAGAGCCCAATTGAATTGTTTCTGTATGTGTAGACATGTACCTACAGCACAAGCAGTCACTAACTGCCCACCATGATTATCATGACCGGTACTTGGAATAATAATAATAAGAGAAATATACAAGATGTGTGTGTCAAGACGTTTTAAATTCTCTATTTGGTTGTTCGAATATGCAAATCGAGATCTAGGAAAGGAATTATTGAGATTTGCATAAGAGAGAGGTCGCGATCAATGGCAGGCGTGCGGATAAAAAGCTGGATGTGGGTTTCTATTTTGGTGGGGCGGCCGAGTTGGGAGGAGGTATTTTGGTCGTTGCAGTTTGCCGACCTCGTGTTTGTTGTGTATCGCTGGTGGTCCTGGAAGTTATTGTGCTGGACTCGTGGATAACGTCTACAAGTTTTTATTGCAAGACTCTCGCGTTACCTATACTATACTGTACTGTATTATACTGTACTGTACTATACTGCTTCTCTGGGGATCTTCTTGAAGGATCCTTACCACGTACTGTGCTGCTTCTCTATGTTCTTGGAGAGTTCTTATGGAAATATTACAATATTCTTGTAAGATTGGCTCCCCGTATTGTACTGGGTTTTTAAGATATTGATTTTATGCGGTATTTTTCATGTAAGATTCATTCCAGATTCTCTCTCTGTACTGGTTTCCTACGATCGTGTTTCTATGGCGTGTTTCTTGTAAGATTCGTTCCAGGTACTGTAATGGTTCTCTGAATTCTTGGAGTTCCAAGGGATTATTCTTTCAAGATCCGTGCCATGAACAGTTCATATCATATCTATAGATTTTGGGATCAACGACCTTTGATAGTTACATCGAAATATCTTGGCTATCCACTCACCACTACAATTTTGTTCAACCAGGTAGTTCCGTACTTTAAGGGTAAAGCGCTTGCAGCTATTGGTGCGGTATGGTCAATTCTAAGCAAATATATGATGAATTAATTTCATCCATCAATGAAACTCTTGGACACAATTGTACTATCGACCTTGCTTTATGCTGCGCCGATATGGGCAAACGATCATACTACAACGCTTGATAAAGTCCAAGACACGTTTATACGTCGGTACCCGAATCTGCCAAAATACTCCCCTGGCTGCATTCTTAGAGCTGAAACCAGGAAGAGTCTCACTGGGTGTAACAACGTTGAAACTATCTTTAAAGTACATGCTTAAAATCCTAAAGATGAATGAAACTAGATTACCGGCAATATGTTTATCGCAACTCTAGGAAACATCCAGATCGTTGAAACAAGACATAGAATACACTGGAACTTCAACCAATATCTTAAACATCACTGGATTTTTATGGCTCAAATTTTGTGACGATTACAGGGTTATATAGAGAGAAATTTCCTTCGAGCAATTGATCAATCTATACAGGTGGACCACACGAGAATGGTAAATTCAAAATTTTACCCGCATTACAAACATTTATATTTAGCTCCCATTGCAGAATTTTATTTAACTAGTTACTTCCCACTTTCGGTCAAACGATGCATTGCGCAATTAAGAATCTTGTTTGCATTTTTTATTGAAGACCACATAAAAACTATGAAATCATAAAATCTCGTATGTGTATTGTGCAGGGTTAATTTTGAGTCAGAACTAACTCATTTTACCTGCAATCATCTGTATAAAGAGAGGAAATTACTTTTTAATAATACGAGCGCTAATCATTTATCACTCTATGCCCTGCTGTCAGAGAAACGGTAAAAAGTAGACATAATGAAATAGATTTATACAAATTTTGTGAGAAGGCGAGAAGGATAAGAAACAGGTGTGAATAGTTTTCCTTATTTATTTATTAATTTTTTTTTTGGCTCATGTTAATACTGAATTGTATATAGTACTTGATGTATGTTCAATTAAAACCATTGCTATACTGGGAGAATCCTGTATGGGGCTTGATCCCTAATAAAGGTTTTTGTGTGTGTATTATACTTTAGCAAAGTATTTATTATATTTTATGTACAGATTATTAATTTATATATTTATATATTGCTACTCTGGAACTCGCCTCATTGCTTATCTTGTATCTTATAAATGTTGATTTTGTCCTTGCATTAAATAAATTGCTGTGTCATCCTGAAGTTTGTCTTTCCTAATTTTCTACGTGACATTTTGGTGAAGATGCTGGGTAGATTAGGGAATACAAACTGAATATCGCCGAGAAGACGTTGAGGCCATGGTTGCTGTGATCTAAATTTTCAGAGACTAGCTACAGGATTTCACCACCGTGTCAAAGCCAAGACTTCCCTCCAATATGACGATGTCCCTATAGACGATACGACGACAAAGCCTCTCTTCACGCCGCAGAGAAAGGACGCAACGGTACTAGGGACAAAGTTCCAAGACTCCGAGGGAATCCTTGGCAGAAGCACGTCAGATCCATGTCAGTATCTACAATAATTACAAGCTGTGGGGCACAGCTCCAATAGACAAAAGACCATGTATCAAAGTACTTATTATTTTCTTAACAGAATATTAATTTTGATGTTTATATATTTTATCACTCTGCGCAAACTTACCTCATTGATTTTCTTGTATTTTATCAATTTTTAATTTATGCTTGTGCCTTAAATAAATTTCTGTGTCATTCTAAAGTTGTCTTTCCTAATTTTCTAGGTTACAATATGTATGGTTTTCAATTAAATGGAAATCTTCAAAAAAACAATTACTTTCAAGTTCCAATA
>CP092871.1:48276854-48296726 GCA_030710605.1 Cordylochernes scorpioides
GGCACATGTATTGAACACACCCATCATATTCACGGACTCTGAACGTGGCACTGGAGTTGAATTTACCCAGAGAACAACGGTGTCAGAATATAATTGAAGAGAAAGGCACTTTTGTGACAAAGTTATTGATAAATAAATTTGATTTTCCGCTAAGTGAGACCTATAACCACATCTCATATAACTATCTAATTTAATTATTTACTATATATATATTTACTAATAATTCTAAACTCGGCATGACGTAACAACATGTATTTGTTGCTTGTTGAGCCGTGAATGCAACGTAATATATTAGACAATTGAGAGCGATTGTGTAAATAAACAGTTGGAAAGTAAGAAATGGCCTGACGAAGAAAGTGATGGAGGTAAGATGAATAAGAATAGAACGGTAGAAGGAAGGATTGGGAAGCTAAGAAGAAATAAAGAGAAGCGCTCAAGATGGCGTCACTGGAGGACAGCAGATGTTCAAAGAACAGAGAAACTGAAGCATAACTACAACAATAAATACTGCTACAGGTAACATCCAACAACAACACGGCCTCTTACAACACGGTTTCGTTTTTACATAATAATTGAGGGAACCCTCGTATAATATTGCAACCTGTAACAAAGATGCTCTCTAACACGATATAAAAAGTTGCGAAAACCTTTGACTACACTGAACCTCTTCAGAACTAAATAAAACAATGATTGTTAAATTATACAAGCGGACGACCCCCCATACATAGAGTATTATACAAGCAGACGATCCCATACATAGAGCATTATACAAGCAGACGATCCCATATATAGAAGATTATACAAAGCAGACGACCCCCCATACATAGAGCACTATACAAGCAGACGATCCCATATATAGAATATTATACAAGCAGACGATCCCATATATAGAAGATTATACAAAGCAGACGATCCCAAACATGGAGGATTATACAAGCAGACACGATCCCATATATAGAAAATTATACAAGCATACGATATCCCGTAAATCGAGCATTATACAACCAGACGATCCCATACATAGAGCATTATACAAGCAGACGATCACATTCATAGAACATATACAATCAGACGATCCCACACACATACTCAGAGCATTATACAACCAGGCGATCCTCTAGATAAATAAATTCTTACACAACCAGACGATCCTAAATAAATAAACCATTATACCACCAGACGATTCTAAATAAATAAACTTTTATACAACCAGACGATCCTGAATAAATAAACAATTATACAACCAGACGATCCTAAATAAATGAACCATAATACCACCAGACGATCCTAAATAAATAAACCATAATACAACCAGACGATCCTAAATAAATAAACAATTATACAACCAGACGATCCTAAATAAATAAACAATTATACAACCAGACGATCCTAAATAAATAAACCATAATACAACCAGACGATTCTAAATAAATAAACCATAATACAACCAGACGATCCTAAATAAATAAACAATTATACAACCAGACGATCCTAAATAAATAAACCATAATACCACCAGACGATCCTAAATAAATAAACCATAATACAACCAAACGATCCTAAATAAATAAACCATTATACAACCAGACGATCCTATATACAACCAGACGATCCTAAATTAATAAACCATCAGACGATCCAGTGGTATTCTAATTTTTATCGTGTGATAGAAGGCGCTAGGAACCTCTCAGCTAAACATGACCGAATAAATTAACAAGTTCCTAAGAAAGAGGTTCAATTGATCATTTATGGCCATCCTATGGGTGTCTGTAGGGTAGTGGTGCCCCCCAGAAAGGAAGTTTATGGCTTTCCCCAGCCGTTCTGACCCATAGACCTCTACGCATCGTCTTGGACAAATACATTTTTGAAGGTGGAAATATCCAATGGTCTGGAATCACAAAACTTATCTCACTCTCTCTTCAATTGATCATCCACACATAAAAGAACACTGCTAAAACATTCTTCAAGCCATATTTGATAAATAAATTATAAGGTTCGCCTAAAATTTCGTATTTTTCTTATTACTTGGCAACTTCATTATTACGGCGATTATACATAATATAATACATAATACAATTACTTTATACATAATACAATTACTTTATACATAATACAAAGACATTATACATATAACGGTGAATATTATGGCGAATAATATTGGTATTTCAATTTTTTGCAAGTGTTTACGAACTTATGGGACAACCTTGTATAAAAGTCGATAAAAAGCAATATACCCCTTTAAAAATTAGGATTTTCTATAGATATATACATAGGCAAAAATCAATTTGAATGATGCTCAATGAATCAAAACTCAACATTGAAATTTTTCAAAGTCTATCTAAACATTTAGGGGTAATGTCAAATGTTTGTTTATAAAGCATATTTAAGATATAAAATATAGTCAACTCTATGCTATAAGGTGTACACCTCTCCCTTTAAAAACGTATTAAAATGTTTCATTTTCTCTGAGAAAGGCAAGATATAATTGAGATTAATGTATATTCCACTCGCTTTGGGAAAATTTCGAACAAATATATACCTTAGTCTAGGGCCTTCATCAGTACAGGGACGTAACATTTCACGGTCTTTATAAAGGTTGAATTTTAATTGCCATCTATCTTTAAAATTTGTAACAAATATTTTTTGGTAGTTGTTTCTTTTTCTACATATGTAATCAAATATTATCTCTACAGACCTTACTGCAATGATAAAAGTTATTGAATGAGAGGGCTTGGCTTATCAGTGGTGAACCCTCTCAGCGGTTTCGCCAAATTAATCTCCAGACTGCTCTACTATTGTATTAGATTGGTTTTCTTGTATACCTTGTATTTTCTAAGGAAATAAGCTTAGGGATGTTTAGGGATCTATGGATATAAGCTTATAGTTAGATTGATTACTTGTTTAATAAACTATTGGGGAAATATTATCTGTTAATCTGCTGTGGTTAATTGTATCTTCTGTTACTCTCCAAGAGGCAATGTTCTTCACCCATTCAAATATGGCTGACGACCTGACCCTTTCTATAATTCCTCGGCGTGGAACTGAGGAGTGCTCAAGAAGATCTTGTCTGGAGGAGAACTCTCTCAAGTTGGGGAAACCTTCCTTGCTGAAGAAATGTGTACATATACACAACTATATTGTAACAAAGTATTTATTATTTTATTAGCAGAGTATTATTTTTTATGTTTATATTTTGCTAAACTCTGTACACTTCCCTTTTTTGCTTATTTTTTGTTTATCCTTCATAGTTTGTTCTTACCTTAAATAAATTGCTGTCTCATCCTGAGTTTTGTCTTCCCTAATTTTCCACGTGGCAATATATATTCCCCTACATTTTATCTACCCTTTATTTACTATTTTATTATATATTTTTCAACCTTTGTAACAATTGATTAGAAGAATCCATAAAATTATTTAAATTGTATATACCACAGAAAGATTCCAGCAGCTCCATTCTGTGACACCAGTACCATTTACTAATTCTTTGTATTGACTTCCATTGGAGAGTTTGTCAAAAGGAATTAACAACAAAGTGGTTTACCTTCGCTTGTCGTAGTAACCTTCAGTGTTGAATACAAATGGGAACATTCATTCACAACTACGTCACCAACAACAAAATGATTAATGATACGTTTATTCTTAAAATACTTTTTATGAAATACCTTTAGATAGACTCATCCCGGAGTCTAAGAGAAGGAAAAAATCAAACAATAATTTAAATCAATTAAAACGGCATATATTGGATCAAAATATAATTTATTTACCAATATTTTGATCCAATTATGCCTTTTTAATTGAATATCTATTTATGGATTGCTCTATTTTCAAAATAATTAAAATGTAATTAAATAATCAGCTATAAACAATCTTGGTGAAGAGATTACTATCTTGATGTATTGCGACGTTTAAGAGAGGTTGTGCGTCAGAAAAAACCCGAAAAATGGCATCAGAAAAATTGGCTCTTGCATCATGACAACGCACGGCCACATACGACCGTCACTGTACAACTCTATTTGGTTAAACACAGCTTTACTACCCCAGCCACCCTATTCTCCTGACCTTCCCAACGACTTTTTCCTTTACCCTAATGTGTGTCTTCTCTTTCATTTTATAACGATATTGCCAACTTTTCTGCTGAACTGTACAACTGGTAGTACAAGTATGCAAAGCTTTCATCAGCTAATGAATCAGAGAGGGGCTTGTAAATATTGTTACGTTGATAGACATGAGAGACTGCCAGCTTTACCTATGATACACAACTACGAAAACAAATCTGACAGGTCTTATTTACGATCCGTTTTAAGAACAGAATTGAATATTTGGGACTCTGGACTTAGAAAACAATGGTCTTAAATTTATATTAAAAAGGGCGTACATGAAAACATTGATTTTTCATGTGATCTACAAGAATTTACAAATTAAGTTTACTGTGCAATAAATTGATAAAGAGGGAGCAATCTCTTGAAATATTTTGAGAAAAAAATGTTTTTCTTTACAGATCCAGGTATGTCCTTTTTTATATAAACTTATTTGATTATCGCCTTTTGATTCAAATGGTCTTAAATGTAATTCGATCATATGTCTGTAAAAGAAGACTGTCAGTTAAGATGGAGGTTGTGGCTGGTGTATCAGGACGTCAAGGATGTCGTCGCCACATAAATTAAGATGAATCACAAGTCAACGTCCTCAGGTGCTCCGCTGAATGAACGCTTTGGTAGCCTTGTTTGTTGTTCTTGTTTTGTTTATATACCCACAAAGTATAATATTTTATGTTTATAGAATATTTTCTATTACACAGGCGAATCTTTTGGGCTTTCTCAGAACTTATTCAACATGCACACACATTTATATCACTTTTGACCGAACATTTACATCCAGACTATTCGATACACAGAACAACCAGACGACCTTAAATAACATTATACAACTAGACAAATCCATACACCGAACCTTATACAACCAGACGATTCCATTAACGGAATGTTATTCAGCCTGATGTCCCTAAATAAAATTTATACAATCAGACGAATCCATATACAGAATATTATACAACCAATCAATCCCATACATGGAACATTATACAACCAATCAATCCCATACATGGAACATTATACAACCAATCAATCCCATACATGGAACATTATACAACCAATCAATCCCATACATGGAACATTATACAACCAGACGAGATCACATACAATAAAATATTATACAGCCAGACGTTCCCATACAATAAAGTATTATACAGCCAGACGATCCCATACATGGAACATTATACGACCAGACGATCACATCCATAGAAGATTATACAACCAGACGATCCCATACATAGAATATTATACAGCCAGAGGATATATCCCATATATAGAAGATTATTCAACCAGACGATCCCATACATAGAAGATTATACAGCCAGACGATCCCATATATAGAAGATTATTCAACCAGACGATCCCATACATAGAAGATTATACAGCCAGACGATATATCCCATATATAGAAGATTATTCAACCAGACGATCCCATACATAGAAGAATATAGAGCCAGACGATCACATTCATAGAAGATTATACAGCCAGACGATCCCATATATAGAAGATTATACAGCCAGACGATCCCATACATAGAAGATTATAGAGCCAGACGATCACATTCATAGAAGATTATACAGCCAGACGATCCCATATATAGAAGATTATACAACCAGACGATCCCATACATAGAATATTATAGAGCCAGACGATATCACATTCATAGAAGATTATACAGCCAGACGCGATCCCATATATAGAAGATTATACAGCCAGACGATATATATATCACATTCATAGAATATTATACAACTAGACGATCCCATATAAGAATATTATACAGCCAGACGATCCCATATATAGAAGATTATACAGCCAGACGATATCACATTCATAGAATATTATACAACTAGACGATCCCATATAAGATTATACAGCCAGACGCGATCCCATATTAGAAGATTATACAGCCAGACGATCCCATATATAGAAGATTATACAGCCAGACGATATTCCATACATGGAAGATTATACAGCCAGACGATCACATTCATAGAAGATTATACAGCCAGACGATCCCATATATAGAAGATAATACAGCCAGACGATTCCATACATGGAAGGTTATACAGCCAGACGATCACATTCATAGAATATTATACAGCCAGACGATTCCATACATGGAAGATTATACAGCCAAACGATCACATTCATAGAATATTATACGGCCAGACGATCCCATATATAGAAGCTTATACAGCCAGACGATATATTCCATACATGGAAGGTTATACAGCCAGACGATCACATTCATAGAAGATTATACAGCCAGACGATATCCCATATATAGAAGATTATACAGCCAGACGATATTTCATACATGGAAGGTTATACAGCCAGACGATCACATTCATAGAACATTATACAGCCAGACGATACCATACAGCGAAAGACGAAGATTTACCCATAAATAGAACACTCCAGAAGACAAAGCACGATCCAACCAGACTAGCCATAATTCACCTTCTAACGTCAATACAGCCTTGTTTACCAAACTCCATCAACAAGACCAAATTGGCCAACTATTAATTTATCTCACTCGGGTTTAGCGCCTGGTGAGGGAAATATGTTATTTTGGGGACTGAGGGGAAATTTTCGTCTCTGGGGCCCTGGTTCCCAGAGTAACTCGAGCCCCCCTTCCCCTGGGTGGGGCGGCGGCTCTGTGTGTCCCCCCAGCGGCACCCAGTATCTACTTGCTAGATCCTGGGAAGATTGTTTAAATCTTTCTCAGCCTTTTTTTGACACCTTCCAATTAAATAAGGAAAGCTATTTTAACACCGCACATATCAACAGACGCTACTTACTAATAAATATATCTATGTTTAGATAAATATATTTAAGTATGAAAGAGAAAGGAGAGGAGAAAGTAGGACAGTCAAAATGAAAGAATGTGCCCTGATCCATTCAATCAACTCTTTTTCTCAAACTTTTTTTCCGACCAGTAAAATTTGTTCAATAAAAATTCACGGGCCCTTTTATAAAAATTCTTTTACTTAATATACAGGCTGGCTCATAAGTCTCGAACCCTTTTATTTTTTTACTAAAAGGCAAGCTAGAATAAAAAACAATAACTATTCTCTTTTAGGTGATATATTTAAACTTTAATCGGGACTTATGGGCCAGTCTGTATATTGAGGAGATACACACACACAAAGCTTTATTAAGACCACCGGTCTTATACTGATTCACCACAGGAAAGAAGGAATCATAGATGGAGCTCCTGTACTCCAGGCAGCGCAGCACCCAACAACAGCCTCCAGCTCCGACGCATGTCCAATGGCCACACGTTGTTCCTTCGTGTATACGTCAGGGTTAGCGAATCATTGAACAGGCTAGTGTGGAATCAGCCGCGTTCTAGTGTTCGATTGAGGAGATACTACATAGGCTAATTGGGGCGTACGCACGAAATTATTGGTTCTAAGTAACACACACCAAAGTCTTTATTAAGACGTATAGTATTATGTCCGCTACGACCCGGGATCGAATCCCGCATTGGTAACTTTTTTATAATATAAAAAAATGCTCCAATGCCCCCCGATTATTGCAAAAGTCCAATCCCACCAGCGAGTGCAAGTAACCAAATGGGGCTCTGGCACATTTGTAAGTGCAAAAGTGATGCACTTACAGTAAAAGCAGTCGCCAACTTCTACCCACCATGATTACCATGGCCTGTACCACGTTTACTAGAGATAATTAAAAAAAAGTCATATACATGGATTCATGTTTGCTAAGGGAACATAGTAAATAAATGACCGCTCTATTTACATTTAATGATAATAATTCAGACCCTTTAAGACATTTAGTCTCATAGACGGATTTTTATATATAAGTCAAAGGAAAACAAAAGGATAAAAACACGGGTATTATTTTTTTTTCTACATTTTTTTTCTACATGATACATCTATACATAACTCTCTCTCTCTCTCTCTCAAAACCTTTAGTTCTATTTATATACTAAGGAATTAACGTAAAAATACATATCGACCAACATTTTTATTATCAGTGTTTCTACTAAGATTTTATTTTAAATGCAGAGAGCTAAATATCTCCAAGGATTGGTAAAAATTTCCACGATAGCCGTCTATCAGACAAACTTGCAGTTTTCGTCTGAATTTGCCAAAAACTGTGGTTGTAACATAATTAACAACTCTACGTTTTGTACCGGGGGATAAACAGAACTGCATTTAATGCATTTTTAAAGGGAGAGGTGCCTCTTTTTAATACCATCCTTCCGAACTTTATGTTGTATTCTGGCATGAAAATCGGGTCCGCCCCTTCGCCAGGCTTTAAAAATTTTTTTTTTTTTTTTTTGAAACTTCAACAATTTCATAATTTTTCTCGTAGAATACTGTGAAATCGAAGCAGTCTTTGTACTGATGACGGCCATAGCCCGAAACTAAGGTGGTCGCTCATTGGTGGTGATCACTCAAGGAGGTTGCTACTCATTGAAGGTGGAGTTGAGTCATTTTTATATATCATGGGATACCCGAAGCCTGAAATTGCTGTCAGAATATTGAAGCCAAACAAAATACCCGAAACCTGAAATTGCTGTCAGAATATTGAAGCCAAACAAAATACCCGAAGCCTGAAATGCTGTTAGAATATTGAAGTCAAATAAGATACCCGAAACCTGAAATTGCTGTCAGAATATTGAAGTCAAACAAAATACCCGAAGCCTGAAATTGCTGTCAGAATATTGAAGTCAAATAAGATACCCGAAACCTGAAATTGCTGTCAGAATATTGAAGTCAAATAAGATACCCGAAATCTGAAATTGCTGTCAGAATATTGAAGTCAAACAAAATACCCGAAGCCTGAAATTGCTGTCAGTAATATTGAAGCCAAACAAAATACCCGAAGCCTGAAATTGCTGTCAGAATATTGAAGTCAAACAAAATACCCGAAGCCTGAAATTGCTGTCAGAATATTGAAGTCAAATAAGATACCCGCGCGCGAAACCTGAAATTTCTGTCAGAATATTGAAGTCAAACAAGATACCCGAAACCTGAAATTGCTGTCAGAATATTGAAGTCAAATAAGATACCCGCGAAACCTGAAATTTCTGTCAGAATATTGAAGTCAAACAAGATACCCGAAGCCTGAAATTGCTGTCAGAATATTGAAGCTAAACAAGATACCCGAAGCCTGCTGTCAGAAGATTGAAGCCAAACAAGATACCCGAAGCCTGAAATTGCTGTCAGAAGATTGAAGCCAAACAAGATGACCGGAATTGGAACCCTAACACTTCAACAGACGACAGTTCGATACTCCGTACCCAAACAAGAGGCCCGGGGTGCGAAGCTTAAAATTGCTGGCAGAGTTTATCTAGGCAGCCGACGAGAATAAACCCGGGAATCGGCGGTACCAGACGACCGGTGACGTCACCCACTCGTCTGCCGCGTAAGTCATTCACACCACATTGCATAATCTCCTTATTTTTACACACCACCATTGCGCGCCCTGCCCGCCATTTTCACACGCAGTACAGAGTTTGTTTCATTCAAATTTACATATGCGCAGAAGCTATATATCAAATAAAATATGAAAAACTATTACTGAAAATCAAGCCTATCAACCACTAACATATTCATAATTTATTTATAATAAATATTAATTCGAAATTTTGTATCTATGAAAAAAAAAGTCGGCTATGCCAACATCGAGCTTTCATGCACAATATGATGATATGTATTGAAAGTCAAAATTTGAAATATTAAATAAATCTTGTGTTGGACGTTGAACGAAGAATTTATATTAAAATGTAATATTTAGAAACCACATTTTAAAATTTCTAACCATACTAATCTCTCAAAGTGAAAATATGAACCTTCCGGGGGGGGGGGGGGGGGGGGGATACGTTTATTTTAAAATACTTTAATTGATGAATCTCTCTAGCTTTCGGGCACGAAAGCCTTCTACAGGAGAAAACCTTTTACATTAAATCGCCAATAGAGTTAAAATAAAATACAAAGGGGGTGTTTACACTTATTTGAATGCAGAATCAACGAGGTCCTTCACTGTGTGTGTGCGCGTGCTTATCGACTTTGCTATTCAGAGGCGATATCTTCATTTGGAGGTTAAGGGGTGGGATCATGGAATAGTATATTATAAATTTCCGGAATGTCTATTCTTCTGTTAATACTATTGTGCTTTCTGGATATGGGGTCTTCCATGTTTATAAACAACAGAGATTCATCATGGAATACCTCATATTCAGAAAGCACAATAGCATTAATATAATATTTATAGATAGAAGGGCAATATAGAAAAAATAATAATTTTCAAAAAGTTGGACTTCCTAAACTCGAACCAGAAGTCTTATATTTAAAATATAATTTAAAGGTCAATACATCTGAGCTAAGAAACACTGCACGCTGATTGACTGACTAACGTCACATGACAGCAATAAGCCAATCAGAGAGAGGTCAATAAATTGAAAACCTATCACTGTAAACAAAAACTACAAACAATTATGCCAAATATTCTTAAAAGCAGACGTGTTGGCGAGAATTGATTAATATATTATACCCATCATAATTTACCCCAAAATATGCCAATTATTTTTGTCGTAAACTTGCATATCCTAAATATTAATTAAACAAGTCAATAAGTCTCTGGAGATGATTTTCTTATTTATTTTTATTGCCAACTCTAGCTTTCGTAGCCCTTCTACAGGAGTACAAATATATCACACCGCTAGATAACTATCATCCTTGTATATATATGGTAATTTAACCCAACAACCCTATATTGTATATTTTAATTGGCTTTATTCATGCTGCCGTATGATTCAGGTCTACAATCCAATTGATACTTTTTCTTTAATCACAAGGATTATAATGGATAATACACACACAGGCGCATAAGAACATACACACAATCTATCCCACCTACCTCCTCCCACAACAACAACAACAAACATTGTTAAATTTTTCTTTATTCTTTCTCCCAATCTCACTTTTAGTTTTAATACATTTCATACTTAACCCTTTAAATAAGTATTTTGATATGGATTTTCTATGACAATTTAATTACCATCTTCTATCAACCAATTAAAGTATTTCGATCTTTGGCCTTAGTCTATCGACACTACCGCCAAAGAGTCACACACAAATATTTTAATTTAATTTATTCATACTGCCTTATAATTCAGGTCTATAGTCCAATTGATATATTTTCTTTGTTCAGTGCTTCAGTTTAAAATATCCCCCCCCTTTTTTTCCTTTTTTTTCTCTTTTAATAACAATAAAATTTTTTTTTTTAACTTTCTAGGTTTTCATTAAATTAAATTATTTGATCCTAAAATACATGACTATTAAAAGAAAGAAATAAAATTATTTAATCAATCAACCCAATGTTATAGTTGTTTATAAATAGATCTAAAGGTGGTTGATGAAGGACTGAAATTTGGATAACATTGTTATTATTGGTTTTGTTCGATCGCCCAATGTAGTAATATTATAATAGACTAGATAATTACAGGGGTTTTTAAATGTACTCATAATTTAATTTTAGAAAAAAAAAAGAGACATATTGATATGTTTTATTATAAACTAGCCGAATGACCCGGGCAACGCCCGGGTTTTACCCGATTAAATGTTTTTATTCAAATACTATTCGTTACAATTATAAATTGGCACCGTGGATGTCACTTTTGTGAAACGTCCCGCTCCAAATTTTGTGTGTTCTTAAAATATAAAAATAAATATGTACATTTTCACAACGATATTTGAAAATTATATTATTTTGATTTTCAAATACTATTCGTTACAATTATAAATTGGCGCCGTGGATGTCACTCTTGTGAAACGTCCCGCTCCAAACTTTGTGTCTGAGAAGCGATATTTTTATAGAAAGATGATCTGGCTTTGTTTTCTGCTCGAATGAATGTTTTTCTGTTAGAATTTTGTTCCTGCGTACGAAATAATGAACTGGTTTCACCCGTGGTCTCTGCTTTTTGGAATTTTTCCCGATATAATTTTGTATCTGATAATCAAACATGATACAGCAATATCTTCATCATCATTTTCTGACTAAAAATATATAGTTTTAATAATAGATTTATATATTTTTTAAAATAGCCTATCGTCTTCCCCGTATATTTTTTACCTATGTATGGAAATTTTGGTTTGAATTAGTGAACTACTGTGAATTTGTATACCGGACATACAAACCAACAAACAAACAAACAGACAAACATACAAACATTCATTTATATATATATATAGATATACACCTTGTTAATATTTGTAGATTATAGTTCGAACTGCTTGAAACTTGTCATTGGACATATATACTAATGTTTAAGAGTACACATGAAGTATTCACACATGGTTGCTCCTTTTGAGAAAAGCCCTTAATTGTGATTGCAGTGAGGAAAAGTGACAAACACAAGAATGTATACACACACTTTATCTTTAAAAAATACACATAAACACACACACAAACCAATACACATACAACCCACACGTATAAAAACTAACATACACACAGTGTCATAATTCCAACCACACACAACAAAAGCAAAATTTTATAATTTTTAAAATCTTTTTCCACTCTTTCTTCTATTTCAATCCAAATATTCATTGGTCGAAGAGATTGGTAGGTGAGTAAACTAGCAGGGACGAAACTCCCGCCGGGTTTAGTTTTGACAAGTCCCGGCCCGGTATCAATCTCTTTCCATCCTGGTCGAACCATTATGGTTTCCACTAAAATAACACAAAAAATTGACTCCATCTTACAATAAAATTTTTATATTATTAAAAGTGTTTGATAAAAAGATTACATGGTTCTGTCTTTGCTCTTTTTCCTACTCTAATATCTTCAATACTCCTTTTTTTTCTTCTATGTTCTGCTTAAATGACGTGTAACGACCGAAGTAATAAGCTTGAACTTGTTATAGCCCTATATTGTTACATGAATAATTAAAACCTTTTTTTGATACCCAAATAATAATATTTAATAATTTGTTTTAATCATAATTAATTTACAACTATCTTTCATATAAATTATATTTAATTCTACTTATTCGTTCAGTAATAGCTTGCTATACTGACATTATACTCTCAATTCGACATTATACTCTTAAATCAACATCGAAATTTTCTATAACCTTCCTTGAAAAAATATTATAAAACTTTTTTATATACATATATATGTTTTGGCTGGATTTTTGCATGTTGGCATTAATTTTATTGAGCTGATTATTATTTGCATATTACTTGTTGATTATTATATCTTGAGTGTTCGATTATTGATTGAATTTGACTTATTATTTTGTAGTTTATTCTCTATTGTAAATTTGAGTTCTATATTATTTTGTGGTATAATAGGTCATATATTTCTGGAAGGTCCATCTTTCTGTTGATGCTGTTGTTTTGCCTGGATATGAGCGCTTCCATGATTAATCTCCGAGATATGTGACTTATGTTATTATAATATATCTGTGGTTGGGGTCTATTGCAAATGTGTGCCCTGCTTCTCTACAATTCTGGTATATAAACGATCTATTGTCTTGTTTTTTTTTTTTAATGTTTTGTTGCTGTTCATACATGCGGTTGCCAACTCTCCTTCATATGTCACAAAAATAAATACTCTTATATCTATTCATTAAAAAATATATCGTTACTTTTATTTTCAAAATGATGAAAGGAATTCATTAATGTGATAGCTTCATTTTCTGGACTAAAAGATGTAATTTGGTTGATAATTTAAAAAAATTACCCATATTCTGGTGACTTCCAGACCTTATTCGATATCCTGGGAAAATATCATTGAGATATGTTCAATAGCGTGAATTTCGGGTTATCAGCTAGATATCAATGGAATTTTGAATTTTATCATGGCAGTTATTATTATTCCTATATGGACATAATTCTAGGAAGAGCTACTTATTTTACTTTAAAACTATTTTCCTGTCTGCTCAAAATGCTCCAACTCCAGCACATATCCTGGACTTAAATTAAAAAGGCATATATTGGATCAAAATATAATTTATTTTACCAACATTTCAGTTGGATAAACGCCAATTGGTAAAATAAATGATATTTTGATCCAATATATGCCTTTTTAATTGAAGATTTATTTATGGATTGCTCTATTTTCAAAACGATATCCTGGACTGTATTGGAGCTAATAAGGAAGACCTATACAAGAACCCCAAAACTATAGTAGAAAAATTATTGCTTTCAACCTTCATGACCTGGTGTAATCTTACCCATGGGATAATAAAAAAAAATATTTTAAATACTTACAAAAATACTTCCCTGTATTTATTTAAAATAGCTTTAAGTATAATAAGTGTAGCTTTCTATAATTATGCCCATATAGGAATAATGATAATATATATATTCAAGACAAATTATGGTGGATGCCATGTTACAAAGCTGTTTCTATGGAAATTTAATCGTCTGGGTACATTTGTTCTAAAACAAAGTTTTGAATGAAACAGACGTGCACATAAACTAATTATAACAAGTACGTAAGCAAATATTCCCCAAACGAGGCTATACACATATTTTACCAAAATATTTTATGCAAAAAATTATTCCAAACGACGCTATGTAAATATGCCTAGACAATTTTCAATAATTTCCTGGTATTGCGCGAAAATCGAACAAACTTTCAAGGATATAATATTGGCCTTAGAATTTTGAAGGCCATGGTCCGAAATAAAAATTTGAAGATTGTTTTTCTGAATTTTTCAAAGCTGAAACTAGTTCATCTCTGCTGTTGGAAAAGTCAAAACACATTTTAAAAAATATATATTTGTGTTTATATTGTTGCACCAGGTTGCGGTCTGGCAGACTCTTCATCCTTAATTCTCCCCTCAGACATGTCTTGCATCTTTCCAGAACATGTTTCAGCCATCCTACAAGGTAAGTGAATAATGAGATAACTCTGATTTAAGTAGTCTCCAGAATAATTTATTTATTTCTCACATCAAAGAGAGTTGTGAAGTCACACAGTGTACCAAAATACAAATGGTAATTTTTATAGTACAGAATAATCTGTTTATCATAATAAATAAATATAAAATATCAATCTGAATTTAAAATATATAAAAAATAATATTACAAATTAAAATAAAATAGGAGCATTAGCCATGATGCAACAATATGTATGCAAATTTGGCTTTAAAAATGGTAAAATTTTCTAAAAAAAATGTTCGTTATACTACTACACATTCTTATTATGTAAATAAAAAATGCATCACCCATCTTTTTAAATCGTGGATTTCCTTAGAATCTCCTAAGATGAAAACAGAAAATTCTTTCGAATGCTCAAGTCTTCTTCTTTTTCTTTCTTATCTTCACTCAATCATATTAAGGTATCAAGCTTGTAAAGCTTGGGACTTTTGATGGTGTCTCCCGGGGAAGAGTAGAGCTCATCAATGGATGAGTCAATACAGTCAATAATGTGTTTTGGGGTTGCAGGTTGAGAAGAATGATGGTTGAATGCTCAAGTCCGATGCATTAATCTCATCCAAAAGAAACAGGTAGGGAATGCCCATCACTACTCTTTGATTTTCCATTATAAAACACCTTATGTTACAACCGATTCAAATGACAGTAAAAATGTAGTGATCATTATAAAAGAAGCAATATAATAGAATCTAACGTTGTCTAAAATCGGATAATTATCTTTTAAAAGCAATAGAAGATGGCCATTTATATGAAAATTTCTTTCATGAAATCTTTTCTAATGTGTAACTAATTTTTATTGCCCTTCGTAATGATCAGATTAAGGATTTGTTTAATGGGACATTCTGAAGATGATTTTGTTTTCCTGTAAGGCTTGAAGTGAGAGAATATGAACCGGTTTGGACGCCCAACATCATTCTTCTCAATGCAAATCTACGGTGGTCGTTTTGGACCTTACCTTTTTGCATATATATACTCAAAATTATCTGAGAGCTACTAGTTCTCTTTTGAACCTACATTTATGTACAAATAAAACAATAATGATTGAAATGACATACCTTTTTACATATATTTAGAAACTCAAAGTATTTTCCAAAAGATTTTGACCAAATCTTGACTTATTCATATAAATTCATATTATCTAAATGTGCTATGGTTGAAGTGACTAAATGCATTTTCAGTCATATACAGTATAAACTCCATCAGAGGACACTAGCGCTAGAGGACACCTCTCTACAAAGGATAATTTTCATTTGTAAAATTACTATGTTTACTATTTTGCAACTCTCCGGTAAGAAGACGCCTATCTCTAAAGGACCTTTTGGCTCTGCAATTAGATGTCCTTTACAGGGAGGTAGTTCTACTGTATATGTTTATAAATACACACATATATATATATCGTCACAGAAAGTTCAATGCCCAACCTAGACTTTCCATCTAAATTCAACCTTTATCATTCATGTGAGCTATGTTTTAAGTACCATTGCAGATATATTTTAAATTTTACCTTTCAATTCTGATTTATTTCTTCACTGATATCTGTTGTGTTGTTGCTTATTCCTCACATCATGGAGAAGGAAAGAGGGGTGCTGTTGGTCTGAAGACCTGGAAGTACCACTCAGTGTGACTTTGCTTTTTTTGGTCTCCTGACATGGAGTGTAGCCGCTCCTATGGAGAACAGACAATTGATACCTTCCTACATTAGCCGGGTGTGTAAGCACAGGGTGGCCCTACCGGGAGTTAAACTCCCGACGTCCTGTGCTATCTGTTTACACCCTCCCGCCACTTTGAGGCTGTAGGATAGGATTTTGGGAGGGTCACATATCTTATTTCCCCGTATTATAAATAACAACTGTGAAATTTTAAAAGCAAGGAATTGTCGCTTTTATAATGTCTTTAGAGCGTTCAGTTTGAAAACTTGCAGGATAGCATCTTATCTAATATTTGCTTAGATATCTCTTCCTTGTCTTTTCAGTATTTTATCCATGTTTCCTACTTTAATTTTTTAAAAACCTTTATTTAACTTGCTTTTATATGTCTGTCTGTCCACAAATCTTGTAATGATTTTTAATATATAATTATAGAGCACTTAAGAAGTCTAATATTTGGTACATTAGTTAAAACCTGATTACAAGTTGACAAAATCTCCGACTTATGGGTAGTCGGCAATGGACTAATTTTCTATATTTCCTTTTAAATTTTGTGATTAATTTTAATATATTTATTGACCACGTAGAAATCTGGTATATATATATATAATAGACTAACTAGTTCAATACTTCTAACATTACAAATGTACAAAATCTCAGACTTCTAGGTGGCCGTAATGTTCAAGAATAGAATTTCCTTTCAAACGAACAAAATAGGCGGAGCCGTTTCTCTGGTGTAATGAGAGAGCGACTGGAGTTCTATAAAACTATCCCATATAACTTTGTTTATTCGAATTTTTCTCTTTTTTCAACTTATTTTCTGTATCTTTCAGGAAAATCTGTATATAAGACTAAAAGGCTTTCTAAAGTTATTGATTGATTGATATATTCCATTCTAACACACAGCACCTATAAACTTCAGAAGCCATTTGGGACACATCGAACTCTTATAAAAATTATAACATAGTCAAAAAAAGTCTCGCATGCCCAAAATCCAAAATTACGAGTATATAAAACAATTTATCTTTACACAATTTTTTCGGACATATAAAGGTACGATATATAAATTTATTATTTATAAATTATATTTTATTTAACATTATTTTTTCATATATCCTATTGACACACATACAGCTTTATTAGGATTTCATATATCCTATATGTTATATCATATGCATTGTGAATTAGATAAATACTAAATATCCTCACATTTAATAGGAAAGGTAGGTGAATTCTCTCTTATTTGCATAATACAATAAAGAGATTATACTCTATGCAAATCAATCTCGTTGTGGCGACAAATCAAATTATAGGTGATAAAGTTAGGAGACAATAAAATGGCATGACAATCTAACATGTGAAGTTTTAGAAAGCATTAGTGGGATGATGGGTTCAAATATTTTTAAGTAACACTTCCCTGACTCTAACTTGAAGTGATGGGGTGCCTTAATAGGCATTTGTTTTAGTAATCATTTTGTTGTGGCTGGCTTATTTATACTGAATATTGGAAGAAAGACCGTTGCTTAAAATTCGAGTTATTCGCAGATGATATTCAAATGTCTCATTGTATTCTTGATTGTTCCTGACTTCAGAGGAAAGACAAAAATTAGCAGTTCCATATGCTTATCAACCTAACAAGTCAAAGATTTACAAATCTTTCTCTGAAGTCATTGACCGCTTTAGCTTCCACAGCTTCAACGGTCTGAAATCTTGTTCCTTTTATTGTTTTGACAAAATCAAGGAATCTAAGGCTAGATTTTCTTTTACAATTCTTTTATTTCTCGAGCTTTCGGGCTAACATATCCTTCAACACGGAGATCTAGAAGTTATCCCGAAATGGATTTATGTTTGCACTACCAGTTTTACAATTCTTCATAAAAATTAATATTATCATTAATAAATGAAATAGAAGATTACTCTATAGAAAATACGTAGTGCCTGTTAGGTGTCTTCACCAAGACTGCTGATTACCTATTTGTTTACTTTCTATCATTGTTTGCTTTTTTCTTGAACTCCGGAACGAATAGTCTTAATAAAAGCCTTCGTTGTTTTACTCAATAAAATGATCCTAGCTATTGAAGTGAATTTTAAAAGAGAAGAAGACTTACCCAAAAAAATCAGACGAGTCCCCAAAGAATTCAACTATTTATATATTCTATGCAAATAAATCTCTCTATTATTACTTTCCCTAAAAATCTTCTGTCTTGTTATTGCTCTCCAAAAGAAAGGGTTCTGTAAAATCTGACCTCCTACAGAAACGAAGAAACTGACATCTAATGATAGCCAAAATCATAGTTAGTCAATGGTCAAAATTAATTGTAACTATTTATTTACACTGAATTTTGACTTGATATTTAGCTTGTTAATGACTTTAATACCATATATTATTTTCTTAATTATATCAAAATCCCTATAATCCAAACAGACTTATAGTTAAGATAACTTGAACTTGTTCCACGTCGACAAAGTCTTTAAGCTCTGAGCTTTGCATTAACATGGATAGACTTCTGGACAAGAATAGCTGTTAATAATAACGATAATAATGCTGTAAAACAAATTACAATTTAAATGTATACGTGAGTAGGTATAATCCCCTTCATTAAACACCTCTCCTCTGTCCTTACAACACTGCTTGCGAATTTTCCATTGTTTGAAACTGTGCTGGAACTCTTCTTCTGTGAAATCCTTCATGACGCGTGCCGCTTCCACAGCTTCAACGGTCTGAAATCTTGTTCCTTTTATTGTTTTGACAAAATCAATGAGGAATCTTGGGCTAGGTTTCTTTTAAAATTCTTTTATTTCTCGAACTTTCGGGCAAAGATTCCCTTCAACACCGAGACCTATAAGTACTTCTGGGGCTCCGTGTTGAAGGGCGTGTATTCCTGAAAGCTCGAGAAATAAAATAATTGTAAAAAGAAACCTAGCCCAAGATTCCTCATTGATTTTGTCAACGCGTAAAAGCAGGGAAGAAATCTTTTTATTGTGCACATTTGAGCTTAGGGGACTGATAATAGTCGCATGGTGCCAAATCAGGGGAATAAGGCGGATGGGCTAACATTGGAAAGTTATACCTGGCCAGAAACGTCTTTATAGACCATACAGTGTCGTGCGTTGTCATCGGGACCATGTGGTTCTTGCCCAATTCTGGATTGATGTCTACAGACACAGGAGGGGCGGCAATCGAAAGATAAGGCTTCACTCGACACAGC
>CP092871.1:48296826-48450915 GCA_030710605.1 Cordylochernes scorpioides
GGAAAGGACACGTTAACTGCTCAAAGATGCAGGAATGATATTCTTGAATCCAATGTGAGATTTTTCACGGGAGGGTCATTCCCTCAGTTCATTTTTATGGATGATAAAACAACGAATGCTGACGTTTGCTGGACATGTGATGGGCGGATCAGCAGGAGAGACATTGCAGACAGTGTTGGAGGGAAAGCTCCGGAGGAAGAGATCGAGGGGAAGAAGCCGACAGGGATACACAGACGATATAAAACAATGGACTGGACGACACGAGGAGATGAAGAGGATGGCGAAGGAAATATGGAAAGACCATGTGACCCACCTTAAGTAGAGGAAGGCATTGAAGGAGGAGGAATGCTGGTCCACATGAAAAGAGCAATGCTAATCTATGATTTCCTCATGAGTGGGGATATTAAAAGGATGAATTGGTCAGCCAGATCTCCGGACCTGAATCCAATAGAACATGTCTTAAGGAGATATACTGAAGCTCGTCTCGGTAACATTCTGTTTAAATATACGATAATATTCTCCATTTATAATATAAATATATTGACACGTAGTATCAATTAGTAAAACAGGAGATATACATATGACACGGTAATTTATTTTAATCAAAACAATCCTCCACTTATTTAACATCAAATAATAGAGCCTGGCCTTGTACTTATTGTTTGCTGAAAAGCATTGCTCGATGCAAATTTTTATTAATAATTATGCTGTCTTAAAAGCTTTTGTCCATAGTTTGCTTTAAAACCATTTCTAAGATTCCACCCTTCAGTGTAGCATATATAAGCAAAATCGTCCAATAAAGTATTAGAGCTGTAGAAGCGGTCTAGTAGATTAAATTGGCGGAACCGCTGGGAGGGTTCACCACTGATGAGACAAGTTCTCCCAATATTTTTTCATGGCAGTAAGGACAATACAAGTATGCTTGTATGTTTAAAAAGAAACATTCGTGCTTTAATGCTTCCCTTTCCTAAAGAAATATTCTGAATAACAAAATATCAAAATTTAAAAATCTGATGATTAAACAATGAATGGCGAAACCGCTGGGAGGGTTCACCACTGAAGAGCCATGCCCTCCCTCTTTTAATTTTTAATCATCTCAGGATAAGGGCTGAATAAATAATGTTTATGATTTTCATCGATATAGATGGCGTTAAGTGCTATTGATGATTTTTAAATAAATATTCTGTTTATTAAATATTGAATTTATATTTAAAATATTGAAAAAAATTATCTTTTAAAACGAATTAATAGGATAAATATAAAATAGCTCTTTTAGAGAATAGCAATATTGCCAATATTTCTTAATAAAATATTTTTCAAGTGAAAAAATCGTAATATTTTTATTTATATAATTTATAATAAATATAAAGTATTTTTTAAAATACAATATTGCCAATATTTCTTAATAAAATATTTTCAAATGAAAAAAAATCGTAATATTTTGATTAATATATTATTTATAATAAAATATAAAATTATTTTAAAAATATTGTGTCTTCTGATTTTCTTTTAAACAATTTCAGAAAATCTCTACTCAAGACTATTAAATGTTAATTATTCCTACAACCTGTGTGTAGGAGAAAATGACGGCTAACTATTTCTAAATGAGAACTTTATCTTCTGTTGGTAAATGGTACTAATTTCGTCTAATTAAAAATAAACTGAAAACTAATAAGCCTTTCAATAAGCTTATTTAACCTTTATCTCTATTCATTTTCTCTGCTTAAATCACTTTAGTAGTTATTAGCGTTTATTTAAACGTTTTAGATGTTACGTCTGGTTTGAAAATATCATTGTGATTTTCACTAAATTACACTAGATTGGTAATATTGTATTTAAATATTAAAAAAAAAACAATATATAGGTTTTTAACTTTTAATTAGACATTTTAAATTTATATTTAGACATTTTTTTTATTTTAATTTAGACACTTTCATTTTTATTTAGACATTTTCAATTTTAATTTAGACATTTTTCATTTCAATTTAGACAATTTTCATTTTAATTTAGACATTTTTCATTTTAATTTGGACACATGGACTTTTTATATAATATTTATTTAAGACACTTTAAAACACAACTGAATATATTATTAAAATATTATCGTCTTATTTTTACTAATTTCAAAATGAATAGAGGCTCACATCAAGCAATATAAAAAGGAAAACAGGAAACTTTAATCAAGTTGGTATGTTTAAAAGACGAAACTATGCAAGAGCTTCTAAGTTATTGAACATCAATTATAGTTCTGCTATGCAGAATTATAAAAAAGAAGGCTAATTAAAATTAATAAAGAAAGGAGGATTTAGACAAAAATAAATTTTCATTAAGCGATTTAGATTTTATTTTGAAAAGTATATACAAAATAATTCTAGTATAACTTTTTAAAAATAGAGAGATGAATTAAAATATTTTAAATCTAGAAGTGTCGCAAACAACAATAATCAATGCAATAAAATATTTTAAAATAACTCTGAAAAAGTCATCTATTGAGTTGATCAACATAATATCAGATGAAACTAAGCGAAAAAAAAAAAGAAGATGCGAAATTGTTTATTGATAATTCATCTGATTTAAAAATGATGTCAAATATCGCTATTTCCATTTCAAACCTTTCTTTCTTATAATAAAAACTATATTCAATATTTTTAGTTGTTTAAAATGCTCCTAAATAAAAGGAATATATAGAAAAGTCCATGTGTCTAAATTAAAATGAAAAATGTCTAAATTAAAATGAAAATTGTCTAATTAAAAGTTAAAAACCTATATATTAAAATAAAAAACTATTTAGTGATAGAAAATATACAATTCAGAGATTATTTTTAATTCACTTTCAAATTATTTTTCCTTATATATGAATATACAGTATATATATAATTGAGGTTGAAAATGAATATTTAATGTATATAGCGGTATTTATTACTGTAATTTATATTGGGATTTTTTCCCCGAGTAAAATATATATATAAATTATTGAAAACATTTTACAAATATTTTTTCCGCATAAAAATTTCACTTCTAGGCAGTCAACATGAAGTTGTGGCAGGATATTTATCTACCAAAAAGCGGAACCTCTCCCTTTAATTATGCATTAGAACACAATGCATTATGTTCATCACCCTAGTAAAGAACTTTACTAGTGGTGATAAGTAATAAGCCACAACACCAGTTTTGGCAAATTTAGACAAAAAGCCTGTTGGAATGTTACACAGAGTAACAATGGCTATAGATGAGCTCGTGTTTGAAAAGGAACTTGTATGCATATTATAATTATTGTTTTTGTTGTTTTCACGTATAAACAAATACCAATATTTGTTTTGTATAATTGCTATTAATAATAAATAATATGTAAAGTTAAATTGGTTATGGATTCAACCTTCTTACTTACTTTAATTACATAACAAAGCCAACCTGTATACCATTGTTTCGGGCTCTGGTCCTCATCGGTACAGTTGTGATAAACATAATGCATTGTTCTTGTTACGTAGCCGTTGTGGTTTTATATTATTTATATTTTATTTACTACAAGCATGGCTGCGCTTGTTCTACACTATATTCTTATATAATACAACATTAATAATCATGGTCAAAAGTCAATAAACATAATAATCTTTTTATGTTACATGTCTTTTTTTTTTTTCTTTTTCCTTTTCTCCCTTCTTCCCTTTTTCCTTAAAGATTCAACCTCACTGGGGGTTTAACTAGTCTTCCGCATCTGGTTCTAGTTGTGGCTGAAGTCTCCTCGCTCTGGGAAGATGTAGATGGTTGAGGGTCAAGTTGTTCTTGCTTTTCTGGAGGACTTTCTTTTTCCGTAGGTCCTGATAAGGTATCAGCTGGACGTAGATCTCGTCGATTTCTTCTAAGAACTGATCCTTTGGTGTCCTCTAGAAGATAAGATCAGGGGTGAACTCCAGGGGCTATAACTTTAGCTGGGGACCATTGCTTCTCTTGTCTAACCAACACAGACTGGCCGTTCTCCAATGAAGGGAGATCCCTTGCGTGTCGATTAAAATAAAACTTCATTCTGCTTTGGTTAGCTTCATGCTGTTTCCTGATGGAATCTTCGCAAATTCTGCTCTCGTTCATCAGTGTTGTCTTCATAGGCAAAAAGAGTCTCTGCTTTCTCCCATACAACATGACAGCTGGAGATGGCAATGAGTTATGCTCTGTGTTTCTTAGAAGTAGTAGTGCCTGATATATATCCTGTTTACTTTGTTGACATTTGATGATGGTACTCTTTAAAGTCTGGATAGTTCGTTCGATCATGCCATTGGACTGTGGGAATCTTGGGCTCGAGGTTGTGTGAGTCACATTCCATTCTTTGGCGAACTCCATCATCTCTGTGGATTGGAAGGGCGGTCCATTGTCAGTCATCATGATCTCGGGGACTCCAAATCTGGCGAAAACTTCTTTGAGCTTCTCTATAACCATTTCTGCTTTTGTTGACCTGAGTTCAAACACTTCCGGAAACTTGGTGTAATAATCTACAATTCCTAAGTATTTCCTTCCCTCTATTTCAAATAAATCAACTCCGATTTTTTGAAATGGATAATTGCCGGTTTCATGAGGTATAAGAGGTTCTTTAGTGTTATTCCGAGAATATTTTTGACATATTCGACATTTCTTTACAAATTCTTCCACTTCTTGACACATTCCTGGCCAATAGAATGTACTTCTTGCCAAGGATAATGTCGAGTTAATTCCTCTATGAGCCTTATGAAGTAGGCTCAATATGTGATTTCTCCTCTTTTCGGGGATTACTAATTTGACGCCTCTGCACAATAGACCTTCCCACTCGAATAGTTCTTCTTTTATATCCCAAAATGGCTTGACGAGGGGATTCATAGTTTTCTTATGGATTGGCCATCCATTTTCAATATAATTTTTAACCTCTTGCAGTACAGGGTCGTTATTAGTTGCTTCAACAAGATCTTGGTGACGGTTATTAGAATAAGTAACCATAAGAACTTGGTTATTTTGAGATATTTCTATCTCTGGGGTTATGAATAAATCATTAGCTATGTAGTCCCTTGATAGCGCATCAGCTGTATATAAATTTTTTCCAGGTATATATTTAAGATCAAAGTCATAATGCTGTAGTTGCAATACTAAGCGTTGTAGTCTTGGTGACAAATCTACCATTGGTTTTTTCATTATAGTAAGCAGTGGTTTGTGATCGGTAAAAGCCGTAAATTTTCTACCATAAAGGTACAAATGGTTTCTTTTACATCCAAAGTAGACTGCTAAGAGTTCTTTCTCTATTTGAGAGTATTTCCTTTGTGCGGCAGACAGGGCAGTAGATGAATAAGTTATAGGGACACCCTGTTGCTGTAAAACTGCACCTAACCCGTTTGAACTCGCATCTATTGAGATTTCTATGTCTAGTTTGGGATCAAAGTGTCTTAAGCATGGTGCACTCGTTAATTGTAGTTTGAGATCTCTGTAATCTCTTTCTCTTAGGTCATTCCATACCCATGGTTCATTTTTACGCAACAACAGTCTCATATTAGCTGTCTTATCCGAAAGGTTTGGCAAAAATTTAGCCAAATACGTGACCATGCCAAGGAATCTTTGAAGGGCTTTCTTGTCTTGTGGTCTAGGCATATCCAGTATAGCTTTTACCTTAGACTCCAAGGGTCGTATTCCTTCCGTTGAAACTATGTGTCCCAGGTATCTCACAGATGGTTGCATTAGCTGCGTTTTGGTCTTATCAAATTTCAGTCCGTTTTCTCTGGCAATCTTCAATACCTGTTCTAGTATTTTTAGATGCTCAGTCTCACTATCACTATATATGAGTACATCGTCCATATAGGTAACAACATTTGGCACACCCAAATATAATTGATGTATTATTCTTTGAAAAATTTCAGGAGCAGAACTCAATCCATACGGCATCCTTGTGTAACAATATCTCCCATATGGTGTAGACATTGTGGTTAATAGTGATGCTTCATCAGTTAAGGGTATCTGCCAAAATGCATATTTTGCATCAAGGACGGTATATATGTTTGCCTTTTGAATCAAAGCTAGAACTTCCTCTGGGGAAGGCATCATGTATCTCTCTCTTTTGATCCAATAATTGAGTTTTCTTGGATCAATGCATATCCGTACATCTCCATTAGGTTTTTTAACTACTACCATAGGATGACTCCATTCAGTAGGTTTATTTATTTTCTTTATGACACCTAATTTACTCATTTTTTCAAGTTCCTCTCTAACTGGCTCTCTCAAGGCCAAGGGGAGTCTTCTTGCTGTATATGCCTGGGGAATGGCATCCTCCTTAATAAGGATAGATTGTTTATTTTTAAGAAGTCCAACTCCTTCAAAAACATCTTTGTATTTATTTAAAATAACCTCAGACGAGATATTATTTATGCAATGATGGAGGGAATTAACTTTTTCGATTAATCCAAATCTAGAACAATCTTTTAATCCCAAAATTGGTACAGTCTGACATTTAACCACAAAAAAATTCGAGTTAATCTTTTTACTTTGGAATTGGCATTCCAGTTCTACCTCACCCACTATTGGTATTCTTTCTTTAGTGTAGGTAAATATATTTTTATTTGTTGGTGTGATCACATATTTTCCTTGCAGAAATTTTAGTGATGCTAATGGTAATATATTAACATCCGCACCGGTATCTATTTAAAGTTTATAGGGTGCCCTTGTATATAGATGGTTTCAAACCAGCCATCTTTTAATATATTATCAACCGAGAGTACATGCATATATATATATATCATTTTCAGCAATGTCATGTACTATTTTATTTTTACAGCATTTTGCATAATGATTAGGTTTTTTGCATTTATTGCACTGTTTACCGTATGCTGGGCAATTACCATAATTATGTTTTGAGGCACATTTTCTACAAGCCTTGAAAAATGTATGATTTTTCTTTGCAAATTTATGCTCTGTATTTTATTACTAGATGTTTCTTTATAACTAGATAGCTTATTCACAGTTACCTCCTCCTTTATTTCCTTTAATTGTGTCCTGGATGATTCTGCAGCTCGTCCTAGGGCTATTGCTTTTGATAAAGTTAAATCAGGATCTTGAAGATACCTTTCCGTTAGATTTTTGTTCAGTACTCCCAGAACTATTCTATCTCTAATTAATGATTCTGTAAGATCTCCAAAATCACAATCTACAGCTTTATTTTTTACTTTTGTGACAAAGTCATCAAACGATTGATTTTTTTCTTGAACTTCCGAAAAAAAGTTATATCTTCTGTAAATAACATTTTTAAATGGTTTGAAATGGTTATCAAATTTCTCCAGGATTTCAGTAATTGTAGGGTTAGTTAATGTTTCTTGAAAGCCAAAAGTTTTATATATATTTAAAGCGTCATCACCTATGTTATGTAAAAGAATGGCGCGTTGCTGTTTGACTGGCTTAGTTTCTAGTTGTATGGCGTCCGAATACAATAAAAATTTATACTTCCATGTTTCCCATGCTTCTGCATTATTTGTAGTTAATTCAAATTGCGATGGAGGTTTAAAATGATCCATTTTCCAAAATTTGTATAATCTATTTTTTCAAAATTGAAAAAAATATATAAAAATTTACTTACTTTAGAGGTATAGACTTTTCTTTTACTTCGTTTGCTTCGAAATTTTTAAGCTTTTTCTTCGTTTTCCGCTGCCACCATGTTACGTAGCCGTTGTGGCTTTATATTATTTATATTTTATTTAGTAATTATATTTTTTTAATTAATTACCACCCTTTAATTGTAATATATTTTATTTACTACAAGCATGGCTGCGCTTGTTCTACACTATGTTCTTATATAATACAACAATAATAATCATGGTCAAAAGTCAATAAAAATAATAATCTTTTTATGTTACAGTTCTAATGCATAATTCAAGGGAGAGAAGCCTCTTTTGGTGCACTTTTAAACATAAATATAATTTACGTTTATGGCAATTATACAATATTTATTACAATCTTACTAGCTTAAGCAAAACTCCCGATATAAATTCATTTAAAGAATTTTGACAAATAGAAAATATGTTAAAATTAGTAAACAAATCTGTTAAATCAATATATTATGACCATTAGTCAGTATTTGTTTTTAAAAAGTAATATCCTAAAGTAAAGGCGAAAACTTTTTCTCTCTCTCTCATTTTAAAAATTAGTTAGTTTAAATCTCTCTTTGTATTTGAATATATATATTTTTTAATTTATAAAGCTGCATTTATGTAAAATTGAAATAACCATATAACAAAATATAATGCACATTATTTTAGGTCAAAATAATTTTTATTTTCTCTCTCTGTTCATTTGAAGTATTTTATATAAATTATTTTAATAAGTATTTTGTGAAAAATCGTCAACGACTATTTCAATATTTTCTCCCAAAATTAAAGAGATTGAAAAGCTTGTATTGGACTTAGTTATTATCCGGAGGCCTGGAGAAAGTCAGCAGTAATGATTATAAAAAAACTAATATAGAAAATTATAAAGATCCGAAAGCCTACCGCCCTATAAGCTTGTCTTCTAATTTCGGTAAAATTTTTGAAAGTCCAATTCATATTGAACTTTTAAATCATATTAATAGTAATAATGTTATGCATCCTGCTCAACATGGATTTACACAAGAAAAATCAACAATCTCTGCTTTACAAGAAATAACTAAATTAAGTCTTCAGAAAAGAGAAACAGAAAATACGGCAATAGTAACAGTGGACATCAGCGGAGCTTTCGACAACGCATGGCATCCGGCAATTCTCCAACAATTGGACAAGGCAAATTTTCCAGCGGTACTTATAAAAATAATTAATTCTTACTTTGAAGACCGGAGTGTAGAGTTTAAATATACTAATGCAAAGTGTATAAGAAAGATAAATAAGGGATGTCCCCAGGGTGGTATTATTTCTCCTATTCTTTGGAATATATTATTTAATGATTTCAACTTATCTTTTAACGAAAGTTTTGCTAGAGTAATTGCTTTCGCGGATGATGTGACATTTGTGGTATGAAGTTCAAACATCTATGATCTTCAGTACAATATTACCAAATGTTAATAAAAATCAAAGCCTGGTGTGAAAAGGTAAAACTTTCACTAAGTCCAAACAAAACAGGTATACTCTATCTACATAACTATGAAAAATTGCCCATTAATTTTGATGGAAACATAATTCAACCATCAGAAACTGTTAAAATTTTGGGAGTTTTTTTCAAAAATCATAGACAAAGGAATAATATTAATTTTGGAAAACATGTTGACAATATAATTATGAAAGCTACGAAACTTAAGAATATATTATTCTCATTATGTGCACGTACTTGGGGCATTGATACTCGGCGTAGATTGATCTTATATAAAGCTATGGCTCAAATTATCTCTATAGTGTGCTTAAACAATTATGAAAAATCTTATATTTATGCAGATTAAATATATGTAATGATGCGTCTTACACTTCGTCAAACGGATTTCACTCGAGAAGAATAATAATTTTTATTCAACCTACGTTGGGCATTCACATATATATAAGGCTTTTACTAACTATGCAAAACAACTATACGAGGTTTGTCCAAAAAGTATCGCGACCTTTGAATTTTCGCGGGATACGTATATTCGAATTTCGATCTTTTTGTGGCTTTATGTTGGTACTCATGTGTCTCACTTATGCCGACAAGCTCGGCCATTTTCAATGTTCACTTAATTGTTGACAGCTGCTTTGCTTGCAGGTGTTTTGGATCGTCTTCGATTTTTACCTATTAAAAAAATGGATCAAAGAACCTGTTTCAAATTTTGTGTGAAAAACGAAATTAAGTGCGCGGATGCATTCCGAATGTTGACTGTGGCATACGGAGAAGCTACCTTGGACCGAAGCAACATTTATCGGTGGTACAAAATGTTCTCAGAAGGCCGAGAAGATGTGAACGACGAAGAGCGTGCCGGACGCCCGAGCACTTCAACAACAGACGAAAAAATTAATGAAGTGGAGAAAATGATATTGGCCAATCGTCGAATCACCGTTAGAGAAGTTGCTGAAGACCTAAACATATCGATTGGCTCGTGCCATTCGATTTTTATCAATGATTTGGGCATGAGACGGGTCGCCGCGAAATTCGTACCAAAATTGCTCAATTGCGACCAAAAACAGCATCGCATGAACATTGCTAATGAGATGTTGGACTCTGTCCGCGACGACCCAAATTTGCTCCAGAGGGTCATAACTGGTGACGAAGCGTGGGTTTATGGTTATGACGTGGAAACCAAAGCTCAATCATCTCAATGGAAGCTGCCGCACGAACCAAGACCGAAAAAAGCGCGCCAAGTTCGGTCGAATGTGAAAGTTTTGCTGACAGTTTTCTTCGATTGCAGGGGCGTGGTGCATCATGAGTTCTTGCCACAGGGTAGAACGGTCAATAAAGAATATTACCTGCAAGTTATGCGCAATTTGCGCGAAGCAATCCGCCAGAAACGCCCGGATTTGTGGAAGAACAAAAATTGGCTTTTGCACCACGATAACGCCCCTGCTCACACATCGTTGCTTGTGCGCGACTTTTTGGCCAAAAACAACACACTAATGATGCCGCAGACACCGTATTCCCCAGATCTGAACCCTGTGACTTTTTCTTGTTCCCTAAACTGAAGAGGCCCATGAAAGGACGACGTTACGCTACGCTTGACGAGATAAAGAGGGCATCGAAGGAGGAGCTGAAAAAGATTTTTAAAAATGATTTTTTGAAGTGCTTCGAAGATTAGAAAAACCGTTGGCACAAGTGTATAATATCTCATGGGGATTACTTTGAAGGGGACAAAATAGGTATTCATGAATAAATAAATAATTTTTGAAAAACACAAAAGTCGCGATACCTTTTGAACACACCTCGTATATAGGTGTAATTATTAAATATAAACAAAACAAGATGATGATAACTGACATAAAATATTATTATTGATTTAGGTAATCACTTATATGTTCATTGCGTGGGCGTAAAATTTATTTTGAAAAAAAATAGAGCTTTTCTATTGACATTCAATTCAAATAGCACGAAAGGTATGAAAGGTAAAATTGCCACAATTACCATTCATTCATTTATTATTTTTTATATCATATTTTAATTTTTAAATACAACTTTAACTTTACAAATTTTATTTTGTTGTATATATATTAATTAATTGTTCCACAAAGTGTGTGTAAGCTCACAGGTAAATAGGCGCTAACCGAAAGAAAAAAAGGTTTATTTGTACAATATTAGTTTCCCTTTTATATTTTGATCTCTTTCTTGTAAATCAACAAATATAATGTTTAATTGATAATTATTGAAATCAGTTTCATTAAATATTATAAGCAAAGTCAACAATTGGTAGCAGAGCGTGGTTGTTTGATATAAAGTTCAAAAGCGAAAATATTTAATCTGAAGATTAAGCAAGAAGTTTATTCTGATCGGTAAACTGAAGCACTTCTGAGAAGATAAAAGGTATTTATACAGATTAAGTTAAATTATATCTATATATTGCATGTTTAAATGCTACCCAATATTTAAATAAATTTAAAATATATATTTGTATTTAAAATATATTGGTTTGTTTATTATAGCT
Organism: Cordylochernes scorpioides; assembly: GCA_030710605.1. Taxonomy (NCBI): domain Eukaryota; kingdom Metazoa; phylum Arthropoda; class Arachnida; order Pseudoscorpiones; family Chernetidae; genus Cordylochernes; species Cordylochernes scorpioides. The sequence continues at coordinate 48,308,390 of CP092871.1, forward strand.
CAAATGGCGAAAATGTCTAATTCAAATTTTTTATCACAAACGAAATTTGAGCCATTAACAGGAACGAATTATCAAATATGGGCGTTGAAAATCGGCGCAGTTCTGAGAGGAAGGAAATTATTTAAATGTGTAATTTCCGATCCAGAACCTGATATGGAATACAAAAGTTATTGGGAGATTTGGAGTGATAAAAATGATGATGCTTTTGAAATAATCATCACTACGTTGACGAATGAACAAGCTGGAATGTTCATAGGAGAAACAAATGCGAAGAAAGTATGGGACTCACTGAGAAAAACATACACAGGCAATTTGGAAGATAATATTTTTGATATAGGCTTAGAATTGAAGAACATTAGAATTAAATATAATGAAACTGTAGATGAATATATGACGAGAGCAAAAAATATTGCTGCTAGAAGTTCATCATTAGGGCATCAATTTCCCTCAAGAGAACTTTCATTGCTATTGTCTTACGATCAAAGAGAGAGGCAACGGTAGAAGAGATTCAACAAACTCTAAGAGAAAAGGAGTCAAGAAGAAATATGAGATTAAATCAATCTGTTGAGAATGGGCATGAACAAGCATACAAAATTAAAGATAGAAAAGTTAAACAATTTCAGCCAAAAAGCTGTTTTGTTTGTAATAAAAAGGGACATCTAGCTAATGATTGCTGGTTTCGAGATAAAAAATAAACAAGGATATCAAAAGAAATGGACTCCTGGTTATAGAAATCACAAAAACAATAGGGAACATTAAAATAACCTAGTGGATACTGTGAAAAGTGGATTTAATGAGCAAGCATTTAAAACATATGTAAAAGAATTTGAAGATTCACCAGATGGGAGAAATGATAGGCAAATATGGTGCATAGATTCAGGATGCACCGCACATTTAACCCCAAACATAACTTTGATGGAAAATGTGATAGATTATGAAAGTGAATTCAATCTAGCTGAGAAGGGCAAAACTACCCAAGCCTCAGCCAAAGGAGATATGAGACTTATTACTACATGCACAAGTGAAGGCCAAGAAAATATTCGCATTAAAGATATCTTACATGTACCAAATCTAAGAAATAATTTCTTGTCAGTATATGAATTAGTCAACAAGGGAAATTCAGTTATTTTCAATAAGGATGGAGCAAAAATTTATAATGAGGGGAATGATTTAGTTGCTGAGGCAAATATTAAAGATAGAATGTTTATGATGGAAACAAAACTAAGAAATGTACCAATAGAAAAAATGAAAATATCATGGTTATATATACACATTTATCAAATAAAAATAGCAATATAAGTTTATGGCATAAAAGATTAAACCATATAAATGAAGAATACATGAAAAAATGATTCAAGGACATATTGTAAGAGGATTGGATCTAAAATTTGAAAGGTTACCAGAGTGCGAAGCTTGCATAATGGGAAAACTGGTTCAGAAGTCATATAATATTACAGAAAATTATACAGTTAAGCCCCTGCCGTTGATTCATATGGATTTATGTGGACCAATGAAATGTCAATCTTGAGGAGGATCTAAGTATATTCTTGTTATAGTAGATGATTACAGTAGAAGAATCTTTGTATATTTCCTGAGATCAAAAGTTGACACCTTTGAAAGATTTGAAGAATTTAAGGCAAGAGCCGAAAACGAATTAAGTCTTAGAGTAAAAGATGTAAGAACCGACAATGGAACTGAATTATGTAACTCTAGATTTGAGGGACTTTTCGAAAGAAGTGGGATCCATCACCAACTTACCACCACATACTCACCACAAAGTAATGTATTCGCAGAGAGAGTGAATAGGACTCTTATAGATACAGCGAGAACCTTACTAATTGACTCAAAATTACCCATGAAGTTTTGGGCAGAGGCAATTGCTACAGCTAAATACATTAATAATTGTACCCCCCACAGGTCTATCAAGCACCATACACCTATGCAGAGATGGAATGGCAGGAAACCATCGGTCAAACACATTCGAATATTTGGATGTTTGACACATTGGCTTGAGAGCAAACCAAGAAGGAACAAGTTCTCACCAAAGGATAGAAAGGGAATATTTATTGGTTATTCCATTAAAAGAAAAGCCTACAGAATATATGATATAATGACAAAGAGAATCCATGAAGTCAGATCAGTAAAATTTAGTGAAGATAAGAGAGGAATTGATTATGCAAATGTAATTCAGGAAGATACTAATTGTGATAATTTGACCTATAAAGGAAATTATGAAGAAATAGTTGCTGAAAACTTTCTTATCTTGAAAGAAGACAATCCTGTCACAGAGAGTAAAATGAAGTCTCAGGAGGATACGTCAGTAAAACCAGGTGGTGATACTGAAAATGACTCAATACAAACTGAACCGATAGAGGAAAGATGTGTAAAAGGAGGAAGAAAGAAAGGAGAAACAAAGAGCATATTAGAAGAACGGCACAAAGCAAGACTTGAAGAACAAGAAGGTAAATTGATCAAAGAAAGAGTTCGACGCTCACAAAGAATGAAGGATAGGATTGATGCAAACTTAATTATGGAAATATATCATTATATCCCGGAGAACTTTAAAGAAGCAATGGATAGTGGAGAAAGAAATTAATGGCACAAAGCAATGGAAGAAGAGCTCAGTGTAATAGAGAAACATAAAGTATGGACACTAGTACCAAGGGAATATAGTATGAAAGTCATCAATAGTAAATGGGTCTACAGTACGAAGAAAACATCAAATGACGGCATATATAAAAGAAAGGCCAGACTGGTTGCTGTTGGATGCAATCAAAGATATGGTATGGACTATAAGGAATCTTTTTCACCTGTACTCAAAAGGTAAAGCTTGCGAACAATAGTAGCCCTTGCAACGCAACAGAATTTAATCATAAAGACTTATTAACACAAAGCAATAACGCGCCATCTATACATATAAAATAAAAGGATTTAAAAGCGCGAATGTTTCTTTTATACATAAAACGAACTTCTACTGTCCTTACTGCGATGAAAAAATATATTGGGAGGGCTTGGCTCATCAGTGGTGAACCCTCCCAGCGGTTTCGCCAATTTAATCCACCAGACCGCTTCTCAGAGCTCTAATAGTGTATTGGATCATACTGCTTTTATATGCTACACTGAAGGATGAAATCTTAGAAATGGTTTTCAAGCAAACTATGGACATAAGCTTATAGGGCAGTATAATTACATTCAAATACTTGCTTCGAGCAACGCTCCTCAGCAAACTATAAAGACAAGGCCAGTTAGGAATAAATTAACACAAAGCAATAACGCGCCATCTATACATATAGAATAAAAGGATTTAAAAGCGCGAATGTTTCTTTTATACATAAAACGAACTTCTACTGTCCTTACTGCGATGAAAAAATATATTGGGAGGGCTTGGCTCATCAGTGGTGAACCCTCCCAGCGGTTTCGCCAATTTAATCCACCAGACCGCTTCTCAGAGCTCTAATAGTGTATTGGATCATTCTGCTTTTATATGCTACAAAGAAACATTCGCGCTTTTAAATCCTTTTATTTTATATGTATAGATGGCGCGTTATTGCTTTGTGTTAATTTATTCCTAACTGGCCTTGTCTTTATAGTTTGCTGAAGAGCATTGCTCGAAGCAAATATTTGAATGTAATTCTACTGTCCTATAAGCTTATGTCCATAGTTTACTTGAAAACCATTTCTAAGATTCCATCCTTCAGTGTAGCATATAAAAGCAGAATGATCCAATACAGTATTAGAGCTCTGAGAAGCGGTCTGGTGGATTAAATTGGCGAAACCGCTGGGAGGGTTCACCACTGATGAGCCAAGCCCTCCCAATATATTTTTTCATCGCAGTAAGGACAGTAGAAGTTCGTTTTATGTATAAAAGAAACATTCGCGCTTTAAATCCTTTTATTTTATATATATAAAGACTTATGATGTGAAGACAGCTTATCTCTATGGTGAGTTAGAAGAGACAGTATACATGAGACAACCAGATGTTTTATGCAAAAAGGAGAAGAAAACAAAGTGTGTAAATTGGAAAAAAGCCTGTATGGTCTACCACAATCTGGAAAATGTTGGAACAAAAAGATCAATGAAATTTTATACCAGTTGGGAATGATTAGAACAAAATGTGATCCATGTGTCTATAAACTCCAGAGAGGAAAAGAATATGCAATACTGGGTCTATATGTAGATGATCTCATCATTGCTGGAACTAGTAAGGAAATTAATGACAACTTAGCCTCAGAAATAAAAAAATATGTTACTCTAACAGAAAAGAAAGATGGCGAACCATTTATTGGAATTGAAATAAAAAGGGCAGAAGATGGATCTTATCTATCTCAGACTCATTATATTGATACAATTCTTCACAGATTTGGACTGGAAGAATGCAACAGTGTGCAGACACTTGGGGATCAAAATCAAAATTTGGATGAGTAGTTGGACTCTAATCCAGTAGATAAAACTGTATACCAGGAAATGATTAGATCAATTATGTACCTTTCTACGGGTACTCGACCGGAAATATCCTTCAACGTCAGCAATTTATCTCAGTATAGTAATGATCCAAGAGGAATACACTTAACTGGAGTTAAAAGGATTTATAGATATCTGAAGGGAACAAGAAATAAAATGTTGGCATATAAGTCAAAAGACAACAATATCAGAATAAGTACTGATGCGAGCTGGTGTACAATCCGAGACGCAAAATCCTATTCAGGCTATACAGTCAAACTTGGCATCAACTTAATAAACTAGAGAAGTAGAAAGCAAAATTTAGTAGCCTTGTCTACATGTGAAGCAGAACTTATTTCAATATGTGAAGGCATTTCAGAAATATTATGGTTAAAGGGATTACTAGAAAAACTTTGTGAAAATGCAACTTTCCCAATTACCTTGAAAAGTGACAGCCAGGCTGCAATAAACTGGATACAATCTGACAATATTACTTCACCAACAAAGCACATAAACAGAAGGCATTATTTTGTGAAAGAGGAAATTCAAAATGGAATCAAGCTGGCATACACTAAAAGTGAAGACATGGAGGCGGATATACTAACGAAGAGTCTACCTAAGGACAAACTACGGAAATGTGCAGATAGCCTTGGACTTGCTGATTAGGGCTTACACATAGGGGAGCGTGTGTTGTATATATATATTAATTAATTGTTACCACAGAGTGGAACGCTTCACGATTTTGCGTGTCATCCTTGCGCAGGGGCCATGCTAATCTTCTCTGTATCGTTCCAATTTTAGTATATGTACCGCCGAACAAGCGTGTACAAGCGTTACCACAGAGTGTGTGTAAGCTCACAGGTAAATAGGCGCTAACCGAAAGATAAAAAGTTCCTTTGTTCAATATTAGTTTCCCTTTTACATTTTGATCTCTTTCTTGTAAATCAATAAATATAATGTTTAATTAATAATTATTGGAATCAGTTTCATTAAAAATTCTAAGCAAAATCAACATATTTCACACACACATTTTCATTTGTCTCAATTAAATATAAAATGCCTTAGTATATATTATATATAGTCTTTTGAATATTAAAAAAAAAACATTAATACATATTTTGTTTTTCTCCTGATGTAGTGCAGACGACTCAAACTCTTCATTAAGTACTCTAGGAATTTGAAACCAGCACTTTAAACAACAGTACTTTTCATACAAGAAAGGTCAATGTTTTAAGTGCTAAACTTTCACTAACTTTCTTTTGATCGCAAGGGATATGAAATTTTAAAAGAATATAAAGATTTTAAAAACGACTTTGACAAGTTTTACCGCAAATGTTTCTTTTGAACAAAAATCGTAATTTATTTTAAGGAGAAATAACGACTCTTTCTATCCTTAGGGATGAAGTATGAAAGAATGAATTGTTAAGATTAATGATGAACGAAAAATAGAAGTGTCCAGGGATGGGAGGTGTATTAATTGTATTATAATATAAAGATTTCACGGCAAAATATTTTATACAAATATTTTAACTGCCATTTACATAAGCGTATATCAAAATAAATTTCCAAATTTCGTTTTTTTTAAATTTATAATTAAATATATTTTCAATTCTCTTTCGCTTTTTTATAGAAATATTATTAAGATATATATCACGAATATTATACTTTTTAAAAAGCAACCTCTTAATATAAAATATAAATATCTATATCTCACTCATACTAATACATTCGATTGATAAAATATATATATTTTTTGTGTAATTTAAATACCTATATGTGTAATGCTATATCACACAAATAAAAAAATAATCGTCGAAATAAAAAGATATTATTTAAAAAGTTAAGAAAGAAGAAGTAAATTTCATAAATTTATTGACATTTTATCATCACCACTATAAGATAGCCTGACGATAGTTAAAAATGTTGCAAAAGAGAAGTCATCTAATCAATGGGAGTTCGTATCATTCGAATCTAACATGGTCGTTTGGCTTCCTAACCGCCATTTCCAAATTCCCCCCCTACCCCTCGTGCCTATTGTCGACGCCATATTTAGATTTGTTGCATTATTTGGCATGCCCTAGTCTCACAACTATTTGGATTTCTTCAGAACAACGACTTAAAAGCTACTTTTTACGGAATTGAATGAAAATTGCGAAATATAAAAGTAATCAGACAAACCCTCTCTTAAGCGAATTAAAGCTGATTTAAAAAATCAAGAGATGTTTCTAAAGCTATTGAAAGAAGATTCTGCAATGTTATTTTTCTATTTGTGGCGTAAATATAGAATTTAGATTTGAAATAAAATTTACTTTTAGCTATATAATTCTGGAACTCTTACAGCCAATGATTGGCTAAATTCAATCTCATTTAGGATATACCAAACGTCAAGATGACAACGAAATTTTGTTTTGACATCCAGTTACCAATTATATTTATAAAAAAGCAGGTGAAGAAATAAAGAAAAGGTTATAGGTTTAATAATTAATATAAATAAATATAATATATTAATAAAAATAAAAACGAGAAATTGTGAAAATTAAACTGATTTTTTAACGTAATTTGAATAAAAAAGCTACAATACATAAATAGTATAAGTATATATTTAATAAGGTTTTATATAGATACTAGAGCATCTCAGCCCGTTTCAAATGCGGTGGAATATTTAAAGAATAATTGAGCCTATAAAAATGTAGATGTAATAAAATCAAATTAATGATCGTAGAACAAGCGTCAGATCTCTATAATTACAAATTATAAAACTCCGGCTTTGCCGGTCCCAAGCCTGGATGAAGGAGGGGGAGCAGTAACAAGCTCGCTAAAAAACCTGGGCTCCGCTGATAGTACCCTGTAAGGGCTCCTGATCCAGGGATACAGGATGAGCAGCGTTTGTACTCCATGTTAGGAGCGGCTGCATATGGTGTCTGTTCCTCATCTCAGAGGCGGCCATTTCTTTTGGAGCTAAGTCGGCCTGATACTGAGTAGTGATCCCAGTCTTAATGACAAAATCATTCTACTTCACCCAGTGTCATGAAAGATAAGAAAGAAGAAGAATTACAAATATTAGAATAAGCCAACAGCCAGAGTATACTTTGTTATACAAAGGATATTTTACATTTGAAATGGGATATTAAAGAGCAAAAGATCTTCAGAGTGTTCTAATAGCTATAGTGAGAAGGGTTCAATATTTTTACTTTATTTTGCTGGATAGAATGTTCTATTGATATTCGTATAATGTTAGGAATTTATTTTTGTAGAGCAGAATAATACTCGCAATTCTATAGAAAGGAAAATCCTCTAGAGTCCAAAATCTCAGCAAGACACTAAGCTCATTCACAAAATCTGCATAAATAAATGTGCATTATAATGTGTTTTTGTTCAGTTTCCACAATATCTCCAATCTATACAAAATCCAGATTGTAAATAAGATCATGTTAGCGTTCTTCAGAATTACGCCAGTTGAAAGCTCTTGAAGCGGTTTTCTAGTAAAAGAGAAACTCATCAAACTTATTTTTCTCTTAGAACACTACTAATAGTAATAATTAAAATGATGTAATTTTGTCAAAGCTGGCACATACTGGTGTAAAACAGTGAGTAGGATGAGGGGTGTCATCTAGTGTTGACAGCCAGGGTTGTCAGACAGTTTCCTGTAGATGATGCCAAACAAGATTAGAACTTGTGAACAGATGGCTTCCTTCCTGAGTAGTTTTTTGTTGTTTTTAAATTAGAAGCCTGTTAGTTGTCGCGGAGATCAAAGATTCTCAAGTCTCAGACTTCGTTCTAAACAACCTTATTGATTCGGATCTTTAAAATAAATTTTTATTTCTGAACTCATAGCTCAACCATTCGTCAAAATAACATCGTATCAAATTTTTAGTGTGAGTGTTGTATCCGAATTTTCTATTTCGGATATGTGTAATATTTGTAGAACGACATTTGAAAATTATCCCGCATGTGTTTCTTTTGAACGAAAAATCGAAATTTATTTTAATGAGAAATAACGATTATTTCTAACCTTATGGATGAAGTATGAAAGGATGAATTGTGAAGAGTAATGATAAACTGAAAAATAAAGTGTCTAGGGATGGGAATCGAACCCACAGTGTTCCGCTTACCGGGCAGATGCCATGTCCACTAGGCTACCCTGGACATATTTTTCCGTTCGTAAATATTATAAAAAGTAATTTATAATAAAATATAATGCGGCTTATGATTGTAGTGTAATATTTATATATTATTTTTGTAGTTTATTTTCTAGATCGATTTTAGATATTTAGTTTTAAAATTACTTTGAATTCCAGTTGCGGCTCCAACAATGGGTCAGTTGGTCTGGGGCCGGGCTAAGACCATCACCGTACACGGTCGGTGGTTTACACGGACTCAAGAGTCTGATGAACTTAGCTCTGTCAGAGCATTGGACTAGGTGTCCCTACAAGTCCTGGGGAGAGGTGAACCTTCCTAGGATTCCTAGGGGTCGAACCGCCACTATGAACAAAGGATAGCGCGAGGAGACAGATACCTCCAGGCTGATGTGACAAAAGTTAATTTTACGGGTTATCACACAAAAAAAAAAACAATATACTAGTGCCTACAGTAAGAGTAACTTAAACACAGAAAAACGTACACTCAAGAGTATCACACCAACAACAAAAAGGGGGCAAATAAAAAAAAACACGATTTGTTAAATAAAATAAAAAGAGTACTTATCTTTTATTTGCAGCGTTGATAAGGAGCGGACCGGGGTTACACAGGTTTGCGAGGAGTTCACCAGACAAGCACACGGAGAACGCTTTAAGCGTCTCCACTCGATCACCCCTCCACGACTCCTCGCATTCCGTTTCAGCCCTCTTATGTACAAATATGGCCACATTCGTTCAATGAGAAGACGTGGGAGATCAGTTCACTTAGCAAATAAACAACATTCTTCCCGCATAACTGAGAAGATTTAAACTGCTTATGTTTGTGAAATAATTTGACAGATGTGAAAACTCTGTCTCCACGAATAACATATTTTTTACAATAAATAAATGTATGTCATATAATAAGGAGTCATATGTCTGTTTTAAAGTAATCTGTGAGGAGATATGAATAAAGAAAGTTGGTTAGTAAGATTCGGATTTACCCTTACAAATCTATTTATGAGCATAGTTGTCTTAATTAGGTTTTCTTGTGTATAAATTTCATTAACAATATTGATTGTGATTAGCCTTTACTTTTTTATCTTTATTTGCAGAGAATCCGTGGTAAATCCATGTATAATAAATTTATTTTCTTCCAATTTACCCAGACTTTTATATTTATTAGCTTGATTGTCTTAATTAAATTTTTCCTGTATATAAATTTCATATTATCATTTAGGTACTATTAGTGTTTTTCCTGCATGTATCCTACATTTCTTTTGGGAGAATCTGTATAAGACCAAAAGGTATTTAAAAATCTTTTGGTTGTTGTTAGTAAAATTGGGCTTAGTCAACCAAATTGTCTTGACTTCTTTCTTAGTGGATTCGATGGTCAGATCTCTACGTCTCCACGTAGGTAGTCGGACTTCCACTCTGGCCTACTTCTCACGGGCTTCTGTCTCTTGTGCGAGTCCTCATCAGCTCGACTGCCCGCAGCTTGCCACATACATATAGGTAAAACATAAACAAGCAGGAGTTTTTTCCCTTTAACTTAAACCAATATTGTGGAATGATATTTATTTATAGGTTAGTCTAAGAGTGCAACCATTTGAGTCGGAAGAGTAAAAATTTACAATTTACAAAATTTCAAAGTTTTTGAAGAGCCACACATTTTTTCTTGCCAACAATAAATAATATTTACATAAATAAAGTTTTTATTTATGCGAGTACTACACACACATCCAAAGAGTCGCATGTGGCTCGCGAGCCGCAGGTTGCCAACCCCTGGGTTAGTCGATATTCAGGAATGGTCGTTATTGAAGACATTCCTTTAAATGCGAGGACTTTTAAAAAGAGCTGGATAACTTGAGGTGGTCGTTAAAGAGAGTTGCTTACAAAGTGACATCTCTTCACAGTAAACTCTCTTTCAAATAAAATGTTAATATTTGGAAGCCTATTGCAACAGTACCCGTGTTTCCTATTAAAACATTGACCCATATATATGTGACGGAAATTTTTCAGAATATTTCATTCAAAATGTTTATTTGCAACGGAAACATTTTACTTTTTTTAAAATTATTATTTCATTTCAACACACAAGACGCGATATCCCGGCTAGGGATAATTGCGTCGCTTTACATTTATAAACAGAAACAATTATAAACATATTATACAAGAAAAAAATAATAATAATATTTTAAAAAAGAAACAATAAAATAAATTAGGATCCTGATCCTTTCAGGTTAGAAAGATAGTCATAAATATATTTACAAAAATGGTTAAATCTGTGACAATTATCTCTGGTATTTACAAATTCATACAGATCTACAACATTATTTACTGTCTGTTGTCTAGCGCTAAAGAAGAGTGGGCATTCCAGCAGTAGGTGTCCTGAGTTTCCTTGCTAAAACATTTTACTCTGGAGCTCTACAAATATCTATTAGTGTAAATCAATGCTCAATGACAATAATAGTGAACGCTTTTATAGGTTATTTCTATATTTTGTATAATATCTAATACTATATATAGGCACCGTTCACTTGTAAAAATTTGATAGAAAGATTCATTTTTCTCTGTTATTATTTGTCTGTTTCAAATATCTGTCTTTTATATCGTAGAGATAATGTTTATTAGATTTATAACTTTCAGAATATCTCTAGGGTAAAATTTTTGACCTTATATCATCAGTATTTTGAGAATAAAAAAAGTACGAAAAAAAAAAAAGATGACGCAAACCATCAACAACTTTCAATTGCACAATCAGAAGATTCTTTTTTTTTTTCTTAATTATATTATCAGATTTGATAAATATTTTTGACCAAAAATATCGATTTTGAAATTTAAAATCAATGCGAATTTTAAATCGTATCTAGAATTATAATTAATTATAGTCCACAATATAGGGACTTACCCCTTAATTACTATTTGCATGTTCAAAAATTAAAATGAAAGTCGCCAATAAAATAAGCTGAAATGATTTCAAGACTATCAATTCCTAGAAATTTCGAGAACAAAACAATATCTGATAACAAAAATAATTAAACATAAATCACAAATATATTCCAATAAACGCTTTTTAGAAAACCATTTTTAATCAGTGAAAATAGAAAAAGCTGTCTTCAGTGAAAGTGATCGGCCACCCTGCAAGCTATACAGATGACAGCCACAACAATGAAAAGCTAACCAACCACGCGTCTGATAAATTAAACTCCATTGTCTCAAAGCTAATTTTAAAAAATCATCTGCGTTACGTTTAAATAGAGCCAAGGGATTGGCTGCATTAGATAGACAGATGATATCCGGCTCGGCTCGCTGGTCAAAAAATAAAAACTGGTTGGGCAAGATCACTGATGTAGTAGAGGTCAAGGTGAAACGAAAAGGTTAATAAACCAATGCGAGTGCAGTTTTTTTTTCTTTCTTTTCTTGGTAGGGCAGGTTTAAACGACATCGTCTGGTTTGATTCTGCAATGGAATGTTGGGGGTTTTATCGTCTGCAAGTTGCCATTTTATAATCGTCTGCATTGTCACGTTCTTTTTTTTTTTACATTTGTTATTCACTTTTGATACATTTTTGATTATGAGTAGTGATAAGAGGAAAAAGGTAAATATTATTTATATATTGTATGAGGGCGTATTTTATGTATTTATGAAAATTTTTGATTTTTTTTTTCGATGTTGCAATAGAATCTTCCATGAGAGACCATAGCCCAAAAGTTTATATTTCTGGGTTCTCCTGGTGGTGTTCCCTTATTGGAGGTTATGTTAGATGGGGTCAAATTATCTCAGTGTTTACATAGTGGTCGCTCAAGGAGGAGGTCGCTTATGGGAAGTTTGCTATATTTCAGTTTTATTCTAACTTCAATATTTAATATATGCAAATATATAATTCACTGAATGACCGCCCGGGTTCTTCCCGAGTGAATGTTTGCCCAGCTGTTTCTACAAATGTTACTTATTATGAACATATTAATACTAATTGTAGCAGTGCATCCAAACCTCTCCAAGGCGACGACCCAATAATTCAGCTAAAATTGGACGCTTTAGAGAGGTTGGACCTTTTAGAGAGGTCGGTAAAAGTAACTCGACTGTACGTACAAGTGCAAAGTCAGAATGATGGCAAACATTGCCAGAGTCAATAGCAAAACAGAGTTTTTAAATAACAATTTAAAAATCACTTTTGGAGGTTAATTCATTGAAACTTTCATTTTAAGATCGAAAAGAAGTGGTCGCTTTGAAGAATCGTGAGGGGTCGCCTTCGGGAGGTCCTATTGAAAAAAAGGCTATTTTTAAAAGGTCGCTTTAGAGAGGAAGTCACTTTCAGGAGGAGTTGATTCAGCAGGTTTAATAGCATTATTGATGATAGTGAATCATTTATCATCATTATGTTACAATTCCGAGATATGCAAGTCAGTTGGCCTAATATTGTAGAAGCTTATAAGTTAGCCTACATGTCAAATGTCTCAATGATTCAGTAGTTTTGGTGGGGAAAAAATAACATAATACTCGAATTAGTACTTCATTTTTAGGTAAGGTTTTTCATATATAATGCCAAAAAATCAGCATAATATATATTAAAATTGTATTTTATGATTTTTTTTTTCTCATATATGAGCAGCTTCTTTCCAGATTGAATTCTAGACATTTTCTCTTGACATCATTTTAAAGTTTTGATTTAAGTTGTTCAAAACATTTTATTCATTGGCCTTTATTATTCTTTTGGCGTTAAATACCTTTTTCATGGTAGAAAAGATTGTCCCATGCACTGCAACAGCCGATAAGAGTCGATGGACGAGTGGGTAACACCCTCGATTCCCGACAGCCATGAACCGGGATCGAATCCCGCGTTAACATTTTGTTTAACATGTGAATAATATTCACATATATTATTCGTTGTTGCAAATATCATAAACTAGGTTGCTCTTTTTGAGCGGTACCTAATAAAGTGATTTTGGAAGAGCTGAATGGGATCTGGCTTTGGTTGGGAGTCCAAAACTTGCCGAACTTCTTTTCCTATTGCAGAGAGATGTCGGGAATAATTGAATGAACTAAATCCCACCGAGGTTCTGGAATAACAATTTATTACTTCGGTTATTTTTTTCTGCAATTTATATGATGTTTATTTGTTTTATATATTCTATAGTATTTTTTTTCAACACCTGTCTCCCTCTTAACTCCCTGGCCTGGGGAATCTAACCTTTTTTGAACAACTTTGGTGGCGTGCAGCACCTTGGTACTTTTCTATAGTGCATTGCGGTTTGTCTGCTTGCTACATCCATTTTTGGGCTCAAAAATCATACACTTTGGTTAGTAGCCCGTAAAACCATATTTTTTCTCCCTCTCTATAGGCCTTCCTACTTTTGTATAATAAAGAATTCTGTTAGGAAATATTTGTTGACATGCTGTGGCTTGTATCGCCGCCCAACAGCCAATTGATGTAATTTTGAGAATGGCTGTTGTTTTAAGTGCCACGGAATTGTAATCCGTGTGTTCACATAGATAAACATTGAATCCTTATTTGCCTTCAAAGAACAAGGGTCTACCGTTGTCTATGACACATAGGATGAAATAATACCGTGGTCGTTTTCTGGCCTTCTGTCCTCTCTATCGAAATAGGTGGATAATGGATCCTTGCTTGGATGGAGTCTTGGAGGGGTCTTCTCAGCTTTTGCCACTCCCTACAGAAACTTATTATCGAATACTATTAAAGAAGAAAAATGCATATACAACATTTATTGATGCCTACGAGACAGGAACTCTTAAAAGACAGAAATGGCAAAGCTACAGGCTTTCGAGATATAGTGCCGATTCTGAGGATGAAAATACCATTGATTATTTCACTAGTAACGAAGAAATCCAAAATTGACTAAGGATGAATACGACCTTCTGGAAACGATTAAAAAGAACCAGCATGTTTGGACATTTTGTCCGACACTCGGAGTGGATAACGGGATTAGTGAAGGGAGGTATGGAGGAAGGCCGAGAATGGATAATTCGTAGATAATTTCGGGAAAAGACCTCATATTGTTGTCAATCCCTGGATATGAAGCTCTGGGAGAACAAGCATACTGCCAAATTTGAGATGAAATACATATGTACTTCACATAGTAAGTGTATCCATAGAGAGACAGACGGACTATCTGCAGATATGTGACCATCTACATTGATAGAGGATAACGATATTATGACAAATTCTTTGAAAGTTAAATCTCTTCACAGATTTCCAAAAGATGATCCGGTCACAAAACGTCCTGTGAACGCCAGAGGTCGAGCAGAATGGAGCAGTGCGGTGACCAGAACGTTCCACGTGGCCTTGGAGTATTTCTGGCTGACGCTCGACACTCCTGTACTTCTCGTGTTGTTTTACAAGACGTCTTCTCCGAGTGATGTTTTTCCAACCAATTTTGTTTTAACAAGTGTTAATTATATATATTGATTATACCAGTAATACTATTTTAGTAGTAAAAGTGATTATGATATATCATCATTTTCGGCTTCCCTTGAGGTCATACACAATCGCTACGACTACAACTCGTACAAAGATCGGACGTCATTCCTCAATACACGAGGTGTGGCTACAAAATAACGAGACTGGTGATTCAGCAGAAGAACTAGACAGGTGACAAATTCGTACGACCAGCAGCTGTGTCGAGTGAAGCCTTATCTTTCGATTGCCGCCCCTCCTGTGTCTGTAGACATCAATCCAGAATTGGGCAAGAACACACTGGCAAGAACCACATGGTCCCGATGACAACGCACGACACTGTATGGTCTATAAAGACGTTTCTGGCCAGGTATAACTTTCCAATGTTAGCCTTATTCCCCTGATTTGGCACCATGTGACTATTATCAGTCCCCTAAGCTCAAATGTGCACAATAAAAATATTTCTTCCCTGCTTTTACACGTTGACAAAATCAATGAAGAATCTAGGGTTTGGTTTCTTTTTACAATTCTTTTATTTCTCGAGATTTCGGGCTAACATGCCCTTCAACACGGAGCCCCAGAAGTACTTCTAGGTCTCGGTGTTGTAGGGAATCTTAGCCCGAAAGTTCGAGAAATAAAAGAATTGTAAAAAGAAACCTAGCCCAAGATTCCTCATTGATTTTGTCAAAACAATAAAAGGAACAAGATTTCAGACCGTTGAAGCTGTGGAAGCGGCACGCGTCATGAAGGATTTCACAGAAGAAGAGTTCCAGCACTGTTTCAAACAATGGAAAATTCGCAAGCAGTGTTGTAAGGATAGAGGAGAGGTGTTTAATGAAGGGGATAATAACTACTCACGTATACATTTAAATTGTAATTTGTTTTACAGCATTATTATCGTTATTATTAACAGCTATTCTTGTCCAGAAGTCTATCCATGTTAATGCAAAGCTCAGAACTTAAAGACTTTGTCGACGTGGAACAAGTTCAAGTTATCTTAACTATAAGTCTGTTTGGATTATAGGGATTTTGGTATAATTAAGAAAATAATATATGGTATTAAAGTCATTAACAAGCTAAATACCAAGTCAAAATTCAGTGTAAATAAATAGTTACAATTAATTTTGACCATTGACTAACTCTATGATTTTGGCTATCATTAGATGTCAGTTTCTTCGTTTCTGTAGGAGGTCAGATTTTACAGAACCCTTTCTTTTGGAGAGCAATAACAAGACAGAAGATTTTTAGGGAAAGTAATAATAGAGAGATTTATTTGCATAGAATATATAAATAGTTGAATTCTTTGGGGACTCGTCTGATTTTTTTGGGTAAGTCTTCTTCTCTTTTAAAATTTACTTCAATAGCTAGGATCATTTTATTGAGTAAAACAACAAAGGCTTTTATTAAGACATTTTGTCTTACATAGACCCGTTCCGGAGTTCAAGAAAAAAAAGCAAACAATGATAGAAAGTAAACAAATAGGTAATCAGCAGTCTTGGTGAAGACACCTAACAGCTACTACGTATTTTCTATAGAGTAATCTTCTATTTCCTTTGTTAATGATAATATTAATTTTTATGAAGAATTGTAAAACTGGTAGTGAAAACATAAATCTATTTCGGGATAACACGCCCTTCAACAGGGACACCTAGAAGTACTTCTAGATCTCCGTGTTGGAGGACATGTTAGCCCGAAAGCTCGAGAAATAAAAGAATTGTAAAAAGAAATCTAGCCTTAGATTCCTTGATTTTGTCAAAACAATAAAAGGAACAAGATTTCAGACCGTTGAAGCTGTGGAAGCAAAAGCGGTCAATGACTTCAGAGAGAGATTTGTAAATCTTTGACTTGTTAGGTTGATAAGCATATGGAACTGCTAATTTTTGTCTTTCCTCTGAAGTCAGGAACAATCAAGAATACAATGAGACATTTGAATATCATCTGCGAATAACTCGAATTTTACAACAACAACAAAAAGCCTTTATTGAGGACCTCTCGTCCTATATAGGATTCGCCAGTTTACAGAGTAAGAGAAGAGAACTAATAATACAGAGAGAATTAACTCGAATTTTAAGCAACGGTCTTTCTTCCAATATTCAGTATAAATAAGCCAGCCACAACAAAATGATTACTAAAACAAATGCCTATTAAGGCACCCCATCACTTCAAGTTAGAGTCAGGGAAGTGTTATTTAAAAATATTTAAACCCATCATCCCACTAATGCTTTCTAAAACTTCACATGTTAGATTGTCATGCCATTTTATTGTCTCCTAACTTTATCACCTATAATTTGATTTGTCGCCACAATGAGATTGATTTGCATAGAGTATAATCTCTTTATTGTATTATGCAAATAAGAGAGAATTCACCTACCTTTCCTATTAGATATGAGGATATTTAGTATTTATCTAATTCACAATGCATATGATATAACATATAGGATATATGAAATCCCAATAAAGCTGTATGTGTGTCAATAGGATATATGAAAAAATAAAGTTGATTCAAATATAATTTATAAATAATAAATTTATATATCGTACCTTTATATGTCCGAAAAAAAATTGTGTAGAGATAAATTGTTTTATATACTCGTAATTTTGGATTTTGAGCATGCGAGACTTTTTTTGACTATGTTTTATTTTTTATAAGAGTTCGATGTGTCCCAAATGGCTTCTGAAGTTTATAGGTGCTGTGTGTTAGAATGGAATATATCAATCAATCAATAACTTTAGAAAGCATTTTAGTCTTATATACAGAGTTTCCTGAAAGATACAGAAAAGGAGTTGAAAAAAGAGAAAAATTAGAATAAACAAAGTTATATGGGATAGTTTTATAGAACCCCAGTCGCTCTCTCTCTCTCATTACACCAGAGAAACGGCTCCGCATATTTTTTTCGTTTGAAAGGAAATTCTATTCTTGAACATCATGGCCACCTAGAAGTCTGAGATTTTGTACATTTGTAATGTTAGAAGTATTGAACTAGTTATTCTATTATATATACCAGATTTCTACGTGGTCAAGAAATATATTGTCGTGTGTTGACCCTACCGGTTCTTTGCGACGATGCGCTTCTTCCCCCGTGGTTCACCTACTTAGGCTCCCGTTGCTCTTCCCTGCGGCTTTTCCCCGCAGGCCACCCAAAGACGTCCTGAGCTCCACCTCTCCAGTGGAAACTCCCTTCCTCTGGCAGTATCTCTCGGCCTTACCACTGGTGGGGGGACACGAGAGACTTACCAGAAGAGCAGCAGCAGCAGCCTGGCGATGATGGCAACGGCGAGAGTAACGACAGGAGGCGGCACGGAGACTTGAATCACTTCTTTTATTGTCATCTATTACTAAACATTACATATAACTTGAATAATAAACAACGGGTATTTACATTACGCCACCTCCTGGGGCCAATACGAAAAGGCATTTACAGCCAATCTCCCCAGGAAACGGGACCACAGCAGTCGGCGACTCCCTCATCAGTTGCTGATGCAAAACAGGCGAAAGCGCCATCTATAGGAGGAGGTTGCAAGTGCTATTCTCGTAACAATATTAAAATTAATCACAAAATTTAAAAGGAAATATAGAAAATTAGTCCATTGCCGACTACCCATAAGTCGGAGATTTTGTCAACTTGTAATCAGGTTTTAACTAATGTGCCAAATATTAGACTTCTTAAGTGCTCTATAATTATATATTAAAAATTGATTACAAGATTTGTGGACAGACAGACATATAAAAGCAAAATTTAAATAAAGGTTTTTAAAAATTTTAAGTAGGAAACATGGATAAAATACTGAAAAGACAAGAAAGAGATATCTAAGCAAATATTAGATAAGATGCTATCCTGCAAGTTTTCAAACTGAACGCTCTAAAGACATTATAAAAGCGACAATTCTTTGCTTTTAAAATTCCACAGTTGTTATTTATAATACGGGGAAATAAGATATGTGACCCTCCCAAAATCCTATCCTACAGCCTCAAAGTGGCGGGAGGGTGTAAACAGATAGCACAGGACGTCGGGAGTTTAACTCCTGGTAGGGCCACCCTGTGCTTACACACCCGGCTAATGTAGGAAGGTATCAATTGGTAGCGTCTGTTCTCCATAGGAGCGGCTACAAAGGGCGGCTACACTCCAAGTCAGGAGACCAAAAGAAGCAAAGTCACACTGAGTGGTACTTCCAGGTCTTCAGACCAACAGCACCCCTCTTTCCTTCTCCATGATGTGAGGAATAAGCAACAACACAACAGATATCAGTGAAGAAATAAATCAGAATTGAAAGGTAAAATTAAAAATATCTCTGCAATGGTACTTAAAACATAGTTCACATGAATGATAAAGGTTGAATTTAGATGGAAAGTCTAGGTTGGGCATTGAACTTTCTGTGACGATATATATATATATATATATATATATATATATATATATATATATATATATATATATATATATATATATATATATATATGTATTTATCAACACATACAGTAGAACTACCTCCCTGTAAAGGATATCTAATTGAAGAGCCAAAGTGTCCTTTAGAGATAGGTGTCTTCTTACCGGAGAGTTGCAAAATAGTAAACATAGTAATTTTACAAATGAAAATTGTCCTTTGTAGAGAGGTGTCCTCTAGCGCTAGTGTCCTCTCATGGAGTTCATACTGTATATGACTGAAAATGCATTTTGTCACTTCAACCACACATAGCACATTTAGATAATATGAATTTATATGAATAAGTCAAGATTTGGTCAAAATCTTTTGGAAAATACTTTGAGTGTCAAAATAAATGTGAAAAGGTATGTCATTTCAATCATTATTGTTTTATTTGTACATAAATGTAGGTTCAATAGAGAACTAGAAGCTCTCAGACAATTTTGAGTATATATATATGCAAAAAGGTAAGGTCCAAAAAGACCACCGTAGATTTGCATAGAGAAGAATGATGTTGGGCGTCCAAACCGGTTCATATTCTCTCACTTCAAGCCTTACAGGAAAACAAAATTATCTTCAGAATGTCCCATTAAACAAATCCTTAATCTGATCATTACGAAGGGCAATAAAAATTAGTTACACATTAGAAAAGATTTCATGAAAGAAATTTTCATATAAATGGCCATCTTCTATTGCTTTTAAAAGATAATTATCCGATTTTAGACAACGTTATATTCTATTATATTGCTTCTTTTATAATGATCACTACATTTTTACTGTTATTTGAATCGGTTGTAACATAAGGTGTTTTATAATGGAAAATCAAAGAGTAGTGATGGGCAGTCCCTACCTGTATGTTTGGATGAGATTAATGCATCGGACTTGAGCATTCAACCATCATTCTTCTCAACCTGCAACCCCAAAACACATTATTGACTGTATTGACTCATCCATTGATGAGCTCTACTCTTCCCCGGCAGACACCATCAAAAGTCCCAAGCTTTACAAGCTTGATGCCTTAATATGATTGAGTGAAGATAAGAAAGAAAAAGAAGAAGACTTGAGCATTCGAAAGAATTTTATGTTTTCATCTTAGGAGATTCTAAGGAAATCCACGATTTAAAAAGATGGGGGATGCATTTTTTATTTACATAATAAGAATGTGTAGTGGTATAATAAACATTTTTTTAGAAAATTTTACCATTTTTAAAGCCAAATTTTCATACATATTGTTGCATCATGGCTAATGCTCCTATTTTATTTTAATTTGTAATATTATTTTTTATATATTTTAAATTCAGATTGATATTTTATATTTATTTATTATAATAAACAGAATATGTATTATAAATAGATTATCTACTATAAAAATTACCATTTGTATTTTGGTACACTGTGTGACTTCACAACTCCCTTTGATGTGAGAAATAAATAAATTATTCTGGAGACTACTTAAATCAGAGTTATCTCATTATTCACTTACCTTGTAGGATGGCTGAAACATGTTCTGGAAAGATGCAAGACATGTCTGAGGGGAGAATTAAGGATGAAGAGTCTGCCAAACCGCAACCTGGTGCAACAATGTAAACACAAATATATATTTTTAAAAATGTGTTTTGACTTTTCCAACAGCAGAGATGAACTAGTTTCAGCTTTGAAAAATTCAGAAAAACAATCTTCAATTTTTTATTTCGGACCATGGCCTTCAAAATTCTAAGGCCAATATTATATCCTTGAAAGTTTGTTCGATTTTCGCGCAATACCAGGAAATTATTGAAATTTTTCTAGGCATATTTACATAGCGACGTTTGGAATCATTTTTGCATAAAATATTTTGGTAAAATATGTTTATAGCCTCGTTTGGGGAATATTTGCTTACGTATTTGTTATAATTAGTTTATGTGCACGTCTGTTTCATTCAAAACTTTGTTTTAGAACAAATGTACCCAGACGATTAAATTTCCATAGAAACAGCTTGTTAACATGGCATCCGCCATAATTTGTCTTGTATATATATATTATCATTATTCCTATATGGGCATAATTATAGAAAGCTACACTTATTATACTTAAAGCTATTTTAAATAAATACAGGGAAGTATTTTTGTAAGTATTTAAAATAGTTTTTTTAAATTATTATCCCATGGGTAAGATTACACCAGGTCATGAAGGTTGAAAACAATAATTTTTCTACTATAGTTTTGGGGTTCTTGTATAGGTCTTCCTTCTTAGCTCCAATACAGTCCAGGATATCGTTTTGAAAATAGAGCAATCCATAAATAAATCTTCAATTAAAAAGGCATATACTGGATCAAAATATGATTTATTTTACCAGTTGGCGTTTATCCAACTGAAATATTGGTAAAATAAATTATATTTTGATCCAATATATGCCTTTTTAATTTAAGTCCAGGATATGTGCTGGAGTTGCAGTGGAGTTGGAGCATTTTGAGCAGACAGGAAAATAGTTTTAAAGTAAAATAAGTAGCTCTTCCTATAATTATGTCCATATAGGAATAATGATAACTGCCATGATAAAATTCAAAATTCCATTGATATCTAGCTGATAACCCGAAATTCACGCTATTGAACATATCTCAATGATATTTTCCCAGGATATCGAATAAGGTCTGGAAGTCACCAGAATATGGGTAATTTTTTTAAATTATCAACCAAATTACATCTTTTAGTCCAGAAAATGAAGCTATCACATTAATGAATTTCTTTCATCATTTTGAAAATAAAAGTAACGATATATTTTTTAATGAATAGAAATAAGAGTATTTATTTTTGTGACATATGAAGGAGAGTTGGCAACCGCATGTATGTATGAACACCAACAAAACATAAAAAAAAAAACAAGACAATAGATCGTTTATATACCAGAATTGTAGAGAAGCAGGGCACACATTTGCAATAGACCAACCACAGATATATTATAATAACATAAGTCACATATCTCAGAGATTAATCATGGAAGCGCTCAAATCTAGGCAAAACAACAGCATCGACAGAAAGATAGACCTTCCAGAAATATATGACCTATTATACCACAAAATAATATAGAACTCAAAAATTTACAATAGAGAATAAACTACAAAATAATAAGTCAAATTCAATCAATAATCGAACACTCAAGATATAATAAACAACAAGTAATATGCAAATAATATTCATCTCAATAAAATTAATGCCAACATGCAAAAATCCAGCCAAAACATATATATATGTTTTGAAAATAGAGCAATCCATAGATAAATCTTTAATTAAAAAGGCATATATTGGATCAAAAAATTATTTATTTTACCAATATTTCAGCTGGCTGAACGCCAACCTTTATCAAGGTGTTATAACATTTTAAAGTGTGTCATTAAAATGTTTCACTTTAAAATGTTATAACACCTTGATAAAGGTTGGCGTTCAGCCAGCTGAAATATTGGTAAAATAAATAATTTTTTGATCCAATATATGCCTTTTTAATTAAATATATATATGTATAAAAAAAAGTTTTATAATATTTTTTCAAGGAAGGTATAGAAAATTTCGATGTTAATTTAAGAGTATAATGTCGAATTGAGAGTATAATGTCAGTATAGCAAGCTATTACTGAACGAATAAGTAGAATTAAATATAATTTATATGAAAGATAGTTGTAAATTAATTATGATTAAAACAAATTATTAAATATTATTATTTGGGTATTTTATAAAACTATAATAAGGCCTGTACTTACATACGGATCAGAAATTTGGCTTAAATATTTAAACAATCGTTCTAAACAAAAACTGAATTCCATGCAGTACCAGATCATTTTATGGGCAGTTAGAGCTTATAAAACCACATCATCTAACTGTGTGCATAGTTTGGCAAAAATTCCACTCCTAATAGACTATATAGAATCTAGAATAATCAAATATGATCTAACTCATCTGTCCACTGAAGATATAATTACTTATGAACCCCATGCTCCAAGTATAGTCAAATCATTCTTACACGCAAAAATGAAGGAAAATTTTGACAATACTAATGAAATTTTCAGAAGCTTTTTCGTGTCTGGAATCCCAAGATTTTTCCGTCCAAATTTTTATAATATCCAATTCATTACAGATCATGGTAATTTTGGGAAATTTTTGGCAACTATCGGCGCGGTGAAGGAACCAGGATGCTTCTGCGGAGGTGAAATTCAGGACTCGAAACATCTACTTATGAATTGCCCAATTTTCCGGGTTTATAGAGAAGACAAATTTGGTCGTATTGGACGGCTTGATGAATTTGTAGGCAATAAAGAGAGGTGCAAAAGTTTTGATCAATTTTGCAAATTTATTTACAACTTTCTTTTAAATTGGAAAATGGAGAGGGAAAATTAGAAGGAAAAGAATTGCGATGCCTGCTTTGTGTGTTTTGCTTTGTTGTTTGTTTTTCTCTTCGGACAATTTTCTTTGTTAATTATGTAAAATAGTGAATTGAACAGGATTGTATATAGCCGATTTGTTGTGATGTAGAGAGAGGTCTCGACGCAAATATCCCTGAGTTTGGGATATCGCGTTTCATGATGTTAATAAAGTAATAATAAAGTAATAAAGTAATTTGGGTATCAAAAAGGTTTTAATTATTTATGTAACAATATAGGGTTATAACAAGTTCACGCTTATTACTTCGGTCGTTACACGTCATTTAAGCAGAACATAGAAAAAAAAGGAAGAATTGAAGATATTAGAGTAGGAAAAAGAGCAAAGACAGAACCATGTAATCTTTTTATCAAACAATTTAAATTTATTAAGAAAGAAAATTTTTAAATATTTTTTAAAAGTAATATTTTGTGTAATTTTATTATACATTTTTTTTTTGTCTGGAAAACACTTTTAATAATATTAAAAAAATATTGTAAGATGGAGTCAATTTTTTTTGTGTTATTTTAGTGGAAACCATAATGGTTCGACCAGGATGGAAAGAGATTGGTACCGGGCCGGGACTTGTCAAAACTAAACCCGGCGGGAGTTTCGTCCCTGCTAGTTTTCTCACCTACCAATCTCTTCGACCAATGCATATTTGGATTAAAATAGAAGAAAGAGTGGAAAAGGATTTCAAAATTTATAAAATTTTGCTTTTGTTGTGGGTGGTTGGAATTATGACACTGTGTGTATGTTAGTTTTATATGTGTGTGTTGTATGTGTATTAGTTTGTGTGTGTTTATGTGTATTTTCTAAAGATTAAGTGTATGCATACATTCTTGTGTTTGTGACTTTTCCTCGCTGCAATTACAATTAAGGGCTTTTCTCAAAAGGAGCAACCATGTGTGAATACTTCATGTGTACTCTTAAACATTAGTATATATATGTCCAATGACAAGTTTCAAGCAGTTCGAACTATAATCTACAAATATTAACAAGGTGTATATTTATAATAAAACCTATCAATATGTCTCTTTTTTTTTCTAAAATTAAATTATGAGTACATTTAAAAACCCCTGTAATTATCAAGTCTATTATAATATTACTACATTGGACGATCGAACAAAACCAACAATAACAATGTTATCCAAATTTCAGTCCTTCATCAACCACCTTCAGATCTATTTATAAACAACTATAACATTGGGTTGAATGATTAAATAATTTTATTTCTTTCTTTTAATAGTCATGCCTTTTATGATCAAATAATTTAATATAATAAAAACCTAGAAAGTTCAAAAAAGATTTTTATTGTTATTAAAAGAGAAAAAAAAAGGAAAAAAAAAAGGGGGGGGGGGATATTTTAAACTGAAGCCCTGAACAAAGAAAATATATCAATTGGACTATAGACCTGAATTATAAGGCAGTATGAATAAATTAAATTAAAATATTTGTGTGTGACTCTTTGGCGTTATTGTCGATAGACTAAGGCCAAAGATCGAAATACTTTATTTGGTTGATAGAAGATGGTGATTAAATTGTCATAGAAAATTCATATCAAAATACTTATTTAAAGGGTTAAGTATGAAATGTATTAAAACTAAAAGTGAGATTGGGAGAAAGAATAAAGAAAAATTTAAAAATGTTTGTTGTTGTTGTTGTGGGAGGAGGTATGTGGGACAGATTGTGTGTATGTCCTTATGCGCCTGTGTGTGTATTGTCCATTATAATCCTTGTGATCAAAGAAAAAGTATCAATTGGATTGTAGACCTGAATTATAAGGCAGCATGAATAAAGCCAATTAAAATACTTGTGTGCGACTCTTTGGCCTCAGTGACTATAGACTAAGACGAAAGATCGAAATATTGTAATT
This sequence comes from Cordylochernes scorpioides, assembly GCA_030710605.1. Lineage (NCBI taxonomy): Eukaryota > Metazoa > Arthropoda > Arachnida > Pseudoscorpiones > Chernetidae > Cordylochernes > Cordylochernes scorpioides. Next base: position 48,334,052 of record CP092871.1, read on the forward strand.
GGTTGGTAAAAGATGGTACTTAGAAAATTCAAATCAACATGCTTATCTCTAGGGTTAAGTATAAAATGAATTAAAACTAAATGTGAGATTGTGAGAAAGAATAAAGAAAATTTAAAGAATGTTTCTTGTTGTTGTTGTGGTAGGAGGTATGTGGGACAGAGTGTTTGTATGTCCTTATGCACATGTGTGTTCAATGTCCATTGTAATCTTTGTGACCAAAGATAAAGTGTCAATTGGACTGCAGACCTGAACTATAAGGCAGTATGAATAAAGCCATTTATTATTATTTTTTGTGTGTGTGTGCGACTTTTTGGCGTTAGTGCCGATAGACTAAGGCGAAAGATCGAATTATTTTAATTGGCCGATAAAAGATGGCAATTAAATTGTCAGAACATTCATATCAACATACTTATCTCTATGGTTAAGTATGAAATGAATAAAAATTAAAAGTGAGATTGTGAGAAAGAATAAAGAAATATCTATTCAATTTTTCATTTTAGTAAGAAAAAATAACAACAAACAATAAAATTCACTAATTATAATACTGAATTAAGAAAGATGTTAGTAGTATTCCATTCAAGGTGGTGATTTCAAATTTAGTCAAAGTACATTGTGCTGATAGACATTATAGATAAAAATCTATGTTTTAGTCTTGTGATCACCGACTGTGCCAATGCCGTTTCACATACTCTAAAACAAAAGTCAATTCCATATTTTTAGTTGTTTGATGACCGTATAATCATTATAACAGAAATTTTTGTTTCAATCAATTACGGAATTGACTTTTGTTTTAGAGTATGTGAAACGGCATTGGCACAGTCGGTGATCACAAGACTAAAACATAGATATTTATCTATAATGTCTATCAGCACAATGTACTTTGACTAAATTTGAAATCACCACCTTGAATGGAATACTACTAACATCTTTCTTAATTCAGTATTATAATTAGTGAATTTTATTGTTTGTTGTTATTTTTTCTTACTAAAATGAAAAATTGAATAGATATTTCTTTATTCTTTCTCACAATCTCACTTTTAATTTTTATTCATTTCATACTTAACCATAGAGATAAGTATGTTGATATGAATGTTCTGACAATTTAATTGCCATCTTTTATCGGCCAATTAAAATATTTCGATCTTTCGCCTTAGTCTATCGGCACTAACGCCAAAGAGTCGCACAAAAAAAAAATTAAATGGCTTTATGCATGCTGCCTTATAATTCAGGTCTACAATCCAATTGATACTTTTTCTTTGATCACAAGGATTATAATGGATAATACACACACAGGCGCATAAGGATATACACACAATCTGTCCCACATACCTCCTCCTACAACAACAACAAACATTGTTAAATTTTTCTTTATTCTTTCTCCCAATCTCACTTTTAGTTTTAATACATTTCATACTTAACCCTTTAAATAAGTATTTTGATATGGATTTTTTATGACAATTTAATTACCATCTTCTATCAACCAATTAAAGTATTTCGATCTTTGGCCTTAGTCTATCGACACTAGCACCAAAGAGTCACACACAAATATTTTAATTTAATTTATTCATACTGCCTTATAATTCAGGTCTATAGTCCAATTGATATATTTTCTTTGTTCAGGGCTTCAGTTTAAAATATCCCCCCCCCCCTTTTTTTTCTTTTCTTTTTTTTTTCTCTTCTAATAACAATAAAAAAAATTGTTTTGAACTTTCTAGGTTTTCATTAAATTGAATTATTTGATCCTAAAAGACATGACTATTAAAAGAAAGAAATAAAATTATTTAATCAATCAACCCAATGTTATAGTTGTTTATAAATAGATCTAAAGGTGGTTGATGAAGGACTGAAATTTGGATAACATTGTTATTATTGGTTTTGTTCGATCGTCCAATGTAGTAATATTATAATAGACTAGATAATTACAGGGGTTTTTAAATTTACTCATAATTTAATTTTAGAAAAAAAAGAGACATATTGATAGGTTTTATTATAAATATACACCTTGTTAATATTTGTAGATTATAGTTCGAACTGCTTGAAACTTGTCATTGGACATATATATACTAATGTTTAAGAGTACACATGAAGTATTCACACATGGTTGCTCCTTTTGAGAAAAGCCCTTAATTGTAATTGCAGCGAGGAAAAGTCACAAACACAAGAATGTATGCATACACTTAATCTTTAGAAAATACACATAAACACACACAAACTAATACACATACAACCCACACATATAAAAACTAACATACACACAGTGTCATAATTCCAACCACACACAACAAAAGCAAAATTTTATAAATTTTAAAATCTTTTTCCACTCTTTCTTCTATTTTAATCCAAATATTCATTGGTCGAAGAGATTGGTAGGTGAGAAAACTAGCAGGGACGAAACTCCCGCCGGGTTTAGTTTTGACAAGTCCCGGCCCGGTATCAATCTCTTTCCATCCTGGTCGAACCATTATGGTTTCCACTAAAATAACACAAAAAATTTTACTCCATCTTACAATAAAATTTTTATATTATTAAAAGTGTTTTCTCTCTCTCCACACACAAAAAAAAAATATATATATATAAAATTACACAAAATATTACTTTAAAAAATATTTAAAAATTTTCTTTCTTAATAAATTTAAATTGTTTGATAAAAAGATTACATGGTTCTGTCTTTGCTCTTTTTCCTACTCACACACACACACACATACAAAAACCTTTATTAAGACACACTGGTCTTATAGAGGATTCTCCCCGAGATTTCAAGAGAGATAGTCCTGTGAAAGTGGGGAATATACAGAAGAAGAAAAAGAAAGATTATGCAAGTATGGTATATACATACACACACATGTATACAACATAACAACAAAAGCCCCCATTAAGACCCAAAGTCTTACAAAAGACTCGACTGCAGGATCCAAGAAGCAAAGTAAGAAAGAGATAAAGAAGTGAACAACAACAACAAAAATATATATATATATCTTTTTCCTACTCTAATATCTTCAATTCTTCCTTTTTTTCTATGTTCTGCTTAAATGACGTGTAACGACCGAAGTAATAAGCGTGAACTTGTTATAGCCCTATATTGTTACATAAATAATTAAAACCTTTTTGATACCCAAATAATAATATTTAATAATTTGTTTTAATCATAATTAATTTACAACTATCTTTCATATAAATTATATTTAATTCTACTATATATGTATATTTGTGGTGAGGTTTGGTTGACTCTTGTAGAATCCTGTCGACTCTCGCTATACTGTGTTGACCGAGAGGAACAGTCAGGATGGGGAGTTTTCCAGTACCTCTCTGCACCTTGGAAGACCTTTAAAATTTCTCGCAAAGTACAGGCAGTCGTGGTAGAGGCAGAGTGGAAAGCTTGGGAATTTCCATACACAAAAAATGAAGGCACAGTTGCACTAAGAAAGTTCCGTGAACAGATAAAAGTTGAGCTAGGAGCGAAAGATGGAGATAGAAGAGTTCTTACTGGTCTACATGGTCGATGAGGTGGACCTGGGATACAACCGACGAGGAATCACGCAGATGGTGAAGTGACTGTCAAGTAACTGTAAAGTGACTGCATTTATTTTTAGCTAGGACGGAGGCCTTTTATATATTTTCTGAGAAAGGGAGTATTGCATTTCAGCAGATGTGAAGAGTGTGGATCGTCTGGTGAAATTCTAAACTGGCGCCGTCCTGACAACTTCCAATCTATCTTTAGATGTTGTTTTGTGACTTCCATCTATCTCGAATATAGACGTTTTTGACTTCTATCTCTTTAGCTCAACTCTTAATCTATTACAGAGCTTTATTTATTTATCCTCAGTTTGTACAAAGTACATTACATATGATGATGTAAGGACACATGTCAATCATGCGTATAATCATTTACAGATGTGTTTCTATTATACAACATTAAAATCTTGTTATAAGTATTATACAATATAGGGTTGTTGGGTTAAATTACCATATATATACAAGGATGATAGTTATCTAACGGTGTGATATATTTGTACTCCTGTAGAAGGGCTACGAAAGCTAGAGTTGGCAATAAAAATAAATAAGAAAATCATCTCCAGAGACTTATTGACTTGTTTAATTAATATTTAGGATATGCAAGTTTACGACAAAAACAATTGGCATATTTTGGGGTAAATTATGATGGGTATAATATATTAATCAATTCTCGCCAACACGTCTGCTTTTAAGAATATTTGGCATATTTGTTTGTAGTTTTTGTTTACAGTGATAGGTTTTCAATTTATTGACCTCTCTCTGATTGGCTTATTACTGTCATGTGACGTTAGTCAGTCAATCAGCGTGCAGTGTTTCTTAGCTCAGATGTATTGACCTTTAAATTATATTTTAAATATAAGACTTCTGGTTCGAGTTTAGGAAGTCCAACTTTTTGAAAATTAATATTTATTTTTTTCTTTATTGCCCTTCTATCTATAAATATTATATTAATGCTATTGTAAAGAGAGTTAAAATCCTCTGAAGAATATAAATAAAAGAATTCAAAGTACAAGAGGATGGGTTTCTTAAAAATTTTAATACGGGCGAGCTTTCGGGTGACTTACCCTTCTACAGGACATTAAATATGAGTAAACCTGCAACTTATATACATATCCATATTGAGAAAAATTAGCATATATACAAAAATAAACGTATTAACTAAATTGGCGAAAAAGTAAAAATAAGAAATATCTGCGTGTTTTGAGTATGCTAAGAAGTAAAATCAAAAATAGCTTTACAATAAAGAAACGATTCAAAATGAGGCTGCAAAGGTAAAACAATCCAAAACGTACTAGCAACGGTCACCTAAGGTACACTATGGCAATATTGCTTTGTATATATCAGGGATGTCTATGTGTCTGTTAATACTGTTATGTCTTAAAGAGAGCAACGCCTCGACGACCAATCTTCTGTATTTATTCGTGATTCCTGAGTAATATGCCTGTGGTTGAGAGGTATCAAAAGAATGTCCTGTCTGTCTAATGTGATGCACTATAAGAGATCTAGGTTCACTATTTCTGATGTTTCTATGGTGTTCATCTATCCTATCCTATATATATTGTATATAGGAGAGACAGGCCGTAGAATCAAGGATAGGATAGATGAACACCATAGAAACATCAGAAATAGTGAACCTAGATCTCTTATAGTGCATCACATTAGACAGACAGGACATTCTTTTGATACCTCTCAACCACAGGCATATTACTCAGGAATCACGAATAAATACAGAAGATTGGTCGTCGAGGCGTTGCTCTCTTTAAGACATAACAGTATTAACAGACACATAGAGATCCCTGATATATACAAAGCAATATTGCCATAGTGTACCTTAGGTGACCGTTGCTAGTACGTTTTGGATTGTTTTACCTTTGCAGCCTCAAATTGAATCGTTTCTTTATTGTAAAGCTATTTTTGATTTTACTTCTTAGCATACTCAAAACACGCAGATATTCCTTATTTTTATTTTTTCGCCAATTTAGTTAATACGTTTATTTTTGTATATATGCTAATTTTTCTCAATATGGATATGTATATAAGTTGCAGGTTTACTCATATTTAATGTCCTGTAGAAGGGTAAGTCACCCGAAAGCTCGCCCGTATTAAAATTTTTAAGAAACCCATCCTCTTGTACTTTGAATTATTTTATTTAATGCTATTGTGCCTGAATATGAGGTATTCCATGATGAATCTCTGTTGTTTATAAACATGGAAGACCCAATATCCAGAAAGCACAATAGTATTAACAGAAGAATAGACATTCCGGAAATTTATAATATACTTTTCCATGATCCCACCCCTTAACCTCCAAATGAAGATATCGCCTCTTAATAGCAAAGTCGATAAGCACGCGCACACACACAGTGAAGGACCGCGTTGATTCTGCATTCAAATAACTGCAAACACCCCCTTTGTATTTTATTTTAACTCTATTGGCGATTTAATGTAAAAGGTTTTCTCCTGTAGAAGGCTTTCGTGCCCGAAAGCTAGAGAGATTCATCAATTAAAGTATTTTAAAAGAAACGTATCCCCGGAAGCTTCATATTTTCACTTTGAGAGATTAGTATGGTTAGAAATTTTAAAATGTGGTTTTTAAATATTACCTTTTAATATAAATTCTTCGTTCAACGTCCAACACAAGATTTATTTAATATTTCAAATTTTGACTTTCAATACATATCATCATATTGTGCATGAAAGCTCGATGTTGGCATAGCTGACTTTTTTTTCATAGATACAAAATTTCGAATTAATATTTATTATAAATAAATTATGAATATGTTAGTGGTTGATAGGCTTGATTTTCAGTAATAGTTTTTTTAAATAATTTATTTGATATATAGCTTCTGCGCATATGTAAATTTGAATGAAACAAACTCTGTACTGCGTGTGAAAATGGCGGGCAGGGCGCGCAATGGTGGTGTGTAAAAATAAGGAGATTATGCAATGTGGTGTGAATGACTTACGCGGCAGACGAGTGGGTGACGTCACCGGTCGTCTGGTACCGCCGATTCCCTGGTTTATTCTCGTCGGCTGCCTAGATAAACTCTGCCAGCAATTTTAAGCTTCGCACCCCGGGCCTCTTGTTTGGGTTCGGAGTATCGAACTGTCGTCTGTTGAAGTGTTAGGGTTCCAATTCCGGTCATCTTGTTTGGCTTCAATCTTCTGACAGCAATTTCAGGCTTCGGGTATCTTGTTTGGCTTCAATCTTCTGACAGCAGGCTTCGGGTATCTTGTTTGGCTTCAATATTCTGACAGCATGCTTCGGGTATCTTGTTTGGCTTTAATCTTCTGACAGCAATTTCAGGCTTCGGGTATCTTGTTTGACTTCAATATTCTGACAGAAATTTCAGGCTTCGCGAGTATTTTGTTTGACTTCACTCTTCTGACAGCAGACTTCGGGTATCTTGTTTGACTTCAATATTCTGACAGAAATTTCAGGTTTCGGGTATCTTATTTGACTTCAATATTCTGACAGCAATTTCAGGTTTCGGGTATCTTATTTGACTTCAATATTCTGACAACAATTTCAGGTTTCGCGGGTATCTTATTTGACTTCAATATTCTGACAGCAATTTCAGGCTTCGGGTATTTTGTTTGGCTTCAATATTACTGACAGCAATTTCAGGCTTCGGGTATTTTGTTTGACTTCAATATTCTGACAGCAATTACAGATTTCGGGTATCTTATTTGACTTCAATATTCTGACAGCATTTCAGGCTTCGGGTATTTTGTTTGGCTTCAATATTCTGACAGCAATTTCAGGTTTCGGGTATTTTGTTTGGCTTCAATATTCTGACAGCAATTTCAGGCTTCGGGTATTCCATGATATATAAAAATGACTCAACTCCACCTTCAATGAGTAACAACCTCCTTGAGTGATCACCTCCAATGAGCGACCACCTTAGTTTCGGGCTATGGCCGTCATCAGTACAAGGACTGCTTCGATTTCACAGTATTCTACGAGAAAAATTATGAAATTGTTGAAGTTTCAAAAAAAAAAAAATTTTTTTTTTAAGCCTGGCGAAAGTGGCGGACCCGATTTTCATGCCAGAATACAACATAAAGTTCGGGAGGACGAGGAATCACGCAGATGGTGAAGTGACTGTCAAGTAACTGTAAAGTGACTGCATTTATTTTTAGCTAGGACGGAGGCCTTTTATATATTTTCTGAGAAAGGGAGTATTGCATTTCAGCAGATGTGAAGAGTGTGGATCGTCTGGTGAAATTCTAAACTGGCGCCGTCCTGACAACTTCCAATCTATCTTTAGATGTTGTTTTGTGACTTCCATCTATCTCGAATATAGACGTTTTTGACTTCTATCTCTTTAGCTCAACTCTTAATCTATTACAGAGCTTTATTTATTTATCCTCAGTTTGTACAAAGTACATTACATATGATGATGTAAGGACACATGTCAATCATGCGTATAATCATTTACAGATGTGTTTCTATTATACAACATTAAAATCTTGTTATAAGTATTATACAATATAGGGTTGTTGGGTTAAATTACCATATATATACAAGGATGATAGTTATCTAACGGTGTGATATATTTGTACTCCTGTAGAAGGGCTACGAAAGCTAGAGTTGGCAATAAAAATAAATAAGAAAATCATCTCCAGAGACTTATTGACTTGTTTAATTAATATTTAGGATATGCAAGTTTACGACAAAAACAATTGGCATATTTTGGGGTAAATTATGATGGGTATAATATATTAATCAATTCTCGCCAACACGTCTGCTTTTAAGAATATTTGGCATATTTGTTTGTAGTTTTTGTTTACAGTGATAGGTTTTCAATTTATTGACCTCTCTCTGATTGGCTTATTACTGTCATGTGACGTTAGTCAGTCAATCAGCGTGCAGTGTTTCTTAGCTCAGATGTATTGACCTTTAAATTATATTTTAAATATAAGACTTCTGGTTCGAGTTTAGGAAGTCCAACTTTTTGAAAATTAATATTTATTTTTTTCTTTATTGCCCTTCTATCTATAAATATTATATTAATGCTATTGTAAAGAGAGTTAAAATCCTCTGAAGAATATAAATAAAAGAATTCAAAGTACAAGAGGATGGGTTTCTTAAAAATTTTAATACGGGCGAGCTTTCGGGTGACTTACCCTTCTACAGGACATTAAATATGAGTAAACCTGCAACTTATATACATATCCATATTGAGAAAAATTAGCATATATACAAAAATAAACGTATTAACTAAATTGGCGAAAAAGTAAAAATAAGAAATATCTGCGTGTTTTGAGTATGCTAAGAAGTAAAATCAAAAATAGCTTTACAATAAAGAAACGATTCAAAATGAGGCTGCAAAGGTAAAACAATCCAAAACGTACTAGCAACGGTCACCTAAGGTACACTATGGCAATATTGCTTTGTATATATCAGGGATGTCTATGTGTCTGTTAATACTGTTATGTCTTAAAGAGAGCAACGCCTCGACGACCAATCTTCTGTATTTATTCGTGATTCCTGAGTAATATGCCTGTGGTTGAGAGGTATCAAAAGAATGTCCTGTCTGTCTAATGTGATGCACTATAAGAGATCTAGGTTCACTATTTCTGATGTTTCTATGGTGTTCATCTATCCTATCCTATATATATTGTATATAGGAGAGACAGGCCGTAGAATCAAGGATAGGATAGATGAACACCATAGAAACATCAGAAATAGTGAACCTAGATCTCTTATAGTGCATCACATTAGACAGACAGGACATTCTTTTGATACCTCTCAACCACAGGCATATTACTCAGGAATCACGAATAAATACAGAAGATTGGTCGTCGAGGCGTTGCTCTCTTTAAGACATAACAGTATTAACAGACACATAGAGATCCCTGATATATACAAAGCAATATTGCCATAGTGTACCTTAGGTGACCGTTGCTAGTACGTTTTGGATTGTTTTACCTTTGCAGCCTCAAATTGAATCGTTTCTTTATTGTAAAGCTATTTTGATTTTACTTCTTAGCATACTCAAAACACGCAGATATTCCTTATTTTTATTTTTTCGCCAATTTAGTTAATACGTTTATTTTTGTATATATGCTAATTTTTCTCAATATGGATATGTATATAAGTTGCAGGTTTACTCATATTTAATGTCCTGTAGAAGGGTAAGTCACCCGAAAGCTCGCCCGTATTAAAATTTTTAAGAAACCCATCCTCTTGTACTTTGAATTATTTTATTTAATGCTATTGTGCCTGAATATGAGGTATTCCATGATGAATCTCTGTTGTTTATAAACATGGAAGACCCAATATCCAGAAAGCACAATAGTATTAACAGAAGAATAGACATTCCGGAAATTTATAATATACTTTTCCATGATCCCACCCCTTAACCTCCAAATGAAGATATCGCCTCTTAATAGCAAAGTCGATAAGCACGCGCACACACACAGTGAAGGACCGCGTTGATTCTGCATTCAAATAACTGCAAACACCCCCTTTGTATTTTATTTTAACTCTATTGGCGATTTAATGTAAAAGGTTTTCTCCTGTAGAAGGCTTTCGTGCCCGAAAGCTAGAGAGATTCATCAATTAAAGTATTTTAAAAGAAACGTATCCCCGGAAGCTTCATATTTTCACTTTGAGAGATTAGTATGGTTAGAAATTTTAAAATGTGGTTTTTAAATATTACCTTTTAATATAAATTCTTCGTTCAACGTCCAACACAAGATTTATTTAATATTTCAAATTTTGACTTTCAATACATATCATCATATTGTGCATGAAAGCTCGATGTTGGCATAGCTGACTTTTTTTTCATAGATACAAAATTTCGAATTAATATTTATTATAAATAAATTATGAATATGTTAGTGGTTGATAGGCTTGATTTTCAGTAATAGTTTTTTAAATAATTTATTTGATATATAGCTTCTGCGCATATGTAAATTTGAATGAAACAAACTCTGTACTGCGTGTGAAAATGGCGGGCAGGGCGCGCAATGGTGGTGTGTAAAAATAAGGAGATTATGCAATGTGGTGTGAATGACTTACGCGGCAGACGAGTGGGTGACGTCACCGGTCGTCTGGTACCGCCGATTCCCTGGTTTATTCTCGTCGGCTGCCTAGATAAACTCTGCCAGCAATTTTAAGCTTCGCACCCCGGGCCTCTTGTTTGGGTTCGGAGTATCGAACTGTCGTCTGTTGAAGTGTTAGGGTTCCAATTCCGGTCATCTTGTTTGGCTTCAATCTTCTGACAGCAATTTCAGGCTTCGGGTATCTTGTTTGGCTTCAATCTTCTGACAGCAGGCTTCGGGTATCTTGTTTGGCTTCAATATTCTGACAGCATGCTTCGGGTATCTTGTTTGGCTTTAATCTTCTGACAGCAATTTCAGGCTTCGGGTATCTTGTTTGACTTCAATATTCTGACAGAAATTTCAGGCTTCGCGAGTATTTTGTTTGACTTCACTCTTCTGACAGCAGACTTCGGGTATCTTGTTTGACTTCAATATTCTGACAGAAATTTCAGGTTTCGGGTATCTTATTTGACTTCAATATTCTGACAGCAATTTCAGGTTTCGGGTATCTTATTTGACTTCAATATTCTGACAACAATTTCAGGTTTCGCGGGTATCTTATTTGACTTCAATATTCTGACAGCAATTTCAGGCTTCGGGTATTTTGTTTGGCTTCAATATTACTGACAGCAATTTCAGGCTTCGGGTATTTTGTTTGACTTCAATATTCTGACAGCAATTACAGATTTCGGGTATCTTATTTGACTTCAATATTCTGACAGCATTTCAGGCTTCGGGTATTTTGTTTGGCTTCAATATTCTGACAGCAATTTCAGGTTTCGGGTATTTTGTTTGGCTTCAATATTCTGACAGCAATTTCAGGCTTCGGGTATTCCATGATATATAAAAATGACTCAACTCCACCTTCAATGAGTAACAACCTCCTTGAGTGATCACCTCCAATGAGCGACCACCTTAGTTTCGGGCTATGGCCGTCATCAGTACAAGGACTGCTTCGATTTCACAGTATTCTACGAGAAAAATTATGAAATTGTTGAAGTTTCAAAAAAAAAAAAAATTTTTTTTTAAGCCTGGCGAAAGTGGCGGACCCGATTTTCATGCCAGAATACAACATAAAGTTCGGGAGGATGGTATTAAAAAGAGGCACCTCTCCCTTTAAAAATGCATTAAATGCAGTTCTGTTTATCCCCCGGTACAAAACGTAGAGTTGTTAATTATGTTACAACCACAGTTTTAGGCAAATTCAGACGAAAACTGCAAGTTTGTCTGATAGACGGCTATCGTGGAAATTTTTACCAATCCTTGGAGATATTTAGCTCTCTGCATTTAAAATAAAATCTTAGTAGAAACACTGATAATAAAAATGTTGGTCGATATGTATTTTTACGTTAATTCCTTAGTATATAAATAGAACTAAAGGTTTTGAGAGAGAGAGAGAGACAATTGACAATTGACATATTTTTATTGACCTCAAGTCAACAGTTAAACATTACAACAGTTAAATAAACAAAAAATAAATAATCAGAATCTCTAATCGTTTGTATCAGACGAATACCATTGGGATTCGTCTCGTTCAATGTCGCATTCTGTCCTGAAGTCGGACAGCCTCTTGCCTAGGTCGGAGTCCTTGTCCCCGACATGGGCGATTGCCTTGTCAAGGAATTTCTTCAGAGAGAGAGAGAGACTTATGTATAGATGTATCATATGTAAAAAAAAAAATAATAATAATAATACCCGTGTTTTTATCCTTTTGTTTTCCTTGGACTTATATATAAAAATCCGTCTATGAGACTAAATGTCTTAAAGGGTCTGAATTATTATCATTAAATGTAAATAGAGCGGTCATTTATTTACTATGTTCCCTTAGCAAACATGAATCCATGTATATGACTTTTTTTTTAATTATCTCTAGTAAACGTGGTACAGGCCATGGTAATCATGGTGGGTAGAAGTTGGCGACTGCTTTTACTGTAAGTGCACCACTTTTGCACTTACAAATGTGCCAGAGCCCCATTTGGTTACTTGCACTCGCTGGTGGGATTGGACTTTTGCAATGATCGGGGGGCATTGGAGCATTTTTTTAATATTAGAAACAAGTCACCAATGCGGGATTCGATCCCGGGTCGTAGCGGACATAATACTATACGTCTTAATAAAGACTTTGGTGTGTGTTACTTAGAACCAATAATTTCGTGCGTACGCCCCAATTAACCTATGTAGTATCTCCTCAATCGAACACTAGAACGCGGCTGATTCCACACTAGCCTGTTCAATGATTCGCTAACCATGACGTATACACGAAGGAACAACGTGTGGCCATTGGACATGCGTCGGAGCTGGAGGCTATTGTTGGGTGCTGCGCTGCCTGGAGTACAGGAGCTCCATCTATGATTCCTTCTTTCCTGTGGTGAATCTGTATAAGACCGGAGGTCTTAATAAAGATTTGTGTGTGTGTATCTCCTCAATATACAGGCTGGCCCATAAGTCCCGATTAAAGTTTAAATACATCACCTAAAAGAGAATAGTTATTGTTTTTTATTCTAGCTTGCCTTTTAGTAAAAAAATAAAAGGGTTCGAGACTTATGGGCCAGCCTGTATATTAAGTAAAAGATTGTTCATAAAAGGGCCCGTGAATTTTTATTGAACAAATTTTACTGGTCGGAAAAAGTTTGAGAAAAAGAGTTGATTGAATGGATCAGGGCACATTCTTTCATTTTGACTGTCCTACTTTCTCCTCTCCTTTCTCTTTCATACTTAAATATATTTATCTAAACATAGATATATTTATTACTAAGTAGCGTCTGTTGATATGTGCGGTGTTAAAATAGCTTTCCTTATTTAATTAGAAGGTGTCAAAAAAGTCTCAGAAAGGTTTAAACAATCTTCCCAGGATCTAGCAAGTAGATACTGGGTGCCGCTGGGGGGACACACAGAGCCGCCGCCCCACCCAGGGGAAGGGGGGCTCGGGTTACTCTGGGAACCAGGGCCCCAGAGACGAAAATTTCCCCGCAGTCCCCAAAATAACATATTTCCCTCACCAGGCGCTAAACCCGAGTGAGATAAATTAATAGTTGGCCAATTTGGTCTTGTTGATGGAGTTTGGTAAACAAGGCTGTATTGACGTTAGAAGGTGAATTATGGCTAGTCTGGTTGGATCGTGCTTTGTCTTCTGGAGTGTTCTATTTATGGGTAAATCTTCGTCTTTCGCTGTATGGGATCGTCTGGCTGCATAATGTTCTATGAATGTGATCGTCTGGTTGTATAATCTTCTATATATGGAATCGTCTGGCTGTATAATCTTCTATGAATGTGATCGTCTGGCTCTATAATTTTCTATGTATGGGATCGTCTGGCTGTATTATCTTCTATATATGGGATCGTCTGGCTGTATAATCTTCTATTAATGTGATCGTCTGGCTCTATAATCTTCTATGTATGGGATCGTCTGGTTGAATAATCTTCTATATATGGGATATCGTCTGGCTGTATAATCTTCTATATATATGGGATATATATCGTCTGGCTGTATAATCTTCTATATATGGGATCGTCTGGTTGTATAATCTTCTATATATGGAATCGTCTGGCTGTATAATCTTCTATGAATGTGATCGTCTGGCTCTATAATTTTCTATGTATGGGATCGTCTGGCTGTATTATCTTCTATATATGGGATCGTCTGGTTGTATAATCTTCTATTAATGTGATCGTCTGGTTGTATAATCTTCTATATATGGAATCGTCTGGCTGTATAATCTTCTATATATGGGCTCGTCTGGCTGTATTATCTTCTATATATGGGCTCGTCTGGCTGTATAATCTTCTATTAATGTGATCGTCTGGCTCTATAATCTTCTATGTATGGGATCGTCTGGTTGAATAATCTTCTATATATGGGATATCGTCTGGCTGTATAATCTTCTATTAATGTGATCGTCTGGCTCTATAATCTTCTATGTATAGGATCGTCTGGTTGAATAATCTTCTATATATGGAATCGTCTGGCTGTATAATCTTCTATGAATGTGATCGTCTGGCTCTATAATTTTCTATGTATGGGATCGTCTGGCTGTATTATCTTCTATATATGGGATCGTCTGGCTGTATAATCTTCTATTAATGTGATCGTCTGGCTCTATAATCTTCTATGTATGGGATCGTCTGGTTGAATAATCTTCTATATATGGGATATCGTCTGGCTGTATAATCTTCTATGTATGGGAACGTCTGGCTGTATAATATATTATTGTATGTGATCGTCTGGCTGTATAATATTTTATTGTATGTGATCGTCTGGTTGAATAATCTTCTATATAAGGGAACGTCTGGCTGTATAATATTTTATTGTATGTGATCGTCTGGCTGTATAATATTTTATTGTATGTGATCGTCTGGTTGTATAATGTTCCATGTATGGGATTGATTGGTTGTATAATGTTCTGTATATGGGTTCGTCTGATTGTATAAATTTTATTTAGGGACATCAGGCTGAATAACATTCCGTGAATGGAATCGTCTGGTTGTATAAGGTTCGGTGTATGGATTTGTCTGGTTGTATAATGTTATTTAAGGTCGTCTGGTTGTTCTGTGTATCGAATAGTCTGGATGTAAATGTTCGGTCAAAAGTGATATAAATGTGTGTGCATGTTGAATAAGTTCTGAGAAAGCCCAAAAGATTCGCCTGTAATAGAAAATATTCTATAAATATTAAATATTATACTTTGTGGGTATATAAACAAGACAAGAACAACAAACAAGGCTACCAAAGCGTTCATTCAGCGGAGCACCTGAGGACGTTGACTTGTGATTCATCTTAATTTATGTGGCGACGACATCCTTGACGTCCTGATACACCAGCCACAACCTCCATCTTAACTGGCAGTCTTCTTTTACAGACACCTTTATATGATCGAATTACATTTAAGACCATTTGAGTCAAAAGGCGATAATCAAATAAGTTTATAAAAAAAGGACATACCTGGATCTGTAAAGAAAAACAATTTTTTCTCAAAATATTTCAAGAGATTACTCCCTCTTTATCAATTTATTGCACAGTAAACTTAAATTTCAAATTCTTGTAGATCACATGAAAAATCAATGTTTTCATGTACGCCCTTTTTAATATAAATTTAAGACCATTGTTTTCTCAGTCCAGAGTCCCAAATATTCAATTCTGTTCTTAAAACGGATCGTAAATAAGACCTGTCAGATTTGTTTTCGTAGTTGTGTATCATAGGTAAAGCTGGCAGTCTCTCATGTCTATCAACGTAACAATATTTACAAGCCCCTCTCTGATTCATTAGCTGATGAAAGCTTTGCATACTTGTACTACCAGTTGTACAGTTCAGCAGAAAAGTTGGCAATATCGTTATAAAATGAAAGAGAAGACACACATTAGGGTAAAGGAAAAAGTCGTTGAGAAGGTCAGGAGAATAGGGTGGCTGGGGTAGTAAAGCTGTGTTTAGCCAAATAGAGTTGTACAGTGACGGTCGTATGCGGCCGTGCGTTGTCATGATGCAAGAGCCAATTTTTCTGATGCCATTTTTCGGGTTGTTTCTGACGCACAACCTCTCTTAAACGTCGCAATACATCAAGATAGTAATCTCTTCACCAAGATTGTTTATAGCTGATTATTTAATTACATTTTAATTATTTTGAAAATAGAGCAATCCATAAATAGATATTCAATTAAAAAGGCATAATTGGATCAAAATATTGGTAAATAAATTCTATTTTGATCCAATATATGCCGTTTTAATTGATTTAAATTATTGTTTGATTTTTCCTTCTCTTAGACTCCGGGATGAGTCTATCTAAAGGTATTTCATAAAAAGTATTTTAAGAATAAACGTATCATTAATCATTTTGTTGTTGGTGACGTAGTTGTGAATGAATGTTCCCATTTGTATTCAACACTGAAGGTTACTACGACAAGCGAAGGTAAACCACTTTGTTGTTAATTCCTTTTGACAAACTCTCCAATGGAAGTCAATACAAAGAATTAGTAAATGGTACTGGTGTCACAGAATGGAGCTGCTGGAATCTTTCTGTGGTATATACAATTTAAATAATTTTATGGATTCTTCTAATCAATTGTTACAAAGGTTGAAAAATATATAATAAAATAGTAAATAAAGGGTAGATAAAATGTAGGGGAATATATATTGCCACGTGGAAAATTAGGGAAGACAAAACTCAGGATGAGACAGCAATTTATTTAAGGTAAGAACAAACTATGAAGGATAAACAAAAGATAAGCAAAAAAGGGAAGTGTACAGAGTATAGCAAAATATAAACATAAAAAATAATACTCTGCTAATAAAATAATAAATACTTTGTTACAATATAGTTGTGTATATGTACACATTTCTTCAGCAAGGAAGGTTTCCCCAACTTGAGAGAGTTCTCCTCCAGACAAGGTCTTCTTGAGTACTCCCCAGTTCCACGCCGAGGAATTATAGAAAGGGTCAGGTCGTCAGCCATATTTGAATGGGTGAAGAACATTGCCTCTTGGAGAGTAACAGAAGATAAAATTAACCACAGCAGATTAACAGATAATATTTCCCCAATAGTTTATTAAACAAGTAATCAATCTAACTATAAGCTTATATCCATAGATCTCTAAACATCCCTAAGCTTATTTCCTTAGCAAATACAAGGTATACAAGAAAACCAATCTAATACAATAGTAGAGCAGTCTGGAGATTAATTTGGCGAAGCCGCTGAGAGGGTTCACCACTGATGAGCCAAGCCCTCTCATTCAATAATTTTTATCATTGCAGTAAGGTCTGTAGAGATAATATTTGATGACATATGTAGAAAAAGAAACAATTACCAAAAAATATTTGTTACAAATTTTAAAGATAGATGGCAATTAAAATTCAACCTTTATAAAGACCGTGAAATGTTACGTCCCTGTACTGATGATGGCCCAAGACTAAAGTATATATTTGTTCGAAATTTTCCTAAGCGAGTGGAATATACATTAATCTCAATTATATCTTGCCTTTCTCAGAGAAAATGAAGCATTTTAATACGTTTTTAAAGGGAGAGGTGTACACCTTATAGCATAGAGTTGACTATATTTTATATCTTAAATATGCTTTATAAACAAACATTTGACATTACCCCTAAATGTTAAGATAGACTTTGAAAATTTTCAATGTTGAGTTTTGATTCATTGAGCATCATTCAAGTTGATTTTTTGCCTATGTATATATCTATAGAAAATCCTAATTTTTAAAGGGGTATATTGCTTTTTATCGACTTTTATACAAGGTTGTCCCATAAGTTCGTAAACACTTGCAAAAAAATGAAATACAAATATTATTCGCCATAATATTCAACGTTATGTATAATGTCTTTGTATTATGTATAAAGTAATTGTATTATGTATTATTATGTAATCGCCGTAATAATGAAGTTGCCAAGTAATAAGAAAAATACGAAATTTTAGGGCAACCTTATAATTTATTTATCAAATATGGCTTGAAGAATGTTTTAGCAGTGTTTTTTGTGTGTGGATGATCAATTGAAGAGAGAGTGAGATAAGTTTTGTGATTCCAGACCATTGGATATTTCCACCTTCAAAAATGTATTTGTCCAAGACGATGCGTAGAGGTCTATGGGTCAGAACGGCTGGGGAAAGCCATAAACTTCCTTTCTGGGGTGCACCACTACCCTACAGACACCCATAGGATGGCCATAAATGATCAATTGAACCTCTTTCTTAGGAACTTGTTAATTTATTCGGAAATGTTTAGCTGAGAGTGGTTACTAGCGCCTTCTATCACACGATAAAAATTAGAATACCACTGGATCGTCTGATGGTTTATTTATTTATGATCGTCTGGTTGTATAATGGTTTATTTATTTAGGATCGTCTGGTTGTATTATGGTTTATTTGTTTAGGATCGTCTGGTGGTATTATGGTTTATTTATTTAGGATCGTCTGGTTGTATAAAAGTTTATTTATTTAGAATCGTCTGGTGGTATAATGGTTTATTTATTTAGGATCGTCTGGTTGTGTAAGAATTTATTTATTTAGGATCGCCTGGTTGTATAATGCTCTGAGTATGTGTGTGGGATCGTCTGATTGTATATGTTCTATGAATGTGATCGTCTGCTTGTATAATGCTCTATGTATGGGATCGTCTGCTTTGTATAATCTTATATATATGGGATCATCTGCTTGTATAATGCTTTATGTTTGGGATCGTCTGCTTTGTATAATCTTCTATATATAGGATCGTCTGCTTGTATAATGCTCTATGTATGGGGGTCGTCTGCTTTGTATAATCTTCTATATATGGGATCGTCTGCTTGTATAATCTTCTATATATGGGATCGTCTGCTTGTATAATGCTCTATGTATGGGGGGTCGTCTGCTTTGTATAATCTTCTATATATGGGATCGTCTGATTGTATAATCTTCTATATATGGGATCGTCTGCTTGTATAATGCTCTATGTATGGGGGGTCGTCTGCTTCGTATAATCTTCTATATATGGGATCGTTTGCTTGTATAATCTTCTACATATGGGATCGTCTGCTTGTATAATGCTCTATGTATGGGGGGTCGTCTGCTTTGTATAATCTCCTATATATGGGATCGTCTGCTTGTATAATGCTCTATGTATGGGGGTCGTCTGCTTTGTATAATCTTCTATATATGGGATCGTCTGCTTGTATAATGCTCTATGTATGGGGGTCGTCCGCTTGTATAATTTAACAATTATTGTGTTATTTAGTTCTGAAGAGGTTCAGTGTAGTCAAAGGTTTTCACAACTTTTTATATCGTGTTAGAGAGCATCTTTGTTACAGGTTGCAATATTATACGAGGGTTCCCTCAATTATTGTGTAAAAACGAAACCGTGTTGTAAGAGGCCGTGTTTTTGTTGGATGTTACCTGTAGCAGTATTTATTGTTGTAGTTATGCTTCAGTTTCTCTGTTCTTTGAACATCTGCTGCCCTCCAGTGACGCCATCTTGAGCGCTTCTCTTTATTTCTTCTTATCTTCCCAATCCTTCCTTCTACCGTTTTATTCTTATTCATCTTACCTCCATCACTTTCTTCGTCAGGCCATTTCTTACTTTCCAACTGTTTATTTACACAATCGCTCTCAATTATCTGATATATTACGTTGCATTCACGGCATAACAAGCAACAAATACCTGTTGTCACGTCATGCCGAGTTTAGAATTATTAGTAAATATATATATACATTATAAAGGACTGTGGCGTGTGATTATAAAACAATACTTAAAATTACACCGCATAAGTTTCTTTTCTGTGAAAAATCAATATTTATTTCAAAGAGAAATATTTAATATTTCTAACTTTTTTGAATGAAGTATGAGAGGGTGAAAATATGAAGAGTAATGGCGAATGAACTTTGTGGGTTCGATTCCCGCCCCTGGACACTTTTATTTTTCCGTTCGCCATTACTCTTCATATTTTCACCCTCTCATACTTCATTCAAAAAAGTTAGAAATAGTAAATATTTCTCTTTGAAATAAATATTGATTTTTCACAGAAAAGAAACTTATGCGGTGTAATTTTAAGTATTGTTTTAAATATATATGTAGTAAATAATTAAATTGGATAGTTATATGAGATGTGGTTATAGGTCTCACTTAGCGGAAAATCAAATTTATTTATCAATAACTTTGTCACAAAAGTGCCTTTCTCTTCAATTATATTCTGACACCGTTGTTCTCTGGGTAAATTCAACTCCAGTGCCACGTTCAGAGTCCGTGAATATGATGGGTGTGTTCAATACATGTGCCTATTGACACTTGAAAGTAATTGTTTTTTGATGATTTCCATTTGATTGAAAACCATACATATTGTAACCTAGAAAATTAGGAAAGACAACTTTAGGATGACACAGAAATTTATTTAAGGCACAAGCATAAATTAAAAATTGTTAAAATACAAGAAAAATCAATGAGGTAAGTTTGCGCAGAGTGATAAAATATATAAACATCAAAATTAATATTCTGTTAATAAAATAATAAGTACTTTGATACATGGTCCTTTCTCTATTGGAGCTGTGCCCCACAGCTTGTAATTATTGTAGATACTGACATGATCTGACGTGCTTCTGCCAAGGATTCCCTCGGAGTCTTGGAACTTTGTCCCTAGTACCGTTGCGTCATTTCTCTGCGGCGTGAAGAGAGGCTTTGTCGTCGTATCGTCTATAGGGAAATCGTCATCTTGGAGGGAAGTCTTGGCTTTGACACGGCGGTGGAATCCTGGAGCCTGTCTCTGACAATGTAGATCACAGCACCCATGGCTTCTAGGTCTTCTCGTCGATATTCAGTTTGTCTTCCCTAATTTACCCAGCATCTCCACCAAAATGCCACGTATAAATTAGGGAAGATAAACTTCAGGATGGCACGGCAATTTATTTAATGCAAGGACAAAATCAACATTTATAAGATACAAGATAAGCAATGAGGCGAGTTTCAGAGTAGCAATATATATATAAATTAATAATCTGTAGATAAAATATAATAAATACTTTGCTAAAGTATAATACACACACACAAAAACCTTTATTAGGGATCAAGCCCCATACAGGATTCTCCCAGTATAGCAATGGTTTTAATTGAACATACATCAAGTACTATATACAATTCAGTATTAACATGAGCCCCCCCCAAAAAAATAATAATAAATGAGGAAAACTATTCACACCTGTTTCTCATCCTTCTCGCCTTCTCACAAAATTTGTATAAATCTATTTCACTATGTCTACTTTTTACCGTTTCTGACAGCAGGGCATAGAGTGATAAATGATTAGCGCTCGTATTATTAAAAAGTAATTTCCTCTCTTTATACAGATGATTGCAGGTAAAAAGAGTTAGTTCTGACTCAAAATTAACCCTGCACAATACACATACGAGATTTTATGATTTCATAGTTTTTATGTGGTCTTCAATAAAAAATGCAAACAAGATTCTTTATTGCGCAATGCATCGTTTGACCGAAAGTGGGAAGTAACTAGTTTAAATAAAATTCTGCCATGGGAGCTAAATATAAATGTTTGTAATGCGGGTAAAATTTTGAATTTACCATTCTCGTGTGGTCCACCTGTATAGATCGATCAATTGCTCGCCCGATAATCAAGGGAATTTCTCTCTATATAACCCTGTAATCGTCACAAAATTTGAGCCATAAAAATCCAGTGATGTTTAAGATATTGGTTGAAGTTCCAGTGAATTCTATGTCTTGTTCCAACGATCTGGATGTTTCCTAGAGTTGCGATAAACATATTGCCGGTAATCTAGTTTCATTCATCTTTAGGATTTTAAGCATGTACTTTGAAGATAGTTTCAACGTTGTTACACCCAGTGAGACTCTTCCTGGTTTCAGCTCTAAGAATGCAGCCAGGGGAGTATTTTGGCAGATTCAGGTACCGACGTATAAACGTGTCTTGGACTTTATCTAGCGTTGTAGTATGATCGTTTGCCCATATCGGCGCAGCATAAAGCAAGGTCGATAGTACAATTGTGTCCAAGAGTTTCATTGATGGATGAAATTAATTCATCATATATTTGCTTAGAATTGACCATACCGCACCAATAGCTGCAAGCGCTTTACCCTTAAAGTACGGAACTACCTGGTTGAACAAAATTGTAGTGGTGAGTGGATAGCCAAGATATTTCGATGTAACTATCAAAGGTCGTTGATTCCAAAATCTATAGATATGATATGAACTGTTCATGGCACGGATCTTGAAAGAATAATCCCTAGGAACTCCAAGAATTCAGAGAACCATTACAGTACCTGGAACGAATCTTACAAGAAACACGCCATAGAAACACGATCGTAGGAAACCAGTACAGAGAGAGAATCTGGAATGAATCTTACATGAAAAATACCGCATAAAATCAATATCTTAAAAACCCAGTACAGTACGGGGAGCCAATCTTACAAGAATATTTCCATAAGAACTCTCCAAGAACATAGAGAAGCAGCACAGTACGTGGTAAGGATCCTTCAAGAAGATCCCCAGAGAAGCAGTATATTACAGTACAGTATAATACAGTACAGTATAGTATAGGTAACGCGAGAGTCTTGCAATAAAAACTTGTAGACGTTATCCACGAGTCCAGCACAATAACTTCCAGGACCACCAGCGATACACAACAAACACGAGGTCGGCAAACTGCAACGACCAAAATACCTCCTCCCAACTCGGCCGCCCCACCAAAATAGAAACCCACATCCAGCTTTTTATCCGCACGCCTGCCATTGATCGCGACCTCTCTCTTATGCAAATCTCAATAATTCCTTTCCTAGA
Source organism: Cordylochernes scorpioides (assembly GCA_030710605.1). Lineage (NCBI taxonomy): Eukaryota > Metazoa > Arthropoda > Arachnida > Pseudoscorpiones > Chernetidae > Cordylochernes > Cordylochernes scorpioides. Next base: position 48,356,889 of record CP092871.1, read on the forward strand.
TCTCTATTTGCATATTCGAACAACCAAATAGAGAATTTAAAACGTCTTGACACACGCATCTTGTATATTTCTCTTATTATTATTATTCCAAGTACCGGTCATGATAATCATGGTGGGCAGTTAGTGACTGCTTGTGCTGTAGGTACATGTCTACACATACAGAAACAATTCAATTGGGCTCTACAGTTACTGTAACCCACTGGTGGGTTTGAATTTTTACAAGAATCGGTGGACCAATGACGTAATTTATATATTTAAAAAAGGCTTCAATGCAGGTTTCGAACCCAGTTCTTATATCAATATAACTCCACTGAACACCATATTTCTATGTACAGATCTATATAATGTATATTTACTTTTCTATTGATAATAATTACACTCTATGAAAAAATTGACAAACCAAGAAGGAATTGTGTCCGATTGGGATAAAAATGATGTATGTGAAGAACATGTATGGTATTTTAAAAACTTAAAATTTCAGAACAATTAATTGTTTTATTCCAGAGTTTGATTGTCACAAATTGAGAAGGTCAATATGTCGTTGGCCTGGATGTAGGCTGCCGCCCGGCGTATCATGGACTGGCAAAGATTCCGGATGGTGTGCTGCGGGATTTCTTACCAAAAGGACTCTAACTGTCGGGAAAAATAGTCAAAATTCCTGTTGAAATCGTCTTCCCATTTCTTCCCAGATGTGCTCTATGGGTGAAAGATGAGGCGACCTTGCTGGTTACGGAAGATTGGCAAGATTGAAGACAAACCATAGAACAAAACGTGCCGTGTGTGGCCGGGCATTGTCTTGTTTATGTGAGAAGAACGGCAACAAAACAGTAACGTCGAATCCGGTGCTGCGACAGCCGTTCAAACAATCGCTCTGTCCTCCTGTTCTGTTATTTCCCTTGGTCGACCGCTGCCGTCCTGACGTTGCATTCTTCCGTTGTTGACCAACTCTAGCCAACATTGTCTAATAGCCGCATCACTTCGACACAGATGTCAAGCGATTGGTCGATTTGACCAACCATCCTCTTTCAAATCAATGGGGCACGATCTCTTTCAAACTCTGAGATATGTTCGCAATGAGCACGGATATTTTTCGACGAGACATTGATACAGTATAAATAGGCTTACTGCAAAAAAGAAAGTAAACGAAAATTATGAAAATGAGTTCGTGCCGAGCTGAATATTGAGTCTAGAATTCTCCTGCTAGATGCACAGTTCAGATGCGCTGGAACTCTTGCTTTTCATAAATCCGCCACCAAATTTTAATCATTTAAATGTTTGGTCGAAACGTCTTTGCATACGTATTTTCATATAAATCGGACAACTCCTTTTTGGTGCCTTTAATTTTTGTTATAGAGTGTATTTCCCTTGTAAGCTCCAGTAAATGAAGATTATAACATTAGTGTTGGTAAACTGAGATTCTTTCAACGCGTATATTTATATTGTAAACAATTTTATTGACATATTTTAATGGTGAAATACACTAAGCTATAATAGAAAGTAAATGTTAAAATATTATAAACAAGAGATTACAGAAACAAGACTATATACAAGTATGTACTGTCGAGGAGGCGACGACGAAGAATCCTCCTCCAGACAATCAGAGGTCTTGGTGAACTCCCCTCACCTCAATACACAAGAAGAGCCTGTAGAAGGATGTCTTGGTTGACATGAGAATGGAGTCGTCAACCAGCCTTGTCCAGTCATGAAAATCGCCAAGCCTCTATTTGTATAAGTTAGATAAAGCTATAAAATAAAGTTGAAATGCTAATAAGAGATGATAGTCTATAATTATTTTTATAAATGGTCTTTCCTTGAATATTATGAATTTTGATAGTTGGATAATCGTTTGGTATTTATTATTTGATGGAAGCCTCTAGATGTATAGTTAGATAAAGCTATGAGAGAAATAAAGTTGAAATGCTAATAAGATGATGGTATACAACATTTTTTCTAGGTGCTCTTTCCTTTGACTATTATGAATTCTGATAGTTGGATAATCGTTTGTATTTAAAATTTGATGTAAATGTCAGTTCTCTAGGACTGCCTCCTCAATCAGGCTCCTCAAGATGATCAATCCAAAGCCATAGTTTCCAAATGGTTACTTGGTTGTCTTGGTCTCTCTCTTGTTGGTCCCTAAATGTAGTATGAGGGCGTCCTCTTCACCTAATGCATTCAATACATCTTTCAACAAATATTTTAACAGGCTTAGAACATGATCTATAAATATATCATTATATTCGCGAACGAACGTTGTGGCCCACTGTATGTATTACATCCCAAACACGATGCGACGCCAGCCATCCCTGTCTTGAGCTCGTTGTACCATCTCAGCGACCGTTAAGCCAGTGAGTTACTTTAATTGGTCCACACACGAATCGTGTCGGCGGGCGTCCAAGTATACGTCGCCCAGACGTCTTTCCGGTCAGTAAGGTTTTCTCCATTCCACTGCGTCGCGCGATGTGACCGAAGAATCTCAAACAATTCCGTTGTACACACCGCACAAGTCGGTCATCTTCCGAACATGATCTATAGAATTCAATTTCTGCTTTCTTAGTATTTTGATGGAACATCTGCTCTCTCTTCAGTCGTGCTATATTTATGCCGAGGTTAGGCAACAACCTACACTGTATCAAGTACTACCATTCGTACATGATGCAAAAGCGCGCAATCTGGATTCGGAAATATAAACTATTGTTTACGGCATTAATTTATTCTCTTTTGAAAAATAAAACAACGACCCACCCAAGTTTTATGCCATTGCATTCAGGGTAGAAAAATTTGCTTTAATTTAGAAAAGAAACTCTCTCACGGTATAAACATTTTATATTATCAAGTATACACAGCATCTCTTTCTTAATTTAAAGGTCGATGAACCCTCTTACACCAGCTTGGTACTCTGTATTGTCGGACGTTCTTGCTGGAGGCCTTCATCAGTATACTCTATATGAAATATAGGGACGCGACAAATTCCACCGCGGCGCCCAGAACGAGGTCGCAGATGCGTACGACAGCTGATATGAGTCAGAGAGTGGAGTTATGTTCCGGTTAGTTGGCGGACAGTTCCTACGTGTAGACAGATACCACAAGCGGGATTCGTTCCCACAAAGTGGAAGCTCAATATAAAATCAAATTATTTAAATATATACCTATATATAAATTAAGTTTAAATGAATAAAAAAAGGTTAAGTTCAACAGTCGATGAGCGTTCTCCCGTAATTGAAATAACGTAATAGAGTTTGGAATAACATTTAAAGTTTATATATTATTTAATGTGTATATATATATATATATTAAAATCGTATTTATGGGAACGAAGTTTTGATACAGCCTGGTACATTGACACTTATCCTATATGGAGGTCTCTGGAGGAGTGGTGTAAACCGTCGGTTATCAACAACCATGACCCGGGATCGAATCCCGCATATGGTTCATCTTTATTTATATGGAAGTTTTTCAGGGAGAACATTGATCTATAATAATTAATGTTGCCCCTGGCGTCAAAATGGATGCTAGATGGCGCTTAGTTTTTGTAGTATCTAGTACGATTGAGAAATCCCCTAATACCACAATATAATAGTCAGTATTTTTCTTTACATTCCAATTTACGATAGTGTTTAGCCAGCATGAGGGACATAAAGGTGGATGATGGTATCATAATACAGAGTATTCATTGATATATCACCTTCTCCGTCATGGCTGGTGGACGTCTGTTCCTTCTGGGCAGGATCTCCTCTGAATCTGGACTCACATTATCATTTTCTTCAATGGTTTATTCTTGCAACTTAATACCTGCTTGCGCCTTTTCCTCCTTTGATCTCTCTGAATACAGAGTATTCATTGATATATCACATCCTCCGTCATGGATGGTGGGTTCCTTCTGGGCAGGATCTCCTCTGAATCTGGACTCACATTATCATTTTCTTCAATGGTATATTCTTGCAACTTAATACCTGCTTGCGCCTTTTCCTCCTTTGATCTCTCTGAATACAGAGTATTCATTGATATATCACATCCTCCGTCATGGATGGTGGGTTCCTTCTGGGCAGGATCTTCTCTGAAGCTGGACTCACATAGTGATCATTTTCTTCAACGGGATCTTCATGCAACTTGATACCTGCTTGCGCCATCTTTTCCTCGCTTGATCTCTCTGAAACACAGATCATTCATTGATATATCACAGTTTTAGCAACTGTTTTGACGAGAGAAGCGCTCTTTATACATATAATAAATCCTCTGATCTTATGTTTATGATTTTCTCAAACACCATAACCAATTCAGTGTCGCATATATAGCCAGAATCGCCCAATGAAATGGTAAAGCCCTAAAAAGTTGTACGGTATATTAAACTGGCGAAACCACTGGGAGGGTTCACTAATGAAGAGCTAGACCCTCCCAAAATTATATCATTGCAATTTTAGAACAGTAGAAAGTTTAATTTACTTATAAGGAAATATTATGTTTAAGGGTTTTATTTATTATGTCTATATGGCGCGTTTTATTGCGGTATGTTTAATATGTATATAAGGATATTTAGCCGAGAGGATATTGATCGATAAAAGAAAGGTCATTTCTCCTGTCTACACTGACACTAAGCGTTGTCTAACTAGTCCGATAATTGCGATTACTAGATAGCGCTTATTTTCAGCCTGTATAATTTGACGTGATAGGAAACCTTTCTATTTATAAATCAATATCTCCCCGGCTGAATTTCCATTTATGCTTATATTGGAGGTGATATGAATGGTACAATCAAGGTGGAATTGGTCAGGATTCACACGGAGACGGCAGTCCGAAACAAGGAAATGGCACGGATCTGCCAGAAAGGAGCGAGGGTCCAGCAAAGGAATGTAATCATATGTATGTACAGTAACAATGTTGTTATATCGTACTCGAGCCGAGAGGTGGCATAGGACATTTATAGTACCGTGGCACGAAGGTACAGGTTCTGTGTTTTTCTATGGTATTCGATACGAGAGGTGGCATAAGGCATCTATAGTACCATGGCACAAAGATACAGATTCTGTGTTGTTCTACGGTACTCGAACCGAGAAGGGTGCCATAGGACATTCTATAGTACCATGAAGGTGCCATAGGTCATCTATAGTACCATGACACGAAACTACAGGTTCTGTGTTGTTCTACGGTACTCGAACCGAGAAGCACCATTGGACATCTATAGTACCATGACACGAAGGTACAGGTTCTGTGTTGTTCTACGGTACTCGAACCGAGAGGCACCATTGGACATCTATAGTACCATGACACGAAGCTACAGGTTCTGTGTTGTTCTACGGTACTCGAACCGAGAGGCACCATAGGACATCTATAGTACCATGACACGAAGGTACAGGTTCTGTGTTGTTCTACGGTACTCGAACCGAGAAGGGTGCCATAGGACATTCTATAGTACCATGGAGGTGCCATAGGTCATCTATAGTACCATGACACGAAGCTACAGGTTCTGTGTTGTTCTACGGTACTCAATCCGAGAGGCACCATAGGACATTCTATAGTACCATGGAGGTGCCATAGGGCGACACAAATGTTACCCAAGCGTGAAGACGTCTCCCAGGAATTCCGACTGTCCAATTAGCTGCAGACATACCTGACGTTTCCTCAGCCACTACTGAGCCACTGACTCCACTTCGCCTGACCTCCTTCACGTGACCATGTGGGCCATCGGGAAATGTTCTCTGCGGGATTGCTGCACCATTCTTTGCGATTTGACCCAAAGTAACGGAATAAATTCAATTAGATTGATAGAAGGGACTTGCAGAGTCTAATTCTGCCAGGTGAGATCAGGCCATGTTTCCCAATAGGGACGTTTTCTCTTCTTTGCAATTTAAAAAAAAAACTCTAATATTCAATATATGTAATACTAAACGAATGATCCGAGAAATGATCGGGTTATGCCCGTTTGTATTTTCATCCGTGTCTATAGAGATTTTTTTCAAAATCGAATTATGTTTCATATACAAACAACAAAAACATTTTATATACGCTGTTCTTCATACCTACTCTCGAGTTGAGAAGAAGGAAATGGTAGAAAGTATAAATAAGGTAATCAGTTATATATAGTCTTAGTGGAGAGATATAACTGTGTGTCTTCTAGTCATCTTCTTTTCCATTATTTAACGGTATTCTTAACTTTTATGCTCAACTGTTGAACTGGTAGCATAACTCACATTTTAATCAACAGTCTTTCTTCCAATATTCTAAACTGCTTTGGGGAAGAAATAGCCAGAGTATCCTTTGCTTTACAGGGATACTTTCCAATTGTAATGGAAGATTAAAGAAGTCTTCAGTCATAAATGAGTGTTATAGTAGGAAGAGTTTATGTTTATCACTTGATAAAGTTTTGCAGGGCTGCGTGCAAGAGAAGAAACACTGAGAAAAGAGAGCCGTGTGTAAATGGATATGTAAATGAACGATCACCAGTAAATAACTAATGCAGTTGAACTTAGATAATTCGAAGCCCAAGAGTAGAATGTTATTAAAGATTTTTTCGAATAACACTACGTAATTACACTTTTATGTTTACAAATTACACATTTTAGAGTACAGTATTGTGATTTTAAAAGAAACTTTTTTCGCATAGATTTATTTTTGAAAGCGTATTTAATATGTATAGAATGAAAAGGTGGTCAAAAAATAAAGATTACAGAAAAATTATCATTGGTTTAGGCTTCAACAGAAGCTTAATAAGAGCTGTTACAATGAGAATTTCGAACAGATGCTGTAGCCGATGATACTGCTGATCATCCCTGTTCATAACATGGTCGTCGGAGGTAGAAGCCGGAATCCGTGAAGAACGGACAAAAAGACTCATGACATTTCTGTGAGAAAATACCTGAAAGGTTAAAAAATGTTCAACTCAAGAACAAAGGGCCATGTCAAATTGTAGCTCATGGTGACAACTTCATGACAATGCCAAGTGGACTTTTTCTAAGGCTTTTGTCGCACAAATTGGATCCTTTGTTGGAATGCGGGAACTCACTGCAGAACAATTTGTTAATAGTTTATTCTCAGTCTTGTACTTCAGGAATGTAAAGCAGTTGACTCCTGCACCACGCAAATTCCTATTATCCGACAAGTACAGGGGTCGGCAAACTGCGGCTCGCGAGCCACATGCGGCTCTTTGGTTGTGAAGCTTCGGCTCTTTATATAGTTCCATACGTAAATATTATTTATGCGAGTACTATTTATTGTTGGCAAGAAAAAATATGTGGCTCTTTAAAAACTCAGAAATTTTGTAAATTGTAATTTTTGACTTTTCCGGCTCAAAATTTTGCCGACCCCTGGACAAGCAGATACATCTCCCATTAGCGACCCATATGACGATTTATCACCTCCCTGAGAGACCACTGTTATAAAATGACGTCAGTTGATCGAATACACTCTCAAAGAGGCAGAAATGGCAAAGCTACAGGCTCTTGAGTTGTGGTGCTGGCGCCGAGTGGAAGTTTAACGTCGAAGTGTGCGGATGTTGGTGTAAAAATATGTTTGGGAACCACTGGAATTGAAGATAGAAAGCATGAGGAAATGAACATGGTATTCTCTTATCCCATGTGTTATGGACAATAGTGAACCATGAACTCTTACCTGGCGAAAGACGGCGAAGTCTTCCCAACTTCTGTCACTGGCCACAGAACCTAAGCTTATAGAAGACCACTAAAGACAAATATATTTTATCGCATATATCTTCTGGCATTCTCTAGTACATACTCCTCCGTGACATACACTCTTAGAAACGTAGATATAGCAAAGCTATAGCTTTCTAGCTATGTTGCCGGTGTTGAATGATAAGAATACCATGGACTGACAGAATAAGTAACGAAGATGTATTTAAAATGATCGAAAAATGATATAGCCTTCTGGTAACGATTGAGAGGATCAGAACGAGCATGTTTGGACATCTTGTCCGACACGCGGGGTGTTTAAAAGTATTACTGAAGGGAGGGAAGAGGAAGGCCGAGAATGGAATCATTGGGCCATTTCAAGAGAAGACCTTATTTTGTCATCAAATGAGTGGAAAGGAACCTCTGGGAGGACACGAATTTTACCAGCCACTAACCTATGGCTTGAGGAGAACTAGATAGACACTATCCAATGTGAAATACTAGAAGATCCAAGTTATTAGATAGCTCTCACATGAGCTTCTACTGTACGCTTATATTATCAACAAACGATTGGAATAACCTGGGTGGAAGATAGAAGAAGCGCGAAGAGAAGTGTTGAAAGCCTGCAAAGAACATTATTGTCTTCAGAGATGGCAATTGAGCTTTAAAACATATCTTTGAACGCTTAACGATTTTTAAAGCCATTTTTACACATAGACCATTTTGTTTTAATGCATATTTAAAGGAAGAGGTGCTACTTCTGGTATATACAAGTATATACGTGTACTAGTATTTTAGTATATGTACCGCCGAACAAGCCTGTAGTAAACAGCTTCGCATACAAGATTCGAACAGGAATTAAAACTTTGCATATCACATCTTTGCGTTACCAGTAAAGTTTGTATTCCTGCGAACCAAGTTCAAATATCGGCGTAGTATTTTAGTATATGTACCACCGAACAAGCCTGTAGTAAACAGCTTCGCATACAAGATTCGAACGGGAATTAAAACTTTGCATATCACATCTTTACGTTACCATTAAAGTTTGTATTCCTGCAAACCAAGTTCAAATATCGGCGTAGGTTTTTAGCAAATCGTTTTATTGGGATAAGGCAAGTTTTGTAGCCAAATTTAGGCCTAATTCTTCCTTCCTCAGACATTTCGCAACACTATATCAGAATTTTATTTCATAGATTTGTTGGTTTTGTGAGTAGCGTTATGTGTGAGTTTTGTGTTAATATATCTTAATGTATCAAACTTCGAGCCAATGATACTGTATACACACCCCAGGATCCCGTAATTCCCAATATGATGTTAATAACATTTATACTGATGCTGTTTGACCTGCAGTAAAACCTCCAATGAGCAATCCATATGATGAGAGATCTCCTCCCTGAGCGACCACCTTTGTAGCATTAGACATTTGTTTTAAAATTGCAAAAATCTGAAGTAAATATGACCTCTCGTGTCTAGATAAACAATTCAAAATGGAATAAAATCAACTACAAAAACCAAAATCAACTCAAAACCACTCTGATTACAACTCCCTGGTCAATCCACTCCCTGATTACAACTCCCTGGTCAATCCACTCCCTGATTACAACTCCCTGGTCAACCCACTCCCTGATTACAAATCCCTGGTGTGTGTGATGGCAAAATTTGTATCATATTAGTGTTTAGGTATTTGATTTAATTATTTTTTTGCAATCCATTTAGTTGTTTCAACCCAAATCCCGAGGTACCCGCCCCAGCGCATTAACCCTTGAAATTGCCTGAGTTGAGTGAGTGACTGCGATGCCCATATTCTCAATAATAATAAGAAAAAAATAGGATTATAAAAAAAAAAATAAACCAAAAAACCGGCATGTAAATATTTTTCTGTAAAAAATAAAAGAGCACATGGAAATTAGGCAAACATATGTGTTTGCTAATGACTGCGATTGCATTTTAAACGATTTTTTTAAAGAGATTAAAAAAACCAAAGGACAGAACAAAAATTAATAAAAAATACGAAAGCCATTATTTACATACAGTAACGCTAATTTTGTAAAGTTTTGAAAAAATTTCATTGTGTGCACCTACCATAACTTAGTAATATAAATTTCTCTCTCAATACTCAATACTTTTGTTTAAAAAAGTAACACTCGTATAAAAAGATATTTTAAAAAAAGTACGCAAGCAACTTGAAAAAAAAAAAATGCAGAACGCTCATTGGTCACTTAATTTGCCTGGTGTTGTTACTTCACCTCGTATTTACTCCGCGTAAAAAAAAAAAAGTTCTTCAAATGAAAAAAAAAATAAATAAATAGCCAAAAATGCTAATCAAAATCTAGCCAAAAAATTTTCCTCAGGTTTATAAAAAGCGAGATGCAAAATTTGGTACCAATTGGTTCAGTAGTTTTTGAGTTTATCGCGAAACAGACAACAGACATTGACTTTTATATATAAGAAGAAACTACCTCGACATAGCTCAACCTCCAATAAGAGACCACCTCCAAGAGAGACCAGGCTTTTATGAATGACTATTCTAGAGCCGTTCTACTGCACCGCCTTCTTATTTAACACAAATGTGAAACTTGTTTGCCTTAGGAAAATTGTCATTTTCAGAAAATTTCTAAAACAACAAAGTCGTAGTGTGTTTTTTTTTTTTTCAAAGTAATGGAGACAGAAAATTATTTTCTTTTGGGGAACGAGTCCATCTTAATCTGTTTACAGATTGAAGACGCTGCGGTAAAATTGTTTTCTTTTCTTCACTCTGTAATTGGATTTCTGAAATATGAATATTTTGAAAGCTTGAAATCTTATGTTTGTGTATGCTGGATATAAAAATTGTGAATTTAATAAAAAAAAGTCGCTCCTTGGTTTCCATAGTAAAATCAACTAGACATAAATATCCAATCTTTATAACCAACAAGATAAAAAACTCGGAAGTGATGTAAATATTTGAAAAATAATTTTTACTTAACCATATTGAAAATATGTAAATTTACCTTTATGTATTTTTTTATTTAATCATTGTCTCTTCAGATAAAATTTTGGAGGTCCTTTATACGTATTGCATATCCTATAATGGTAAAATTGAAATCGCTATAGAAATAAGAGACAAAAGGTTTTGTAAGTGACTCTGTCGTTATTTAGTAATCAATACCTTTATTAAAACCTTGAATCTTATATACAGTTTTTTTTATCAGAGATATAGCAATGGAGTGGGTACAAAAGGGAGAAAGAAATTAGAATTTACAAAGTTATCTGGGAAGTATGTACATATAGAGCTGATATTTTATCCAAAATTATTAATTAATAGAAATAAATATATGTTATGATTAATTTGTTTTGTTGTTGAAAAAGATGGAGAATTGAAGGTGCAGTCGTGAAAAAGGAAATATAAATATTTACCCATCAAGTAGTTTTATTTTGAACCACTTGAAGCGATTTACACATAAAATTATTTTTGACAGTAATATAGAATTTATAAAATGTATTCTAAATTCGTGAATTAAAAAATAGGTAGGTTAACTATACATATTTACAACAATCATCAAAGTATTCTAAATCTATGGTCAAAAAATAAAAGAATAGTCAATGATGAAAATATAATACATGTTTTTGAAAAATAAAATATTTGCATTTTAGATTATATAATATACTAGCGGATGTACCCGGCTTCGCCCAGGTTTTTCTCGAGGGAATGTTTGTAGTCTAGTAATAAGAAAATATACTACACCTAAAAACTATCAGAGAAAAGAGAAACCACGGAAGGTGAACAGAAAAATGCTTACAATGGATGTTATGTTTACGATATCAAGTTAAATAAAAACAAAGATAAAATTTGCATATGTTGGTCACTATAAATTTGTATATTTGTTAGGCGAAATTAGAAACATGATAAAACAATTGGGTATTTAAAAACAAATGTAGAAATAAAAGTTGAAGTATAATAAACAATGTTAAAGATTAGTTTTAATTATTAATCAAGATTGTGTGTGAATATGTGAGAAAGATGTAATATCGTTGTTGTTTTCTTGGCCGACTGTTTTACATATGGTGTTATCTTAAAATTGCTTGTTTTGAATATTTTTTAGATTGAGATTATTAGCTAGTATGTAAAAAAATTAACTCTGTTGAAATTTAATTTTGTATTTATATATAAATAAAATTAACTGTTGATTTTTTTGTATTTAATCGATAACAGCGAAGTTACGCATGTTAATGTTAGGAAATATATTTTGATGTTAAGCAAAACCTGCTCCATCTCGTTTTACATAAATGTTGAAAATTTGGTTGAAATTGATGCATTGTAACGAAAGTTTTTAGTGATGTCCACTTATGAAATTTCCATTTTATTAATATAGATATATAAATATTATATTAGTATATTAAATTTAATTGCCATCTATCGTTAAAATTTTACACAAATACATTTACTGGCAATACGCTTCTTTTAAATATCATCAAATATTTTCTCTACAGACCTTACTGCAATGATATGAGTTATTGAAAATAGATATTAATTTGGCGAAACCGCTGAGAGGGTTCACTATTGATGAGCCAAGCCCTCTCATTCAATAACTCATATCATTGCAGTAAAATCTGTAGAGACAATATTTGATGATATTTAAAAGAAGCGCATTGCCAGTAAATTTAATTGTATAAAATACTATTATATATTTTAAAAAAAGATTTTATTAAATTCACTAAAAAGAAGAAATATATTTCATCATCTCTCCGCGCGCCATTGAACAATTAGATCTATATGAGTCAAAATAAAAGCGGCGGAGAACGATCATCGTATATTGAGTAAAGAGGTAAAATATTGGGGGGGAGAAGTCCGACCACACCTCCCTGCGGTCCCTCCTGGACCCTTGGAATATTTTACCAAATTTTGGTTCGTTTCCAAGAGGACTAACGTGGCGACGGCACCCATTTACCAATGAAGAGCAACTTCTATGATAGAGATGCATAGAGACATCTGAGGCTCTTCATTGGACACGACAACAACAACAACAGATAAAATATTTAGTGAAACATAAAACTCTTGCAAACCAGTGGCTTCATATTAAATGACATTAAGTTCTTGATGATCGTCTCCCATTTTATAATATATATAATATGTTTATAAAGATAAATATATATAAAATAGAAATTATTATTTCAAATATTTTGAATATTTATAAATTGTTTATAAAAAATTGCACTCCGAACCAGATGTAACAATATAGATTTGAAAACAAAGTCAATAACACACGAAGTTAAAAGCTATGTAATAAGAGGGAAACTATAAACACACACAACAAAGATAATAAGTGAATTCCCATCCCTGGACACTTTTATTTTTCCGTTCATCATTACTCTTCACAATTCATCCTTCCATATTTAATCCCTAAGGATCGGAATAGTCGTTATTTCCCCTTAAAATAATTAAAATTACGTTTTTTTCGTTCTGTAAAAAGAAACATTTGCGCTAAAACTTGCTAAACGTCGTTCTATAATCATAGCCGCATTATATTGTATTATATATTGTATTAAAGATACTAATTATATAGAGTATTATATATTATTATATAGAATAATACAATTATATAGAGTCGAGGAGGTTGTCCCCCAAAAAAGTCCTCCTCCAGACCATCAGGGTGAACTCCCCTCACATCAAACAACCTCTAGAATGTTAGATTTACTGGAATAGATTCATGCCGGTTACTTATGAATGACATTTCTGTCTACACAAAGTCTATATGAATGGGACTCTAGATCGACCAAATATTGTCAACTCGGCTTCCAATAAGATTGACTACATGTGCTCAATGTAGAGTATTCTAGCGATGGTGATAGGGAAGTTTCGACTTACTGAAGGCATCTCTGTGACGACACCCTTGCTTCTAGGCGGCCAAACCTTAGCTTGCCGGTAACAGGACCTTCGAGAACCATCCCTTAGTGTATCATCGATTATATTAGAAACACATTTAGAATGCTCCAATGTGTGGTATGATAAACTTATATATCGATATTTTGAACTATTTTCTCTACTTCTTCTATTTCGTTGTGTTTATCGCTTGTACTAGGTGACCGAAAATTCTTATAATCTCTTTAATATTTTGCTTGAGGCGACTTATGTAATTTCTTCACTATACGTGTATAAACTCCTCTCTTTAAGACATTGTATAAAAGTTTTTATTATTTTTTAATAATCCTCCCACAAGTAAGCTTGTAAGTACGTTTCTATTGAATACAATAGGTATTATTTTCACTTTATAAGTCTAGTAAAAGTGTAATTTATTTTTTATGATGGAAGATGACACTTGTGGGAGAATGACAGTGCGATTGAGAAGGGGAGTGGAGAAAGTTGTCAGTTCCCCGGAGCAATTTCCTTTCTGATTAACAACCCTTACTGGAGCCATTCAACCGGCGCAATTACGTGGAGGGAGTCTTTGTCATCAAACACCTGCCCGGCTGGCTGTCCTTGCGTGACCCAGCGGCTCTCTCCATTAGGAGATGATAGCGCTGTTCAATTAGACCCTAGGGATCCGCTGGACTCACCTGGACACGTCTGTGGAACATCCCTACACCGCAGGACTCACCTGGACACGTCAGTGGAACATCCCCACACCGCTGGACTCACCTGGACACGTCGGTGGAACATCCCCACACCGCTGGACTCACCTGGACACGTCGGTGGAACATCCCCACACCGCTGGACTAACCTGGACACGTCGGTGGAACATCCCCACACCGCTGGGCTCACCTGGACATGTCGGTGGAACATCCCCACACCGCTGGACTCACCTGGACACGTCCTCACCTGTTGCAATGAGCTGCAGCCACTACACAAGTTTCCACGTTTCTCACCAGTTTAACACGACAGCGCGGTGGAATAAATTAAGTGAATTGCTGCACAAAGGAAGAATTACGGAACCTTCCTTCTCTGGAGTCACGCAAGCCAAATATATCCCATGAATTTTAAGAATAATTCTTTCAGCAAGAATTATAACTCTCCATATTGGGGTCAGAAACTGTCGGCCGAACATTCTCTAAGTACACAGAAGACCATATGCAAATAGATACCGGCGGAATGTTCGAGAGAATAATTGCTGACCAGTACAAGATAGAAATGGTCTCAGAATATAAGACAATGAAATATTCTATTAAATATAAAGCATTATGTGGAAAAGCTATGTTCTGTGCAAATATTTGTAAATATATATATTTATACTGTCTCAAAGCTTATATCCATAGTCTTCTTAAACACCTTATCACCTAGATTTTATATTTTAAAACAATTGGATTGTTCTCCGTCAATAGAAAATCATACACATATATTTAAGAAATATATCTCATGGTGATACTTATACACACGACTATTTACAATTATGTACATTCGAGGATCCCAACACCTTTACCTAGAATTGCTTTAAGTTCAGAACAATATTGTATGCTAGGTCGGGTTTGCCGCTACTTATTCTGTTAGTACAGCACATAGCTTCATATGTAGAGACAGATTTTTAAAAATTATTTCTACAGATGGTTTACCTCTTTTAATAATTTCAACGTTTGTAAAACTTATCCTGTTTCAAGAGGTCGGACTGCTGCTTACCGCCGACGCCGGTGTACTTCGTGGAAGATTCTAGAAGGCTCTACCAACTTCTGTCTCTTATTCTGCTCCTGTTTTCCTTTACTGTGCTACGGTTGATGAGTTTGTTACTGCTGTTTTATTTATTGATGTTGTTTTATTTTACATTCTTCTGTAATTCTTTTATTGATTAAGCTTAAATAAATTCCTAAAGATCATTTGTACCCACGGAAATTAGTCTTTGTCAAGCATACACAACAACGCAATAATAGGGAAAAAAATATGTTATAAAGTGGGTTCGAAGTCGGTTGACCTCCTGTCTGTGGGCACACGGAACAGATCAAACAGGGGACATCTGGGCGGTCCACCAGACTTCCTGGTGTCGGGGGTGTAAATTAGAGATCCCCCCGCTATAAATCACACCGGTGTGAAAAATAACGCGGCTGATCCGCCCCCTTCTTTCACTGGGACAAAACACAGTTCTTCCTTCCACATGTCCCAAAACATTGTTCCGACAATTTCCATAAAGCAAAGAGATTTCGGCAAATCAGCCCTCAAGAAGCCATCGCTGAGTTAAGTTAGAGATAGAGGCTCATCTACTACCTTCCAGCCACCCAATATCGTCCTATTCAAGGTGGAAGATTTTAAATCCAAATCCGATGTTTAATAGATCGACAGAAGTCTTAAAATATCTTCACCATGAAAATAGGCGACAGTGGGTCACCAAAAAGTCGCTCAATAAACTTTTTAAAGGCAGATGAGACTCTAGCTTTAATAAATCACGTGAGTCAGCGTAATGTCACAAAAATGTTAGTGGTCCAATAGGCGAAAGATCACGTTTAACCAATCACTTACCACGTCTTATTTGATTGGACCATGGTAGTTGACGTACATACAGCGCGTTATCGGCAACTTATAAACATCCAATTAACTTTTAGGAACCCTTCTGCCCCAAAGAACACGTGTCTTCGCGCCCGTTATCGCCTCCTTGAGTGCCCTTTTATTTTTCTCAGAGACACTCACATACTGATTATATATATGAGTCATCGCGCCTATTATCATCTCCTTGATATTCTTTCTCTCATATACACTCTTTCTTCTGCACCAAAAAGTGTCTTTAGGTCTGTCAGAAATTCAGTGAAAAGAATAAAATAATTTTGATCATCGACCAGCTCTATAATTTTAAACATTATTTCATGTCGCCAACTTGTTTGTTTCAGAAGGAATTAAGGTTTGTGTAAAAATTAGAGATAGATAATCCCTTTCTACTGGAGAGCAATGACAAGAGAGACGATTCTATGAAAAATGTTTAGAAGAATAATAATTGAAATGTGGCCCAAGAAGAATTCAAGTGTGGTTCAAGATGAATTGAAGTGTGGTCCAAGAAGAATTGAAGAGTGGTCCAAGAAGAATTGAAGTGTGGTCAAGAAGAATTGAAGTATGGTCAAGAAGAACTGAAGTGTGGTCCAAGAAGAACTGAAGTGTGGTCCAAGAAGAATTGAACGGTGGTCCAAGAAGAATTGAAGTGTGGTCCAAGAAGAATTGAATGGTGGTCCAAGAAGAATTGAAGTGTGGTCAAGAAGAATTGAAGTATGGTCAAGAAGAACTGAAGTGTGGTCCAAGAAGAACTGAAGTGTGGTCCAAGAAGAACTGAAGTGTGGTCCAAGAAGAATTGAACGGTGGTCCAAGAAGAACTGAAATGTGGTCCAAGAAGAATTGAACGGTGGTCCAAGAAGAATTGAAGAGTGGTCCAAGAAGAATTGAACGGTGGTCCAAGAAGAATTGAAGTGTGGTCCAAGAAGAATTGAATGGTGGTCCAAGAAGAATTGAAGTGTGGTCCAAGAAGAATTGAAGAGTGGTCCAAGGAGAATTGAAGTGTGGTCCAAGAAGAATTAAAGTGTGGTCCAAGAAGAACTGAAGTGTGGTCCAAGAAGAATTGAACGGTGGTCCAAGAAGAACTGAAATGTGGTCCAAGAAGAATTGAACGGTGGTCCAAGAAGAATTGAAGAGTGGTCCAAGAAGAATTGAACGGTGGTCCAAGAAGAATTGAAGTGTGGTCCAAGAAGAATTGAATGGTGGTCCAAGAAGAATTGAAGTGTGGTCCAAGAAGAATTGAAGAGTGGTCCAAGGAGAATTGAAGTGTGGTCCAAGAAGAATTAAAGTGTGGTCCAAGAAGAACTGAAGTGTGGTCCAAGAAGAATTGAAATGTGGTCCAAGAAGAATTGAACGGTGGTCCAAAAAGAATTGAAGTGTGGTCCAAGAAGAATTAAACGTTGGTCCAAGAATAATTGAAGTGTGGTCCAAGAAGAATTGAAGTGTGGTCCAAGAAGAATTGAAGAGTGGTCCAAGGAGAACTGAAGTGTGGTCCAAGAAGAATTGAAGTGTGGTCCAAGAAGAACTGAAGTGGGATCCAAGAAGAACTGAAATGTGGTCCAAGAAGAATTGAACGGTGGTCCAAGAAGAATTGAATGGTGGTCCAAGAAGAATTGAAGTGTGGTCCAAGAAGAATTGAAGAGTGGTCCAAGGAGAATTGAAGTGTGGTCCAAGAAGAATTAAAGTGTGGTCCAAGAAGAACTGAAGTGTGGTCCAAGAAGAATTGAAATGTGGTCCAAGAAGAATTGAACGGTGGTCCAAGAAGAATTGAAGTGTGGTCCAAGAAGAATTAAACGTTGGTCCAAGAAGAATTGAAGTGTGGTCCAAGAAGAATTGAAGTGTGGTCCAAGAAGAATTGAAGAGTGGTCCAAGGAGAACTGAAGTGTGGTCCAAGAAGAATTGAAGTGTGGTCCAAGAAGAACTGAAGTGGGATCCAAGAAGAACTGAAATGTGGTCCAAGAAGAATTGAACGGTGGTCCAAGATGAATTGAAGTGTGGTCCAAGAAGAATTGAACGGTGGTCCAAGAAGAATTGACGTGTGGTCCTAGAAGAATTGAAGTGCGGTGCAAGAAGAATTGAAGTGCGGTCCAAGAAGAATTGAACGGTGGTCCAAGAAGAATTGAAGTGTGGTCCAAGAAGAATTGAAGAGGGCTCCAAGAAGAATTGAACGGTGGTCCAAGAAGAAGTGAAGTGTGGTCCAAGAAGAATTGAAGTGGGGTCCAAGAATAATTGAAGTGTGGTCCAAGAAGAACTGAAGTGCGGTCCAAGAAGAATTGAACGGTGGTCCAAGAAGAATTGAAGTGTGGTCCAAGAAGAATTGAACGGTGGTCCAAGAAGAATTGAAGTGTGGTCCAGGAAGAATTGAAGAGTGGGCAAAGAAGAACTGAAGTGTGGTCCAAGTAGAATTGAAGTGTGGTCCAAGAAGAACTGCTGTGTGGTCCAAGTAGAATTGAAGTGTGGTCCAAGAAGAATTGAAGAGTGGTCCAAGAAGAATTGAAGAGTGGTCCAAGAAGAATTGAAGAGTGGTCCAAGAAGAATTGAAAAGTGGTCCAAGAAAAATTGAAGTGTGGTCCAAGAAGAATTGAAGAGTGGTGCAAGAAGAATTGAAGTGTGGTCCAAGAAAAATTGAAGAGTGGTCCAAGAAGAATTGAAAAGTGGTCCAAGAAGAATTGAAAAGTGGTCCAAGAAGAATTGAAGTGTGGTCCAAGAAGAATTGAAGAGTGGTGCAAGAAGAATTGAAGAGTGGTCCAAGAAGAATTGAAGAGTGGTCCAAGAAGAATTTAAGTGTGGTCCTAGAAGAGAGAGAAAGAGAATTGAAGAGGTTTCTGCCTTCGCTTCATTTTGTCAGCAATTGAACGAACACAAGAGGTCATTGCCACCAGCGATAGACGCAGAAATGGCCGCTAGATTTTCTTTTTATCAATGAGTGAAACACTCACCGTGTTCAAAGTATATATATTGGCATTTTGTATTAAATAAAATGTTTTGTTTTATTTTAGATCCAAAATATGCCTTTTAACTAATATATATATATTTTTTTATACCTTTAATGTTTTGTTTTTTAACCAGTTTCAAATCTATCGTGATATCTTTTAATGTTATATATCTCCATTATTTCTCTTATTTATTTCCAATAAATATAGTGTGGTTATCTCACATTCGAATGTTAACTGAAAAATAATTTTCTCACTTAAGTTTCTCTGTTTATTCACAGAAAATTTATGATTTTTTTTTCAAATATCATCAAGTATTCCCACAAGAAGAATAAAATATTCCCCGAAAGCTAGCCAGCTATCTTGATTTAAAAAAAAACTTTATATGCGTTATTTTATCATTTTTATTTTATAAAATATATAAAGTAAACTTTATTGACAAAAATATGATTCAAATTAATCGTTAAATTTCAAAGTAAAATATGCAAAATGTTCTTTATGAAACAAGACTAGCGGACGTACCCGTCTTCGCCCGGGTTTTACCCGAGTAAAGGTTTGTCTAACGAATCTCTCGATAAAGTGAACATTTTTTCCCGGTCCCTTGAAAAATACTCGATAAGTTGAATAAAATCAATATTAATTGGTTCCCTCGGTAATTGGAAGTTAAAGGAATAGTATTTTGCCTTGGAATTGTATCATTATTCTTGTCTCAAATAAATTGCCGTGTCATCCTGAATTTTGTATTTCCTAATTTTCTACATTACAAAATCATCGTATCATCATGATAATATTTAGAGCAGATTGTTGAATTATAACAGATAAATTAGAATATTTATCTTGATTATTTTTAGGCGAAAAGTTATTTCAAAAATTTTATTTGCTAGAAACCTTCCCAGTACTATACTAAATAACTTCCCAAAGTTTCAGGGCGTTCCAATGAGTGGTTTGGTCAGGCATAAAGGACAGACACTCATACATTCATTTATATATATATATAGATGTACAAGTTTTATACAAAAGGTTAGTTAAATAATGTTGGTAAGTAAGTAATTAAAATATCTTATTTCTATTATTATAAGTTTTCAAATCAGATATTATATAGAGTGTGTGTATATTTTTGTAAAAAAGCAGGAAAAAAAAAACTTAAAATATTATCTACTAGACGAATGACCCGGGCAACGCCCGGGTTTACCCGATTAAATGTTTTATTCAAACACTATTCGTTACAATTATAAATTGGCGCCGTGGATGTCACTCTTGTGAAACGTCCCGCTCCAAACTTTACATGTACATTAGGTTAGCTGATATTACCTCCCATCTTCACCGCTAGAGGCGCTGCTCGCGAGCTAAGTAGAATAATTTGAATATATAGTTTTAATAATTGATTTATATATTTTTTTTTAAAATAGCCTATCGTCTTCCCCGTATTTTCTTACCTATGTATGGAAATTTTGGTTTGAATAAGTGAACTACTGCGAATTTGTATACAGGACATACAAACAAACATACAAACATTCATTTATATATATATATAGATATACGATTGAGATTTTAAAATGTGAAAGCGTGCCTTCGCCATCTATAGCATCTAGCAATTGTTAATGTATTTATTGTTTTAAATTCTCCCAACTTGTAGTAGTATATTAAACAAATGCTGCAGGTTTCTGGAGATGAGTTTCTTTATCTTTATTAAACGCATTCTCGAGCTTTCAGGCATCTCTGCCCTTCTACAAGAGTACATAAAAGTACATATATATAAATATAAAAAAAAGGATTTAAAAGCGCGAATGTTTCTTTTATACATAAAACGAACTTCGACTGTCCTTACTGCGATGAAAAAATATTTGAATGTAATTCTACTGTCCTATAAGCTTATGTCCATAGTTTACTCGAAAACCATTTCTAAGATTCCATCCTTCAGTGTAGCATATAAAAGCAGAATGATCCAATACAGTATTAGAGCTCTGAGAAGCGGTCTGGTGGATTAAATTGGCGAAACCGCTGGGAGGGTTCACCACTGATGAGCCAAGCCCTCCCAATATATTTTTTCATCGCAGTAAGGACAGTCGAAGTTCGTTTTATGTATAAAAGAAACATTCGCGCTTTTAAATCCTTTTATTTTATATGTATAGATGGCGCGTTATTGCTTTGTGTTAATATATATAAATGTAATTTTACTGTCCTAAAAGCTTATGTCCATTGTTTTCTTAAATACCTTTTCTAAGATTCAAGTGTTATATATAAAATCAGAATGATCCAATACAATATTGGAGTTATAAAGAGGCGGTCTGGTGGATTAAATTGGCGAAACTGCTGGGAGGGTTCAATATTGATGAGCCAAGCCTTCCCAATATATTTTTTTTTATCGCAGTAAGGGCAGTAGAATTTTGATTTATTTGTGAAAAGAAACATTCGCGTTTTGGTGGTTTCATTTGTAACATATACATATTCCTATGTACTCTTGTAGAAGGGCAGAGATGCCCGAAAGATCGAGAATACATTTAATAAAGATGAAGAAACTCATCTCCAGAAATCTGTGGAATTTGTTTGATTGGTATCCAGTAGATTTAAATCAATATGCAATATGAAAGAGTATCTTTCAGATCCACAAGTATGGGACCAATGACTGGTACCATAGCTTATAATTAACTGTACAGAGAATTCGCGCAAACATCTCCATGACTTAGTGTAGTAACAAGAGACATAATAAATACGTAACATTTTTCTTTGGTTAAATCTCAGTAAAACATTTTCGGATTTGTAATTGAATAAATCTCTTTTTGAGCTCATACTTTCATATATACCTGTAGATCTAATAATAATAATAAATATACAAACAACAAAAAGTTTTATTAAGACCTTTCAGTCTCATACAGATTCTCCGAGTAGAAATGTAGAATATATACAGGAATAACAGTAATAATACCAGTAATAAGCATTGTTATTATTATAATTTTTAAAGCTAATTACATATAATGGTAATATGAAATTTATATACAGGAAAATTTAATTAAGACAATCAAGCTAATAAATAGTCTGGGTAAATTGGAGGAAAATAAATTTCTTATACCTGGATTTACCACGGAGTCTCTGCGAGCGAAAAAAAAAGTAAAAGCTAATCACATATTTAATAATAATAAATATTAGTGTGATAAAAATGTGGCTAGGCTAACAGATTGGATCTTGTCAGTGGTATTATGCCTGCGTATGAACAACCACCACAAGAAAATAGAGCCATTGCCAAAAGCTCATTCACTGCTGGCATCATTTTTATTTATTTATTTATTTTATTTTTGTAAATAGCTTCATATACAAATAAATGCAACGGTATACGAGATTTTTCTCGAAGGTGAATAAATAATATGATTTTATCCCTCCCCATTGAATATAGGCAAAAATATATATTTTTTTAACTTAATTCTATTGACGCGTTATTTGACGCTGAGTTTGTTGTTTATACATTAATATGTTATAATACCTAGGATACGCTCCAGGAGCCTGGGTTACCTTTAGGTTACTACTACTGTTATAATACCTTGAAAAAGGTTGGCGTTTAGTCAACTGAAATATTGGTAAAATAAATTATTTTTGATCCAATATATGTCTTTTTAATTAAATAATATGAATATGTTATACATATCTTTAGAATTTAATTTTTATTTGAAAAATGTGATTTCGAATAGTTGAAATAAAGGTAAAAACATTTAAGAACTGTTCTCTTAAATTGTTTTTCTTTTAATTTCAATTACAAATATGTGATAAGGATGAATGAAATTACCATCATATTTATTTTTGTTGAAAATACAAATTCCTCAACCACATCAAACAGTATTTTAAAATATAGGATGGGAATGTTTTAGTAAACCATTTTACATTTATTTTTATATATTTTTAAAATATATTTCAAAAAGTTGTTTTTAAAATTATTGAGAATCTCTCTTTTAAAGATGATATTTTAATGTTATATATTCTGCTAATTTTTAAAAATTGTTTTCATATTTTAAAAATACTGTTGACTTTGCTTAGACTTTTTAAAGATACTGATTCCAAGAAGATTAATCAAACATTATTGATTTACAAGAGAGAGAACAAAATAAAACTTATAACATAGTAAACAAAGCGAAACTTGTTTTTCTAACGGTTAGCGCCTATTTACTTGTGATCTTACATACATACTCTGTGGGAAAAAATAATTAATTAAACTTTAAAAATATATATACAACGAATATATATATAAATAAATAGTTGTTTAGTTTTATAGTTTAATTTTGTAAAACTAAACAACTATTTATTTTTATAATTAATTTAGATTTAGCTTGCTAATCTAATCAAATCTACTTGATATAAATTATCATTCTCATCAGTTTACTCTTTAAATTTTAAATATAGAATCACTATTATATTTTTATTATATAGGTTTTACACTATATATATATATATATATACCGATAAAAATATATAGTTTTATTTTTTTTTTTAAAGTAACTCAAAAATCACATTTCTTCCCTATTTTACCGATATAACAGAGAGGGATAGAAAGTAAAGACAAATGTGGTAGATATGTCGCAGAGAAGTTTTGACGAGAGCTGGGACAAGTAGAGAGGTCGCTCACACCAATTTAGGGAAGATAATAGCAACGTCCGGCGGTCAAAAACAAAACTTCAATTAACCTCTGTGACAATTAGAAACTCACAGATGGCTGAACACCCAGCCCTCTATGAAAATAGTTATCATCATACATGAATACAGAAATATAAGGTTGCTAATATAATAATCCTACAACCTTTAAACATATCTTCTGCGATTATTAAGTAATTAATCTTAATTAGATCACACACAAAGCCTTTATTAAGATATTTTAGTCTTACATAAAGTTCTTAAGGTAAAATAAGGATTATAATGAAAAGTGGAGAAAAATAAATATATATTGGTTTTTATATTTTCTACTAATAATTATAATTTTTAAAATTAAAGATATTTCGGGCCCCAGTAAATATTTTTATTTTTTAGCCGAAGTATCTTTAATTTCAAGAACTAGGAATGCCGGCAAGGCAGCCTCTATCTTTACGACTACTAATCTAGCAAATTTATTATTTATTAAATTGTTTTGATTACAATTTTAAAATGTGTAATAAAATGGAAATTTATTGAATTTTATACTATTAATAATAATCATATATTTAATAATTTATAAATATTTCACATGTTTATTTACAATAAAATAATATAAATTAAAAAAAAAAGAGAACAGGAATATATAAAATGTAGACCCCAACCTAGTTAACAAAAGTTGTTTCCTTTTGAAAAATTGTCCAGCACAACCTTGTAGAGATGGCAGTATATATTTTAATGGTAAATATTGGTCTGCTGAGGTGAATGTGTTGTGAGAAACTTAATTAGAACATGATAAGGCATAATTTGGAATATAAATTAGAAACACAAGGTAATACGTCCAAATCCAAATTAATAAATTGTGTGTGGCTTTTCGGTAACAGCATTGTTAATGAAACGTCACGTATAATTTATTCATTGGATATGGTCTTGTTACCTTGTGTTTTAATTATATCATGTTTCTCGTTTTTTAAGAACTGATAGTTGAATGGTTCTTGGGTTATGTTTGTCAGTCTGATGTAACCCACTCTCTTTATAACCGCCACAATGGACCAGACAATTTGTATGCAATATGTCCTTTATAAAGTGTGGATTTGGTGCAATGTAATTTTGAAGGGACACGCGGTTTTGTCCGTTATAACGTAAGACTGTTATAAAGGTCGGCGAGAGGAAATATGGATTTCTCATACACTTTGGTTAGTAGCCCGTGGAGCCATATTCTCTCTATATACATGGATTTCTCATACACTTTGGTTAGTAGCCCGTGGAGCCATATTCTCTCTATATACATGGATTTCTCATACAATTTGGTTAGTAGCCCGTGAAGCCATATTCTCTCTCTATACATGGATTTCTCATACACTTTGGTTAGTAGCCCGTAAAACCATATTCTCTCTCTATACATGGATTTCTCATAAACTTTGGTTAGTAGCCCGTAAAACCATATTCTCTCTCTATACATGGATTTCTCATACACTTTGGTTAGTAGCCCGTAAAACCATATTCTCTCTCTATACATGGATTTCTCATACACTTTGGTTAGTAGCCCGTAAAACCATATTCTCTCTCTATACATGGATTTCTCATACACTTTGGTTAGTAGCCTGTAAAACCATATTCTCTCTCTATACATGGATTTCTCATACACTTTGGTTAGTAGCCCGTAAAACCATATTCTCTCTCTATACATGGATTTCTCATACACTTGGTTAGTAGCCCGTAAAACCATATTCTCTCTCTATACATGGATTTCTCATACACTTTGATTAGCAGCCCGTAAAACCATATTCTCTCTCTATACATGGATTTCTCATACACTTTGATTAGCAGCCCGTAAAACCATATTCTCTCTCTATACATGGATTTCTCATACACTTGGTTAGTAGCCCGTAAAACCATATTCTCTCTCTATACATGGATTTCTCATAAACTTTGATTAGCAGCCCGTAAAACCATATTCTCTCTCAATACATGGATTTCTCATACACTTTGGTTAGCAGCCCATAAAACCATATTCTCTCTCTATACATGGATTTCTCATACACTTGGTTAGTAGCCCGTAAAACCATATTCTCTCTCTATACATGGATTTCTCATACACTTGGTTAGTAGCCCGTAAAACCATAATCTCTCTCTATACATGGATTTCTCATACACTTGTTTAGCAGCCCGTAAAACCATATTCTCTCTCTATACATGGATTTCTCATACACTTGGTTAGCAGCCCGTAAAACCATATTCTCTCTCTATACATGGATTTCTCATACACTTTGGTTAGCAGCCCGTAAAACCATATTCTCTCTCTATACATGGATTTCTCATACACTTTGGTTAGCAGCCCGTCAAACCATATTCTCTCTCTATACATGGATTTCTCATACACTTTGGTTAGTAGCCCGTAAAACCATATTCTCTCTATATACATGGATTTCTCATACACTTTGGTTAGTAGCCCGTAAAACCATATTCTCTCTCTATACATGGATTTCTCATACACTTGGTTAGCAGCCCGTAAAACCATATTCTCTCTCTATACATGGATTTCTCATACACTTTGGTTAGCAGCCCGTCAAACCATATTCTCTCTATATACATGGATTTCTCATACACTTGGTTAGTAGCCCGTAAAACCATATTCTCTCTATATACATGGATTTCTCATACACTTTGGTTAGTAGCCCGTAAAACCATATTCTCTCTCTATACATGGATTTCTCATACACTTGGTTAGCAGCCCGTAAAACCATATTCTCTCTCTATACATGGATTTCTTATACACTTTGGTTAGTAGCCCGTAAAACCATATTCTCTCTCTATACATGGATTTCTCACTTGGTTAGTAGCCCGTAAAACCATATTCTCTCTCTATACATGGATTTCTCATACACTTGGTTAGTAGCCCGTAAAACCATATTCTCTCTCTATACATGGATTTCTCATACACTTGGTTAGTAGCCCGTAAAACCATATTCTCTCTCTATACATGGATTTCTTATACACTTTGGTTAGTAGCCCGTAAAACCATATTCTCTCTCTATACATGGATTTCTCACTTGGTTAGTAGCCCGTAAAACCATATTCTCTCTCTATACATGGATTTCTCATACACTTGGTTAGTAGCCCGTAAAACCATATTCTCTCTCTATACATGAATTTCTCATACACTTGGTTAGTAGCCCGTAAAACCATATTCTCTCTATATTCCTAAAAATACAACGGAGTCTCTGCAAATGAAAAATAAAGTAAAAGCTAATTTACACTTAATATTGATAGTAAAATTTATATATAAGAAAACCTAATTATATATCAAAATATTTTCAAAACTATCAATAATGAATTGTTACCCTAGTAAGTTGGTGAGATATATTTCTCCTTGAGCTGGCTAATTTTTAGCAATGAGCTCTTTCAAAAGGTAGCCATTGATTGGTTACATATTGGGCAAATGAGCGTAGATTTCAGTGTGTTGATGATTTTCAAAGGTTTAAGATGTAAATTATAAGGAAATATCCACCATCTATATAGAGGAAATAGAACCACAAATTACGAATTTTCTTTTACAAACAAAATAAACTTTATACTGCCCTTACTGAGAATTTTGGTATCCCACTGATGAGCCAAGCCCTCCCATTATTTTTCATCGCAGTAAGGACAGTTGAAAGTTTATTTTGTTTGTAAAAAAAACATCCGTGTTTTATGGTTTAAGATGTAGCTTATAGGTCAATCTTTCTGGGTGAAAATTTTCCTAGGAAAATTTTTAAAAAAGAATGTTCTCACCTATCCGTTCAAAATAGTCAAAAAAAAAAAAAGATGGCGCAAAGTTTCTTCATCTGTTTTGGGTTGGAGGTGTGGCCGTAAAAGCAATGTTTAGATATTAAAAGTATTCACAGGTTTGATTCTTTTCATATAAAGTGTCAAAAATTATCTTAATATCTCTGAGTTAACCAACCATGTAAAAAATGAGAGCACTAAATATTTAGAAAATTATATAAAGGTCATGTGTTGTTTACGATTTATTAAATCAAAACAAATAAATAAAATAATAATAATAAAGAAAAATTGATTCAACAAGTTCAGATAAAAGGACGGACTTGTATTACCAAACACAGAGAATCGTAACTTCAGTAGATGTTGAAAAACCCCATTGAAGATAGGAAACAATAAATCATCTAAAAGTCGCGATTTTTAGGAAAAAATCTTCCCTTTAAAAAAAAAATAATTAATAAATAGATTCTGAATCGTTAACTTCAGTAGATTGAACAACAATTGAAAAATAATCAAAAAATGTTTTCAAAATTATAAAGTTATACTGTGTGGAAATATTTTTTCTTCACAAGATGCAACCATTTACTCAATAGTCTACTTCGTCACTGTGTTCTATGCACGAAAAACGATGTATATGGTCTCAACTTTTGTACATAGATATCCTTTCCTTTTCTTCTTTTTATCTTTTTTGAGCGAGGATTCAATTTCTTCCCCTGCTTCTCATTTCTTTTTAGATTCATTTCTAACAGGAGAATCGTGTGTATAAGACGGAATGTCTTAATAAAGGCTTGTATGTGTGTGTGAAATTACAAGGTTGTCCCAAAAGTTCGTAAACACTTGCAAAAAATTGAAATACCAATATTATTTGCCGTTATGTATAATGTCTTTGTATTATGTATAAAGTCATTGTATTATTATGTATTCGTCGTAATAATATTATTCGCCAAGTAATAATAAAAACAACAGTTGCAGGTGTTTACGAAATTTTGGGACAAGCTTGTAGCTAACGGTGTCGATTTGTTAGCAAATAATTCAGAAATAAAGTCAAGGCACCCGGAAAAACAGATAATGTGGAATCCCAGGCAACAACTGTCACTGCCTTGGTTATGACATCTCCTTCCCTATGGGGCCAGTAGCTTATTTAGAATGGTTGCCTATGGGTCTAGGCCAGTTGTGTCACAAGAATTCTACATCTCTAAATTTAATACAAGGTTGTCCCAAAAGTTCGTAAACATTTGCAAAAAATGTAAATAACAATATTGTAACGTAGAAAATTAGGAAATACAAACTTCAGAATGACAAGGCCATTTATTTAATGTAAAACCAAATTAAAACTAATAAAATAGCAGAGAGGCAACGAGAAAATTTACAGTGTATCAAAATATCGAAATTAAAAATATTTTCATAGAATAATATATGATCTGACACAATATTATTCGCCGTTATATATAATGTATTTGTATTATGTATAAAGTAATTTTATTATGTATTTTTTTTATGTATTCGCCGTAATAATATTATTCGCCAAGTTATCAGAAAAATAACGTTTTAAAAAAACACGAACTTTGGGGACAACCTTATATTCTGATAAAAAATATTCATGAAAAAAAAAAGTAGAAAACATAAAATATTATGTAATACTAGACGAATGGCCCGGGCAACGCCCGGGTTTTACCCGAGTGCGTATATATTTTAAAAACGTTTTAATTCAAATACTATTCGTTACAATTATAAATTGGCGCCATGGATGTCACTCTTGTGAAACGTCGCGTTCCAAACTGTGTGTTTTTAAAACGTTCAATTAAAATACTATTCGTTACAATTATAAATTGGCGCCGTGGATGTCTCTCTTGTGAAACGTCCTGCCCCAAACTGTGTGTGTCTTGAAAATATAAAAATAAAAATGTGAATTTTCATAAAGATTATATCATGTCGATTTTTTTTTTTTTGCATTTCACCTACTAAATCGATAGAGATAATTACATTTGCAACATGAACTTAGGTATATTGACTAAATAGAAAACTGCATAGTAATAAAGATCATTTTTTAAAGGCACCATATCGGTTTTTTTTTCAATAAAATCGAAACAAAAATTAACGATAAATAACGATAATTGCCTTAAAAAGAAATTGCCTTAAAAAAAAAGAAACATTCGCGGTGATTTTGTCTTGCATTCGTTTATACAATTATTATATACGAATGACCCGGGCAACGCCCGGGTTTTACCCGATTAAATGCTTTTGTTCAAATACTATTCGTTACAATTATAAATTGGCGCCGTGGATGTCATTCTTGTCCTTCCTTATATATATAAAAATGAAATGCGAAATCGATGTTTGTTATCGCATCACGCAAAATCTACTGACTCAATCATTATGGAATTTCGCATGTAGGTAGCTGAAGATTTCGTTTAACATATAGGCTATTCAAAAAACTAAAAAAGTTAATGTGCTTTTTTTTTAAATAAAAAACCAAAAAGCGTTAGTTCCAGTCTTTTACCTCTAGGGCGCAGCACTGGTCGCGACGATAAATGAATTTGATTTTTTTAAAGCATCGGTGGTTCAGTGGTAGAATGCTCGCCTGCCACGCGGGCGGCCAGGGTTCGATTCCCGGCCGATGCATTTTTTTAAAACAATTTTTAAAACTCATTTATATATTATATCTTATATTAATAAAATGCAAATTTCATAAGTGTACATCACTAAAAACTTTCGTTACAATGCATCAATTTCAACCAAATTTTCAACATTTATGTAAAACGAGATGGAGCAGGTTTTGCTTAACATCAAAATATTTTTCCCTAACATTAACATGCGTAACTTCGCTGTTATCGATTAAATACAAAAAAAAACCAACAGAGTTAATTTTATTTATATATAAATACAAAATTAAATTTCAACAGAGTTAATTTTTTTACATACTAGCTTATAATCTCAATCTAAAAAATATTCAAAACAAGCAATTTTAAGATAACACCATATGTAAAACAGTCGGCCAAGAAAACAAATAACGTGTAATATATATATAATATAATATATATAATAAAATCTTAAATATTATTTATCAAAAGTAAGATTATCTCAGGATGACACGGCAATTTATTTGAGACAAGAATAATGATACAATTCCAAGGCGAAGATACTATTCCTTTAACTTCCAATTACCGAGGGAACCAATTAATATTGATTTTATTCAACTTATCGAGTATTTTTCAAGGGACCGGAAAAAAATGTTCACTAGATAAAACGATGATTTTGTAATGTAGAAAATTAGGAAAGACAAAATTCAGGATGACACGGCACACAGGGACCGGGAAAAAATGTTCACTTTATCGAAAGATTCAAATTTACAAGTTTCAAATTATCAAAATATATCTTCTTTTTTAAATAAGTTTATAGAGAATTGTTTTAACAAATGTTCGTTAGACAAACCTTTACTCGGGTAAAAACCCGGGCGAAGCCGGGCACATCCGCTAGTCTTCTATATAAATGGAAATTTCATAAGTGGTGTTCGCTAAAAACTTTCGTTACAATGCATCAATTTCGACCAAATTTTCAACATTTATGTAAAACGAGATGGAGCAGGTTTTGCTTAACATCAAAATATTTTTCCTAACTTTAAAATACATAACTTTGCTGTTATCGATAAAATACAAAAAAAATTCAACAGAGTTAATTTTATTTATATATAAATACAAAAAAAAAAAATTCAGCAATTCATTCAACTCAATCTAAAAAAATATTCAAAACAAGCAATTTTAAGATAACACCATATGTAAAACAGTCGGCCAAGAAAACAACAACGATATTACATCTTTCTCACATATTCACACACAATCTTGATTAATAATTAAAACTAATCTTTAGCATTGTTTATTATACTTCATAATATATAATATTCGTTAGGCAAACTTTCACTCGGATAAAACCCGGGCGAAGCCGGGTACACATCCGCTAGTATAATATATAAATGAGTTTTAAAAATTGTAAAAAAAAAAAAAAATGCATCGGCCGGGAATCGAACCCGGGCCGCCCGCGTGGCAGGCGAGCATTCTACCACTGAACCACCGATGGTTATGAAAAATCCCATCCGTGAGCTTCAGACAAACAGACAGAATAAGGCAAATATATAAGTAGATTGCTGGAATTATATAATCATTTCGATTCTTAACTTTACACATCTGACTTTTGTTAAGGCAATAAATGTTATTACCTAGCCAAGTATGACTTCTAAAAAAAGTGTTTTTTCCATCGCTATTGTTTCCACGAAGTTTTTTTTTTTTCTATTATCCCTAGTATACATGATACAGGCCATTTATTTATTTCATTTTGAAGCGCTATGTCCCCCTAGGGACACTTGCGCTGTCATACATGTATGCCTTTACATTTGTCTATACATATATATATATACAATAATTTTAGGTCGTGAATAGAATAGTCATATCATATTAACAATGAGAAAGAGATTTAAAAAAAAAACGATAAAATATAACTGTGTACAAAAAAGAAAGAAGTGTCTGGCAATATGTATATATTCTACAGGTAAACTCCGTATAATTAGTATAAAAGTATGACGAATCTAAAGTTTTGCGGAGGAGCCTCTTTTATTATACTTTTGCAAGCTTTCGAACCTTTCGGTTCTTCCACAGGCGTGGCTAGTATGACTACACTAACAGGGTATAAGCGCGCTTGAGCCATTATATACAACATATAAATTTACATGCGGAGTGATATTTCAAACGTAATAAAATAGAAATAGGAACTATGACTATAAAAATAAAACTATGTAAATGAACTTATAGATTTTTAAAATTTAGATGAAATTATGGCAAAAACTTTTAAATGCGATAAAAGTTAAGTAAAATAATGATATTCACTGTATGTAAGCCGTGTGACACTTTAAAATTTCGTAACATTTAAAACCAGTAAAATTTTAAAACATCTCAACACAGAAAAACCAAGCTGGGGTCCACTCCTCCCGACCACACACCCGAGTGTATCACGGTGTAACTATTGAGATATTATATGATATATTTCCGGTAGGTCTATTTTCCTATTTATGCTGTTTGTTTGTGTTGATATGATGGATTCCAGTACCAATCTGTGCTGCTTATTGTTTATGTGCTGATATAGGATTTTAGGATGATCTAAGTTGAAGTTATGGCCTGTGTTTGAAATATGTTGGTATATAAGTGATTTCGGGTCTCTATTGTTTATGTTTCGTTTGTGTTCGGTGATTCTGATATACGCGGTTCTGCCAGTCTCCCCCACATAGGAGGCTGGGCAATCCTGGCAAGAAACCGCGTATACTGCTCCGGTGGAGTGGATGGGATTGTTGGGTGCGTCTGCTTTGGTGATAGGATTCCTGAGGAGGGCAGCAAGATTGGGAGGGCTGTTAAAATAAACCTGAATACCATATGGGCGAAGGATTCTGGAAATGGCAACAGAGAACGAGGAATATGGAAGATAGCAGACTGCTCTATAAGTCGTGGAGGTCCTCGGAGCAGTGGGATCAAACGTGTGTCTATCTATGAATTTTCTTGGGTATCCTGCAGTGGTTAGAAGGGTGGTAATTCTGTTTTTTTTTTCTATGGCTTTGAATATAGGCAATGAGCAATGCGTATGTATTCTTTTGGTTAAAGTCCTGACTGTATTTACTTTATAGGCTACCGGGCTATTGGAGGAGAAATGGGTGCATAGGGGTGGGATATTCTTTTTGTAATAAACTGCTGTGTGCAATCTGTGTGGAGTGCGGATAATAAGGATGTCCAGAAATGGCAATACTAGGTTTGTTTCTGTTTCGTATGTGAATTTGATGTCTGCGTGAAAGGAATGTAGAGTGTTAAGAATAGGTTGGAGCTCATTCGGTTTGATTACACAGAAGATGTCGTCCACATACCTCCTCCAATAATGGATGTCGGAAGAATGCATCTGATTGATCCACTGGTCCAAGGACCCCATCACGACTTCGGCAACTATGGATGAAAGAGGACTGCCCATTGGGGTGCCTCTGATCTGCTTATAATGCTGGTGGTTAAACGTGAAGGTGCTAATGGAAAGACATAAGGACGTTAGCTGGGTTATCAGGGTTATGGTTTGATCTTGAATACCCGCTGACTTGAGAAATGACTGTAATTTGTTTACAATGAGGGCGTGTGGAAGGGAGAGGTATAGCGCTGTAACATCAAATGACACCATAGTGTGATGTGCAGGTAGCTGCATTTGCGTGATCTCCTGAACGAAACTGGGTGGGTGTGTGATGTTGTACTGGTTAGGATGGTTCTTCATGATAGGGGATAATAGTTGGGCCAGATATTTAGCTAAGGTGTGAGCCGGGGAGAGGTGGTATGCGATGATGGGTCGGAGTGGTACCCCAGGCTTGTGTATTTTAGGAGCACCATATATGTACGCATCTCGTGTGAGGGAACCGGAGAACTGAGTTAATTATGCCTTGGTGATCTGCTTCGCCTTCATCAAGTTCCTAAGTGATGACTTGTAGCCCTTGACCAAGGCGTCTTTCGCAGATGTTGAGATGATCGTAAATGTGGATGTGTCAGCGAGTATGTTCATCATTTGCACCCATTTCTCCTCCAATAGCCCGGTAGCCTATAAAGTAAATACAGTCAGGACTTTAACCAAAAGAATACATACGCATTGCTCATTGCCTATATTCAAAGCCATGGAAAAAAAAACAGAATTACCACCCTTCTAACCACTGCAGGATACCCAAGAAAATTCATAGATAGACACACGTTTGATCCCACTGCTCCGAGGACCTCCACGACTTATAGAGCAGTCTGCTATCTTCCATATTCCTCGTTCTCTGTTGCCATTTCCAGAATCCTTCGCCCATATGGTATTCAGGTTTATTTTAACAGCCCTCCCAATCTTGCTGCCCTCCTCAGGAATCCTATCACCAAAGCAGACGCACCCAACAATCCCATCCACTCCACCGGAGCAGTATACGCGGTTTCTTGCCAGGATTGCCCAGCCTCCTATGTGGGGGAGCCTGGCAGAACCGCGTATATCAGAATCACCGAACACAAACGAAACATAAACAATAGAGACCCGAAATCACTTATATACCAACATATTTCAAACACAGGCCATAACTTCAACTTAGATCATCCTAAAATCCTATATCAGCACATAAACAATAAGCAGCACAGATTGGTACTGGAATCCATCATATCAACACAAACAAACAGCATAAATAGGAAAATAGATCTACCGGAAATATATCATATAATATCTCAATAGTTACACCGTGATACACTCGGGTGTGTGGTCGGGAGGAGTGGACCCCAGCTTGGTTTTTCTGTGTTGAGATGTTTTAAAATTTTACTGGTTTTAAATGTTACGAAATTTTAAAATGTCACACGGCTTACATACAGTGAATATCATTATTTTACTTAACTTTTATCGCATTTAAAAGTTTTTGCCATAATTTCATCTAAATTTTAAAAATCTATAAGTTCATTTACATAGTTTTATTTTTATAGTCATAGTTCCTATTTCTATTTTATTACGTTTGAAATATCACTCCGCATGTAAATTTATATGTTGTATATAATGGCTCAAGCGCGCTTATACCCTGTTAGTGTAGTCATACTAGCCACGCCTGTGGAAGAACCGAAAGGTTCGAAAGCTTGCAAAAGTATAATAAAAGAGGCTCCTCCGCAAAACTTTAGATTCGTCATACTTTTATAATATGTATATATATATGTAAAATCAACATAATATAAATTATCAGTTTCTTAAAAGATATTTGTTGCTATATAATTCAAAATATATCTATAAAAGGTATTGAATTTAATATACATTTATTACTGGAAATAAAAATAATTGGTTCTGTTACTATTAAATTATTGTCGATTCTATATTCTTGAAAAACAGGGTAATCTAGCAAAAGATGTATTGATGATAATCATGGTGGATAGAAGTTGGTGACTGATTTTATAGTAAGTGCACCACATGTCTACACATGATAAAAGCAGTTCGACTTTTGAAATTACAAATGTACCAGAAACCCCGTTTGGTTACTTATACTCGCTGGTAAGGTTGACATTTTGCAAGAATCGGGGGCCCATTGAAGCATTTTTTTTTTTTTTTTAGAAAAAAAGTGCACAATACTGGATTCGATTCTGGGTTGTAGCGGTCGTAAACCAACAGTTTAGACCACACTTCCACCGACCCCCCCAAGGTTTATTATTATATTTAAGTACCGCCAAACATGTATCGCTGGGACCATGCTAATATTTTCTGTATCCTCCCATTGTAATAGTTGTATCGCCCAACATGTACGCAGGGGCCATGCTAATCTTCTCTGTATCCTCCCACTGTAGTAGTCGTACCGCCCAACAAGTATCGCAGGAGCCAAGCTAATCTTCTCTGTATAGTTCCTATTGTAGTAGTTGTACCGCCGAATATGTATCGCTGGGGCCATATTAATCTTCTCTGTATCCTCCCATTGTAGTAGTTGAAAACCCAAAAAGTATCACAGAGGTCATGCTAATCTTCTCTGTATAGTTCCCATTCTAGTAGTTGTACCGCCCAAGAAGTATCATAGGACCCATGCTAATCTTCTCTGTATCCTCCCACTGTAGTAGTTGTACCGCCCAACATGTATTGCAGGGGCCATGCTAATCTTCTCTGTATAGTTCCCATCGTAGTAGTTGTACTCCCCAACATGTATCGTAGGGGCCATTCTAATATTCAATGTATAGTTCCTATTATAGTAGTTGTACCGCCAAACATGTATCGCTGTCACCATGATAATCTTCTCTGTATCCTCCCATTGAAGTAGTTGTACCGCCCAACAAGTATCGCAGGGGCCATGCTAATCTTCTCTGTATCCTCCCAGTGTAGTAGTTGTACCGCCCTAGTGTATCACAGGGGCCAGGCTAATCTTCTCTGCATAGTTCCTATTGTAGTAGTTGTACCGCCGCACATGCACAGCAGAGGCCATGCTAATCTTCTCTGTATCCACCCATTGTAGTAGTTGTACCGTCGAACATGTACAGCAGGACCCATGCTAATCTTCTCTGTATAGTTCCCATTGTAGTAGTTGTACCGCCGAAATGATATCACAGGGGGCATGCTAATCATCTCTGTATAGTTCATATTGTAGTTAGTAGTTGTACCGCCGAACATGTATCGCTGGGACCATGCTAATCTTCTCTGTATCCTCCCATTGTAATAGTATATCGCCCAACATGTACGCAGGGGCCATGCTAATCTTCTCTGTATCCTCCCATTGTAGTAGTCGTACCGCCCAACAAGTATCGCAGGAGCCATGCTAATCTTCTCTGTATAGTCCCTATTGTAGTAGTTGTACCGCCGAACATGTATCGCTGGGGCCATACTAATCTTCTTTGTATCCTCCCATTGTAGTAGTTGAAAACCCAAAAAGTATCACAGGGGTCATGCTAATCCTCTCTGTATAGTTCCTATTATAGTAGTTGTACCGCCAAACATGTATCGCTGGGAACATGCTAATCTTCTCTGTATAGTTCCCATTCTAGTAGTTGTACCGCCCAAGAAGTTTCATAGGACCCATTCTAATCTTCTCTGTATCCTCCCATCGTAGTAGTTGTACCGCCCAACATGTATCGCAGGGGCCATTCTAATCTTCAATGTATAATTCCTATTATAGTAGTTGTACCGCCCAACAAGTATCGCAGGGGCCATGCTAATCTTCTCTGTATCCTCCCAGTGTAGTAGTTTTACCGCCCATGTGTATCACAGGGGCCAGGCTAATCTTCTCTGCATAGTTCCTATTGTAGTAGTTGTACCGCCGCACATGCACAGCAGAGGCCATGCTAATATTTACTGTGTCCAACCATTGTAGTAGTTGTACCGCCGAACATGTACAGCAGGACCCATGCTAATTTTCTCTGCATAGTTCCCATTGTAGTAGTTGTACCGCCCAACAAGTATCACAGGGGTCATGCTAATCTTCTCTGTATCTTCCCATTTTAGTAGTTGTACCGCCGAACTGATATCACAGGGGCCATGCTAATCTTCTCTGTATCCTCCCATTTTAGTAGTTGTACTGCCGAACTGATATCACAGGGGCCAAGCTAATCTTCTCTGTATAGTTCCTATTGTAGTAGTTGTACCGCCAAACATGTATCGCTGGGACCATGCTAATCTTTTCTGTAGCCTCCCATTGTAGTAGTTGCACCGCCCATCATGTATCGCAGGGGCCATGTTAATTTTCATTGCCTCTCACATTTTAGTAGTTGTACCGCCCAACAAGTATCACAGGGGCCGGGCTATTCTTCTCTGTATCCTCCCATTGTAGTAGTTGTACCACCCAATTGAATCATAGGGGCCATGCTAATATTCTCTTCATAGTTCCTATTTTAGTAGTTGTACCGCCGAACATGTACCGCAGGACCCATGCTAATCTTCTCTGTATCCTCCAAGTGTAGTAGTTGTACCGACCAAGTGTATCACAGGGGCCAGGCTAATCTTCTCTGCATAGTTCCTATTGTAGAAGTTGTACCGCCGCACATGCACAGCAGAGGCCATGCTAATCTTCTCTGTATCCACCCATTGTAGTAGTTGTACCGCCGAACATGTACAGCGCAGGACCCATGCTAATCTTCTCTGTATAGTTCCCATTGTAGTAGTTGTACCGCCCAACAAGTATCACAGGGGCCAGGCTAATCTTTTCAGTATCCTCCCATATAAGTAGTTGTACCGCCGAACTGATATCACAGGGGCCATGCTATTCTTCTCTGTATAGCTTCTATTGCAGTGGTTGTACCGCCAAACATGTATCGCTGGGACCATTCTATTTTTTTTCTGTAGCCTCCCATTGTAGTAGTTGTACTGCCTAACAAGTATCACAGGAAGAATGCTAATCTTTTCTTTATCCTCCCATTGTAATAGTTGTACCGCCCAAAATGTATCGCAGGGGCCATGATAATTTTCTCTGCCCCTCCCATTTTAGTAGTTGTACCGCCCAACAAGTATCACAGAGGCCATGCTAATATTCTCTGCATATTTCCTATTTTAGTAGTTGTACCGCCGAACATGTACAGCAGGACCCATGCTAATATTCTCTGTATAGTTTACATTGTAGTGGTTGTACCGCCCAACAAGTATCACAGGGGTCATGCTAATCTTCTCTGTATAGTTCCCATTCTAGTAGTTGTACCGCCCAAGAAGTATCAAAAAAGCCATTCTAATCTTCTCTGTATCCTCCCATTGTAGTAGTTGTACCGCCCAACATGTATCGCAGGGGCCATGCTAATATTCTCTGTATAGTTCCCATCGTAGTAGTTATACTGCCCAACATGTATCGTAGGGACATTCTAAACTTCAATGTATAGTTCCTGTTATAGTAGTTGTACCGCCAAACATGTATCGCTGGGACCATGCTAATCTTCTCTGTATCCTCCCATTGTAATAGTTGTACCGCCCATCATGTATCGCAGGGGCCATGTTAATTTTGATTGCCTCTCACATTTTAGTAGTTGTACCGCCCAACAAGTATCACAGGGGCCGGGCTATTCTTCTCTGTATCCTCCCATTGTAGTAGTTGTACCACCCAATTGAATCATAGGGGCCATGCTAATATTCTCTTCATAGTTCCTATTTTAGTAGTTGTACCGCCGAACATGTACCGCAGGACCCATGCTAATCTTCTCTGTATCCTCCAAGTGTAGTAGTTGTAACCGACCAAGTGTATCACAGGGGCCAGGCTAATCTTCTCTGCATAGTTCCTATTGTAGTAGTTGTACCGCCGCACATGCACAGCAGAGGCCATGTAATCTTTACTGTATCCTCCCATTGTAGTAGTTTACCGCCGAACATGTATCGCGGGGGCCATGCTAATCATACAACTACTAAAATAGGACTCAAATAGATAAATCAGGATGTCCCCTAAGATACCATTTCGGCGATACAACTACTATAATATGAAGCATATAGATAAGATAAGCATGGCCCCTGAGATACTAGTTCGGCGATAAAACTACCACAATAGGAAGCATACATAGAAGATTAACATGGCCCCTGAGATACCAGCTCGGCGATACAACTACTACAATAAAGAACAAATAAATAAGATTAGCATGGCCCCTGAGATATCAGTTCGGCGATACAACTACTACAATAGGAAGCATACATAAAAGATTAGCATGGCCCCTGAGATACCAGTTCGGCGATACAATTACTACAATAAAGAGCAAATAGTTAAGATTAGCATGGCCCCTGAGATACCAGTTCGGTGATACAACTGCTACAATAGGAAGCATACATAGAGGATTAGCATAACCCCTGAGATACCAGTTCGGCGATACAACTACCACAATAGGAAGCATACATAGAAGATTAGCATGGCCCCTGAGTTACCAGTTCAGCGAAAAAATACTACAATAGGAAGCATTTAGATAAAATTAGCCTGCCCCTGAGATACTAGTTCGGCGATACAACTACTACAACAGGAAGCAAATAGATAAGATTAACATGACCCCTGAGTTACCAGTCCGGCGATAAAACTACCACAATAAGGAGCAAATTGATAAGATTAGCATGGCCCCTAAGATACCAGTTCGGCGATACCACTACAACAATAAGGAGCAAATAAATAAGATTAGCATGGCCCCTAAGATACCAGTTCGGCGATACCACTACAACAATAAGGAGCAAATAAATAAGATAAGCATGGCCCCTAAGATACCAGTTCGGCGATACAACTACAACAATAAGGAGCAAATAAATAAGATTAGCATGGCCCCTAAGATACCAGTTCGGCGATACAACTACAACAATAAGGAGCAAATAAATAAGATTAGCATGGCCCTTAGATACCAGTTCGGCGATACAACTACTACAATAGGAAGCATATATAAAAATTAGCATGGCCCTTGAGATACCAGTTCGGCAATACAACTACTACAATAGGAAGCATATATAAAAATTAGCATGGCCCTTGAGATACCAGTTCGGCGATACAACTGCTACAATAGGAAGCATATAGATATGATTAGCATGGCCCCTGAGTTACCAGTTCGGAGGTACGAGTTTTTGTTAATAAGAAAATTACCTTCAGCAAATATAATTGGTATTAAAAATATACATACATTTTTTATTGTGACGTGTTTATAATTTAAAAATATTTCTATATGTAGACCTTTACTGGAGTGATAAAATGGTAATATAAAGGCTAGACTCATCAGTAGTAAACTCTCAGCGATTTCGTCAGTTTAATCTATCAGACTGAATTCATAGGACTGATATTGTCTTATGTGGTTTATGCTTTTTTTTTTTTTTAAGAGAATAGGAAGTAGAGATGCTTAAAGAAACTAGTGGTTTTCGGTGTGTAAAATATATTGACCCAAATTGACAAGATTTTATTGAATCTGTTACACAAGCTCTTATAATCTGTATCATAAATGCTTGATTGAACTTGTTTCCAAGTAGAATCTGCCATTTGAACTGGTTTGTCCTATTCTTCACATGATCTTTATACAATTTCAAACCCATAGTACTATAACTTGATAAGCATGGCCCCTGCGATATTTGTTGGCGGTACAACTACTACAATAGGAAGGATACAGAGAAGATCAGCATGGCCCCTGCGATACATGTTGGGAGGAGGTACAACCATTACAATAGGAAGGCTACAGAGAATATTTGCATCGCCCCTGCGATACTTGTGGGCGGTACAACTACTGCAATAGGAAGGATACAGAGAAGATTAACATGGCCCCTGCGATACATGTTCGGCGGTACAACTACTACAATAGGAAGGATACAGAGAAGATTAGCATGGCCCCTGCGATACATGTTGGGCGGTACAACTACTACAATAGGAAGGATACAGAAAAGATTAGAATGGCCCCTACGATACATGTTGGGAGGAGGTACAACTATTACAATAGGAAGGATATAGAGAAGATTAACATGGCCCCTGTGATACAAGTTGGGCTGTACAACTACTACAATAGGAAGGATACAGAGAAGATTAGCATGGCCCCTGCGATACTCATTGGCGATACAACTACTACTATATGGAGGGTACAGAGAAGATTAGCATGGCCCCTGCGATACTCATTGGCGATACAACTACTACTATATGGAGGGTACAGAGAAGATTAGCATGGCCCCTGCGATACTCATTGGCGATACAACTACTACAATATGGAGGGTACAGAGAAGATTAGCATGGCCCCTGGAATACAGGTTCGGCGGTACAACTACTACAATATGAAGGATACAGAGAAGATAAGCATTGCCCCTGTGACACTTGTTGGGAGGTACAACTACTACAATAGGAAGGATACACAGAGAAGATAAGCGTGACCCCTGCGATACTTGTTGGGAGGTACAACTACTGCAATAGGAAGGATACAGAGAAGATAAGCATTGTCCCTGTGACACTTGTTGGGAGGTACAACTACTGCAATAGGAAGGATACAGAGAAGATAAGCATGGCCACTGTGATACTTGCTGGGAAGTACAACTACTGCAATAGGAAGGATACAGAGATTAGTACAAATATTCCAAGATACTTGTTGGCTGTCTGGCGTTCGACTAATAAAATGTAAACGAGACATTGCATATGAGCACACTCAATGTAAGAATGAAATACATAATATAAAATCAATGCAATTCACACATACAAATATAAGCAAAATGTAAATAACACAGAAGACTTTGAAAACTTCAAAGAACCTCAAAAAAATTAAATATATATATACAAAAATATAACAATCTCTTTAGCTTTAAATACTAAGTCAAAAAGCAGTATTAAAAAATAATACAATAAATGCAAACGGTCATTTCAATTTATGTGACGATATAAAATGATATTTTAATGTTAAAACTATAATTATTATATGTTATTATGTGCATTAGGTAACGCCGAGTTCGCTTCCTACTCTGTTCCAAAAGCGAATGCCCTCCCAGAGGTTAAAAGAGGTCAAATTCAAAATAGGGAAATCAATAGTTTTGTGAACTCTTTTTAAAAGAGGTCTTCAAAACCTTATTTTAAAAACGCTAAAATCATTTTAAAACATGTAATAAATAAAGAAAATATATTAATTATAAATTATTTTTAATCATTTCCAAATTTAATTAGATTAATTTTGTATTTTAGTGCAGACGATGAAATTTAGTTCCTGTACTGAGCGCTAGGGGAATTGATGGCGCTGCGGTCTGGCGCGAGCCCATTTCACGGACGGGGGTGGGATCTTCTGCAAGTGAATAACCTTTTCGATCAATGGCAGACGACGGGTCTGCAAACGTTCGATCGATTTTAGACTGAACGCCAAGGAGGGTGATATTACAAACACAGCTTTTCCTTCCCCATCCACAAATAAACATTTCGCCATGACAACAGATAGAATTTCATACGTTTGCATTTTCGTCTGACTTCTTCACTTCTCTTTTACGCCATTTTTTTGTAATATTCTAGCAAAGCAGGAAGTGCTAAAATAGGCCTATATTTGTATCGATTGCTGACAAAAATAGAGGCTTACTTGGAATCAGCCGAGTTTTTTTTTTGTCTTTTGATTACTGCATCGATATTAAATAAATGGAGTGCAAGGCATTATGGGTAGGAAATTTTGTCGTTTGGTCGAGATATATTGATTGATCATGGAGGCTGCTGCTGCTGCCATTACTTCGTCTGCGATATTTTGGCGCCAGAAAGGAAATACCGAGAGATGCGGAAATTTTGTTCTCGCGAATAAATAAAAAGCGGAAGCAGAAATCTGCCTGGAATTCTGCGTGGGCGCACTGGATGTTATTAAACCTTGTGTTTGTTGTAGTAGTGCTTTTGTTGCATAAGATAGCGCCTTTTGAAAATATGTAAATTGGGTTAACCTTCCGTGAGAGACACCGTTCAAAATTATGGATACGCCTAGTCTCTCCTGGTGGTGGTCTCTTGTTGGAGGTTCAACAAGTTGTCGTTTATGGAAGATTTTGCCTCTGTTGGCACCTTGTACATCATTTTGGTAAATAATAATAAATAAGAAGTTTAAATTATATTTAATTATATGTGGTTTTAAAAAAATCTACGCACAACACAGGTGGTTATGTGACATCAGAAAGACTGGTATTGTAATCGGCAATTTTGACAACGAGGATCGAATGCCGCATTAAGCTTTTTTTTTCAACTTTAAAAGTATTAAATTGCTTCAATGGTCCCCCTTGGTGGTGGCATATATCCCAGAGCCCTGTTTGGGTACTTCCACTTATTGGTGGGTTGGACTTTTGCAATAATCTGAGGCCATTGAAGCAATTTTTTCTAAAAAAAAAGGTGTTCATTGCGGGATTCGATCCCGGATCGTGGCTGTCGAAACAGTTCTTTCACAAACTCCACTTTGATGTGTACAAGTCAACCATGTGATGTACTTATTCGGCCTACCTCCCAGGT
The DNA here is from genome assembly GCA_030710605.1 of Cordylochernes scorpioides. NCBI lineage: Eukaryota > Metazoa > Arthropoda > Arachnida > Pseudoscorpiones > Chernetidae > Cordylochernes > Cordylochernes scorpioides. Next base: position 48,400,647 of record CP092871.1, read on the forward strand.
ATTTGACTCAATTGAAAGAATATTATTGTTTGATAGTCTAGCAAAACTCGATGAGATGAAAACTCTGGTGAGATTTCAAGCGAAAGTGACACTTTTATATAATAGTAAAAACCTCCGAGCCATCATCACGTTACAAAAAAAAAAAGCGAGTTGTCATGATGTAACATTTTGAACGACCAGATCCATGTATTGGGTGGCACAAATTCCTCACTATGGAAAGGTTTCCACGACTTCTTATTTCCACACATCCGTCTATATATAATAAAATCAACAAGTATCCAGGGTTGTTTCTTTTATATATATATATTTTCAATCCAGACAGGCGTTAGTTATCTCTTCTTGTTGCCTCGGAGATTCTAAGAAAGAGAAACTCACTTCGTTCTTATCAGGCACGTTGTCACCTACGTCCAGTTTGGCACACCTCCGTGTTACATACTTATACAAAACTTTCAACGTTAGCTCACTATAATAGTATATACCACTATCAGACTTATTTACATACATATGTCTCAAGTCACTTGCATGAGATTAAAGAAAAGTTCAAAAACGTAGTTAGAACCATTGTCAGCCAAACTTGGTGAATTTCTTCACGTTACAAGCTGAGCAACATCATGCAAGAATTCGTTTGCTAACGCACGTTTAAAATGCCAAATCCTGGCCGATTGTCGAAACTCTGCGCTTTTCTTCTTTAATTGTGAAATACTGATGGCAAGCCATCATTTAGATGTATTACTGGAGTCGACACAGTCCGACTTAACAGAAATAAGGAAACAACTTTATACGTCGGAAATTTAAAAAACGCATTGGTATTCACTTTCAAAACGCCGTCCTTCATATATATACAAGTGACGTAAGGTCGTACGCTGACATAATTCCTTCAGTTGCGAGATACAAAAAAAATCCGCGTTTTACACCAGGGGGTATTGCGCATCGCTCCCTCCCCCCTGCCTGGTGGTGAAACATCGGGGGAGGGAGTCGGACGACCTCTATCCACCTTGTGGAGGTAATTGACAGCCACTGAGTTAGGTGCAACCTACAGTTAATGTGAAGACCAACAATTCCATTTGATAATAAAATCTATCAACCATTCTGATTGCTAGGTAAACTATAAAAAACGATTTCTAATAAGAAAATGTTGACAACCAATAGGTTTACATACTACTAACTACAACTACTAGTAAACCAACAGATACTGACATTTGGGGAAGAGATATCTTTGTAAATGTCATTTGATGGTTAGGACCAACCGTTCTTATATTTTCTTTATTTTCCCGACGTTTCCGTCTTCCTTAGGGGAAACCGAGTCACGCCGAGACATCGACAGGAAAAGAGCGGCAGTGTAGTAAGCACTTTTACAAAAATAACTAATCCAGATCTGATCCAATGAATGCCTTGTTTTCTTGGAAAGCATTTTTTTAGCCCTTAGTACTTTGACTCTTGTCCATAACTCATACAAACAATATTGACATTGAATGAATTTTTATAAAAATAGTTTTGTAAACTTCTCTCTCTCTCTTTTTTTAGATTCTTCATGTATCTCATTATTTAGTAAATACTAGAAGGAATGTTCCACATTGTCTCCCCGGGTAGTTGGCGCTTCAGGAACCTGGGTTATAAATTATTCCACATTTTAGTTTATTCACCCCCCAAAAAACCATATGCTGATAAGGTTTGTCATCCAACCATAGAATGAGTGGCATGAAGCCAGGTATAAAAAAGCTGGTGGCAGGTGCTGGGACGGAAACAAAAAAATGCTGCAGCTGTCTGTGTACCTCCTTCCTTTGGCTTTCTTCAAAATGTACTCAACAACATTATAATTTGTGAAATCTCACTATATATTAGATGAAAAAGTTATTCAATATGTTTCAAGTATTGTGCAGACCCAGTGTCCTTTAAGGAAAGGTGTCCTCTTCTTACCTGTTGCTGTATACTCTTTAGTAGTTTTCAGCTTAAAAAAACACAGTCGATAGTACCATATGCTTCAAAGATGTTTTAAACTTCAACATTTTTACTTATATAGAAAGCATTCTGACAGTTAGTTGGATAATTCAAGCAAATGTACACACAGAGAGCTATAAGTTTTCATGTAACACTTAAAAATTGTGATTGAACTACCAGTCACAAGCCAACCTTTCCGAGAACCTTGCACTAGTCCATTATTTCCCATAATTTCAAAACTCCAGCCAAGCTTATAGACTATATTTCATTTTCAAAATTACCATTTTTACTATTTAGCAACTCTCCATTAAGAAGGACACCTATCTCTAAAGGACACTTGGCTCTGTAATTAGGTATCCTTTACAGGGAGGTTCTACTGTACCTAATTATTATAAGAATTCAAATCTACTGATAAAAAAAAACAGGAATTTTAGTCCCTATTTTTTAAACCCAATCCATCTTCTTTCTTATCCCAACCCAATGCATAAATATACAGCAGGTTTCATTTTATAAAATGTCAATATTTTCCACTGTCTTGAAGACAAAATGGAAGAAAGATTTTTTCATCTACTCGACTTTATTACATCAATAGATAATTCTTCTTAAATTGTACAAGTGTAAAAATAGTATATAATATATATTATTGGTTTGTTTGAACACATGGTAATCTCCTTTTTTTTTCAATAGATATAAGTACAAGTGGAAATACCACCAGTATATTAAGAGAAAAGGGATGAAAAAGGGGGATGAAAGTTGAAAATACACCTTTATTTGAGAGTGGTAGGCTTTTAAAAATTGAATAATAAAAAATATATGCAAGGAATAACCATCTCCTCTAATGGAACTCTGGCATTACAATATACAAACAAATAAAGGGTAGAGCACATTGAGCCGTTTGGGTGTTTATTTTTTTTTTGTTATTTTTTAAAATTTATATATATAATGTTTATTACATATATATATAGAAAGCTACTTTTTTTGTAGGCTGGGATAAAGGGAGAGAGGGGGGGGATAGGAAATTGGGAAGGTTTTGAAAAATCGCTGAAAACAAAACAAAAAAAATGGAAATTTTGCACTACAGAAATGTTTTGTTAAAAAATGCTTATTGTTATTATAAAATAGTTGAACACTGGTCGGTTTTTGTTACATGTGGATATTCTAAACATTTTTTTATATATTTTTTCTTTGTTTATAATAAATATGATACAGATTTATATATAAATAATCTTGAGGGCTCTATATATATTATATAAGCACCATCTGATATATTTTGGGGGAAAAAAACGTTTTTAAGGTTTTCAAATGATAACAAAAACATTTTTCTCGATTTTTAATTTTTTTATAAATAAATAAGTAGAAAACCTACATGCAACAAAGAATATAGTCTTTTTCCAAGGGTTACACTGTATATTAAAATATCTATATAATATATACAATTTGTTATCTTTTTTTTAAGTACATAGACTATTTTATACAATAATATTGAGCGAATTTTGGGGTTTTTTGATAGGTGAAAAAAATCAAATGCGTGTGCAGTGCAAATAGCTCCACATTAACAGAAAACTGACCAGTTTTTAATTTTTGTAACTTAAATAATGATTTAAATACAGGAAATGCATGAAGTCCTTTTTTATCAAAAATTGGCAATATTATGAGAAATTAAATGAAGAATTGTAGATTTCTAACAAAACATTTCTAGTGCTTTGTTATGGTGTCTAAAGAACCTAGAAAAGGTGGCGAGAGAGGAGAGGGGGGTTGTTTGCTACTTAGAAAAAGACAAAAATGTCTGCCTCCCTTATGGGAACAGAAATCAACGGACAATTACTGTAAAATTTATGGTTGAATATACATCTAAAAACCAATACATATGAATAGAGAAATAGGGATATGAGACAATCCCTAATATCTAGTTGTTTTTTTTGGGGGAGAAAGAGGGATTTTTTTTTACAAACTCTTTTAGCTACAGGGAGGTTTTATTCCCCCAATCCAAATAAATTAAAAACGAGAGATACAAATTTCATGAATAAAAACTAGCATTTGTATCAATTTTGCTAAACTACAATATACAAAGTGTAGTAAAAGGAGAGGCTTTGATTGCCCTTATATATATATATATATTGGTATATATCAATAAATATGACGGCCATTATATTTATTTGATTTTTTTATTTTAGAGATTTGTTGGCCATTCTGTTTTACAAATACCACATACAACTGTCTTAAATAATAAATCTGAAGTTACAAAGCTTAACTGATGACTAAGATAGATACATTTAAACTCTTCATTTTTAAAATTAATCAAATTTTACCTTCTAAAAAACAAAATTAAGATAAGTTTAGGAAAGGGGTAAGGTGTTTTTAAATAAAGTTTTATGAAATATAAAGCGGCAAAACTAAACCAAAACCAGTTTGTGGGGGTGGGGAAGTGGGTAAAAAGGTGGGGGAGGGTGGGTAAAAAAGATGAAGCATTTTTTTGTAATTATTTTTATATTATAAAAATGAAAAAAATATAACATTCGTCTTCTTTTATATCTATACTAAACATTATATATATATATATATGTATGTATATGAAAACAGCTGATAACTATAGTAATGATTGGGAAGTTTTTCTTATATATAATGGAAAAAACCTACTTAAATATATATATTTTTTATAATTATTATTTCATCATATATATATATATCTATACATAAAAAATAGGTGGGAATAGGTAAGATATTTCGATGGTTTAAGGACAAAATAGATATTAAGGGCTTGAAAATTAGGTTTTAACGTACGGATAGCTTTTATTTTCTCTACTTACAATATAGTTTTTTTTTTTTTAAATATAAATTTTTTTTAGCTTCATAATATATATATATAAATATACTCTTAAAAATCGAAATAGATATTTTTTTATGTAATTATAATGAAAAAATTTACAAATTTTTTGTTTGTTTTTTTATATATAATGGAAGATGGGAAATGTCTATATTATTACACCCTGCATGAATACTGTTTTGAAAAATCTAAAAAGTATCTTTTTTTATATTATTATATAATATATATATATATAAATATTTTATATATTTTCTTGATCTCTATACACTGTAATTTTCAAGCCCTCAAAAAACATACATTTTTTAAATATATCTCTTAAATAATGTTTATATTTTTGTCACACACAACTTGAGTGTATCAACTTAGAATCACATTTGGGGAGAGAAGGTGGGTTTTAAAATTCACAATTAACAATACATTTCATTGTATGAAAGAGGGAAAATATATAGAGAGAGAGGTAAAGAGGAATTTGAAAAAAAAAATGGGGAAAGAAAAAACTAATCGGGATTTTGAACCAAAAAAAAAAATGACACTAACTAAAAAAAAAAAAAAAAAACTCAAAAGGTATATAAATAAACTTTATTTATATTTTTATCAAAATTTTTTATATAAGATGAGTATTCTTTAATAAAAAAAGAATTAAAATTAAAAAAGGGGTTAACAATTTTTTTTAAATTATATTTTTTATTATAAAAATCTTTTTTTTTTATTATAGCATATATTTTTTCTCATATTTAAAAATTATATTTAAAATATATATATATATATATCTTTTTTTTTTAATTAAAAAACATCTTTCAATTAAAAACTTATAATAAAAAATCTATATCAAAGGTATATATTCCTTTTTTTAAATACATATATATATCCATGCTAAATTAAAAAAAATTAACATAAATTAGAAAAATAAAAAAAAAAATCTTCCAAAATACTATTATTTCTATGTTGGAAGCAAAAAAATTTTTTGTGTTCGTTTTTTTTAAATACTAATAAAAATATCTATAAACAGCTTTAAAAAAAAAAAACATTACATAAGAGGGTCAAAAAATAATAAAAAGAATATATTTTGATAATATTTAATATATATATATATAAATATAAAATAAAGGCTATATATATAAAATATATATAAAAAACTAGTGGCCCTCATTTAAAAAATGATTTTTTAAAATGTCCTTTATAGCACGCAAAAAAACACAAAAATATTTCTCTTGAAATAATAATAATAATAATAATGGTAAACAATATTATGTTTTGTATCTTCATAAAAAATGATAATAATACGTTTTTTTCAAATAACACTTTCATGTAACATTTAGATGAGCGTCAATAGATTTTAGAGAAAAGATAAAGAGAGAGAGAGAGAGAAAAAATTCCATTTATACAAAGCTTTTAAAAAATAAAAATTATTATGAAACAAATGACATTAAGAAATGGTCAAAGAAGACTAAGAAGAAAAAGGAATATAATTACAAAATATAAATTAAGAATTTCTTTATGAAAGAGATGGTAAATGTGGTGAAAAGGTAAAAAGAGGTAATGGAAGGTAGAGAGGGATTGTGGGAGTGTCTTACTTCGAAAGAAGAACATGGGTAGGAAAGAAGGTCTTGGTGAAGGACTTACTATTGATAGATTCGAACTGCTTGGCTCACGGGCATGTAGCAAACAGGACAAACTGACTCCTCCTTGGTGACGACGCAATTGGCACATTCCATGCAGAATAAGTTGTGGCCGCAGGGTACAAGGGCCGCCACCACTTCGCTGTCTGTACAGACGAAGCACATCTTCTTCCTCTGGGATGTGAGAGATTCGGAAGATCCACTGGAGAGGCTGTCAGAGTTGCTGCTGGACAGCGGGGGGAATGCCTGCAGGAGGTTGGTGATGCCCACCTCGTCATCAGCCATGGACACCAGAGGGGTGAGTCCATTCATCTTCAGCAGTGGGTCGCTGTTGATCCGCCTGGCTGGGGGGTGGTCGTCCGCAGCCGGCACGGACTCCAGGAATGACAGCGGGCTGGTGTCCTCGTTGGTCAGGCTGTTGCTGCGGGGCATGAAGGAGGAGGACACCAGGTTGAGAAAGGTCACAGGGTCGCTGCTGTTGCGCATCCCATAGTCTGACCAGGCTGTGTTGGAGGTAGGGATAACAGCCGGGGAGTCGAAGGGGGACTCTCCGATCCCTTCATCTGATTCCAGGCCAAAATTGTTGAAGTTGGTGGTGGTGAAGTCTGTGATCTTGGAAGTCCCAGATGTGGAGGTGGAAGATGTGAGGGGGAATGAGAAGCTGTCCGGTGAGTGAATGCCTAGATTATTGCTGTCAGAGGAGTAGGGGATAAATGCTGAATTGAGATCTGAACTGAAGAGCTGATCCCCGCTTGAAAACTCAACTCCATTGGTGTTGAAGTCTGATTTTTCATCCGAGTTCAGAATGGTTCCAGTCCTTTGAGCAATATGGGATTCAATTTCATGCTTGGCACTCTCGACATTCTCTGGGGTGCCCACAATCTCAAAGACGGGCTCCTTGTCTCTGTTGGGGGTGAGGATGAAGGTCTTGGTCTGGTGCTGAATTCTCTTGATGGTGGCCCCCTTAGGCCCAACCACCAGCCCCACCACCCTGTAGGGCACTCGCACGTAGATGGTCACATTGCCCGGGATGCTGGAGGACTGCCAGGGACTGACTGAGCCACTCAGGCTGTTCTTCCTCTGGGCCCGGATCTGGGTGAAGTGGTGGGCAGCTGAGAGAATCTCTTTCTTGGCAGCAAGCACATCCTCCTTCCTCCCCGTCACCACAAACACCGGCTCCTCGCCTCTGACTGGGGTCTTGATGTAAGTGTTAGTCTTGGCCCTCAGAGCTTTGATCTTGCACCCTGCATCCACACAGCTATTAGCTGACAGCCTTAACTATACAATGCTAATTGTTTGAAAGTAACATACTGGTCCAGACACTAAATCTACAAAATTCAAACTGTCATATCCATACAGAAAATTGCAGCTACTTCATTCCTACTGCAAGAAGGGAACAAAACATGTTTTCCCTACAAAGAAATTACATCCAACAAGCTAAGCAAGTTGGTTGCACACACATACAACTATATTACTAGGAATACCCAATTTACAAAATAGGAATTGGACCTTGAGGAGAATTTCTCAAAACAGGCTGAAATGACATTCTGAAATGGCCAACTTCCATATTGAAAACACTGTGAGATAACCCAATAAATAAGTTGAGGTTATGGAGACTGCACTCTATATTAGTTCCCCTGTACAAAGTGTGTTGTATAGGGGCTATATTGTGAGCCGTTTCTTAGAAAGAAAAGCAGCAAAAATGACCCTATAAAGATAAGTCTATGCAAACGTCATCTGCCAGCTATACAAGAAGAAAAAAAAAAAGCATCCGTAGGTGACATAATAGGGAGGGGACTTGACCTTGGCCAAGAACAATCGGCCAGTAACAATGCACCTGGGTTCAAGGCTGGACAAACCACTTAGGGCTGACTGACCAGAACATGGTCTGCCAATTATACCATCCCCCCCCCTGCATGCTGTTTTTTTTCTTCCTAGGCATTTATGTTTTAAAAAGGAGGATGTTGACATTTGTGATTACATGTTACCCAGTAGTCAGGTAAATAAATTGGTGTAAAGTTGCTGAGAAAATTACAAGAATTCGGGAAGATATGTGACAATTATAAGTTTACCAGATGACTTATAATCTATACAAATTTAATTGTTAATAATACACAATTAATTTTTTATAGATTATAAGCCATCTGGTATATACAATCGTAAGTTGTTAATAATACACAGCTTAAGACCAAATTCTTCTAGTCTCAAAATTGAAACATCCTGGATTTAAAGTCAAATCACACTTGGTTTGACTTCAAATCACCATTCTAGTCTACCAACCACCCCAAGCTGGAGAGATCTTAGCCTTCTATTTAAAAAAAAAAGATTCTGTAAAAATTTTATTTATTAGATATTTATACAAAAATAATTTTCCAGTTTCTGGATAAAATGGTAGAAATGAGAAAGCGTTTTTTAAAATTAAGTGGATATATATATATATTTTTAGATAATAAAAGGCATATATTGGATTTAAAAAATATTTATTTTGCCAATATTTTTTAAATCCAATATATGCCTTTTATTATCTAATGAATTAAGTATGGATTGCTCTATTTTCAAAACAATATATATTTATTCTTAAAAGTTTTGTTTTATATTTTTCGAAAAGATAGGGACAGAAGATTTCTGTTAAAAATGATCTTTAAAAAGTCAAAAGTTTCTAACAACTATAAATGCCAGTCTTCACATAAACAATATCAACCAGGTGTCAGTTCCTATCCAGTATTTCTTGGTGTCATCTCAGTAATGGCATATTAGCTACATTTCACAAGTCTAATTAAGCAATATAAATGCTTCTTTTTGGTAACAACATTGTTGTACCACTTTAGAGATATTTTCAAATATATCTTTAACGGGTACTGTACTGTGGCAATCCTGCTCTGGTTGTCTGCCAGTCATATGATGAAGGAATGGATGGATAAAGAGAACTGCTCTAAATAGCTCTTCCTAAGGAATGAATGGATAAAGAGAAACTGCTCTAAATAGCTCTTCCTACAAGAGAACAAAGTACTTTCCTAAAGAACATTGAAGAATTTTACAACCTCCTAACAAAGTAAAATGTCAGTTACTGAAGAAGTCTTGGTAATAAAAATTAAGTTTCCATAGTTTCTAGAGAATATTGTAGTAGGATAAAATATCATTTGGTTACAATTCTTATAACTGTAATTACAACTTACAACTGTATATATAGGTTAACTAGATACATTGTATCAACACACCTTGCTCCACAGAAACAAATAAAACAGGAAATAGCTGACTTGAAGCTAAATACTTGAAACAACCTAGACATGACAGTACCAACTTCTGGTAGCTACCTATTGCTTTGTTATCATCAATATATAAAGCCTTTTTGGCTTATCTTTGGGTCTCAACACCCAAGATACTAGCAATAACCTATACAATGATGTTGATTGAGGTAAACAAGACCTAAAGTTAAACAAGTCACTAATGTGGCTTTTCTAATCAACATACCAGAATAAAGTACACACTAACAAAGAATTACTTATATATAAAATAAAAGGATTTAAAAGCGCGAATGTTTCTTTAGAAGTTTGTTTTATGTATAAAAGAAACATTCGCGCTTTTAAATACTTTTATTTTATATATATGCTGCGTTATTGCTTTGTGTTAAAGAATTACTTGATGAATCAAAGACTGCAGAAATTGCTAAAAACTCTACCAATCATCAAAAATAATGGGCAAGTTTACATTCAAAGTACCCAGACAAGTTAAGAAACATGAATGCCTAGGATAAGTTGTCCAAGAAAAAGACAAAGCAAGAATATGCCCTAATCAAACACTATTAAAACCTTGTAACTAAAAATATATTTTTAAAGACCAATAAGCAATACTGTAATACTTTAAAACCCAGATATTATTGCCTCTAACTAAAATAGATAAATATGGAATAAGAAAGATAAAAAGGCATATCCTTATCGTTCAATTGTTTATGTACCTTATCCTAGTACAATATCACATTTGTACTATTTTTTTTTTTCAAATATGGAATATTGTAAAAGAAATTACCAAGAATTTATTGTCTAATCAAACAGCACCAAAATATTTGAATGTGGAAGACTATCCAATCAAAGAGCAGCAGAACTTGCCTGAAAGTACCCAGATGAACTTGAAAGAAGCTATTCAAGACTGTTGATTCGAGTAGTAGTGAATGGCATCAAATTAGCCAATTAAACGTGAAATAAGAACATGCCTTATCCAATTCTACAAGTCTTGATAAATCAAACAGCAAGAATAAATTAACACAAATTACCTAGAGTCTTAAGTAACTATGCCCTGTCAAAACAAAATAGGAAAACTGCATAAATATGCCTTGTCCAAAGAGGAGTATTTTGTGCAAATAACCATCAGGAGCCTAAAAGAGAAGCTATGCATTAATGACCATAACTTGACATGTTATTTAAACAGAAGACACTTAGTATATACACTGGGAGATAATATTCAGACTTTATAGGAGATAAGAGAATATGAGAAAGTTTTCTTTCTAAGATATGTCATTTCTAGAAACCTCCACCACCCTAAACAAACAAACTTATATTTGATAGCATAATAACTATATCTTTTGTTTCATTATCTATTTACAATAAATAATCATTTATTTACTTTTATCATGCCTTCATGGTGTCAGCAGGCAAAAATTATTTGTTCTACACTATATATAAACTATTAAACAACTTTGTTATATATTCTAAAATCTTTTGAAAATTTAAAAAAAGCAGCAAGGTTACCTATTAACCCTAAAAATGTTTTGTTTATATTGTAGAAAAATGAGATGTATTATACTTCTGATAGCATTTCAAATTCAAAATAAATATTTATCTTACAAAAATTGTTTTAAAAGCTGAATATATAGGGAAAAATTATTTTGCTATTGTTTATTTGAAAATTATATTAAATGAAAGAAATTTACTACTTTGAAAAGTTTTATATATTTTTTTAAGTTGTGAAATGAGATTGTGTTATGTGTGTATGAGAGATAGAACTATAACATTTTAAAGAAGTAACAATGTTTTCATATAAGAGATATCAATGTGTTGAGAGTGAAAGTACAAGTTGTTTAAATATATAAACAAAAATGTGCTTGGTAAAATAAGTTAATGAACTGATGTTTGAAAAAAGCAAAAGGAACTTCCTCTCTTTTAGAGTTTACATAAATAGGTATACAAAATCATCAAACTGTGCTCTGATGTAATAAACAAGCAATGAAATGATTGCATAAGTGTGAAAGGGTCAGCCAATGACCTAGAAGGAAGGTCTTGGCCACTTTCTCTTCTGTGGCCTTGAAACGCTACTGTTTTGCCATGCTACTTTCAATTAATATACAGTTTAGTACTTGTTAAAATACATATTAATATATTAATAATTTTCATGGCGTTCTAAATTTTGACAAAATGCAATTTTTTATAAGGTACGTTGTATAGGCTATTTTTGTACTAAAATTATTTATATTTCCTAAAAGAAAGGTTTTTTATTTCACTATTTTGTTTTTTAAATATAATTTTGAACATTTTTAGCACTTGAAAGGCTTAGCTGTCAAGACTTTTTTCGACGTTGACGTTTCTGTCAAAAGAACGTTGTTGCCCTCGTGCTATAGAACACCTCAGCAAGAAGTAATATTAAAAGGTGAAAATTTAATTTATTTTTTCAATTATAAACGAAAAATTATAAATATAATGCAAAAATAAACAAATACTATGTTCTAACATAAGAACTATATAGTTAGTCTAGCCTAATAACAATGGCGACGTAATTTGACATTTTCTAAAAATGGATTTTAAGGATTACTAGAATATGAATCTATATTTTAAAAATAGCGAACGCCAACGTTAAGCCTAACTTAACAAAGAAGGACGCCATGCGGATATATTAAAAGAGAACCGGCAAAGCTAAACAAAGAAACAAAGGTTTGGAGGGTACTTACCTTGCCTTCCCACTATTTCAGCGACGTGCTCGGATGAAGGAACTGGTACACACTCCGTTGTATTTTGACTTCGTTTCGTCTTGTTCTCAGAGTCAAAATTTCTATTGTAATTGTCCGGCTCGTTTGAGTTGAGACCAAGCATGGTAAGCTCTAGCGCCAACTGCAGCGCTCTCTCGTCTTCCATTTCCAAAACCTCCCCGTTCTCAATATCGGGAAATAGACTAGCAGGCATCACAGAAGATATAAAATTTCTAAAAAATACACAGACAAACGAAGAATCGGTATAAAAAATATATATTCTCTATTCAAAATAATGTCACAGAAGGTCCACGACAGAGATAACCAGACCACATAGCGCCCTGTAGGCAGACTAATGAGACTGAGCGAACGGCGCGGCAATTCAGATGGAGGGGGGAGGGGGAGAGAGCGCCGCTCGCTCCTGATTGGCTGGCTGGAGACAAAAGGCGGGATTTAGTAACTTCCTTTTTTTTGCACGTCTAAAAAACGTATCACTTGGTTTTTATTAACGAATATTATAAATTTTATGCTATCTTATATATTACCATAATTAAAATATGATATCTATACACATATTTTTAATTTTTGAAAATGTAATGGCGCCAAACTGATGTGAATTGTGATTTGAAATGATGTGAATTTTCTAACTCGTGTTTTCTTTGTACTCGTCAAGGCGTACCAAGATTTAAAAAAACGTTTTATTTTTCTATTGATTATTATACATTATATTTAAGTTTTTTTCGAATATTGATAGAGTATAATTGAAACGATTTTAATTTGCAGAAGTGTTTTGTTTAAAACTCGTTAGGAAAAAACAAAAAAAAATTAAATTATATCGATGAGTTTAAAATATACTTTTTTATTCTTTGGTATAAATAAATAAATAAATATATATATATATATATATATATATATATATATATATATATATAATAGAGAGATAGACACAACTATATCTAAATATAATATTTAATTATAGAAAGTAATCGATTTTTATTTATATGAAACCATACGATCGTTAGGATTTGAGCGTTTTCTAGAACATTTTTCCCATATTATTTTTACAATTATATAGATATATATAGAATTCCACATTTTTATGTGATCCTTTTATTTGAGTTGGAAGCGTTTAAGAGATGTTTAAATTTTTAGGAACTGTAACCAGTCTTTGTGTGTATAGTGATGGAGAGAGGAAAATATTATTAAATATATATTCTTTACTATTTATATATTAGAATTGTATTTATATATGACAATATAAATTCTCTCTTCAATATAATTATTAGTTAGCAACTGTTTGTCATTTACTGTAAGTGAACCACATGCCTTTACATGTAGAAAGCAGTTCGAATTTTGCCCATTCAATATGTCAGAACCCCGTTTGGTTACTTGCAGTTACTGGTTGGACTTGTGCAAAAGTTATTAGCTCTATAACACACACACACACACACAAAAGCCTTTATTAAGACACACAGGTCTTACAGAGGATTCTCCTTGGGGTTACAAAACGGAGAAACCTATGAAAGTGGGAAATAAAAAATGGGGAAAGATTATATACATTTGGTAAATATATACAGATTATAAGAAAGAATAAAAAATAAGAAGAATAAAAAAAAATCAAAAAAAGAGAAAAAAAAATAAAAAAATTTGGAAATATGGGAGAAGTGGAGAGCGAAAAGAGGAAAGAAAACAGGTATTTACATATGAAACAAGACCATTTAAGCTCTCACACAGCACAGGTGGGCCATGTATTTTTTAAGAAATCTTTAAGAGATTTCCCAGGAAATCCTCGTGTTCAGGGTTGTAAGGTAAACACCGTTTTATCATTGTTAACTTATCGTATCTGCCTAAACAAATAATTGGATGTTGGTTCTGTCTTTCTCATCAAACAGAAATTTTTGGTATGTTTGAATGTTCGGTTAAGTCTTTCTTTTTTACAGCATTTTTATGGAAGTTATATAGATTTAGAGCTACTGAACTATTGTCTATAAAGTTGGATAATAAAGAATATAATGGTGATATATATATTCTCTAGTTGGAGTTCGTTAGGAGGTAGATACGTGAAGGTTATACAAGTCAGCAATGAATCTATGCTTGGGTTCATTTTAAGTATTAGCTCTATAACTATTATATAACGATATTGCGCTATACCTAATAATGAACCCAGAGTCTCCCTTAATAAACGCTTCTCAAAAGAACATTGTTTCTACAATCTATATATCAGAGTTTCCAGATGTAGTTTTCTGCTAACATCGCCTCCGAAGATACAAAACTATACCTAACGCGATCTATATACTAAAATCTTCCCTTTTTTTTTTTTTTTTTTTCTTCATTGAACAACCCCCCTTTCTTAAAAATATAGCTCAACATATTTTATTTTAAATGTTTTTGGCCGATATTTTTAAAATATCATTTTTAATCTGTTTCATCATACCTCGTCATAATATATAAAACATAATACATCTCAAATATATATATATATATATTATATATATATATATATATATATATATATATATATATATATATATATATATATATATATACATCAGCTTTTCGGCTACAGCAATTCCAGACTGCCCTATTGAATCTACCAAGAAACAAACCGGCCTGGAAACACTTGGTGAACTGGTTCACTAAGGCTACCAAGACAGACTCCTAAACTACAGGACAGCCCGGGTAGTTGGCGATCTATGGATACACTCCAAGAGCCTGGGTTACCTTCATGTTACAGCTATATATTTATATTGCCCAACAACAAAGTCGCAGCTCAGTCCAACAAGCCTCTACACTTCGTAACTTTCTAGGAAGTACATCCGCTCTCAAAGCAAACAGTTCGCCCTCCAACTATGGATTGACCTATACACCACGCTACAAGAAACCCTAGAAGAGTGGCTGCATTCCCCCTAGTCTTCTAATCTCAATTCTCCCAAAAACACAGCGACACCACCTCCACAATCCTAACAGGACATGGTGACATCACCAGAACCTCCACAAACAACGTCACCAAAAGAACAGTCAAACAGTCGACCATCTACAGAGACTGGAACTCTACACAGCTCAGTCCAACAAGCCTCTACACTTCGCAACTCTTTCAAGGAAGTACATCCGTATTCAAATCAAACAGTTCGCCCTCCAACTATGGACTGACCTCTACACCACACTCTACAAGAAACCTCAGAAGAGTGGCTGCATCCCCTAGTCTTCTAATCTCAATTTTCCCAAAAACATAGCGACTTCCACAATCCTAACAGGATATGGTGACATCACCAGAACCTCCACAAACAACGTCACCAAGAGAACAGTCGACCATCTTCAGAGACTACAACTCTACCCCACTTCACACATTCAACCAAAAAACATTGAAGAAACTTCCCAAAAACAGCTCGGGGACATCTGCTGGATGTCAAGAAACGGACAATAAGTCAGACAATTGACGTACGTGGCTCTAGGAGTCCGTCCGGGTTACGCTCAGATTGATGATGTTCAACAAAGCTATCACGTTTTTATGTGAAAATAGACACTTCGGCCAGTTAGAGTTTTTTATTTTCTCAACGTTTCGACAAAAATATTTTGTCTTTGTCAGGAGAAACAAATAAAAATAATTGGCAAGGCGTTAAAAATTGTTCTAGAACGTTGAGAAAATAAAAAACTCTAACTAGCCGAAGTGTCTATTTTTCCCCGAAATATGAATGCCGGCCAGGCAACCTCTATATTCAGGATAAAGCTATCACAATTGTACTTTTCTGGAGATTTTTACTGAAAATTACTCAAAACGCTGGAAACCCGATTGCCCCACAATTTGTGATTTATACAAAAAATATAATACAAGATGGAATTACATACTCAACAGTCTACTGCCCTATCATATTGGAATATAGAGAAGAATTGCTGGGTGATTCCCTTATGTCCCAACCCAACTCTCAACAAATGTACATCAGGCTGAATACTGCGCTGGCTGACCTAAGCTTTACTTTTTAATATTTTATAAAGCTACGAGTGATATTCGAAGTAACTTAATGAATCCGGTGGCTTCTACTGAACAACTGGGTGAATGAACTAATTCAATAACCTCTAAGACTCTATATACCGACTTTAAACTATCACTCATAGAATGACGTTTAACAAGTTTTACCGCAAATGTTTCTTTTTACAGAACGAAAAATCGTAATTTTCAATATTTAAGGAGAAATAACGACTATTCCTATCCTTAGGGATGAAGTATGAAAGGATGAATTGTGAAGAGTAATGATGAACGGAAAAATAAAAGTGTCCAGGGATGGGAATCGAACCACACAGTGTTCCGCTTACCGGAAAGTTTTTTTACGTTCATCATTACTCTTCATAATTCATCCTTTCATACTTCATCCCTAAGGATAGGAATAGTCGTTATTTCTCCTTAAATAATAAAAATTACGATTTTTCGTTCCGTAAAAAGAAACATTTGAGGTAAAACTTGCTAAACGTCGTTCTTTAAACTATCACAACTGGACGAAATAACACTAAGAGAATTGAGATGCCCTGAACACAACTACTGTACATAGAGATACTGTGCCGTATTTCAAGTAATAAAATTATTTGCCATCACAAAGTTTTGGCTATCCCCTCCTTTACACACACACACACAAAAGCCTTTATTAAGACACACAGGTCTTACAGAGGATTCTCCTTGGGGTTACAAAACGGAGAAACCTATGAAAGTGGGAAATAAAAAATGGGGAAGATTATATACATTTGGTAAATATATACAGATTATAAGAAAGAATAAAAAATAAGAAGAATAAAAAAAAAATCAAAAAAAGAGAAAAAAAAAAAAAAAAAAAATTTGGAAATATGGATGGGAGAAGTGGAGAGCGAAAAGAGGAAAGAATATCCCCTCCTTTATAGATACAATACTACCCATAATGTATACTAAAATTTTCCCTTATTGGGAGAACACACCCGTTTTTATTTTTCAAAATCAAATCCCTAGTTTTCGGGCATGATAGCTCTTCTACGGGAGAAACACAATATAATACAAATCTCTCTCTCGCCGATAGGAAATGAATTATAATATAATTATATAGTATCTAATTATAACTCAAAATATATATGATTATTAAAATTAAAGAGAGCTTATCCTGACCACGAGCACATGTGCTTCTTAGATGGCAGAGCGCCATATATATGATTATGTGAAAAATAATTTAAAAATAGAAAAAAAAAGGTCAGGTGTGTTTATATTAAAACAACCAGAAACGCGTATGTAGTTGGCTTTTCTTGGTTAATCAAGAAATTGGGCTGGCAAAATATCACGGAACAAGTTAAATAAACATTTAGTTTACTTTTGTTACACTAGATGGCGCTCTACCATCTAAAATGAGCTCATGTGGCCGGTCAGGATATGCCTTTTTAAATATATGATTATTATGAAAATTACACTTACAGAGACTTCGTGGTAAATACAGGTATAATAAATTTATTTCCCTCCAATTTACCCAGACTTATCTATTCATTAGCTTGATTGTCTTAATTAAGTTTTCCTTATATAAATTTTATATTACCTTTATATGTGATTAGCTTTAAAAATTATAATAATAACAATTCTTATTTTACTGGTATTACAGTAGAACCTCCAAGAGAGGACACTTCTCTATAAAGGACAGTTTTCATCGCCAAAATACCATTTGTACTATTTAGTAACTCTCCGGTAAGAGGACACCTTTCCCTAAAGGACACTTTGGCTCTGCAACTAGGTGTCCTTTACAGGGAGGTTCTACTGTATTAATTTTTCCTGTATGATATCTACATTTCTGATCGGAGAATCTGTATAAGACTAAAAGGTCGTAATAAAGCTCTTGTTGTTGTTATTGTAAAGATTAAGATAAAGAGATAACTAAGGATTGTTTTTAAGTCCCTTTGTGGAATCGGTCAGTGTTATGAGAGTTCTTGTTATTGTTACCACTCTAAACAGTCGTGGAGGAGGACTCTCTCAAGGTGGAGGAGCTTCCTTTCCTGAGAACAATTTTTATATATTTTTATCACCAAATTGTGAATAATCACATTTATATTTACGTTTAATTTATCTTTGATTTTTGTAACAATTGACTAAGAGTATCAATAAAATATATTGAATTGTCAAAAAAAAAAAAATTGTCTAAACAGTCGTGATGATTGGAATTTATTTTTCAAAATGCTATTATTAATTCATTCTTTATTTTATTTATTTATTTCAATTCAAAACGCTATGTCCCCCTAGGGACACTTGCGCTAAATGTACATACAAATATAACAAAGAAAATATTCAACATGGAAAGATACACAGAAAGCGACTTAGAAAGATTCATAAATATTATTTACATAAAGAGATATTCTTTGAATTTTATTTACAGTTACATCATTAAATTTAAAAATATATACATATATACACACATATACACGCATACACCTATATATTGTTTACAACCACAAGATATGTCCAATATTTCCTTGAGATCGTTGCACAAAGACCATTTTTCTTAATGAAATCCAAAATATATTTACAAAGGAAATTAAATTTTATATATGTGTCCTTACTTGAAATTAAATCACTAGGGCCTAAAGCTATTAAACCGTTGTTGACTCTGTAATCTTGAAAGACAGGGCACTCTAGCAAGAGATGTATTGAAGTTTGTTCCCCCAATCCACAGAAACATGTCGAATCTTGCACAGACTGAATTTTCTTAAGAAAAAACCTGAAATTTCCATGATCTGTGATAAATTGTGAATTATAATAGTTTGGTCGAAAATATTTCGGAATATCATAATTCAATACATTTATTAAGACACCTTCAGGCTTATATACAGATTCTCCTGAGAGACGCAGAAACGGAATGGGAAAAAAGATGGAGAAGTAAATAAAAGTTTACAAAGTTATATGGGAAATATGTAGATATAGACAGAGCTGTAATTATAAGGTTGTCACAAAAGTACGTAAACATATTATGATTATGATTTATATTTTGCAAGTGTTTACAAACTTTTGGGACAACCTTGGTAATATTGGTAACCTTGGTAAAATTCTAACAGAATTCTTATAGAAGAATTATTTAAACACTGATGTTTTCTATATCAAGAGTGGCCAATCAGCAGGTGGGCCAAGTTTCAGAATTACAAGGTTGTCCCAAAAGTTCGTAAACACTTGCAAAATATAAATCATAATATGTTTACGAACTTTTGGGACAACCTTGTATAAACATTACTAAGATTAATTCCTGGTAGTTATGCACATCAAGGGAAAGAGATTTGAATATCGAACTCAAAATTATTTACAAAGTTAAAACCTTTGAAATATTGATAATTATTTAAAGAAAACTTTTTTTTTTTTCAAATTTAATAACCTTAATACACGTGGTACAGGCCATGATAATCATGGTGAATAGTAGTTGACGACTGCTTTTACTCTAAACGCACAACATGTCTACGTATATATATGCAGACAATTGCTATAAATAGATATATTTTACATATAGGTTGCCTGAGAGAAATATAAATACATTTGTATTGGATAAAATTGAGAAAATTATTTTTCATAATCCTAAAATTTCTTTATAAAGTTTTTATAATGTTGGCAACGGCAGAGCATATCGTCCAAACCTGGAATTTTCACATTAGTTGAGTCAACCAGCTCCAAGAAAGCTTTATCCCAAGAAATGGAAGATTCTACCAAAGCTTTTTTCACTTGCAGAGACTCCGTGGTAAATCCAGGTATAAGAAATTTCTTTTCCTCCAATTTACCCAGACTAATCTATTTATTACCTTGATTGTCTTTATTAAGTTTCCCTGTATATAAATTTCATATTATATACCATTATATGTGATTAGCTTTAAAAATTATAATAATAATGCTTATTACTAGTATTATTATTGTTTTTCTCCTGCATGTATCCTACATTTCTGTTGCTTGGAGAATTTGTATAAGACTAAAAGGTCTTAATAAAGCTTTTTGTTGTTGTATATGTTATTCTGAGAGTGTTCCGGGGAATAAAGTATTCAATAACACTGCGTTCGTGTGTTTTAAGAGCCTTTTGTGAGGTTAGTGGAAGAATGGTATAAAGAGTGGGTTTTTGGATAGCCAATACCCTGGATCGAACCCCGCATTTGTCATTTTTTTTTTAAATAAAAAGTTGCTATAATGGTCCCTGATTCTTGCAAAATTCCAATCCCACTAGTGTGTGCAAGTAACCAAACGGCCTCAGTCGTTGCTCTCAGGCTTACAAGTACACGTGGGACAGGCGCAGCAGCAGGTTGTGCTAGTAAAGGGACAGGAGCCGCTGACATAGTGGCAGATGCCAGTCAGATGTTATTAGAATGTCTCTTCCACCGCCGGTATCCAGAGATGGCTGGGAAGATCACGAGCATGTTGCTGGAGATGACAACTCTTACTAGTATGTGCAAGTAACCAAACACTTGTGAGTGCAAGAGTGGAACTACGTATGTAGACATGTAGTGCACTTCCAGTAATAGCAGTTCCCATCATGATGATTATCATGGCCTGTACCATGTACCATACCTTAGATAAGCAAAAAATAACCTTTTCGTTGTTATTTAAATGATATACACAAATCCTCGCTCTTTATTAAGACCTCTTTAACAATATTCTCCTGTGAAATATTTACAAAACAAAAAGTGACAAAAGAAAATTATACCAACACAAGGTATAAAGACCAAATCCAAATAAATAAATAGTGTGTGACGTTTCGGTAACAGCGTTGTTACCATCTTCAGACAAATGTACTGAATGAGAGATTTTACCACAGCATGTTTTAAATAGTTACTGTTATCAACGTGATAAAATTTTTCATTCAGTACTTTTGTTTGATGTTGGTAACAACACTGTTACCAAAACGTCATACACTATTTATTTATTTGGATTTGGTCTTATTACCTTGTGTTTATAATCTATAATCCCGGGTAGTTGGCGACTTCTGTACGCTCCAGGAACCTGGGTTACTTAAATAAATAATAATAATCTATAATCCAAATTGTGCCTTATCGAAAGTTACATACAAATAAGCCTTTTTATTAAAACCTTTCATCTATGTAAAAATTTCTCAGCCGAAGAACGGGGACTTTGAAATTTTGAAACGGGACTTGAATGGAAGTATAAAGTGAAATTCTAATGTACCCTTTCACTTTATACTTTCAAAACCTTTCTTTAACTATCTGCTTACTACAGTATCTATAACATATCTGTACATATCCGGGACTTACCTCTTGACTTCCCACATCCACCACTAAACCTACTACAGATGGACGGGTGATGTTAGTCCAACCTATCGTCCAAACGGGACATGTATATAGGGGCATTCCTGGAAAGCGAAAGTAAAAATAATAAAACAAAAGATAAAGATCACACCTCCCTGCGGTCCCCCCTGAACCCTTGGAATATTCGACCAAACTCTGGTTCATTCCCAAGGTGACTGACGTGGCAACGGCACCCATTTTCCAATGAAGAGCAAGATAGTAGAAATTGCTGCTGCTGTGATAGAGATGTATGGGGACATCTGAGGCTCTTCATTGGACACGACAACAACAACAACAAACGATAAAGATAATAAGTAAAAGGATAAATTATTAATATCATGTTAGTTTTATATTTTATTTCAATTTAAAGTGCTATGTCCTCCTAGGGACACTTGCACTGTCATAATGTATGCCTTTACAGTTGTCTATACATATATTTTCAATATTTTAGGCCGTGAATAGAATAGTCATATGATGTTAACAAGGAGAAAGAAAGAGAAAAAAAAAAAAAAAACGAGAAAAAAGAATTGTGTACAAAAGAAAGAAGTGTCTGGCAATATGTACAATCAGCCTAATATAAATTATCAGTTTCTTAAAAGATATATGTTGCTATATAATTTAAAATATATCTACAAAAGGTATTTGTTGTTTTTGGATTATATTAGTTGTTGTTGAATAATATTTTGTTCCTGCTCTGTGAAAATGGAATACTCTCTTTGTACAACTTTGTACTGGATATTCACTGAAATCTCTCCCTTTCTTTCTTCTATAAAATATATATTTCGTGTATGACTTTTCTTGATTTATCAAGAAATTGGGTTGGCCAAATATCAGGGAACAGGTTAAATCAATGCTTAGTTGATTTCTGTAAAGCACATATGCTCCTGGTCAGGATATGCTTTCTTTATTTTTAATACATATTTATATATTTACATATATTTTGTCCTAAAAAAAAGTAACAAAAAGAAAGCTCCGGGAGATGATCTAGCTATATGATACAGTAGAACATTTTTTTTCCGTTTTCGTTCTTTTATTTTTATTTTTTTTTTTTTTACCCTTTCGAATCTGTTTATGAGCCCAATTGTCTTAATTAGGTTTTCTTGTATATAAATTTCATTATCAATATTGATTGTGATTATCTTTTACTTTTTATCTTCATTTGCAGAGAATCCGTGGTAAATACATGTATAGTAAATTCCTCTAATTTGCCCAGATTAATCTATTTATTAGCTTAATTGTCTTTATATAATTTTTCCTGTATATAAATATAATATTATAATTGAGTACTATTACTGTGTTTCTGCATGTATCCTATATTTCTGCTTGGAGAATCTGTATAAGACTAAAAGGTCTTAATAAAGCTTTTTGTTGTTGTACAGTAGAACCTCTCTGTAAAGGACACTTAATTGTAGAGACTTTAGGGAGAGTTGCTAAATAGTGAAAAAAGGATAATTTTGCAAATGAAAACTGTCCTTTATAAAGAGGTGTCCTCCAGCGTGAGTGTCCTCTCTCTCTCATGGAGTATGTTATATGGTATTTAAATAACTCCTAATAAAAGGTTGTTATTGATGATGAATATACAAAACACAGACTAAATTAATTTCCAAAGATCGTTGAATGTTTTTATAGCATCATTACTCTCTTATGGGCGATATTAACATTGAGTTCCTTAAGGCAATTCCATTAAACGTTTTAGTAACGACTGAGTTACAAAATTTTATAACATCTTAATTTATATAAATAAATTTGCAAAGTGATTGGGGGACTATATATTAGGTGTATAGGTGTCTTCTATCCCAAAGTATTGATTATTGGCACTATGTTTCGGGCCTCTACGACCAAAAAAGTTTTAGTCCAAGAGGCTTCCTAAGAAATCAAGAAATGGGCAAGTTTGATTTTAAATACTTATTTCTTGATTTTTCAAAAAGTCTCTGAGACCAAAACATTTTTGGTCATAGAAGTACAGCCTGCGCCACGCTGACGAGAGCCAACAGCCCGAAACGCGTTCGTGGATTGCTTTTCTCGATTTATCAAGAAATGGGTTGGCCAAATATCAGGGAACAGGTTATATCAACGTTTAGTTTCTCTTCCACTAGATGGCGCTCTGCCATCTAAAAAGTTCATATGGTCGTGAATACAACGTGGTCAGGATATGCCTCTTTTGATTTTAATGGTCGTCCCAAACACCTGCAACAAACTTCATAAAACGTTGTTTTTCTTATTACTCGGCGAATAATATTATTACGGCGAATACTAATACAATTATTCTTTATACATAATACAAAGACGTTCTACATAACGGCGAATAATATTGGTATTTCAATGTTGTGTTTACAAACTTGTGGGACAACCTTGTATATCCCATTGTCAACAATTCTGTACCAACTGCCTCCTGCCATGTACTACACCAGGGGTCGGCAAACTTTTGAGTAGGAAGAGTCAAAGATTACAATTTACAAAATTTTAAAGTTTTTAAAGAGCCAAAACTTTTTTTTCTTGCCAACAATAAATAGTACTCACATAAATAATATTTACGTATGGAACTATATAAAGAGCCACAGCTTCACATCCAAAGAGACGCATGTGGCTCGCGAGCCGCAGTTTGCCGACCCCTGTACTAGACTAATGCTGTGCTGCGTTATAACCGTCTGGGATCAAATTGGCCAAGTCACTGGTAGTCACTGATGAGCAAAGTCTCCCCAAAGATTTTTCATATTTTATGATGTTCAGTGTAAATGTACATATATGTATTTCCACTGTCTCCTTAAATCGGAAACGTTCATATAGTTTGCTTAAATACCATAACTATGATTCAGTATTGCATATATAAGCAGAATTGTCCAATACAATAGTACAGCTTTGAAAAGCTGCCTGGTGGATTGGTGAAACTGCTGGGAAGGTTCACCACTGATGAGCCAAGCCCTCCCAATATTTTTTCATCGTAGCAAAGAAAGTAGATTTTTTTTTTATTTGAAAAAGAAAAAAAAAGTGCTTAATGATTATATTTCTCATATAGAAAAGTACGATTATTAACGAAAAATATTCATTTAAAAAACAATTCATATTTATATAATATTATCTTTTTGGTGTTAATTGCCTAAATTGGTGCTGTATATAGAAGAGAGGATATTACAATCGAGTTCAGTAGTTTCATTGCTGTTCTTATTGAGGTCGTATTTGATTGAATAAGAATTGTGTTTATATAATAATATCTATCTATATAAATGTCAAATTTAGACGAAAACAAAAAAACACTGGAAGCTATGTCATCAAACTTGACTAGTGCTACCATCTGATGAATATCATTGTCACTTGATTGATTGACACTATGAATGTCACTTGATATTTCTGCCGTTGTCATATTTCTCCAGGACAGATTTATAGCTACTGTAGATACAGGATTTTCTGTAGGACTTCATGGTAGCGGCCATTACCTTATTTCATCTAACTTCTCCACGGAAAGGAAAGGTTGGAAGGGAATTTACGTCTATGGGACAGTCCCATTAAAAGTCTATGTGTGATTTTGACACTAAATAAAGGCTACATCTCACATGTATTGCTTAGAATCTTACATGAGGATAGAGCTATAAGCTACTAATTGAATGATCCTGGTTCTTACAAATTTCAACTACTACAATTCAGACCATTCGGGCGATGGTGACCATTGTATGAAATATGCTTCAAGTCCCACTTAGAACAAGGCACTGGAATTTCCATCCAGAGAGAGAGAGAGATTGATTGAAACTGATTTATTTTGACGTCCATATAAGATTATATAAGGTTAAATACAGATTAAATAAAAATATGAATAAATAAGATTATATAATGAAAAATACAAGAATAAATAGATATAAATATATAAAGCAATTGATAAATGTACATATATATAAAATATATACAAGGTCTTCATTGGTGGCGCCCACCGCGAGAAAGACTCCGCCACCGATGGACTGCGAGAGTTCTTTCCCACAGGGTGGGCAGGTCGATGTGTTGGCTGGCATTACCCAACTCAAGACCAAGATGGTACTTGTAGATGGTAGCCTTCGCCACACTTGTTAGCTTCACTGCCTCGGGATGGAGGCCGACGCCGAAGAGCCAGGCCTGCAGATCCAGGGGCACTTCGCAGGAGGCGAACACCTCCCGGAGCAGGGGTCGCACGGCTCGGCAACTCCAATATCTGTGAGCCAGCGACCCGTCGCTGGACCCACAGGCGGCACAGTTGGCACGCCTCGAGGCAGGATGGTCAGGATGTGGTAGGGCGTGGAGGGCCAGCCGTAGGGCGACATCTGCGTCGTGCCCCGAGAAGCAGTTTCGACGCAGGTCGGCCCAGTGGATGGAGCGGGGCACATCCACGGTGGGGGTCCACCGAGCAGCCAGCTCTGCAGTAGGAAACGCCTGGAGCCGTGCCGAGTCCAATGCCCGGCGCGCCCTCTGGCTGGGTAGGCGGGTGATGGGGGTCGCCGATCCCCGCAGGACGATGGTCTCCGCCTCGTACTCCGCATGATAGCTGGAGCTGGCGTTTTCCCCGCAGGAGACGTTGGCAGAAGGCCCCCAGATGCTGCGCGTCTAGGAGCGCGGCCCGCGTTGAGCGCGCAAGTGCAGGGGCGCCATCGGAGAAGTCCCCGACAGTCGCCTGTAGCCAGCGCTCGGGAGCCAGAGAGAGAGAGAGAGAGAATATGGTTTTACGGGCTACTAACCAAAGTGTCGAGCCCAAAAAGGTAATAGCCGGTGTTCCCAGGTGGTCATTCTCCCAAGAACATGTTGTTTGAAATAGACAATTTTTGACAATTAAAATAATTTTATTGACATATTGTCAATACACGAAAAAGTGCACAGTCTGTACTATTTATTTACCACGTATTTAGCGATCTACGAAGAATACGTAGATGACGTACTTCGCCGCTGAGATGGTGATGGCGTAGTCCTCGAGACCAACTGGAAAGATCCAGGACTGTAGGTCCGGCGGCCGGCCGATGATAAAAGCCTTTGAAATAGAGATAGCCCAGAGGTTACTAGTAGAAGCATAATCTTTAGTAGCGAAAGATGATTTAAACGCCTCTTAGGTAACTATTTTGTATCTTATTTTATCTTAGTGTTTTCTGTGACTTATTATATTCAAATCCATGTATGAGGCTGTCTTAATTATACCCTTTTTGTGTGTATATGCACCATTATTATTGAATATGAATATTTTTTACAGACTTCGAGAGGTATATCCATGTACAAGACTTAATGTGCTTGTGTGGGAAAAAAGGTGAGATAGTTCAAAAAGAGAATTGATGAAGAAGAGCAGTGACTGTACGTAGCTCATGAAGTCCACAAGTCGCTATCATCCAAGTAGCGCAATATCGTTATTAGAGGGAAAGGAAGAAAAGGCAACAATTCAACATAGATAAGAGTTCGGATTAACCAATCATGATTAAATCCTCTAAATAAGATAACAGGAAGATTAGAACATCGATTTATTTATTGACAGAAGATATTTCCTGTAAATCCTATTTACATAGATGGCCGTTTGCCAGCTAGTCCTCCATCATTTTGTCTCTTCATTGACAATTGACAATTTAAACAATTAAATGGTTCTTCTAATCAATTGTTACAAAGGTGGAAAAATATATAATAAAATATTAAATGAAAGGTATATAAAATGTAGGTATATATACAGTTGTATATATGTGCAAATTTCTTCAGCAAGGTTTCCCCACCTTGAGAGAGTTCTCCTCCAGACAAGTTCTTAAACACTCCTCAGTTCCACGCCGAGGAAGTACCTATAGATGTGTGTCTTGTCTCTTCATTGATGCACTTCCTTTTTAGCTACATTGTCATAATTATGATGGTTACCATCTTTTTATACTAAGATGTTCTGGTTTCAGTATTTTTTTTACTTCACGCTTACTTTTGGGATATATCCAATATAGTATAAAATAATATAAATGTTTATATATTTCATAAAAACATCTTCTCGCAAGGGCACCAAAATCAATCTCAAATACATAGTTAAAGTTTAAAATGGAATTAATATTTACACAGTAGCCTATGAAAAAATGAAAGAAAAAAAAAAAGATAAAAATAGTAGCCTATATGTTCCTTTTCGGCTGGATCTTCGAGCTGATGGAATTCCAAGTTTTCCCAGATTAAATTCTGAAACCTATGTTAGGTATATTTCGGCATAGGTGTTTTCTGCCTTCCAGAATGGAGTTATAAATGCTGGACCAGCACATTAAGTAGTTAGAATTTATATGTCATTTCCCTCCGATCTATTCACACTTTCTTGGACAACTATTATTGAAAACCTCACGAATGGATTTAAAAAAAAAATCAAGAATGCATAAATAATAGGTAAAGAGGGGGATTGGTAAGATGACCCGCCGTAAAGAAAAGTTCCCAGAAACTGGGAGGGGCCCCCTGTCAATGGTCCAAGGGGCAGGTAGGCCTTGAGAACGCCCGACCGACCCCCCTAAAGAAAATCCAGCGGGTGATGAAATTCCAAAGTGACCCCTGAAGAGGGAGGAGCTGCTTTCATCAGACAAACAAGAGACTTCCTCCATTGGTTGTCGCCACATGCCCCGCATATTCACACCAACACAATGACAGGTTCCAATCTTACTTAAAACTCGACGCGATTTCTCTTAATAACTTATTAATGAATCTCATCTCTCTCATTCTATTTACCCTATAGTATAGTGTTCTGTATCGATGCTATTTGACATGGACCCAGAGTAGCAGCTTTAGACATCCAAGATAGAGGACATTGCTGTGATAAAGATATATGGGGACATCTGAGGCTCTTGATTGGACACGACAACAACAAAAACACGATACTATTATCTATTTGGTGATGTCATCTAATATATCATCAATGTTCAGATTGAGTTTGGTCTTCTACGGACTTCCAAAGCGGTTGTAAGATTATGTACCACATCCAACCTCTAACCATATCATTGACTCCACTAATCTCCAGAAAACATAATCAAAAATCTTTAAATCCACAGATTTAATATAGCGTGGATATCACGGGGTGATAACTAGAGTGAACCGATGCCTCATTAAAATGTTAAGAAAGCGAAGACACGTGCAAAGACATGATAGCCTGTGTTCTAGATTGAAGACAACGTGATAGCATACGGGAATCTGTAAATAAAAAGGAGAGCAGGAGAATACCTATAACCTCTTTGTTTATAATATTACATAGTTTTCTATATACATATTTCTCATATAACTTTGTTTATTCTAATTAACTTCTTTCTCTCTTTTCCACTCATTGCTGTATCTCTCAAGAGACTATGTGTATATGAGACTATAATACAGGTTGATTGAAGTGTTTTTCCACACACGAACGTAGAGAATCCACTCTATTACAATTCTACAGAAAACTACGATACCTTGACTATATAGATTGCATTTATTTGGAGACCTTCATTTACATCAGAAATATATTAAGCGCCATGAAAGTTATATTCGCACGCACATAATGTTGAGAGAGAGAGAGACTTAGATATATTAAATATTCTATGAATAATATACACAACACATTAATATATATATATATGGATTAATTAACGATAGTATATATTGCAATTAATATATTACAAAAAACTACAAGAGATCAAAAGATCCACGTTTTCATGTTGTTACTGATATTCAGAGGTCGCGCATACACCTCCTGATTTTACCACAAGCCAGAAATATAATGTCTTCTTCTTTCTTATCTCGAAGAAGAAGAGGACATTATATTTCTGTGGAGAGAGAGATTTGATGGCCATAATGACTGGGTGAAGTAGAATGTCTTTGTCATTAAGACTGGGAGCACCACTCAGTGGCAGACCGACTTAGCTCCAAAAGAAATGGCCGCCTCTGACATGAGTAACAGACGCCAAGTACAGCCGCTCCTAACATGGAGTACAAACGCTGCTCATCCTGCATCCCTGGATCAGGAGTCCTTACAGGGTACTATCAGCAGGGCCAGCTGAGCCCAGGTTTTTTAGCGAGCTTGTTACTGCTCTCCCTCTCCCTTTTTCATCCGGGCTTGTGACCGACAAAGGCGGAGTGCCAGTGGATCATCCCATTAGACCATCTCCTCATTCAGAACCTTTGTAACCGAGGTTACTACGTGTAACTGTAAACCAACACGAGGATTTACCACTTTTATAAAATACTTGTTTTCATCTAGTCCAGCCTCCAATATGCGGCCAGGAGAGACCATGTTTTATGGGAGGTCATTTGTAAATTTGAATTTATTTTTTACTCTATTTTTTCCACTCATTTTGCTCTATCTAAATGACTCTCTATATAAAGACTAAAGGTCTTAATAAAGGTTTTATGGACGGCCTTTGATGGAACGTGTTATACTGCGTTTCACAATGACACCAATTCAGGACAAAGAATATTTACCTTATATACCTGGGAAAATTATGTATAAAAAAAAAAGAATAAAAAAAAGGAGATAAACCTGTCTATATATTCTTTTTTTTTAACTTATCCCAAGTACACGTGTTACAACCCATGATAATCATGATGGAAATTTGGCGATTGCTTTTACTATAAGTGCACCACTTGTCCGCACATATAGAAAACGGTTCGACTTTTGCATGTGTACCAAAGTCCCGTTGGTTATTGGCACTTACTGACGGAGTTGAACTTCTTCAAGAAGCGGTGGTCACATTGAGGCAATTTTTTTTTTCTTCAGAGAAAATTATTCAATAGTTCTTTATTGGAGATATCGGTTTTGCTCTTCATTAGAAAATGGGTACCGTTGCCACGTTAGTCACCTTGGACCATACTTTGGTCGAATATTCCAAGGGTCCAGGGGTGACTGATGTGGTCGGACTTTTCCCTCCCTGAAAGATCAAATATACGAAATAAACTCTGAGAGAAGAATTAAAAAAAAAAAAAAACAATAACAAGACTTCGAACGAAACACTACAAAGGAATGACAATACATCCATATGGCACAAGAACCTACAGGACATGCAACAATTGTCTTGGTGTGGAACTAACACCTACCTACATATTCTCATGACCAGCAATGGCCTCAGCCTTGTAGAAAATTGACATGGACCCAGAACAGCAGCTTTACACACCCAAGATAGAGGACATTGCGTCTGCTGTGATAGAGATGTATGGAGACATCTGAGGCTCTTTATTGGACACGACGACAACAACAACAACTAGCCTTTATTCTTTATTGCGGTCATATTATGACCTAGGCCACTTTTCTTGAGAGGCATCCGATTACTTTTGAACTTCAATTTTTATTTTCAATTATTTTATTTCCAAAGCGCTATATCCCGCAAGGGATATTTGCGCCAAACAAGGAGAAAAGTTTATTTACATAAGTTATTTACATTATTCAACGCATGAAAACACTAGAGATCCAGATTTTGTAGAAAGTTTAGAATGTATTTACAAAATTAATTGAACTTTAAATATGATTTTTTTTATCGGAAATCAAATCGTTAAGTTTACAAACAACTAGTTCATTCTTCATTCTAATCTTGAGATGCTGGGCAATCGATCAGTAGATGTCTTGAGGTTTGTTCCTCAATACCATAAAAGAAACTTGAATCCTCCACTGCCTTTATTCTATTTAAAAAAACTTTTGAAATTTCCGTGGTTTGTAACAAATTGAGTATTATAAAAATTTGAACGAAAGTATTTAGGGATTTCTTGGGAAAAAAAGCTTAAGAAAGTATTATTTTCTTCGTTTTTCAGAACATTCACTCTTGATTTGAGAAAGGTATCTATAATTCCTGGAATAAATGGGTCATAAATTTGTTGATCATCTGTGGATAAGTTTCTCAGATCACAGATATCATGATTCTGGATTCGAAAAAGTCTGAAATCAGAGGAATGTTGGCCAAACTATGAACACAGCTATATGATGTGGATTTATAGGCTTGTATACACCATGATACTTGATATTGGGTTGAATTTAATTTTTGTAAAGATTATTTATTTAAATATTTGAACCAAATTTCGGCTCCATATGTAAGTATTGGTCTGAAAATGGATTTATATAAAGTTAGCATTTTCTGGGTGCTTAGACCCCAAGATTTCCCATAAATTGAGAAGAGATAATTTTTAAAACGTTTTGTACGATTTACTATTTCTTCTATGTGGTATGTAAAATTTATTTTGTTTCTTCTTCTGTGATTTGCAATTATTATTCCTAAAATTTTGGTCTTCAGAGTTGGTATGATTATTTCATTATTAAATTTGATTGGGATTTTTTCTTTGTTATGTAAATAAAGCATATTAGTTTTTTCTAGACTTATTTCAAGTTTGTTACTCGTACACCATACATCAATCGTATTTAATGCCTTTTCTATAACTTTTCTTGAACTGGAAACTGTAATATTGATACCAGCTCAGTTCTTCAATAGAATCCTCTTTATCTCCTCGTATAGAAAGAATGTGTAGAGAAAGAATGTAGAAAGAAACGGAAGTTGCAACAACCTTTATTTACACGGAGAAAGCCGTTCTCCTAGGTTGTCAATCAAACTGATAATTCGGCCAGATCTAGCGGTCACACTGGCTACTTTCCCGCGATGATAACACGAGTTATATATTTACATAGTTACATACCTTTGAGAAAGGATCTGTGTGAAAGCTGATTGCTCTCTTTTTATCTCTTTTCAGTTTATATAATGTGAAAAGGAAAAAGTAAGAAGAAAAAAAAAAAAAGAGAGAAGCTCAGGTTGTTGTTAGCGTCTATCAAGTCGAGTTTGACTTTTGGTGACACTATGGACAAAAATTCTCCAATCTGATCTGTTAGTGACTATCACTCGCAGCTCATCTAGTGACACCTTCCGGTAGTTTTCTTGCCCTTCTAGCCAGCTAATTCTTCTCTTTCTTCAATTTTTTTACTAACATTAACGTCAGGTATCAATATGAAACCAAAATCCTAACCGCTCAAGTATTTTAGATGGCAGAGCGCCATCTAACGTATTAAATATCGACTAAACATCGATTTTTTAGGTTTATTCTTTCTGGGAGAAAAAAAAAACTGCAAGAAAATTAGGATGCCCAGGACACCAAACTGGACCTACTTTAAATAGATTCAATCTGTACCATATTTCATAAATACAATAATTTAATGATGATTATTTAAGTTAATTTTCACACTATTGGCCAACCCATTTTCTTGATAAGTCATGTCACACGATGACGAAGATCAACAGCCCGAAACGTGTACGTGGTTGACTTTTCTTGATTTATTAAGAAATTGGATTGGAAAAAAAATTAGGGAAATATACATAAATCAACTTTTTGTTTGATACAACCAAAATATTTATTAAGACATTTTGGTCTTATATAGATCCTCAGAGTAGAAGAGGGTATAAACAGGAATAACAGTAATAGCTACAATAGTCAGCAATATTATTTATAATGTGAAAAAAATAATTTAAAAATAAAAAAAAGGTCCTGACCACTAATATGAGTGTTTTTTTAGATGGCAGAGCGCTATCTAGTGGAACGGAAATCAAATAATCGTTGATTTAACCTGTTCCTTGATATTTGGCCAACCCATTTTCTTGATAAATCAATAAATCCAACCACGAACGCTTTTCGGGCTGTTGGCCCTCGTCAGCGTGGTGCAAGCTGTACCTCTACGACCACAAATCTTTTGATCCCAGTGGCTCCCTGAGATATCAAGAAATGGGTATTTTGAAAAAGGAATCAAAGTTTATGGGTATTTACAATGTATCAAGTAGGGGAATGTAGAAAGAAAGGGTTTGGCATAAACCATATACAAGCGAAAACGAGAACAAGCAGTTCCTTTTCTTAAAGAACAATAATTATAAGGTTGTTCCAAAAGTTCGTGTTTTTCTTATTACTTGGCGAATAATATTATTAAGGCGAATACATAATAATACAATTACTTTATACATAATACAAAGACATTATACATAACGGAGGAATAATATGGTTATTTCTATTTTTTTTTGCAAGTGTTTACAAATTTTTGGGGCAACCTTGCAGTAGTATTGACAGAAATTTACTTTTTGTTCAATATTTATTCGACCTTATGGCGTTCGCCAATCTAAAATGTTCTTTGAGCTGTCAGGATAGGCCATTTTGACGTTTATATAATAAATAGGTTGCAGAGGACGTTAGAAGATCACCACCGACGACTCTGTCAACATGGAACTGGTGGTCTTCGAGGCTCACCGCGAATATCCAGTAGGACTTCAGATCCGGCACTGCTCGATGGTTGCAAACTGATGCTGCCCAGCTATAGTATACCAAGTTAAACAGATGGAGAAAGCCTTAAAATAATGCAAAGATCACACATAGCTTTATTAAGACCACCGGTCCTATACAGATTCACTACAGGAAGAAAGGAAGCATAGATAGAGCTCCTGTACTCCAGGCAGCGCAGCACCCAACAACAGCCTCCAGGTCCGACACATGTCCAGTGGCCACACGTTCTTTCGTGCATATGTCAAGGTTAACATATCACTGAAAAAGCTGGTGTTGAATCAGCCCCATTCTAGTCTTCGCTTACCTCATTCAAATGGATATCACTTATATGCGGAATAAGTAAACTTTCTGAGATGTCTCAATATAGGAGAGAAAAAAGAGATGAGAGCCATAGCCAGAATGAGGGATGACCATTGGACTATCAGAGTCACTGACGTGGGGTGAGAAGACCGGGGAGATCATCATTGTGAGATGGGAAGTTCATGTCTTAGAATTTTAAATGTAGCATGTCTTCTTCTTTCTTATCTCCACTCAATCATATCAGGGTATAAAGCTTGTAGAACTTGAGACTTTTAATGGTGTCAGCTGGGGATGAGTAGAGCTCAGCAATGGATGATTCAACACAGTCAATAATGTGTTTTGGGGTTGCAGGTTGATAATTGCACTTAGTACATAGTGGGAAAACCTTGCAAACATTCTGGAAAGTCATTGTCCGTAGATGACCAGACTTAAGTCTGGAAATCAAAGACTGTTGTTTACTTGGGAGGACAGAACCGGTGCTTGTCACTACTGCTCTGTACCAGTCATGTGCAGCATTAGATTTCCAGTACCAGGGGTATACCTCCCGTCATAGAACGAAGAACAAACGCTTTTTTTACCCATTGACTGTTATCAATAAAATAGCCTCAATTCTACACTCGGCCGGCCTTCCCAAGGTCTGCTTATAGACACAACGCCATGATAGACCAAGGTATATATACTGGTCATCCAGGTTATATAGGGGAAATATGTTAGATGAATTAAGATTTGAAAAACTATTACAGCAGAGTTTCTTCTTCAGTTTCTCTGATCTTCAGTAAGTCAACAACAACTAGCTTTATTAAGACCTTTAGTCTTATACAGATTCTCAGAACATAAATGTAGGGGTCATGCGGGAATAACAGTAATAATACCAGTAATA
The DNA here is from genome assembly GCA_030710605.1 of Cordylochernes scorpioides. Classification (NCBI taxonomy): domain Eukaryota; kingdom Metazoa; phylum Arthropoda; class Arachnida; order Pseudoscorpiones; family Chernetidae; genus Cordylochernes; species Cordylochernes scorpioides. The sequence continues at coordinate 48,435,632 of CP092871.1, forward strand.
AGCATTGTTATTATTATAATTTTAAAGCTATTCACATACAATGGTAATATTGAATTTATATATAGGAAAACTTAATCAAGATCTTCAGCAAGTCTTGGTCTTCAGTATATCCCCATGTATATCTAATATTCTCTTTTTTTTATTTTCCCTTACTTCTCCATCCAGTACATCAGTCAAATTCTTCCTTCTACCGTTCTCTTTCCATTCATTTTATGTTTTAAACATTCTTCATCATTCCATTTATTCTTTACTCTATGTTCCATCCAAATATCTTCTGAATTTTCTGATTCCACTCAACCGGTCTCGTTCCTCTTCCAAATATCTAAAGACTTCTTCATTCCTAATCCTACAAACCCATTCCATTTTGCTCCAGATCCACATTCCGTAGTTGTACAGATCACATGCGACATCATAGAAATGGACTTTGTACCATTTATCAGAATCTATTTACTTAAGACAATTCTACCATAACATATGAATATTTGTTATCACTCATATGTTATATATATTTTAGAGAAATCTCCACAGAATTTTTCTTTAACAATTTAACTTTTATTGACCCTCGGTCAACAGTTCTTAGACAGGCTGCACACATGATCTACAACAAATATTGAGGGCTTCCTATAATGTCATTTACCTGAATGGCCGACCATCATTCTGAACGACCACCTATATCAACGACCGCCTTTCTGAATGAAAACCTTTTGAGCCACTACCTTTCTGAGCGAACGCTTTTGTAAAATCAAAAAGACATGACCTGTTCATATAGAGAAAGGACCTCAAAATATCTTTATAAATAATACCACAAGCACTTTTTAAAATTTTAAAATTCAATTTCCATTTTAAAATATAACAAATTTGTTTTCTCACTGATGTTCAATATCTGGCTTGTTTGATCATTGTTTACAGAACCATCTATTTATACATAATATGTCCTCAAAGCTTATGTCATAGCTTCCTTAAATACCAGAAATTCCTCTAAAGTGCCGGAGATGCAAAACAGATCAGTCCAATACCAAAGAGAGCTCTGGTAGAATAAAATGGTGAAACCGCTGAGAGAGATTTTTTTGAGGTTTAAAAAATATTTTATTGACATCACATACACAAGTCAATAGTAGTATTATAAATAATTATAAAAGGAGAGATAATTACAAAATATAAATGAAAATATAAAATAAAAGAGGAGAGAGAAACTATATACAGTTATGTACAGTACAGGAGACTCCCCCAACGACCAAGAGTCCTCCTCCAGACAGTAAGTCACGTTCTCCCCTCATCTCAAGGCTCAGAAAGAACCTGTGTATTGATGACTTGGCAGACGCGAGGATGGCGTCGTCTTCCAGCCCTTTACCGAAGAACCAGTAGCCCTGCAGGTCGGCTGTATGATGTTGAAGGTCTCCCGCTGGGAGAGAGAGAGGGTTTACCACTGATGAGCCAGGCCTTCCCAATATTATTCCATAGCTATAAGAAGAGTAGGAAGTCATTTTATTGGGGGGAAAACTGATCTAAATAGTTTTTTTCTTATTGTCTTTATTGAAAACATTGGATTTTTTATTGGTGTTTGATGCTAGCGAAAATTAATTATAGACATAACAACATGATGATCTTTGTTTTCCCCCACCGTACAACAAAGACCACGTCAAAATGTAAAAGATTGTAAATGGACAAAGTGGCATTATCTATCCAGAGAACTCCCACCACAGTTCTGTGGTTGTGGAACTCTCCAACTTTACAGAAAGAAGAGTACAAGCCATCCTATGTGAGGTTTAGAAAATTATTTTGACAAATATACACACACATGCAGTTTTATTAAGACCACCGGTCTTATCCAGATTCACCACAGGAAAGAAGCATAGATGGAGCTCTTATACTCCAGGCAGCGCAGAATTTTGACAAGTATATAATGTTTGGATATCAATTACAAACGCCAAACTACCATTTTATTATTATTTTTCAACTTTACAAGCTTTCGAGGAATCACCTTTATCATACAAAACGAAATAACCTTTATTAATCGAAAGTTAAATGGCATTTCAGATATTACAGATGTATATGGCAGAGAGTCACACATCTAGCGTAATAAATATAATCTAAACATTGTGATAAATCAAGAAAAACCAACCGTGTACGCGTTTCGGGCTGTTGGCCCTCGTCAGCGTGGTGCAGGCCTCGACGACCAAAATGGCTGGTCCTATAGGCTTCCCGCTTTTCTCTGCCATCTAAAATGGGCGTTCTATACATGCCTATATTTTTCCATATATATTTGAATATTTGCATATTTATATTATTTTTATAATGTGGATTTATTTAAATAAATGATAAGTAAAATAAGATTATATTATACTGGTCTGAGATTTCTATATGCATATTAATGAAGGGTGGTGTACTTAAAGATTCCATTGATTATATTATCGGTGCTTGTCTTGTATTTGAGAGTGCAGGATTTTGGCTGATTCAAGGTTATGGCTGCCATATGTTGTTGGGATCTATTGTCTTGGTGGCAGTATTTATGTTTCTTTAGTCGGATTTGGAGGGATGTATTCCACCTATGTATGGGCATGGAATTACTATGTGTTTTTTTTTCTATATTTTGGTTGTAGGTTTTTTTTTTTGCTTATCCTTTTTACACGTGGTACAGGCCATGATAACCATGGGGGTCAATTTGATGACAGGAACTTCCAGTTACGACTGTCCACATTTCACCCTCAGTAAAAAACCCAGGAGTAAATTTGGGCAGATCCAAGAAACACCGGAGAAAGGTATCTGTTTTTTTTTTTTTTGCTTATCCCTAGTACACGGGGTACAGGCCATGATAACCATGGTGGGTAGAGGTAGGCGACTGCTTTTATTGTGAAAAGCAGTTCGACTTTGCACTTGAAAATATGCCAGAGCCCCGTTTGGTTACTTGCACTCGCTGGTGGGGTTGGACTTTTGCAAGAATCGGGGGGGCATTAGAGCATTTTTGTAAATTAGAAAAAAAGTGCCCAATACGGGAATCGAACCCGGGTTATAGCGGTCGAAAACCAACGGTTGTTTGTAGGGTTTCTTAGAATAACAAAGAGGGACGGCGGTGGACATTTAATGTTGTTTATAATAAATGACATCATCTCCTGAGATCTAGATTTCGGCCCAACATGCCTTCAACTGGTCATACTTCTAGTTCAGGGATGAACATGTATTTTAAATCAAGAGTTTTATGATGAATATTCTTTTTTTTAATTACCTCTAGTACAAGTGGTACAGGCCATGATAATCATGATAAGGTAGTAGTTAGCAACTGCTTTTACTGTAAGTGCACCACATGTCTACACATGTAGTTCGACTTTTAGGAGGTCGGTGGAAGGGTGGACTAAACCGTTGGTTTTCGACCGCTACGACCTGGGATTGAATCCCGCATTGGTCACTTTTTTTCTAATTTACAAAAATGCTTCAACGGCCCCTGATTCTTGCAAAAGTCCAACCCCCACCAGCGAGTGCAACTAACCAAACGGGGGTCTGGTACATTTGTAAGTGCAAAAGTCGCACTGCTTTTCACATGTAGACCTATGGTGCACTTACAGTAAAAGCAGTCGCCAACTTCTATCCACCATGATTATCATGGCCTGTACCACGTGTACTAGGGATAATAAAAATAAAAGTTCGGGTTATGCACTTACAAGAGTTCTAGAACTCCGTTTGGTTACTTGCACTGGTGGGGTTGGACTTTTTTCAAGAATCGGGGACCATTGAAGCCTTTTTTAAAGTAGAAAAAAAAGAGCCCAATGTGGGATTCGACACCGGTTCATGGCTGTCGAAAACCGACGGTTTAAACCTTCTGTCCACCGACTCCCATTTAAACATCCTTCGGTGCTTTCTTCATTCTCTTTCCTCCCATTATGTGCGTGTTCTCACTTATGCTCAAGTTTTTAAATTCTGAAACATCGATGTCTTATAATCTTTTATATAGGTTGTTTTTATAGGAACAAATTTACGTCGAAGGAAAATTTCGCAACCGAAGATAATCCAAACAAAAAAGTACTTTCAAGGATAAACGCACCCCTCATCAATAAGTGACCTTTGAGGAAAATAAGTCAAAATAGGCGCGTCAAAAATAATCCTGTTTTATTCAAATTTTGGAGGGAAAGAGGGGCCAGGTAAACAGGGTGTTTTCTTCCTGAAGGGCTTCTGTCTGCTGCCCCTTTGAGGCGGTGGTGATGAAATCAGAAGGGTCGGTCCTTCCGTACCATGGTGTGACTGACACAGCCAATCCATCATCTAGCTTAGACACCTCAACAAGCTGGCTGGGGAACTACAGATTCGTATAGCAGGAAACATAAGGACGAAGAAGCGTCTATTCCGCTAGCATTAGCGATAGGTCTGGGAGATACTGACAAACTCTAGGATGAACTCTTTCCAGTCATTAATGAAACTGTTGGAGACAATAGTTCTGTCAACTTTACGCCGCACCAATTTGGTCAAATGAGCAATGCACGATCCTTAACAACATCCAAGATATTTTTTTTTCTTCTATTCCACTAACATTCAGTCAACAGATTCATCAATGGGTGTTGTTATTTCAAGTGAACACACATATCAGAAAGACAATTTATATATGATATCATGTGTTAACATCTATCTAGAACGAAATATCAAAATATCTTAAGACTATATGTAAAGTTAGAAATATGCAAATTGTTAACTATAAAAATAAGGGATTTTCCTTTCCCGGTTGTAAGACTACTCGCACAAGTTAGAATACTTTCAAGTTTTTTTAGAGAAAACCACACCAAGATGCTCTGCGGTGAGGACCCGACTTGTACCTTCTGTAATTCAAAACTACAAAATGAAATCACTCACTATATTTTTGATTGCTCTGCTCTGAAAGAAGAAAGAAGAACCCTTATGCTCAAAACTGGGCAACTCTGTGCTTCACTTCCATCAATAATTGACAATATGACCCAGAATAAGTATATTGCTACGGCGTTTTATGGTTTCCACAAGTCCATATCTCAGAAGAAGGCCAAGTGATACTCACTCCTCACTTTCTTACTGCTACTCTTTTTGTGTTGATTTCTTGCTTCCCTCTTTCTTATTATTATTATTATTTTTTTCCTTTTCTTGTTTTTTTTTTTTTTTTCTTCTTTCTCTTTTTACTCTGTATATATCGCTATTTCCGTTGTCTCACTGCTTTGTTCTTATGCATACCTCTGGTGAATCCTGTATAGGGTCAGTGACCCTAAATAAAGGCTTTTTTGTTGTTGTTGTTGTAACTATAAAAATAAAATAATGAAAGAAATAGCTTAAAAAGTAAAAAAACCGAACACATATCCCATAGAACCTATTTAAACTGGACACAAAAAGAAAGACTTAAAAGATCTTCAACACTTCAGTACGACAACAATATTAGAACTATCTTGATGGCCTAGTGGTGGGTGAACATGACTTGCAATTTATCGATAGAAAGGACAACAATATTAGAAAAGGTATAAACATGAAACACAGTGACTTTCAAATTCAAGAAGAACCATCATTTCCTACCCCATTACCATCAAATATAATCATCAATCTCAACCTGAACGAACCCTGCAATAAAAAAGAGAACAAAATCATACTTAAAAAGAAAGGACTTGACACAATTGATTTATATGATCAGAGAAATTATTTATTAACATACACAGATGGATCATCAGACCTTACCCTGAGTAATGGAGGGGCCGGAATTAACATAACACTCCAAGATGGAACACACATCAAAAACAAAGAAGGAACAGGAAAGATTTCGTCAAACTTCACTTGTGAACTGACAGCTATCTGGAAAGCCCTTGATGTATGCCTGAACCAACCATCCCTGCATCAAGCAGAAGGAATCATAATATACAGCGACTCCAGATCCGCTCTAGAAGCAATTCAGAAGGGCAATACTAGAATCACGCAGAAAATACACTCATTACTTACCCAACTGGAAACATTGGAGAAGAACTGCATTCTACAATGGATTCCTGCCCATGTTGGGATCGAGGGTAATGAAATGGCAGATGAATTGGCAAAGGAAGCCAGAAAGCTGAGCCAAAGGAAAGAACAAATGTCAGTATTTGACGCTGATGCTTTGGCAAAATACAAGATAATCAAACAAAAAATAAGAAAAGATCAAATATGTGAAATAAACTCTGAGAGAAAACTGACAAAAACTATAACAAGACTTAGAACAAAACACTATAAAGGAATGACAACACATCCAGATGGCACAAGAACTTATAAAGCATGCAACAACTGTCCTGGTGTAGAACTAACAACTACTCACATATTCTCATCCCCAGCAATGGCCGCAGCCTTGCAGAAAATTGACTTAGACCCAGAGCAGCAGCTTTACACACCCAATATAGTGGATATTGCAGCTGCTGTGATGGAGATGCATGGAGACATCTGAGACTTCTTTGGACACGACAACAACAACAAAATAATGAAAGAGAAGAGAAATTCTCTCTCTCTCAAGGCCGCCTTTGTTCCTTTCTGCCGGCGTCTGGTGGCGGAAAACGCGGAGAGCTCGCATCAAGAGAGGAGCCGGGAGAAAGCCGTGGTGCTGCGCGGGACGGCTACGCCGTTCTTGCACATCAGCACACGCACTGCGCGCCTGTCGTCGACGTGCCCTCCAACAGCCTGGCGTTTTCATCTCTCCGTCGCTGCTCTTTCGGGGGCCATGTAGCGGACATCACTCTGCGGCTGGCCCTGCACGCACTGCCTCATCCGGGGCACCCGGCGTCAAGCCAGCCTATCTGCATCGCCTGCGGCTCCAGCGACCTGTCGCTGGCCCACCGCTACTGGTCCTGCAGCGCCGTCCGCCCTCTCATCCGAGAGGCATTCTCCATCATCGGGCGGCCCCCGGAACTCCAGTCCTGGATCTTCGCGGTGGGTCTCGAGGACCATGCCATCACCATCTCCTCAGCGGCGAAGAACGCGATCTACGTTTTTTTCGTAGATCGCGAAATGCGTGGTATCGCTGGAGACCCGTTGGCGATCTTCCATCAAACTCTGCAGCGGTGGCAGAGGCGCCATGTACATATTCATTGTACATAGCATATATTTTTATTGTATTTTTATTTTTCTTTCTTTTTTATTATTTTTTCATATCTACTTAAATAGTGCGGACTGTGCACTTTTGTCCATATTTTGACGGGATGTCAATAAAAAATGTTAATTGTCTCTCTCTCTCTCTCTTGTATATAAATATTATTTCTTGTAAAGTTCATTTGAGTTCCACATGTTGAAGAACTGAAAATGCACGTGTTTAAACTCTTTAATGAAAAAAAAAAAAATCTTCGGCCTCATGCTCCCCGTTAGGGAGTAACTGAGGTGATTATTGGCTAGTTACAACTTTGTGTTGAAATCACATTCGCAAATACTCCCAGTTCTTCTTGGACACAAATATACCATTTTGTACAAATATTCCAAAAATATTTGTTATAGAGTTGAGATATTCAGAAGGCTGTTTGTCGCACTTGAATATAGGAATCTGTGAGAATAATGTGTGTGAAATTATTTCGAATATATAAAGATTTTTCAATTTCGAATAAAGACGTTACATATCTGTCACATTGCAACCATCGTTGGGCTCATATGACAGACACATGGCACTTATTCAATAAAAAAATACACTAATCTAAAACAAATATGTTGCACTAATCCAGCACATAGTTATTGCACTAATCTAGCACATAGATATTGCACTAAAACAGCACAAAGGTATTGCTCTAATCTAGCACATAGATATTGCACAAAGCAGCAAAATGTATTGCACTAATCTAGCATAGCACATAACTGTTGCACTAATCTAGCACAAAGATATTGCACTAATTTAGCGCATAGTTATTGCCCTAATCTAGCGCATAGCTGTTGCACTAATCTAGCACGAAGATTTGACTGTTTAACATACCAATGAAGATATACGTGGCCGTGGACTGTTCAAATACCATTACATTGCACTCAAGGTGAAAATATATGTTTCCCACCTTACGGCGTTCCTGATGACAGAACTTGCCCGATTCTTACATTATCTGATTCAAATTAAACTGAGCGTGACTCAGCAAGGACAAGTTGGTGTTGAGTGTTCCAGGAACCCGGGTTGTATCTAATTCTTTCTTTTCTACATGTGCACCCAACCATATTGATTTGTACAGTATAACCTCCAATGAAAGACTACCACTGATGCTCCTGGTCTCTCTTGGGAGATGACCTCTGTTGAATAGATCAGTTCAAGCCATTCTTGATCTTACACTAGCTGTCTCTCAGGATTGATAATGTGAGGCTAGGTTTCCACTCTGTTCGTCATGCTTTCAATATCTTCTCATTGACAACTCACAGGGATCAACATGCTGGAACATCAGCCGTGTCTCAAACCTCCAAAGATTCCCTCTTTAGAATGTAATGATCGACAAAAAAATAAGACCTAATACAAATAAATTAATAGTGTGTGACGTTTCCGTAACAGCGTTGTTACCATTATCAGACAAAAGAAAAAAAAACTAGAAAAAATATCACAGCATGAAACGTCACACACTATTAAATTATTTGGATTAGGTCTTATTTTCTCGTAACTATAATCTATAATCCAAATTTTGCTTTATCAATGTAATGATCTCTTCAGTGGGTCTACACCATGTAGATAGCATATATTTTTATTGTATTTTTTATTTTTCTTTCTTTTTTTATTATTTTTTCATATCTACTTGAATAGTGCGGACTGTGCACTTTTGTCCATATTTTGACGGGATGTCAATAAAACACGTTGGTTTTCTTGATTGTTCAAGAATAGGTATTGACCCGTTTATGAAAATAATTTTTAAAAAATCAACGGTCAGTTTTATTCGGTTAGATGGGGGGCAGTGTGTTATCAGCTACATTCAGTTACACCCCCATGAAGCGTTCTTTAATTTGTATTTTAGACACCAGTTCTTTACTTTTAAAACAAAATTGTACTGCGTGTAGACAATCTCTACCAGATCTTCCATTATATTTACCAAAAACCTATTCTTGATGAATCCAGACAAGTTTCGGGCAGTTGGTTCTATCAGTATAGTGCAGGCTGTACCTCAATGATCCACCAAGGTGCTCATCGAAGTTTCTTGATAAAAAAAAAGGCATTTAATGCTGAAAGTCTTTTATTTTTTTATTTTTTTAAGTAATCGTTCAAGGAGGTGTTGAAGGAGAGTATATATTAGAATCAGAATGGAGATGTACTAGATATATGAAAGCCTAACTAAAAAAAAAAGGCAAGTACATTACTAAAGAAAATGTTTAAGTAATAAATCTATTATTGTGTGCGTAGTATTTTGTGAATTTTTTCTATATCCGTAATGACTAATATACTGGATTTTTTTTCAATTATCTTTATCTTGTCAATTAACAGTGCTTCTTGTAGGTATAAAATACAAAAAAAAAAAACGAAAATAAAAACGATATATTTAGTCGGAACAAATCGTATCTAAAAAAAAAAAAAAAAAAACACCAAGAAATCTGCCTATTTGGCCACAATAAAACTTTGTATTCTCGCAGACTCGGTCAAAGCTATAATATTGCCAAATTCAGAACGTCTCTAAAACTGGTAATACATTGATCTCAGAGAGAAGCTTGTTTATATTTGAGTGGCAATGTGAGGCTGTTTGTCCCTGAAGTCTGGGACTGTAGTAGGGTAGACAGATTCTTGTACATGTCCAACCCTACGGGTGAGTTAAACTACGGTACCTTGTAAATGCAAAAGTCTTCTGTGTCAAAAGTCTATATGTGTAAAGATGTGGATCATATACGATAAAATCTGTCGCAAACCCTTACCCACCAATGTTATCATGGCTTGGGTAATGTGCACTTAGCATCATACTATCGTACAGAGCAGTCTCTATGCCGAAAATACTGACCAATAGCAGCAGAGGTACCATGGATACTGACCAATGGCAGCAGAGGTACCATGGATACTGACCAATAGCAGCAGAGGTACCAAGGATACTGACCAATAGCAGCAGGGACACCACGACCACTGAAGAACGAGCAATAGTCGAGCCATCGATTGAAACTGATTGTCCTTAATTTCTTAACAAATCCAGTTGCTAAAATGCTGTCTTCCTTTTTCTTAACTGTCTCTTTGGTTACAAGAGACTAAAACCTGTTCATAAAATATACGATTTATTTCTCTTATTTCTTAAAGGATTTTCTAATATATGCTAGCTTATATCAATCAAGGCAAATTTAAGGGCAAGTTTAAGCCTTAGACATTGAGATTTTCATTTAAAAAATAGCCATATAATAACTGAAGGAACTAAATGCTAATAAAATATAAAATCGATTACAAAATATAGATGAAAGACGAGAGAATATGCTTGTAGAAAATACGAGGGAAATGCATCATAGGATCAACTAGAGGCGGGCGCAGCAAACATAAAAGGCTGACCTTGATTCGAAAACTACCAGGAAGTATGTAATGTTGTTCCAAGAGCAGCAATAGCTAGAAGCGCAGTGATGAAGATACTCGCCGAAGAGTTACAGAGTTGGTTTAAAAGAAAGCCCGGGAAGTGGGGCGGTTGCCAAGTTCGAGGAAGGGCCAATGCTCTTGTTGGAGCTCGTTCAAGATGAGATCAGATCTAACTGAGCTTCTGGGTGAACATTCTTTCTTCCTTCCTAGAATCCTACTCTGTGTGTTCTTGTCACGGTTTGGATTTTGTAAACCCGGGTTTGGACTCTTTCAAATCTCTTTGGTGGTAGGGAACACTAGTCCAGCGAAAGTTACCACACACACATGGCCTTCATTAAGACATAGTCTTTCACATGGATCCACCTTGAAACCCAAAAAGTAAAACAATATATTTGTATATAACTAGCCATTATCTATCTGCTTCCCTGAGCATCTATTAAACTTTAGTAATGAGTGTTTTTTATTGGAAATTTACTTCTCCTGTCAAAATGGACGCTAAAGCCAGCTATTAGGCCGAAACCGTATATAATAGTGTAGATAAGAAAAAGCGCTAAGCAAATTAAGATTGGAACTAAATATAAAGGACACATATCCTGACCGCTCAAGTGAGTATTGCTGATGGCAAGGCGCCATCTATTAGAATAAATAATACCGCTAAACACATTGTTTTAATTTTATTCTAGAATATTTGACAAAATAATTTCTTGAATTGACAAGAAAGACCGACCACACATTTACGCGTTTCAAGCATTTGACACAGGTTGTACCACCAACAAGTTATCAAAGAGAGGCTTCTTTAAAAAATGAAGAAGGTATTTATGTCAAATGTATGCTAGGAGTACCTTGAAATATGAATAATAAAAAAAAAACATAAAAAAAAAAACAGAGAAGAACCGGCAATAAATGTACTAAATAAGCATATCATGATCTTTCAAATTGTGAATAACTGATGGCAGATTAGAAGGGCCAATAGCCGAGTAGAGCATGAATGAAAACTGCTTAGTCATCTCGCTGACATATTTTGGTCCAAAACTCAGGTTTCCTTTGAGGATGATTTGAAACAGGATCTCCCTTGATGGCAAAGACCTCGGCTGACAACCATGTGTCTTACTCCTCTTTCCATAGTTGAACGATCTGTTTTGACCTTTTCAGACAACTTGGTTTATACGAATTCAAGGGTTTGGTTGGGTTCAAGACTGCCATTTTTGGTTATCAGAATTCATGTTCGATATCCACATTGAAGCTGCTTTGAAAAATAAAATTAATAAAATTACTATTATTTGGTTACTTTGTAAATTCGAATTTCTTTTTTTTCTCACTCCTTTGCTGTTTCCCTTCTGGAGAATCTGTATATAAAACTAAAGGTCTTAATAAAGGTATTGCTTGATTGAAATATCATCGTTTAGTTCAGAATTTCTAGTCCTTGCTTCATCCTCCGATTCACAATTAAAAATAAAAGTCGCCTCTCGGCAAAATAGACGCTAAAACTAAACGCCATCTAATTGACCTGTCTCCGCAAACTAGCGGATTCAGGTCGGTGACAAAGCCTATTTTTCCAGGAATAGCGATCTTTATTTTTATAGATCGATTTCTCGGGAAAATTTCCATCTATATATTGAATTTCTCCTGCTACGTCAAGCATCTTCACAAATAACCAACACCAACTAAATAAGAAATATGATAAACCAGAGACATTGTGGCAATTCGAAGAAAGTTAAAACAGCTAAAGAATATCTGTCAAGAAATCCTTTTGTGAAGAAGATACTGAAGAGAGTACAATTGTCCAAGCTCAATGGCAGAGATTTCCCAACAAAGAGTAAACTGTAATGGAAGCTTGGAGGAACATTTCCCTCTTTAGGGCCTTTTTCTCAGAAAAGGGGAGGATAGGTCCTTCAACCGACCATCTGCTATAGATTACCTCTTTTGAATCCTTAAATATCCGGGCCACTCTTGCCATAGTGAAGAATGCTACTAAATGATCCCTCATGTCAAATTGGGAATGTGCCGACTATGATGTGAATGGTACGACAGATGGCTACATCTGTGTTGCAATTTGTGTGTGTGTCAACACACATCCTTTTTTTTTTTAACCATTCAATTCTCTAAACAAAACGTGGTTTGTGAAAAGGTTTAAAATAGAGTTTTTTTTTTATTATTATTTATGTTTTTTTTTACTACCTTCCTCTCCCACATAACTTACGGGAATTTATAAAGGAGAGCAAGAAAATATCTATAGCCTATGTCTATACATATAGCTCTATATGTACATACTTCCCATATAAATGTGAATTAGAATTTCTTTCAACTTCGCTTTTTTTCTCACCTCTTTGCTATATCTCTAAGGAGCATCTGTTTATAAGGCCAATGGTCTTAATAAAGGTTGTATTGATTGCTTGCTTAATATACTATTGGGAAATATTATCTGTTGATCTTCTGTGGTTAATTGAATCTTCTGTTACTCTCCAACAGGCAATTGTCTTCACCCATTCAAAGATGGATGACAACCTGATCCTTTCCTTTACCACAGAGAGATTCCCGCATCTCCATTCTGTGACACCAGTACCTTTTACTAATTCTTTGTATTTGGCTTCTATTGGAGAGTTTGTCGAAAGGAGTTAATAATATTCCCCATATAACTTTGTAAATTTGAATTTTTCTCTTTTCCATAAAGGTCTTAATAAGGTATTGATTGATTCATTACACCCAAGATAGTGGATATTGCTGCTGCTGTGATGGAGATGCATGGAGACATCTGAGACTCTTCTTTGGACACGACAACAACATTGATTCATTATTTGTTGCTGCTTTGTTTTCATAATTTATCAAAATGTTGGTATCTCACATAGAATTTTTCTACGAGAGATAACCAATAGGATACTCCTGGTCTCTCTTGGAGGTGGCTTTTTATCAGATGTTAGAGCAAATCAGTTCACAAAAGCGGCCATTTATGGGAGGCATTAGTGTATGTATTTAACCCTACACAGTATGAATCAGCACACACATGCCTATATTATATCAAATCGGATAAACTCTATGTTATCTTTTTTAATCAACCACATTTCTCTCCAAATGTAAATACATATAGTCATGAAGAATAGATAATAAAAACCAGCTCAAATTCTGAATTTGAAAAAAAAAAAAGTTTAAGAGAGAGAATATTTTTATTCTCAGACACCTCACTTAAAACATCATAAAGATAGCAGTGTTCTAATGTAGGGATTTTCTAAGAAGAGTTTTGTTGGGTATGTGAAGAGTGAAAAAAAAGTCGATATATAAAATAAGAAAGAGTAAATTTTATAGGAAAGAACGGCTATCTACGTGATGTTTTAAGTGTGATGCCTGAAAAGAAAAATAACAGAAAAATCCATAAGATTAACACGAGAACGAATATTCAACCACATTATCAAACAAAACAACTGACCAAAATAGCAGAACAAAAAGGAGAGACTTCACAAGACATATTGTCATCAAAGCTCTAGAGAGAAGAATAAGTCAATATTTGATATGTGACATGCCGGGGTCAAAAGCTTGATCTCACATATAGAGAAAAATTTCAGAAAAAACAAAACAAAACACCGAGACCGAGAATCATGCACAGATCCAATTCCACCATTGGTGCACGGGAGTGTCCCAGGCACCTGAAAAAAGGGGTTAAAGAGTTTGTACTACAAAGTACTGGAAACTTATAGAAGAGCTTATACTACAAGGTACTGGAAACTTATAGAAGAGCTTATACTACAAGGTACTGGAAACTTATAGAAGAGCTTATACTACAAGGTACTGGAAACTTATAGAAGAGCTTATACTACAAGGTACTGGAAACTCATAGAAAAGTTCGTACTACGGGCAACAAGGTCCTGGAAGCTTATAAAATAGTTTGTACTACGGGCAACAAGGTCCTGAGAGCTTATAGAAGAGTTCGTACTAAAGAAAACAAGGTCCTGGAAGCTTATAGAAGAGTTCATACTAAAGAAAACAAGGTCCTGGAAGCTTATAGAAGAGTTCGTACTAAGAGCAACAAGGTCCTGGGAGCTTATAAAAGAGTTAGTACTACGGGCAACAAGGTCCTGGGAACTTATAGAAGAGTTCGTTCTACGGGCAACAAGGTCCTGGAAACTTATAGAAAAGTTCGTACTACGGGCAATAAGGTCCAGGAAGCTTATAGAAGAGTTTGTACTAAGGGCAACAAGGTCCCGGAAGCTTATAGAAGAGTTCTTACTAAGAGCAACAAGGTCCTGGAAGCTTATAAAAGATTTCGTACTAAGGGCAACAAGGTCCTGGAAGCTTATAGAAGAGTTCGTACTAAGAGAAACATGGTCCTGGACTCTTATAGAAGAGTTCGTACTAAGAGCAACAAGGTCCTGGAAGCTTATAAAAGAGTTCGTACTAAGGGCAACAAGGTCCTGGAAACTTATAGAAGATCTTGTACTACAAGGTACTGGAAACTTACTTATAGAACTGTTCGTACTACGGGCAACAAGGTACTGGAAACTTATAGAAGAGTTCGTACTACGGGCAACAAGGTCCAGGAAGCTTATAGAAGAGTTTATACTACGGGCAACAAGGTCCTGAAAGCTTATAGATGAGTTCGTACTAAGGGCAACAAGGTCCTGGAAGCTTATAGAAGAGTTCGTACTAAGGGCAACAAGGTACTGGAAGCTTATAGAAGAGTTAGTACTACGGGCAACAAGGTCCTGGAAACTTATAGAAGAGTTTGTACTACGGGCAACAGGGTCCTGGAAACTTATAGAAGAGTTCGTACTACGGGCAACAAGGTCCTGGAAGCTTATAGAAGAGTTCGTACTACGGGCAACAAGGTCCTGGAAACTTATAGAAGAGTTCGTAC